>OY292313.1:47595188-48795188 GCA_958496155.1 Sisyra nigra | reverse complement strand
AATACTAATTTTCAGGTCTTTATATTTAAATAAATATATGAAGAAATTATCAGGTGAAAAAGACCAAAGTTATACGTTTTAATAATTTATTTTTCTTTTATACAACGTTTCGTCGGTGTTATTCCGACTTCATTAGGTTTCTATCAAATAATAACAACAGACAATTTATAAAAAATAATAAAAAAGGTTTTCAATAATAAAACATAAATAAAAGCTATAAAAAATTAATACCTTGAATAGTCTGTAAAAACATTGTCATACCCTATGTTCATTACGACACAGTTTTTTATTCACTAATTTCATACGTCCAAATTATAGTTAAACTTTTATCAATAAATATAATAAAATAAAAATACAAATTGAATATAAATTTCACAATACAAAAATCAAGTGTCAAATATTCAGATAGGCAAATATTTCAATTTTGGTTATAAATTATTAAAATTATCAATTAAAATATAATTATCCAAAAATATTTATATTATTAATTTAATTAATAGTTTTAATTCTTCATAGATTTTATTTATGTATTATAATTGTAAAACTTTTTAATTTAATTTTTATAAATTGTTTGTTATTATTATTTGTTAGATACCTAATGAAGTCGGAATAACACCGGCGAAACGTTGTATAAAAGAAAAATAAATTATTAAAACGTATAACTGTGGTCTTTTTCACCTGATAATTTCTTCATATATTTATTACTTTCCTCGAGAAAAAATCTAAACCTCCAGAGAAGCCCTAAAATCGTCTTCTAAAACGTTGTATAGCGATTGTTCTATTGGGTGACCTGGTAAAATATATATCAATGCTTGTGTATGGCTTATGAATTGATAATATCAATCGTTACTAATAAAAATGAATAAGTTACTTGTAAAAAATATATTTTTGTACAAATATTCTTATATATATTTAATTGATGACTACCTGTGACTTCGTTCACGTAAAATTTGGAAAAAATAAGAGCAAAGACTTCTATTGCAGAGGGAAACTACAAAACCTACTACAAACAACAGGAGCAATATCTAAAATGTTCACTAATAATTTCGTATCTATAAAATAAAAAAATTAAAAAAGTATCTAATTAGATTAATGCTCCTACTCATACTAAAAGATTTCATATCTCGTCCATAGTACGACCCCCGAGTTTGAGATAAATTGTTTGAAAACACTCATAAATACATAATAGGTACCAATTTTTGTGACCTATTAAGATATTTTAATAAATTTGCACTCCTTATTACCTATTATATTAAAACTTTTACAAATTTAGTTGTAATTTTGGCACCTTATGAAACTACCGCCTCTTTTTTAACACCCCCCCCCCCTCGCTCAGATTAGGGGGTACTTTTAGTATACGGTAATCTGTTTACTTTTAAGTGTATTCTAAAAATTAATCTAAAATAAGTAAAACCAGGTTTCATATTAATTTTTTTACGAAAATCATTTTATGAGACAAAATATGGTTAGTTGACAATTACTATTTTGGTATATCACCTAATTAAGTATTGTAGCCAATTACAGCCATGTTACCATTTATCTCAAAATCTCACAAAAACACCATTTAATATTTTTTTTAATTTTGTTCTTTAAGTACTGGACTTCTTGTGAAAGCATAAACTATCCTCATATATTTAGTAAACTTAAAGTAATTAATATTTTTATAACATTTTTAGGTATCGGCGGTGTAAGAAAGAGCGTGTTTAGTCTTATTTACCAAGGCAGGGCTGTATTGTATATTTGATCAGGAAAAAAATATTTGCTAAACATGATACAGAAGGAGGATACAATCAGAGAGAATAAGATAAAGAGAGGTTAAATTTTGACATACCTAAATGTTTATTTATATTACCTTCACCACAATTAATTACTGTTTCTCTGGCTGCTCCCTTAAAATTTAAGCAAAAAATATTTTTGATGAATTTTAAGTTGTGAATGCTTTTGTGAATCTCTTCCAAATTTGCTTCTATGACATTTTTAAAAACAATATTAAGATTTATTAATCAACGGAGCTCATGCATGATAAAATTGTTAGCAGTACTTATTGTTAGTAAGTTTATTTTATCACAATAAAGTCTTCTCAGAAATTTAGATAATATTTAAGATAAAAAAAAAAAAAAATTATTACTTACATCAGTCGTTAGATACTTAGTAATGCTTCATAATGCATCGGTAATCAGAAAAATAAAAGTTAATGGAAGGCACTCTTTTGATTGGGAAGGCAATTGCAATGACAGAGGGAAGGTAACTTAACTATTTAAAAATGCTTGGAAAAATAATTACAAGCCAACGAAAATTATATTCGATATTTTGTAGACAATTTTCAATCTATTGTTAAAGTTTTAAAACCATTGACTGCACCGTTCAAAAGCTATAGCAATCTTAAAAATCTTAATTTTAACATGCTGTTATGAAGATTTGTTCACTTGAGAAATTGAATTTATTAAAATTAAAGTAAAAAAGATGGAAAAAGTTTCAAATTATATTATTTAATCTATATAAAAAATTTTCTCCAAATCCATTTTGGTTAAAGTATATTTTTGTGCTGATCACTTGCTCTTTTTCTGCTTCTTATATAAAAACAAATGTTGAAAAATTATGTGATTAGAGCAAAATTTCAGTTCCAAATATCTTAGGCTAAACTGATATGAATTGCTCTTGAATCCAGAATAATGTTTTATGGTTGTAATTTATCAGTTTAATTGTTAGATTACTAGAAAATTTTCTCTCAATTTTGCTTAAAATACTTAAAACAGTGGTCGGGGAACATTTTTTTACCATTACTCCAAAATAATTTTGCATGAGTCGATATTACCCCCTTATTTTGAAAACGAGACGATCAATGCAATTTTTTTTTTTTGATTCTTACAAGTTGTGTTTTTTCTTAGAAACCAATTGTGTTAGGGATTTGAAACTTTCAGGTTCTTATTATTTCATTAATGCCTACAAAACCCTTCAAGTATCGTTTAAATATCTTTCGGAAGCAAATTCACCATACTTATACCCCTAGGGCCTTACACTTACCTTACACTTTATGTATTGAATTAATTGACACGAAAAAAAATTGTATGAAAGTAGTAAAAAAAAATACACAAAATACAATTCTCATATTGGAACAAACAAAAATTAAGTAACTGAAAACCTTCCCTTTTTAGATTTTGGATAATTAAAAAATTGGGGCTTTTTGATGTAAGAACAAGTTGAATAAAGTCTTCGGCCATACTAAAACGCTTATAAAATAGCCATGGCAAGAAATTTATTTATTACTCTCAAAAATATCATTTTTACCCTATTTGGTGTAATTTACCCCGGTTCCCCGACCGCTAACTTAAAATGTCAAATATAGCCTTGTCTTAAGCTTTGTGGTCTTTTTTATTATTAAATGAAATCTTTTTTATGTAGATTAATATGGATACTTAATATAATATGCATAAAAGAGGGTAGGTACATTATTTTTACTATATTTAACACTAACTGCAAGTATTCAAAATTTTGTATTTGTAATCAATTTTATTGACAAGAGGATGTCAATTTGAAAAAAGTAATTCACAAATGAAAGTTCATAGCAAGTTGCAATAATTATTACTATAAACAATATTTTCACGTCACAACTATACCACTTTCAAAAAAAAAGTTTGCACGTAAATTTGTGAATTGAAAAACAGCAATAATTCGAAAAACGAAAAGCTGCAATTATAATTTTAAAAAATGCGTTAAAGTCAACGTTTACAATAAATTAATTAAGGGTTCATATGTATAGATAAACACTCCAGTTTATAAATCAAGCAGCCAAGGTGGCTTAGATTTTTTTCCAAAAGCTTTTCCATCTATTTTCATTTTAATTACATTTCACTTACTGTCGGTTCAAAAAGAGATTGTTCAGTGATTCGAGTTTAAATAAGTTAGTTAAAAGCTCTCTAAATTATTCATATATGATAATATGATATAAGGATTATTTCCTAGCCAGGCTACCAATTGAACTAAAATTTAAACAAATCATACAAATAACCGTATCATATTTTGTTATTAGCTATGAGAAATTGGTCATTAAAAATTTATTGAAATATTTAAAGAAACACGTACAGAGCTAATTATTTTAAGATCGAAAAATATTGTTTTTATTTTTTTTTTCATTAATGTGTGAGTGTGTTGGTAGTACTTAGATGAATTGTCTGTTTTGAAAGCTAAAATGAAAATATAAAATCCCCATGTTGTGAACGAGTTTAGGAATGATCAATATATATTCCGTTCTCTGTATACTGTTGGTATGTACGTGGTATGGTAGTATGTATGTATGTGTATTTTGTGTATGTATATATAGATACATTATATGTCTCTTAATGTTCACATATACGGAATGTTTGTATGTATAAATAGCCGCCCACGTTGCTATAACGACGTAAAATCTAGCACCACCCCTTGCTAGTGCTACGCTTTCGTAGTCCTCTCCCCCTCAACTTGTACTGTCTAAATCACTAGCTCCGTTTTAATCAACAGCAGAATCAACAACACCATTGCCATCAACAACATCACAACCACGACAATCATTATCATTCAAATCATCAGCGTTATCAACAGCAACATCAGTCTCATAAGCATTATCATCTCTATATCACTGCGATAGGTCCCTATATTCTCTTAGTAAACAGTTTTCATATTTAATAAACCTCTGCAACATTTCAAATTAACTTACCATATTTTTTATATATAATTCACGTTAAGACCCTTTAAAAAATTTCTGTTTATTCTGTATTTAACTCATTAAAAGCTTTCTTGGTAAATATTATATGTATTAAATTAACTTTACAGATTTGCTCTGTCGTTTTACTCTAATATAGGTTTGCTAATGTCTACCCGTGACTTTGTTCAGGTAAAATTGAACAAAATAAATAAACAGACTCAAAGCTCTGCCTATGAAAAAAGAAACTACAAAATGTCGTTATGGTAAGCAACAAGATAATTTCGGAGAATTTCATCTCAAATTTAACTTTATTAAACTTAACATTTTTTTTCAACCCTTAAATGAACAAACTATTAGGTAACTAACGAAAGTAAAGATTCTTAATACATTTGCATGAAGATTCATAAATACAAAATTGGAATTTGAGGAAGTTGGTAAAGGGGTAAGATTTGAAGAAGCATCTTTGAGCCCCAAGGAGAGTTTAGAAAAATCTCTCGTAAAAGGAAGCCACTTTAGGAACAACAATTTCAAATTTATTTTTTTATCTGCAGCGGCTTACCTTTTACAGTATCTATCACTCAATCACAATACCTATCTACCTATAGGGATGTGATGTAAACTATTGTACCATAAATATTAGACCACCTAATGTTGTGAAGTAAAAAAAATATTTTTCAAACAAAAAATTTTATTTTTTACATTATTTTAATTTGCTCAAAAACTAAATAAACTTTTTGAAATTTGGTATTACAATAAACGGTTAAGATATAAAAGACAAAAGGTCTTTAAACTTTGTCAAAATGTTCTTCATAATTCAAATAATAATCAAATAATACTGTAAAATTTTCAAATTGTTCTAATTAGTTTGATATTCCTACTTAAATTAACTTACCATTTTTTGTATAATTCACTTAAAGTCTCCTTAAAAATTATCTGTTTACCCCGTATTTAACTCATTTAAAACTTTTTTGGTATTAAAGGGTATCTCAAATTAACTTAAAAAGATTTGATCTGTTATTATATTTGTACTAGTAGCTACCCGTGGCTTCGTTCACGTAAAATTTAACCAAATAAGTAAATACAGTTCAGATTTAAAAAAATAAACCCCTAGCTATGAGAAAATAAACTACAAAATCATATTGCTGCAAAGTAACAAAACAATATTTAAAAATTTACTTAGAAAAATTAAATTAAGTAGATGAAGAATAATTTTTTTCGACCCTTAAATGAACGAATTAAAACCCTAAGTATTAAGAATTACAATATCATTATTATATTTTATATTTATTATATTATTTTTACTGTATGATAAGTCATTGTTGCCGAAATGGAATTTGTGAAAGATGATAATTTAAAAGTAGAAGAAATTTCAAAAAATCTTTCTTTATTGGAAGTCACAGTTTTCTCTTGAGTAATACCTACCTACTTTTAAATTTTGTTTTTCTCCTCAGTAAGTTAGTTTGTAGCGTGTCTGTCAGTCAATAATACCCTTTTATACTTCGAGATGTAGGTATGCATATTTTAAGTACTTCAATATTATTTTCAAAACCCGAAAGTCCTAACTATTAAACACTTATAACGATTCATTTATTCAAGTTTACATTAGGTACAGCTTAATAATTTTACTATGTGTATAGTAATAGAATAAAAATTAAACATTTTTAATTATTTTTAGAATAGATTGGTTCGAAATTTAGTAAAGTTTATGTACAATATAGAGATGATAGGGTTGTTGAAAGTGTGAACAATGAGGAGGCGAGCGTTTCAATTTTGTGGAGTAGAAACATTTATTTAAAAGCACTTGAAACTTGGAAAATTATGTATTTATATCTACATGTAACTGTTGATAAATTAACTTTCCCCTTTCAATTTCCTAAGTTTAACATTAATTTTATTCTCTGGCCGAAGATGATGACTCAATGATTGAGGAAATATGAGCCGTACGGTCAGAAGTTGAAGAACTTAATAAGTTTCAAGGCATTTTGCTTTAAATAACTAAAATATAAATTCAGATAAAAGTTCTCCTCATGTACATAAGATAAGGAAATATTAACGATATATCACTTTAATAATATTTCTGTGAAAAAAGTTTCAAAATTTAATCATTTTTGCAACTTATATCCTTTACAAAATTATAAAATATTAAGGATGTTTGGGAGATAAATCAAAATTTTCATTTTATATATTTTTTCCCATTTAAATAAAGGTTAATGCATTTTATTTAGGTATTTCCTTATCATCATAGAAATAATTGATTTACGTCGTTGCAGGCTACAATGTATTCATGAATGTTGTCAGTGTTCAGTACTTTTCGTCCCGATTTCATGGTCTATATTCTATTAACCACTTTACGTTACCATAAAAATTTTGTAAGTTCTAAATTCAAAGTTCATAATATGTGAAATCTGTTCCCTCCTGGCATTGGTCAGAGGAGCCAATTTACTAAGATTTAGAGTTGTTATAGCATTTAGGCTAGGGAATTCAAGGGCTAATTCAAAATTTTAGATTTAAAAAAAATAAGATGAATTCTTTGTAAAATAATTTTTCAGACTTTTTTTTAAGATTATTATATACGAATTCCTTACAAAATAATTTTGAAGATGTCAAAATTATGTCTTGATAAAATTGTTACTAAATTAGTATTTCAAAAAAACTAAAACTGTTGAGAGTAATAAACTTTAACAAAAAATTAAAACTGTTATTCTCATCAGTTATTCATTCTTCAGTTATCACTTCTCGTGTGCTAGAGAATCAAACATTTTTCCGTATTCTATGCATTATGTGGAAAATTCATATAAACTTCTTCGCAATTTTTATTCATTTGGTAGAGTCTTAAAGATACTTAAGGAAAAGAAAAATTTTGTCCTCCAAAAGCCATCACTAAAAACGGAGCTAGTAGAAAGTGAAGACCAGCCCCATGTCACTTAAATACGAGAAATACTAAAAAAAGTGACCGTTTTTGTCGCATGTTTTAGTACCTTTGGGTGGCGCTGGTAGTTTAGTTGAAGAACAGCTGTTACCTATTTGTGTTGTCATTCATCAGTTGCTTATGCTATTATCATCGTTACTATCATCAATGACATCTTCATAATTATTCTCATATAATAACAATAATAATGATAACAATAAAAATAATTTGCCTGGCGTTAAAAAAATGATTTCTAACCTCCATAAAACTCTTCGTTCAACTGTACTATACTAGCGCTATCTGCAAGCAGTGACAAAATAGGGTAATTTTCTGTAACATGGAGTTGTAGGGGGCTGGTGAAGACACGTATTAGGGAATTTTTTGAACTTTTGGAGTTTTTTCAACCATTAAATCAAGGACTATTAAACTATTTAGGGATATACTTAAGATTTGATTTTCAAGCTACTTGACTTAAATTTGATTTAAAATTTAGCTAATCAAATGTCAAATGTAAATATTTCAATACCAAATCAAATCAAGTAACAAATTTGCAAGTTATTTCATGTGATAATTATTTTTTTTTTTAACTCCTTGTTATAACTTTTTGCCTAGTCGGCATTATGGGATAATTATTAAACAAAATATTTGTTATAGTTACTTGGCTTGATGAATCCCCAAAACTAGTTTCCCTGAAATTTTATAAAAAATTCAAATTTAATTACAATTTTCTTTAAGTTTAAAAATTAGTCTTTTTTAATCCCCTTTTTTGCTCATTTCGGGTTGGAAATTTGAAAAACCCTCTCTTGGCGAATTATCACTTTTCTTGTACCTACTACACAGTGTTCAAAAATCAAGATCATAGCGTTAGTCGTTTTCTAATTCTGATGATATAATTTTCCCCATTCTAAATCCAATATATTCTTCTTGTAATATACAGTTAAATAATTTGAAATCCACAAGAATTTTTGTATTGATACATGTTTTTAAGGATTCCCGAGTCAAGTAATTGAACATTTCATGCAATGAATTGAGCTTAACTTTGAAATGAAATAAATTTAATGCTTGATTTGACTTGATATGTAATATTAACATTTGACATTTTTTTTTCAATATATATTTTTTAAAACCAAAGTTTTAATGTTATCAACGTATAGATAAGGGATTTGTTATATTGAATGAATATTTTACCATCTGTAACAACCACTCCCATCCCATTCATTCGCTACATTATTGTGATTCAAATAATCCACTTTGATCAACGACCATGTATAAGTGCATGTTGCATATAAATTAATGATATTACACATTATCTATTGACTCTTTTCCTATTTATTTTTTTGTTTTAAAGTAGAACTTTTATGAAATATTAATTTATTTTCTCGAAAATTATTTAGTTCGAATGATTTGAACTGATTAATTCGGGAAGTATTTAACGGGAATGTAAGCCCTTGAGTTTGTGGTGTCCCGCTGTGGATTCCCGGAGGCTATGCTTCACCACAAATAATGTCAAATTTCCACCCGGTTGAAGGGTTTGCACATTTCGTATACATTTCACTGAACCACCTACGGATCGCGATCGTCCTAAACTTTAAGAACATGTGTGTGAGCATTGAACCAAGCCACATGAAAATTCAATCATTCACTCTGCTCTCGTGACTCGTCTAAATATTAGAACATTTGGAAAACTATATTTAACCATTTGAAAGTAATTGGAAAATAAGAAAAGTTTCCAGCGAAATAAATTGGCATTTTCTAATTTTCATTTACTTCATACTTGCATATATTTATGCTTATGAAAGAAATTAAATCAATATTTCATTTTTTTCCTCTTGATAGAAGCGGTGATTCAGTAGGTATATTAGGTATATAATATATAGAAATGTATATATTATATGAATATATTCATCCATCTACATATACAATATGATGAATACATGGCATCAAAATATATTATCTGCATTGCCTAAGGCCATACAAATGCGTCAAATATGCCATTTGATAAAATCATCTTTCATAGAAAATCTACGTTTGATGACTGAAAAGGATATATAAATGTATATATAGATACTGTATTCACATTTTCAGGCACACGAATAAAAATCTCGATAAATATGCGATTGAAAATGTTGTTTGTGAAAATGCTGAACAGTTTTGTATCAAGCTTTTAAATTTATCCGTATTGCATTCGAATAAATGTTATCATATAAAAACATTTTTATTTTAATTAAATATTAATTAATTACAAATTAAAACAATAGTAATTGATTAAATTTTTAAGTTCCTAACTTTTTTTATCAGACTAATATTTATGTTTTAAAATGTCATTAACTATCCTCTGTACTTGACTAATGTAAGTTTAGTTTTTTTTTATATTTCTGATTATCAGAAATTAAAAGGATTTCCGTGGTTTATGGTCCGTAAATAGTAATAAATACACCAAAGTAGGTAATTAAAGTCTAGCAAGTGCTAATAATATTGATATTTGATTAATATTGATTATTCAAACTTTAATATTCATACATTATCCTATAGATATTCTAAGTCATAAAATCAATGTCTTAAACTGTTTATTATAGATTTTAAAATTTGAAAAATTTCCAAAAATGCCTTTAAATATTACTGTAAAACAATTAGACTAGGGTAAATAATTTTTGAAGAGAAAAAAAAATTACAGTAAGATGAAACCCATTGTAAAATAAAGAGAATATAACAAAAATTAAAGGAAAAATAAATAACGGTTGATCTGTGGTGGGGAAGTGAAAAGGGGGGCGGAGGCGTTTTTAAGGGTAGAAATGGTTTATCTCGATTTCCGACAAAACTACAAGTTCTATGGAAAAAAATAAACTGCATAGTTGTAGGTAATATCTACAACGTTTGTGCTAACACTTTTTTCACATAACCTCAAAATTTTTGAAAAAATTCGAATAACCAAGTTTTTAATTTTTATCTTTTATAAAAAAAAAATTACACAAAATTTGGTAAAAACTTACCTTTTAATGTCCCAAAAAAACTGAATTTTTTTATTAAAAATATTAATTTTTTCTCCTTATAATGACTGAATATCGAAAAAGCACCCTAATTTTCAATCAAAAAAACGGAAAAACATCTGATTTTTTAAGAAGTCGGTGAGCTTTTTGTTTGTTGAAATCTCTACTTTCTTATGGTGTAAAAAATATATACATTACAATGTTAAATGTTCCCAGAAAATGCAATAATTAAAGTGTAAATTTTAATAAATTGCTCAAAATTGTACACAATACAATTGTACATAATTGAACAATTTATTAAAATATACACTTTATTATTGAATTTTCTGAGAACATTCAACATTGTAATGTATCTATATATTTTTTGCACCATCAGAAAGCAGAGGTTTCAAAAAACAAAAAGCTCCCTGACTTTTTAAAAAAATCAGATATTTTAGCGTAAGAATTTTCGATTGAATATTGTAGTACTTTTTCGATATTAAGTTAAAATAATGTGAAACAATAAATATTTTAAATCAAAAAAATTACGGTATGTTTGGGACATTAAAAGGTAAGTTTTTGCCAAATTACATGACTTTTTTTTTTGTAAAAAAAGTGTTATTACAAACGTTGTACATCTTCTTATTACCAACAACTATGCAATTTAACTTTTTTCCATAGGATTTATAGTTTTATTGGAAATCGAAATAAACCGTTTCTACCCTTAAAAACGCCCCCCCCCCCTTCCATTTCCCCACCTCAGATCGACCGTAATTTATTTTTCCTTTTATTTTTGTTATATTGTCTTTCTTTTCCAATGGGTTTCATCCTACTATAATTTTTTCCATTTTTACCATTTTCAAAGGCTAAAAGCACTGGTCAAAATATGCTTGTCAAAAAGGTGTAATTTATATTATTGGTATAGAATTTTATTGTTTTTGATTTTTTTTTCAAAAATAAAAATATTCCATCCAAAACTCTTTACAATAAAATTCTTTTTCTTATAAATTATGTAAATGTATTTTTTCTTCTCAACCCTTTTTTATCTCAATTATAAATTACTAAATACTAAGAGTTATTACTATTGTTACGCATGTTGAAATGAAATAGGTCCTTATTTTACTCTGTTGAACATGCAATGACAGATTGTCGGGGCGTTACACTCACCACGATAATGAGGGAGAAGAGCTTTTCATTTGGAACGCACAATCGGCCCTCGAAACTGTCGCACAACATACGAAACTAGGGATGTTTCAAATTACCCCACAAAACTTTTCAATGCAAACTACCAAATGCCCTTTCGCATTTGAATCAATAATAAATTAGTTTCAATTATTTAAAAATAAGCCAAATGATCGCTAGAAATTGATAAGAAATCATACCAAATATATTACTTAAAAAAAAACCTGGACAAGTGCGTGTCACACCAAATATATGAAGAGTTTTGTCATCAGGATAAAATTTTATTTCACTGTAGTTTATCTATGCACTAATTAGGTAATTTTTTGAAAGATATTTTGTCAGATTTCCTGATTAAACTAGGGATTCGATCATTCGATTCATCAAGTCAAGTACATGGGGACATTTTTTGTAATGAATTGAACTTTGAAAAGAAAAAAAAACTTGATAATTAAATAATTAACATTTGCCTTAAGTTTGACTTGCTTTTAAACCAATTTTAAGTCAAGCAACTTAAATTAAGTCAAGTAGTGAATTTCTATATTGAGCCCATTACTAGTAAATGAAGAAATAACATTTTCTGGAATAATTATTGTATATTTTGAAACTTTAATATATTATTATACTGCTGACTTTTAACATACTTATTTTAGGTTGTACCTAAATATTTTGTTGAAAACAATTTTCAGGAAAATTATTCTTTATGTTCTGCAACCTCACATTTTTATGAGTTTTCATTTGTACAGCTGAAAAATAGAGAGGGGGGAGAACAAATTCTTAGAATTTGTTCTAAGAAGAACATTTTAGAAGCAAATATCTTATAAATTATTGATCTAAAAAATTTATAATATTATAGAAGCATTTTTGAAGACTTATTAGGTTTGTTCCAAACGTCCAGCTATGGCGATGCACAGACACAAACCACAGCCATTTATGTACATTTTCATGACGAGCGCTCATATCGACACTCATCGACACTGTTTCGGCATGTTTCTGCAATGTCTTGTCACTTCTCGGCCTAGGCTGAAACCGGTCTTCACTCACTCTTGTCTCTTGGTCAATGTTGTCTTCCTTTGTCTGTTTCCGTGTTTGTGCATCGCCATAGCTGGATGATTGGAACAAACCTATTGAAAGACATCTTACATGATTATTTGGATTGAATTGTATATACTTTATACCTAGTTAAATAGGTGCAGTACCACCTCTCATTATTTTGTTTCTAATCTCACATGATCACAATTGATCACCAAATTGTGGTTCGTATTACGCCTATCTTCTAAATTTCATGTTCTTTAAATCAATCATTTTCTAGTAAAAACATTGTGCCACGTGTAAGTAGCTACTTTTCAAAGTAAATGTCTTAATCTTATTCTTATCTTGTTTTACACAATTATTATTCTAAGATGGTTGAATCATTTCAGAATCCCAGATTTCGTGATAACTAAGAATATGCATGAAATGCAGACGTCATTTTCATCACTAACCTCAAAATAATATGATAATACTGCAAAATTCAAGAAAAGTAATAACTTATTTATTAATAATATGTGTCATTTGTATATATAATTATTTTTAATTTAAATATAAAAATTAATCAGTAAATAAATAAATAAAACCAAAATTCAAATTACGCGCGACAAGAAACCGAGTGTTTTTGCGGCAAACTTCGTTTTGTTAAATTTTGTCTCAAGATGGCCGCCCATATAAAAATTTCACTCTCATCATTTTTTCATAACGCGCCTAAAGAAGCATAACTTCAAAAAAAAACTTTACTAAAAATATATGTGAATGGTTGAGTAAGAATATTTTTTCATTTTCACAGATTTATTTCAGTTATTTTTTAATGTAAAAGTGTATAAAGAAAAAGGAAAATGAAATAAATCAAATCTGAAAAAAAACCTGAGGATATTTATATTATCCTGAAAATGTGGTACAGACTATACAAGTTACGCGTGGTAGGTGTATAAAGAAGGATAGCGATGCGAATCCCTTCTGTTATATAACGAAAATGATGAAAATGGTAAGGACTCGAACAGACACGAAGAGGTTTAACAGGATACACTTCATAGCCGCGCACCAAACTTGCAGCCAACTTTGTAATTGCAAGAGATGATGTTTAATGAGTTTTTAATGGACGGCTCGGTGCTCATCCACCATCCATCCACCCCTCCATACCACCTCACATTCCTTAACCGTTTTTTTTTGTATTCAAAAATAATTTTAATTTAAAACAATATATTAGTTTGTTAAAGTTTAGTTCATCAAAATAAATTTAGGAAAATTAAAATTTTCCTCTTGACATGCTATCATATGGAAGATGGTTGTGTAATGATCTCGACTTTAAATAGTTTATCATCGATAAGATGGTGAAGATGTATCAGAAAGGCAATCATTCTTACGCTGCAAGCTGTCATTTGTCCTGGCCAATGGAGTGCGCCGTCTACAAAGAGGGTTTTGCACCCTCGAGACCCTCAAGACTATGCAACCATCCCTGTTACATGCTCAACCCTAAACAACCCACTCCATCGCCACCCAACTTCATAATATTTGCCACATCTTTTACGGTGCTGTAAAACTTTTTATCTTTCACTGGAAATTGGTTGTTAATAGTGAAAATAAACAACCCCTGTGTTTTACAACTTACTTTATTATTTTTAACAACCCTTGTATTGAAAAAATGATCGTTTTTTTTAAACTTATGCAAACGATCAGCTAAACGATGATCGGGAGATAATGAAATGTAAACGGGGAATACGCAAGACGATTCAATTTCCAATTTGATATTCATTCGAGATAACATCCTATTTTGAAGGTACGTATATAACATATACACAATATATCTATGTGCATTGAACAATGTACATACGATCGTGTGTTAAAGCTATATGCTTTAAAACAAGTTCTGCAACGTCGCTATATTTTCGATGTGGGACATGGAAAGTTTGCATAAAGTAGATTTGCAGTTTGTGTAAATGATATCGTTGACAATCAGTTAGGAATTTGGGATCAAATTATATTTCGTTTAAGCTCCACTTAATAAATTTTAATCTTTTTTGTGTACGAAATTAATTTTCATTTTTATTTACATTAATATTTTTTTCATAACTAATTTTAAATAAAAAAAGCTTTTCAATATGCACGTCAACAACCTTTTTTACCTATTTTTCAAATATTTACTTCAGGTTTTATATTTATTTTTCTTTCCTGTAAAATAATTGAGTTATTGACTCAATTGACTTATTTACTAGCGGTGAAAAACATTCGATTTTCTCAAGTGAGAAAATATTTGATAAAGTTTTCATAATGAAAAATCATGGCTGTTCTGAATAATTATACCTATATAAAGAAAAAAATAAATAGGTACTCAGAATGCCAAAATAACATTTTCTAAACTATCAAAATATTTTGTACAGCTTAGGTATATTTACTTATCTATCCAGTGTTCTGCATAGTGGCAGAGGAGTTATATATATATTAGATATCGTTCACATTGAGAAGATATATCGTAAGTGAAATATCGTAAACGATATACAATACGCGATTAGTACCTACAGGTAGTACTTCAAATTTGAATGAGGTAGATAATAAATGATTCACACTGGCGCGATATATCGCTTAAAGTGTAATTGGTAGGTTGTCCTAGCAATAAATCGCTTTCAATATTTCCATGATTGCCTACTAAATTAGGGAATTGTGTATGCACGTGGAACAAAAATAATATTTGTGAGGGCACTAAAGTTAAAAAGAAAGAAAATATCACTTTTTGCGTACAGTGCAATTACAATTTTTTCAATTGCCATATTTCAAAGGTAAGTAGTACGGGGAATAAGGACATTGCACTTCGGAAAAATTAAGGGAAAGCTGAATTTTTCCATGAAGCTTCCTTTAATGGTTCCAAATAACATCTCAAAAATCCCCGCCGATAGTTGCGTCGCTAAAAAATTTACGCTGGGTTAAAGGTCACGATAAACGGGTTTTCGCAAAAATGTCGCTATCGTTAACTTTTATCGAAAAAATACTTGTTATCAAATTTGTAGTTTAGGAAAAAATCTACAAAAACCATGCCGTTACTTTGTTTCGTAAGATAAACGGTTTTTGAGAAAATTCGATTCAAAAAGTTGTAAAGTACAGTATGAACTCCTTAAAAAGGTGTATGTGTGTATATCTGTGTGTCGAATAGTATATTTGTAACTAGCTGATACCCGCTCGCTTTGCTGAGAGTATCTAAATTTAATTGATTAATTTATAGATTCCCTACCTTCATAGCGAACTATAAAAATTAATCTATAATATTTTGCTAGAAAAAGATGATAACTACTTCCAGACTTTAGATCCTAAGTAAGTGCATCAAAATCCTTAAAACTAATTTTCTACGAAGAGATATTAGCTATATAACAGGTTCTATAAGATTTTAGATATAAAAAGTTCCTATAAGAAAATTTAAAAATCTTTCATACCAAATGTCATTTAAAACAGTTCAGCTATTTTAGTAGAAAAGATTAGGAGCTATCCTACAGGAACCGTTCTTTTTTTGAATAAATAATATTCAATAATATTTTAGGATCTGAGGTATCTTTAACAAAACGTCATTAAAGTTCGTTCCGTTAAGTAATTGTAAATTATGTAAAAATGTAGTATATTATTATAATACGTTTATTTCTAATGAATTTTTTCGACAGTGAACAATAAAGAAATTCAAATATTAAAAAAAAATTAATAATTAATTTTATCGGGTTAATTTGAAATTCTTATTTTTTTATATTTATTATATTTATAAATTATATTTATTTTATTTTATCTTATTTATTATATTCTTATTTTTCAGTAAAATGTTGTCAATTGTTTAATTTAAACTTTGTAGGGAATTTCTTTCGCTACTGTGTAAAATTGGTCACTTTAACAAAACTTTTTTTAAATATACGGTTCCTGTATGACACAATTGTTATGCTATTCTATGGGATTCATGTGTTTTTCACTATATATTACTGACGCAAAATAAAGATAAAAACCATTCTGAAGCCCGATGGTACATTGAATCAAAATTTGAGCTCAATTGTACAGAATAAAGACCAACATAACATGTTTATATAATATATAAAAAGATACCAATAAAACAGGCAATACGTACGTACATCGTACAATAGCCAGCCGCTATGCCAATAGATAACACGTTAAATGTTACTTTAAATATTGGAAACTTTATTTTCTTGAGAGCTTCAAAGCACATAATAATGCAAACTAACGCATATGTATTACATGCATATCATTTCGTTATCTAACAGCTATATTAAATTAAAAAGGACAAGGATATCATTAATTACTTATGCATTACATATACCTGATAGACCTAATCAAATTTGTTGTACCTATTATTTGTTTTTTTCACTATTAGGTAATTGTATTTTACAACCTTTGTTATAAAAATGAGGATGCACTTAAATTGAAACATCGTATAAGAGCTTTTAACATAAACTAAACATTATAAACTCAATATTATAAAAATTCTTTGAACCTCAAATGATAAAAAAAATAGAGGTAGTTTATATTTTATATGCTTTGTTATAAAAATAAAGATTTTAATTTTAAACATTGTATAAAAACTTTTGACCTAAAAAAATAATCATTATAAAGCTCAGCGATGAAAGAAAATGCATAGGTCCTTTATACAAATAGGAATGGAAACATTACGTTTATTTTGTGTATGTTAATTAAATCTCAAATTGTCTGTATTATGCAAGAATATAATAGTAAAATAAATTTATCGTTATTGAACAGGAGTGTATTGTGTTCTTACACCAAACATATAATTTTCCATTCAGTTACCAATGTAAATATTTAGACAGGGGTGGACGTGTTAAGGGCACACGCGAGACACACGCTCGAATAAAATGTCGCCACGCGCCTGTGATTAACTCCAGCCAACTAAATACAATGTTTAACAATCTTACAAATAGTACAACAAAATATGTCGCGTATATTCGACGAATGTCACATTTAAGTGCCACATGAAGTTAACCACCGTTCAATCATGGTAATTATAGACTACGAGTTGCTTCCCCCCTCTAATTAAATTCTTTAACCAACTAAAAATTATTCAAAATTATTTAAAAAGTGTACTGATTAAAATTTCTTGTTGACGCACGTTTTATGGCAAGACGAGAAGTTGCAACGTTAAACTGTTTTCTTCTTGTGATTTCATATACACAGGTAAATATAAAATGATAAAATGTAACGTTGTCATATTGGGTTATATAATCCAAATTATGGATGTAATACATATGTATAATGTGGTACAGCACGACCTTATGTTCCAGCCCCATTGCGAAAACAAATATTCAATTCGCTACATTCACTTTCGCACCCCGGCATCAAAGCGTCGCAGAAATTGTTAACCACGAGGTACGTTTGGCCATCCATCAACAAAGATTGTCGTAATTGGTCAAAATCTTGCATCGACTGCCAACGCAACAAAATTCAAAGACATGTTCATTCACCAATAGGAAAAATCAAATTACCAACCAGTCGTTTCGAACACATTCATATCGATCTGGTTTCCTTGGCTTATTCAAAAGGTTATAATCAATGTTTAACAATAATTGACCGTTTTACTCGTTTCCCAGAAGCAATACCGCTTGAAAACGGATCAACGGAAACTGTAGCTCGAGCCTTGATTCATCATTGGATTTCTCGCTATGGTGTCCCCAAAAGAATAACATCGGATAGAGGTGGCCAGTTTGAGTCAGCATTATTCCGTACACTAATGGATCTATTTGGCATTAGGCACTTACGAACTACACCATATCACCCACAAGCAAACGGGATCGTTGAGCGCCTCCATCGACAGCTCAAATCGGCACTCCTCTGTCACAAAGAGTCCTGGTATGATGCTTTGCCAGCTGTATTGCTTGGCCTGCGAGCCGCATGGAAGGAGGATATCGCGACGACACCGGCAGAGCTTGTTTATGGTGAGCCGATTCGTTTACCTGGGGAGCTGCTGTTCCCATCACGTAAGAAAATCGCGCCCAACACATTGGTGAGCGCACTGAAGGAACATTTCAATACAATGACTCCCAGTGAAACATCGTGCCATAGGAAGCAATCGGTATTCCAGTACAAAAATCTCCAAACATGTTCCCACGTACTGGTACGCGATGACCGTGTTAAGCAATCGTTCTCGCCACCATATGAAGGCCCTTTTTCCGTCATTAGCCGCCACGAAAAGTACTTCACTATCAACTACAAATGCGGACCAACATCCATTTCCATAGATAGACTCAAGCCAGTCTATGAAATAAATACCATCATGAAGAGCTGCCCAACGCCAAAAAGAAAAGTCAGATTCCTTTTATAAAATATTCTTATGTAAAATTATTGTATATTTTTTTGCCCAAATTTAAAAAAAAAAAAAAAAAAAAACAAGAGGGGGAGTATTGTGGCGACGAGCAATTAAAAACAACAATATTTCAAGTAGTCGTCGACACAACCCTGGCAACGAAAAGGGAAAACAAAATATAATAACATATTGGCTTTTTGGGAAAACGCACGTCAGCTCGCAAACTAAATTATTAAACAATAAAATCAGTAAATAAATAAAATATTAGTAAATAAATACAACTTAATTACTAAATATATATATCCTCTTTCTATTAGCGAACCCATCATATATGCACAGAGCTTTTTAGCTCAGTAATTGGCAACCACTGAGCTTAAAGCTTTTAAACTCCACATAACATTACATCGCTAAAGCGGATGCCAATGGTGATAGTGATGATGCTGATACTCATGTTGCTGTTGGTGAAGCCAAAGAAGAGCTTTGGAATGATGTGGAAATGTGTGTGTATATGTGTGTGAAGCTTTACTAGAGAGTTGCGGGAACAGTGAAATGATGATGTTGATGACAAGCCAGGGGTAGCTTGGGCCGTCCTGGAATGGGTTCAAATGAATGTGTCGAGTTGGTTGTTGTGTGCTTAGTGTGGGGGTTGCACGCTTACAGCTTTATACATTTTTAAAAAGTTTTTTCCTCGATAAAGCACAAGCACTTAATGCTTGTCTGTAGCCTAGATAGCAAATATACCATTAGATAAAAAAACGTACCGTCAATGTATTATTTATGGATATTTTTTTAATGGTTTTTCGAAAATTTTTCTTTTGTTTAAAGCAAAGCTTTTATAAGCAATTAAACCAATGAGTTTATACAAAAGGTTTGAATTTAAAAAAAATATTAAATTATAACGTAATTTTTTACGTAATACAATTTTAAGTAGTGTTTATCGGTGGTTGTTTCACGTTTGATTTTTTATATCTATTTCATACCTTGTCAACCTTTCATTTAACAGTTAATATCATAGCATATCCAAGTCAGAGGTAATGACTTTGTCAAATTCTTAATTGTAATCTAGTAAATTTAATTTTACAATTTAACAACAAGAGCTGTTAGGTTGAAGTTATTTATAAAGCATTACAAAATACTTGGTAAATACAGAGAAGGCTGAAAACAGACTTTCTACTGTCATCCGGACATGAAAAATTGGCGATATAAGAGAGAGTGTAATTCACACACATACACTCTTACCAACCACAAACAATTTTTAGACATAATAAATAAGTTACCGGATTTGAAATGTGTTGATATGCCTTCAGGAGAAATCTTTTTTTGTGATATATGAAAGAAATTAGCCTAATTTCGTTTCGAGTTTCAATAAAACAGATTGAGATAGAGACAAGTTCAAAGAGTGTCCCAAGATATAGAAAGAAAACAATTTTGTGGAAATTTTAAAACATATTCCTCCTATTTTTTTTCAATTTGGATCAAAATACATATGTAAATAAAATTGTATAGTTAAAGGATAATACGAATCTGGTCCTGGGTTAAAATTTTCTATAGTAATATAATTTAATGTTCTAATAGGCCAAATAAATGAAGAGTTAATCTCGAAATAAAAGATAATACGCAACAAACTTACAAAAGTCATTATTTTGATATTTTATGATTTGACTGAAAAATTCCACAAGATTTTATATTTGTTTAACAAGAAATTTAACCTCAAAGCTCATAAAAATCGATTTTTGTCAATATCTGTAAAAATTTCATTTTCTTGGCTTTTATTAGTGTTTGTAGTCACTTAAAAGTTATAGAACTAAAATTGTTTGTAAATTTATTTCTTAGTAAATTTTTGTACAACCAAACTTTTCTCAAAGTAGAACGCAAAACTACGGAAGAGCTAAGTTGGTAACGAATACTGTCAACACGGAATTAAGTCGTATAATTAGGAGTACCTATATTAGAACCTGTAATTTTCAAAATGTAACTAATGGAAAAAATAGCATTGAAAAAAATGCTTTCATTTTTAAATGTGTATAAATAGGAATTCATCAAGCCAAGTAATGGGCCATTTTTTAAATGAATTGTGCTTGGCATTTTGACATGGAAAGTAAATGCTTGGCTTGATATGATACTTAAATTTTTATATTTGATTCGATTTAGACTTGATTTTAAGTCGAATTTTGGTCAAGTAACTTGAAAATTAAGCAAAGTAGCTTTAAAATCAAGTCAAGTGGTCAACTTTTTTTAAAATCCTTCTTTCTACCACAAGCTTTATTCACTTTGTAAAAGTATATATAACAGTATATATCCAGCGTAGGGTTTCTGTGGACGCAGTTAGAAGTAATTTGGACTACTATGAGCAAATTTTTTCCAAACCCCCTCCAAAAATTGGGTTCCAAAGGTATATTTTAATTTCTTTCAACAAAAATATTATAAATGGATAGATATAATAAAACGCTGTTCTTAAATATTTTAAAACTTGGAATGAGTCTACTTATGCAGTGGTTAGAGCAGTTTAGAGCTCTCTCCACTACATGTGTCAGTGGTACTGGGTTCGATCCCCATTGAATCACTAAAAATAAGACTTATGGTCAAAGATTTCTAACCTACAAAAAATTTTAGTTCACAGTCGTTATACGACCATAGATGTTAAGTAGACTTTAACCACAAAAAAAAAATAGAATTAAATAAGTGTTTTGTATTTTTATTAAGAAATTGAGAAATTTTTTCTAAGATAAACTTGCCAACCGCAAAGTTTAGGATAGAGAACATATTAACCGATAAGAAATAAGAATGAAAGTAATTAGAACACTTCCAAACAAAGGGAATGTAACAGAAAAACACGAATTATGTACGTAAAGGAAGAATCATCAGTGAATCATCAACGTGGTGACAAAAAAAAAATCTTACTAAATACGTAAGATTTTTAGAGATGATCTGACATTAAACGTCAGAGATGGAAAATGGAAAATACCACTACCAAAACCTGAACGAACTTACAAAAGGAGCTAACACTGAAAGGACACTTTCCCACACAAGACAGTAAACCTGTGTACAGACATTCATAGAGATTCACAGAGATATCACCATTTATCGTACTGTTGAGAAACTGTTCTGTTAAATAGAACAAACTTTTTAAAGACTTTTTGTCAAATAAAATCACGTTTGACAAAATATCATAATAAGCTAGAATCCTTAATAACTACGTTTTATAACAACATAATCAGTTTCAATTGTAACAAATGGAAATGCCTTAAATTGCTGTTTATAATGAAAACGATCGGTTTAATATCCAACTGATAATTAGAAGAAAATAAATAAGCTCAAATTATCACTAAATTAATTATAAATTTTATGTTATAAACTGTATAAAAAGAGGTGTAAAGTGTCAGTTCCCATATTATCTATAAGTTAGCCAAAGTAAAACAAAGTAAAGCAAATAACAAAAAAAAGGTAGAAGAGATAAAAGCTCAAGAACAAAAATAATAAAACAACACAAATATCCAGCCAGAATACACAATACACTTTTAACGGGAGCAAATAAAATTGAACAGAAAGTAAAAAAAAAATGCAAAAAAAAAAAACGGAAAAAAAGAAAAGAGGAAGAAGAGAAAACAAAAAACTGAGCGAGGCAGCGAGCGATAGATAAGTGTAGTACGTGCAGAGTCAAAATGTAAAAATCGAACATTGTTGGCAGCCCGCGGGCACAAGATAGAACGATAGAAAACTCGGAAAATCGTGCGCCATTTTAACATCGACGAGCACCGGATAGGGGTTGCTATGACGACGACGCTCGGCGCCCGCCAATGATGTGATACGGCGGGTGGGAGCGTCGCTGCCACATTGCTAGGGTGGTCCGCCCTGCAGGGAATCCACCCTTACGTTTTGAGGGATGCAGGACAGAGAGCTATCACGATTTAATATTGTTATAGTCACTTGTCGTTTGGCTAAGGCGTTAGTCAGTCATCGCCACTACCAACTTGTATTATTTACTAACGAATATAGTTACATATTATTAACATTACACGGGGCGACGACAACGTCGGCAACGACGAAGATCATATTATTATTGCGTTGACTGTTCCAAATTTTAATTAAATCAGTCACAGATATTAACAATATCATTCGTAAACATATATTCGCTTGCGGCTTCGATAAGTAAATTATTTTCAAGAACACATAATCGGTTATTGAAATCCCATTGCAACCCCACGCTCTTATCGAACAACCTATATTTGTGCTTCATCCTTATAAATTTAATTATCTACATGCAATCTGAGTTTCGCAATTAAAATATACAATTTGCATAGTAAAACATTTGTGGACAACACAACGATTCTTTCTTGTGTATCTTTTAAAATCAATTGTGATCGAAACGGATTTTTCATCGTGTAAGATTTTTTTTTCTTCTCTTTTAATTTGTTGTGTATGTAGTGTCGTCGAGTTATAAGTCGCAAATTATACTTGAGCGGATTAAATTTCGGTGGTGATCCGTTGGTTAACGCCGGCACCACGTTGGAGTTCAAAGGAGTGCCGTCGTGTTTGGGAGCGGTCGGCGGCTCCCCAACATCCGAGGACCTAACACCGACGCATCAAACGCAACAGTTCAACATATTTCCAGCGATATTCAGCCGCCAATTGAACTTTAGTAACAGTTCTTGTCCGCAAAATAAGATGATGGACGAGCTGCGACCTAATTTGGTTGGTGTCGGCAATTTGTTGGGTGTATCAGGGTTGTTGGATGATCATCATTTGCATCCGATGGGTGCTACGACAACGGGTAGTATAACGACCAGTGGCGATAAGGGCGGTGGTGGCACCAGGAAGTGTAATACGAGTAGTTCGTCAGCAGAAGATTTTTCAGCCCTATATGGAGCGCTACCCCATTCACACACACCCGGAGATAGCCAGCACACACCGGCACATACGCCACCGTCAGCTACGGCGGTAGCGGCGGCCGCCGCAGCGGCTGCAGCCGCCAGAGGATTAGCAGACCACACAGGTAATTTAATTGGCTTCCGTTCCCACGTATTAATCACTAAATTTAACAACTAAATATTCAGGTCGACATAAACTAATCATATATCATACATTCACCCCATATTTCGTTCGCGCTCATCAAAATTATTTCTCTTGTTCCAAAATATGGTATACAAAACGATTCATGAAAAATTCTTGTATAATATCGTGATTTTCTTAAACAAAATATTAGTAACAACAATCATGATTTGGTGACTATTTTGGCGACGTCGTGCCTTCAAAAACGATTAACTATACGTAACATAATTCTTATTTTTTCCAAAACTCCGTCGTTATCTCTCATAACATTAAAAAATTAGTGTTAAAATAAAATAGAAATGAAATCAAAATATCTAGGTAAAAGGTACAAATTAAAAGGAATAAATATTTTTTTTTTCAACTTTAACTAAGTAAACGTTTTGTTTTTGGTATGGTCATACAATGAATTAAATGTATTTCAACCACCAAAAAAAAGCTCCAAAACGTATCATATTTTCAAATTACGTATAGTTTAAAAAAACCTTAAACAGGTTCTTAAAAATTTAACTCATATTTACTAAGTTGTTGAGAAAAAATAACTAATACATAAAGAACCTGGAAGGTTAATTTCTGTACTCAATATAAGTTTGAAATATATTTACTATCAAGAGTAAGTTGAATCTTTTTGTTTTATTTATTTAATTGTTTCAATATTGTTTAGTTTTATGTATCTTTTTAATGTTAAACCTATTTTATAACAATGCGGAATATAACGCACAATTCATTTGTTTTAAGTAATTCCGTCTCTGATTGTACGTCCAAAGCATCTTTCAATAAAAACTTAATTTAATCTTACTATGGTTTGTACAGTTTTTAATTAGTTTTGGAAAAGTGTTATTATGAATCAAAATGCATCAGGCTGCATTTTATTAAGCTCTTCTAATAAACAATAAAACGTACCAGCCAAGTGTAGGCTATTGAAGACTGGATACCAATAATAGGTTAAGTGTCAAAAAATTTAGTTACACCCGAAAAAGTAAACTAAGTGCCATTGCCAACAACCTTAAAAACCTAAATGCCATGACCATTAATAGTTACTATTAATTAAATAAACTTAATTATTTTTGGCATTTAGCCCGTTATTGACATCCAGTCTTCAATTGTATTTACACAAATTGGTGCAAGTACTTTTCAACGGCTCAATAACTCAGTGACTATTGTAATTAAATGGTTATTTTTTAAATTGATTACAACTACTTGTGTGTGAAATGTTATAAAAATTTACAATTCAAACAATAAATTTATTTCGGTGTTTTAAGTCTCTAACGTCTACGGTCTTATCACGAAAAGCTCTGTAGATCATTTAAATCTTAGATCTTAGGAGTCAACAGAGATCGAATCCAATACCGCTGACGCATTTAGCGGGCAGAGAAACTGCTCTAATCGCTGCGCCAATAACTGAACAATACAATTTTTAATAAGCGAGAAAAATCAAAAACTACAATTTTTTATCTTTCGTCATAAGTTTCAAAGTTGCAATGGTAGAACCGAAATTAACCTTAGCTCTAGAGCTTTTATTTTAATTACTAGAGATTTTAGTTATTTACCGACAATGTTAAAAACTTAACAAGTAAATAAATATGGTGTTGTTGCAAACGAACCAAATTTCAAAAATGTTCATCATTTTTTCAAAAATTATGATATGATCTTTCGTCATAAACCAAGTTTTAAGATAAAACCTAATTATAGTTTAGCTCTAGTAATTACTTATTGAAATTGTCATCCAATTATATCAAAAACTTAACAAGTGAAGATATTTGGTGTTATCGTTAGTGAATAATATTAAAGACCGATAAGAGCTGGGCTTGACTCAAGTTTGTGTTTGATATAAACGATTTCTTTCTTTGAAATTGAATGATTTGATAAAGTTTACATAATACATATTTCAAGCAAAGTCTTGGATTTTCCTTTGAGATGTGTTTTGAGACCGCACAAGTTGAACTGATTAAGCACTTGAATATATCGCACATAAAATATCCGTTGAAAAGTTTGACTTTATTACGGAATACTCAGACTTCCAACTCTTAAGAATGCCTAGGTGAAAATTTTTAAAAAACTTTACTAAACTCTTTTTCGTTTATATAAAACTTACATACCTACTCCTAGAAAATTTTGATCTGCTTTTCAACCTGCATGACCCAAAATTCAAATACCTATAACCTTGAATGTTCAAAACACTCAAATAGAAAAAAAATCCTGACTAGTATCTCCTAATTAGTTAGTACGCTTATAAGTTCAATTTTTTAAATACTCTCAATAACTTTTGATTAGGTATGTATAAGGCCAAGAATCAAACTTTAAGCATTATTTTCTAGTCCACAAATTTGCCAATACTTTAAAAAATCCTTTTAAGTACAAAAAACAAAATCATCATAAAATTTCAATTTTCAAAAGCTGTGCGTTGTAATATCTCACTTAAACGATTTTCAATGAAATTTTTAAATCAACACATAAAATGTTACAAGCAAGGTATTTTAGAAGTTTTCAGTTCATTGTCTTTCACTCCAACATTGGCTCTCAAATAGGCGAACCCCTTAAAGTTTGCTATTTTACTGAAGAATAGAAGACCACATATAGAAAAAAAGCCTTTAAGGTATAGTTTATTGATTGATTTTTATTCAAATACGAAAGTTTGTAGCAGTATTTAAATATAGTTTGAATTGATTGAAATCATTTTTAATTTTAATTTGTGATTCAAACTCTTACCTATATTTTGATACATTTGCTGTAATTTTGAGCTTTCAACTAGATTGTTTTCTTGTTTAATAAAGACCAAGTAAACCATTTTTTTAAAATAGTATATTACACAATATGGTTTCAACTATCATAAAAAAACTTAAAAATAAAACTCATCAAAAAATTTAAAAGAGAAAAATAAGAAAAATTTTAGGTTTGAAACTATTTAAGTGATTTCAATGCCCTTTCATACGGGAACCCTAAATTTTTCTTTTGAACATCTTACACTCATTGTCAGTATAACAAAATATATCGTATGTATACCATAACATGGTTCAGAGGGAATATTTTGCACAAAATATTTAGATACTTTTGTTAATCAAATGATGGATGTTAATTACGGAATAATATAGTGGAATAAAAGAAATCTATTTGCACTTCTTCATAATTGTTAACTGACAATATGTCAAATTGAGTGTTAACACCCGTCATTGCGAGGGGTTGCGGTTGTTCATGTAAAAGGGAATAACACACACACATGTAATCACCCCTTATTATGTACAAGTCGAACATTTGTAATAATATGAGTGTGTACAAATTTATGTGCATATAATAAATACATATAAGGCTTTGATTGTTCCTAACACATACTTAGTTCCCCTATATTTCTCTTTAATGTTACAAAATCCCCATATGTTATTCTCATTTACAAGTAATAGTAGATTTGGCTTAAGTATAGTAAATTGACACTCCATTAATGCTCTTTGAGTAGAGAAAAGGATGGGAGTTGAGGCTTTCATAGATGTACGATTCTATTGTACACCGTATATGCTATTACCAGAGGAAACAACAACCCTTTACACAAGAGATGATCAACATTCACTTGCCTATTATCCTCGTATCAATAGTATTATCTTAATATAATATCACTAACGTTAAGTGGAGAGAATAATTAATTGATACATTTTTATGGAACAAATCGGTACTCAATAATAAACTTAATTACATTAGTTTTTGATGCGGTTAAAATTTAATTGCTAACCAATCACTCGATTATTACAAACGGATATGTTTAAATGTTTATAGAAAGAAGACAACTTACAAGGTGCTTTAGAGACTGGGAATACTCACAATCGTTAGGTAGGTTTAATTAGTATTTTTATTTTAAATATTAAAGTAGCTTTTAATGCTTGTTGTTAATTATCTAATTTAACGAGTGCATTGTTATAATCTACTTCAATTATTATGCAATTAACACATAAGATAAATTTAACTTTTTTTAATTCAATTTATGTGATTTATATAATTACCATTTGAATAATTAAATTTTTAAAGAGAGACATAAATTTCCATGTTTTCATATGATAACGGTTATATGATATGGTACATCGTATATATAAATATTTATCTATTATGCAAATACCGATACTTTTAAATTAATTCAAATGTAATATTTTTAGTTGGAAACCGAATATATTCATATATGATATTTACTGTGAAACCAGTTTGGTTCGAAAGGGTATACGGCGGCAAAAAGCTCTTTTCGCAACCCCTTACAAACCTAACGACCTGTACTTACATGTCTAGAGGACTCTCTGACCTATCTTTCACTACTACGGTTGTAATACAAATTAACATCATCGTCCTAATCACATTACGTCTTTCATATGAGAATGTTCCCGTGGAAATGAGTGAAAATGCGCGGAAATGCGCGTGCGTCATTTTCCATGCCACAATGTTCCAGCGGTTCCATTCTTGTTTCTTCTTCTCAGCTGCTTTTAGCGGTTCGTTCTGATGTATGGCCACAACTCGGAAAACCAAATATTTTTACCCGCGCTACTAAATTATTCTGTGTGATTTGCAAAAAGCTCCTGGGCGCAAAATATTCCATGAATATTCATTGAAATTATTTGATGGTTACTTATCAAAAAGAAAGTTAAATATTGTTACTTTGTTAAAGTTTTTATATGTTTAAATGCGGAAATCGATTTTAAGCGTCTAATTACTTGTAGTTGACTTTAATTAGTCACTTGCTTTTTTATCTCTAGATGCAATTATGTTGGATATTTAACAAAAAAATAAACTTAGTGATATGCATTGTTTTCAATGAGAAGAGTTTGGGCAGATTATATTATAGGTAAAATTTAATAAAGCTGTAGAATTAACTTTCTTATAAAACCTTAAAAAAATTGTCACACATTTTCAAGGTTTACAATAAAACATTTAGGTTTTAAAGGAGGTGCTTTCTATATTCACTTACTCCTACATTCTATAAATAGTAAGATAATTATGTTTTCAATTTAGTAAAATAATTAAGTTTTCAATTTTTATATGTATGTAGAGGTTCTGTCATATGATAAAAATACGTAGTACACCTGAGTCGTTTCACATGGTACTTTTTTAAATATGTTTTCAATTTTATATGGTCTCAAAAAGTTATAGCTTAAACAATTTTCTTCAACAATAATTTCGTTCACATGATAATAGTATCCATTTTTGGTAGATGAGTGTTAGCTGCTGCTACTATACTCAAAACTCTAATTGTAAGTGCCGTTCTCGGGGACTGTTAGAAAAGTTACACTATTTTCTTCACCTTTTTGCCGTTCACATAATTTGTTATACAACTAAGAAAATTTTGGATGATGTGTTTTAAATTTTTCCACTCCCGAATTTCTGTCACTATGGGCTTGTACTCTGAGTACCCTTAGTCATTAGTGTAGGTAAATACACTTCCGTTTGTATTCTTTATAGCACTCTCGTATTAAAGAAACTCGATGAAATTTAAAATTTAATAAAACAGATTTAGATACAAACTTTTTCATCCGAAAAAGTGAAAAACTTAGTAAGAGTGAAGTATAAGTTAAAATTCTTTCATTTATATACCTGCCAATACTGTTTTTAAACGTTTAAAATAAATTAAATAGTTGACATATAAGGAATTAAACTTTTTTTCCGTTCCATATAACCTATTGATATACCTACAAGCTAAATAACATTAACATCAACATAAACTAAAACGTTGTTTTTCAAAAATCCTATGCAAATGAGTATTCAGTTCCATTTTTCAAAGATTCAAACTTAAATATTATACTAGATGTCTTTCCTATGTTATTGTTTGGTGTAAAGTAACATTTTCAAATTTTACAAAGTACAAATTTTTTCTCTATCGCGCTTAAAGAAACCATATATTTCAAAAAGCTTATTAAGTAAATTTTTCCTAAAAATAGTATATGCTTATACTGTTTATATTGCAAACAGTATAAACGCTTATTTGTAAAAATAGAATATCAGCGAGGCGTCACAGTACTTTCTTTTATAAAACTCACTGTTGGTTAAAATAACTTTAAGTACTTTATAGTTACATAAACAAAACTATATGCATACAGCCTCTATACATATATATACGAACTCTCACTCTTAACCCGAGAACCGTCCTTATTTGAATTTTACCAGGAAAAAGTTTTAAATAGTTATAGTTCAAGTTTTAAGAAAATCGTTAGAGCCGTTTTCGAAAAAAATTGCAAAAGCTCAAAACCCCATAAAATAAAGTGGAGCTTCCGGTCAACTGATTTCAACCAAAAGCTTCGCGGCACAACTAGATGTAATATATGCAGGCTAAATTTCAAGTTTGTCGAAATTCGGATAAAACTTTCGATACGATATCGCTGCCACACACAAACATGATTCTAAGAACCACTTTTTTTGAACTCCGAGAACCTCAAAACATGAATTTCCAGTGACAACTCGACACCGAAAATTCGACGCGATTACAATTCTTTCTGTAACATGTAACATAAGTAGCAGTAAAAGAAAGTAAAAAGTAACTTATTAATGCGACTTATAGTTCAATTTTTAGTTAGACGGTTTCAAAAGAACCTACTTTCTCAATAAATCGGAATAACAGTATAATTTTGTGCACCTTTATCTTTATTTTAAAAATGATTAAACGTAGATTCGTCCAGTTTTATATGACATATTTTTGCATTAACATTATTCAATTTTCTGGAAGTACCATTTAAATGAGTACACTTTTGTTAAAGCTTTACAGATATATTATTTACTGCTCATGATAGACTCTGTAAGTTTTATTTAAAACTTGCACTTAATGCTACTTTATTATTAAACTTTATTTAGTATATACTGGTAAAATATATGCAAAATGTACTTAAACTTGTAAAACCTGTAGCACGTATCTCTCTATTAAATGGAAAGCTTTTAGAGAACTTAAAGAAATAGAATAAATTGTATTTTATAACTTTATCATTTTTCAAAATATTTACCCTACACGTTTTTGTACTCTTCTATGTCATGTTTCAAAGCAAAACATCAACTTTGGGTATCTCATTCAATACTTCCTGTTACTAGCTTTGAACTTCGACCTCGCTGTTCAAGCCACTTAGTTTTGTAATTACATTTATTTACATCTAAAATTTTTATCTGTTATTATTATTAATATTTCCATCTTCAAATAAACGTTTCTTGCATAGAAATTTTAACAAAATTACATTTTATTTCTAATGTCTTGAGTTTACAACGATTCCAGACTTGTCTCACTCGCATGCATTACTTAAGATATCAAACTGTTATAAAATGGATAAGAGATAAGAGGTAATATAAATTCTACCTATACATTTTTAGTAAGTTTAAAAGCTTTACGCTATCTTTTCAAGCCATTTCAATTTATCCCAACTGATTTTCATAAAGGAGGTATCCGTTAAAAGAAATAGTTACGTAAAAAATTATAAAATTTTCATGATAAATATTATTTTAATACCTCATCGTTTCTTTGTCGCAGCAAAGCGTTTTTCAAAGGTATCAAAAATTTACGATTTTGTCAATGGGACTTGACATAAACTAATGTTAACAAGATTGTACAAGATAAAAAATATTCAAACATTTGTGTTAATTACACCTGTTTTTGTGTTACCAAAGTGTATTCCAAGTTGTAACTTATTGAATGATTGATTGCAATAACGATGGAGGATACTTTGATTTGAATACTCACCAGGAATTGATCCATCTATGTTATAGCTTACAACTTATTGTTAGATTATTTAAAACCAGCGCTGGCCTAGGGGTAGAGCGAGAGAAGCGGTTACTCTAGACGGCTATGTCGCTAGGTCAGTTTTCTGAAAATTTGTAGGGAAACGATAAGATTTTGTGGATTTCCATTGATTGCATCTAGATATAAAACCGTAGATATAGGTACGAACTTTTTTAAATACTAATTGTCAGTCTGATTTTATCAAAAGCTAAATCTAACTATATGAAGCGGCTCGATTAGCATCAAAGCTAATCCACAAGGTGCATGTTATTGTTAATTTACATAGGTGACAGATCTTTTGTGCACAACTGAAACAAGAACTTCCTAAAGAGCGCTGAAAGACATTCTACCCTAATCAAGGGCTAAGCCAAGCACTGTTTAGAACTGTAAAAAATTGAATTTTTGATTAGAATTTTAAATTTGAAAAACAGGGCATTGCATCACAGGGATCGACAAATAAAATAAATTATTAAAAGTTTCCATCATGAAATTAAATGTGGATTCTTAAAGAAAATTTTTGGAAGTAAAAAAATGCAAATTGTTAAGAATTTTATTCAGTATAAAGAAAACTCAAACCAGCCCCCTCAATTTGCATCCAATTTACATAGTCTGCATGGGAGAGCAGTTATGAAGAATAGAAATAGTAAGTTATCTAAAAAAAAAACTACACTGAAACAAAGCTAGTAAAAATATGTATAAACATGGGGGTATTTTGTTTGAGTTTTGGATTTTTTTTAACTCTTAAATAAAGTAATTTGACAGTGGATGATAACTATTTCAAAGTTGTAGCTTTGGCCGTTTCTCAGTTCTGTTATACCATATATACTATACCATATAGTTTTACCAGCGATTTCGTTACTGTAAGCTTCAGAAATTTTTTAAAATTAAAAAAATTCATATAAATGGTAAAAATATATAAGTAATAAAGTATAGTATTTCACTGCTAATGTAAATTTAAAAAGCCGACAATGAAAACTTTGCGAGCTTGTATCATCATTTTTAATAAGTAATCCAAATCAGCGCGTAGTGCAAAAATCATAAATTCTTATATCTGGAATTTTTCTTCTTTGCAATCGTAATTTCTTAAAAAATTCAGATTTTTCATTTAGAGACAGTTTTTTTTTTTGGTTTATTTAAGGTCGCATCAACTACTATAGTCATTAGCAACCGTCAAATCCGAAAACCCATGAAAAAAATCTAGGGCATTCATTGGGATTCGAACCCAGGACTATAATATAAGGCAACTATCTAGTCAACCGCGCCACTAAGTGACCTTATAGTTTAAGAGCTAGCAACGTTTTCGAGAGAGTATTTTAGGTCGGCCAGTTTTTATATATGCTATCTCTAGCACTATCCCGGACATCATACTACGCCGGTCTGGCGTTTATTAGCGCGCATCGCACCTGTACAGGTAAAATATTGAAATTTTCAGAAAAAAGACAAAGTTTCAGATGAAATTTGTAGAAAATAATATTTTAAATAAAAAATGTCCAGTGACTAATTTTTGTAAAGTGGCTAGTTTGCCCGCTACAAGCTTGGAAAGGCTGGTCGACCTGACGTCATTTGAGTAGCCGACCGTTCAGAGATACAGCCGTTGTGCTGACATGGTTACAATGAGCTTTACAAGCTTGTAGCGGGCAAACTAGTAATTTTACGAAAATTTGTCACTGGACATTTTTTATGTAAAATGTTTTTTTCTACAAATTATCATCTGAAACTTTTTCTTGTTTTCTGAATATTTCAATATATTACCTGTAATAGGTGCGATGCCCACTAATAAACGCAACCCCCCCCCCCCCCCCCCGACAGCCAAACAGCCCGTATAATGTCCGGGATAGTGCGGGAGATAACATATATAAAAACTGGCGACTTAAAATTCTTTTTTTTTCGACGTCGCTAGCTCTCGTACTATTAGAGATAGTTCATAAAAATATTTCTTGTTTCTATGGTAGCAAAGTAACAAAATTTAAAAATTAATCAATCAAAATATTAAAACAAGGCAATCTATAAATTTCTTCTTCAGATATACCATTAAAAGATTATAGATAAACGTCCACAAGGGTAAAATTTCTTCTCATTTATATAATATCTAAATACGAGCCAAAAGAAGTTACTAAATACGAGTTTACATTCATTTTTTCGAATAAAATGTTTTTATAATTCCTTACTTGTTTAATAGAAACCAAAGATTAACCTCAAATGGTCATTTTGATGATTACAGGTTGTTTTCAACCATAATCTATTACTGTACTTGGTAGTCGTAATTGCAGGCATTTCATTTAATAGAACACTACTCATACCATCCACCCGATGCCAAGTCATCTTTACTCTTCTTCCCTATCTATAGCACAGTATATACACATACACTAAGCCTTATTGAATTCATTACAGTTTATTAATGCAGTTAGTAGAAACCTAATTACAATTACTGACACTAACAACAGCATCGTCACACTTCGCTGTAAAGCTCAACACCTTTCTCTGTTGTTTCCACCGACAAACACTATCCCACAAAGATTCTAAATACATTTGTACCGTTCTAATTAGTTGATTGATTTAGTTTTATCGTTTTGTCTAACATAGAAATTAGAATTGATATTTTATCGTTTTGTTTTAGCAGAAGGGGCGTTTAAAAAATTGAAACCAGAACCAACTAGTGGAGGACTTTCTGGTGGTGGAGTGTCTCCTGTTGGACCTCCACATGCGGGTCATACACCCACTACTGCCTCATGTCCCACTCCAGCCCGTAGGCGACATAGAACTACATTTACACAGGTAAAAAAAACGTGAAACTTATCACATTGAATTTTTAATCCATACTCTGTCTGGAATATTAACAAGAGATCTGTCTGTAAAATTATTTAATAATTCAATGAATTAATAATTTGCTCAAGAAGTACTAGTCAAGATGTCTCCATGTAAAATAATATACGTGTCGCGATATAAATTTCACGAATCAACTTTATTCAAGATCTTAACATCGTGGATGTCCTATATTCTGATTTCAGGAACAATTAGCAGAATTAGAAGCAGCGTTTGCCAAGTCTCACTATCCAGATATTTACTGCAGGGAAGAGTTAGCGCGAACAACCAAACTTAATGAAGCACGAATTCAAGTAAGTTTATATATAGCCAATTTTACTAATTTTGATATTATGATCGCAGTTATAGCCTCCATTGTTTAAGTTACACACTACATTTTCCATTAGAGACTTGGTTTTTTATAGTTGTTAGTATAAAGCTTTGCGAGGTATACATTTGAAAAAAAACTCAATTGGATAAATCAGTGTAAAAGAGTCAAGTTAAAGGCTGGTTGATGAAGGATAAATTGTTTGGTAAATAGTACATAATAGACACAAAGGAAACAAGAAAAAAGTGGTCTGAATAAAACCGAGCTTTAACCGTTAACATCAAAGCTTTGATCAAGTATGAATAAAGTACATTTAAAAAATAAAGAAAATTTTGTTTGATGGTCAGGTAAATGATAATTATGTGGATTATGATCAACATGCAAATTGAAATATATTTACATATTATTATAATAATAACACTCAGAGATCTTACGCTCACTCTTTCTCTGTCGTTCTCATATACTATCTCGTGTAAATATATCATCATCTCTTTAATTCTCTTCATACCCATTTTCATTATATTATAGCCGTGCGGTCGTTAATTTCATTTCTCACGTAACCTCTGGATATCCTTGTCGTTAGAATGGTGACAATGGCGATGATAATGATCTTAATGATAACAACAACAATATTAATAATAACAATAATGATTATTATTATCATCATCATCATCAGTAACAGTTGTATTATACAATCAGCAATATACGTTGAGGAATCTTGATTCTCATTCTCATTAGTTCCGATTTAATTTAATGACGGCATTTACGTAATAATTCAACTACGAGACTTGAAGCTTTGCTGCTTTTATATCAAAGAATCATCTAATATGTTAATTGTTTTTATTCATTTTTGCAAATGAATTCAAATCATATTATTTATTTCAAACGTTGTGGGAGTTAGTGGTAAATGTTATTATATCTAAGTAAACGTAATTATTATATTTATTAATTATTAAATGTAAGTGAAGAGAATATTCTTTTAAATACGTTATAAACATAAGAAAAAAATTAATCACTTTTGAAAAATAAACTTTTTAAGTAAAATAAATTTTTAGTTTATTTGACTTACTTAATGTTAATTTAATGTTTTTTTTTATTTTTTTTAATGCGATACTTTTACATTCAAATGGGTTAATATTAATTTTTAAGACATCAAATCAAAATTTGATTAAACATCGTTTCAATATGAATAATTATTTCATTATGCATATTGAATGTAGGAAAAAATTTACATAACTTCTTAAGATGCATTCAGGTAATTTAGTTGGTTGAATTAAAATAAATTAAGGTAATAAATTACGCATTTAATCTTTCAGTATAAGGGACTGTTCATAAATTACGTAAGGCATTTAGGGGGGTAGGCTAAATATTATCAATTCTTTATATCGGCAGGGGGGTAGACAATTTGATTTTACGTTTTGAATTGAAAATTGTACTATTTCGCAGTAAGTATCGCTGTGATTAAACGGTTGTTTTATAAGTATGTTCATTTTTTACAAAAATCTCTTATGAAGGAGAAATGGTGAGTAGTTGTAATCTTATGATTTTCTACAATGGGGGGGGGGGTAAATAATCCTCAGAAACGTCTTACGTAATTTAAGAATGGCTCCTAAGCCAAATTGCCTATAATCTGGTTGTCTTATGTATGAGACTTTTGAAATGCGGTTTTTGGAAAACGATGAAATCTGATTTATACTCTTTGTAGTACTAATCATAACTGAAACGTTTTTGCTAAATTTAAGACGCAAAACCTCTATTCTTATTCCATTCAGGTCTAAATACTTTTGAATAATTTTTGTAGCTAAAGAAATATCGAAATCTACTGCTTTTGTCTAAATTTTTTTACCGAAAAAAAGAAGAAATTATTCTAGTAGGATAAAAAATAAGTATCTAACATGCAAAGAAATTTTTAAGGTTGTTGAAAAATGTCATAAGATCTCGTATGTTCTAAGCAAGATATTTAAGCTTAAAAATCATCGAGGTATTGTTTCATATCTCGTTTCCTTAGTGTGTAATGGTGTTTTTGTTCCAAAAAATTTCAACAAAGGTAAATAAAACACTTATTAATAATTCAATCTGGGAGTTTTTTTTTTTTGAAAGTGTACTCCTACAAATATAGTAGTATACTAATAAAGAAGGTATCCAAGTTGTTTCCTCCCGATTTCATTCATCTGAAACATTTTCGAATATGAATAAAATCTACGAGACTCATATTTATTATAACACGAAAAATACTCTTAAAAGTTACAATAAGCCCTCAAAGTTTACCCTTAAAACTAAAACTAGGTAATTTTTAATTTGTAGTGGTACTTTTAAAGTACCTACATATTTATAACAAAGATAATGAAAAATATTAGTAGCTTGACAATGGATATCCATTGGATTTAAAGAAAAACAGTTTTAATGGTTGAGATTCATAAATTTTCAATAACTCTTAGTCCGATTAAAAAAAAAAAATCAAGCTTATAAAAGATTAAAAATAAAAGAAAGCTGCTTTTTTTTCGAAAACCTTATCAGAAGGTCAGATATATCAATACCTATTGATTTGATATATTTTTTTAGATTTGGAATCAAATGGAAGCTAAACAAATTTAATGATAAGCTGAGTTTTCTTTCTTAGTCATACATAATGTTCTTCTACCCGATTAATAATAGCCTTAAAATTCGTATTAAGTACTACTGTGCTTTTTTTTATTCAACTAAAATATTGATTGGTTCATTGCCTACAACGGTATTAAATAGTTTTACAGTTAAAGTTTTTCCTCACCACTCCTTTACTGACTAAATATATAGATACTTCAAAAGTACCACTCCGAAAAAAAAAATTGCAAAATTTTAGTTTTAACGGTAAATTTTTAGGGTTTATTGCAACTTTTAAAGGTATTTTTCGTTCTATAAAAATATGAGTCTCGTAGATTTAATTTATATTCAAAGATATTTCAAAATGAATGAAATCGGGAGAGAACACCTTCTTTATTAGTATACTACTATATTTGTAAGAGTACCTACACTTTTTTTGAAAAAAAAAACTCCTGGATTGAATTATTTATAAGTGTTTTATTGACCTTTGTTGAAAGGATTTTACTAAAACTAACGTGTTAATGAAGGAATTTCAATCTAATAGGTTAAAAGTCTGTTAAAGTGCATCACACAATTTGTTGTTGCTATACGCTATTGTTATACGATATAAATAAGATTTAAACAATGAACGTTTGAAAAACAAAAGATTTACTTAAAACTCTATAAAATCTGAGTTGTTTTGTGAGATATTATTATCCTTTCTGTGAAAATGTCAATTAATTTTCTAAAATTGACAGTTTTAAATAAAGTTCCAATCAACAATTTCTTCTATCCATTCAAAGGTTTTCAATACTGACGTTAATAATATTCAATGAGACAAAAATATTTTGTACGTTTACTTTTGATGTAAAACTGGTTACATAGCCTTTGCAAAAAAAAAATGATCTCCCGATTTAACAAAAACGTGTTGGTACACCAATATATAATAAGTTATTATGTTCATTAAATAAGCATCAAATTTGAGGAAAGCAGTTTTCAATTGAAAACCAAAATTAGATCTTTTCTTAGCTAAAATTAGACATAGCCACACGCACCATAATTAATTTCTATTTCTGTACCAGAGGAAATCTAAATTGGTTGAACTGTTAATAGGGTTGTGGATAAATATTAATCTATTGCTAATTCTCAATACAATATAATTTCCTATTTTCAGGGACTTGAATAATTTTAAATTTTAAACCTAATTAAATTTTGTAGCCGTGTTATTTTCAAATCATGAAAGAATATCAAAAATCTTATTAACTATAATTAATAACTATTATTTTAAATAACGAATACAGAATAGAGCTTAGGGTTTGGTTCATTATTTAATAAAAATTATTAAATGTATTTAATAAAAATTAAATGGCAGAAAAACCAATCTTAATAATAATATCAAAATAAAATTTGGAAACCGAAAAATCATTGGTTTTAAACCAAAATTTTGGTTTAAACTTACAGTGCTTTTTTGTTTGTTTGGTTTTTAAGTTAAATGTGCATTTTAATTTTAAAGAAAGTTTCCTGTTTGTTTGGTGTGGAATTAAGGCTTTTTTTTTAGTTAATTCAACCGATTCTGAATATGTAAAACTACCTAATATTTTGCACTAAGTACATTAGAAAGAGGAAAGTTCAAGAAGTTGTTTAGAAATAAATATAACATTAAAATGAATCCAAAAATACGTTGGTCGTTAGAATAAAGCTCGAAAGAAAAAAGGACCCAATTGAAACCGAATGAGAAGCTTTTACCTTATAATAAAGTATTTTACCTTTTATAGTATAAACAAACTTTATTTGACAAAGTTTTGCTCTTGTATAATTAGTTAAGTCCCAAAAATCAATGCAAGACACTTCCAATTTTAAAATAAATTTTATTCTAAATTCAAGACATAGTTCCAGTTTTATAAAATTGAACTTTCCAAAATTATAATATACCTTAAATATACTTTATTTGCCATCTTCTTATTTTTACACATCATTTCTGTTTTTATTTTAAGGGTATTATAATTTACTAAAAGCAATATTTTTAATTCCTATTAAAATTGAGTTAGTTGGATTTAGTAGGAGTTTGTTGAAATCAAGAAATACCTATGGAATGAGAAAAGCAAGTAATACATGTGTTGTTAATTTGACCAAACTCGATTGAAATTTCAAATTCAATTAATTATGCTATAAATAGACAATAACTTTATAGTTTCTTGTACAACAAATAGTAACGAAACTATCATATTCATAAACTTCCTATATATACTTCGATATCAACTTAAAAAAAATATGAAGCTTTTAGAAGAAGCAATTAAGTAAGATGGAGTGGGGTAAAACAGACCAAGAAATTTTAAAGCTTAATTTAAACTGATGTATATTCTATCTATTCCACTAAAAACCTAATAGTCTTAGTGTTTTTATTTAGCGAATGGTTTATTCTTCAAGTTGCATTAATTTGGATTAAAAATATCTTCTGAAACTTATGAATTTCTTAATAAATTACTAACAATGCTGGTAGGGCGAACTTGTTCCGGAACTGGGACAAAACTGCACCACCTGTTTAAAAATTATTAGAATTTTATTTCGAACCTGTGTTGCAGTTTCTACAAACTCAATCTTCAAACTCAATAACAGAATAGATGGTGTCCAACAATGTTAATCATTGAATACTAACCAAAGAAAGATGTGTACCTTACAGTTGGTACAATGCAACGTATATTCGAATAAATAAGGGCCTAGTGCGGATTTGCCCCGTGTACGGATTCACCCCACTGCACCTTAACACATAAATTAAAGGAACAAAAACAATAAGATATAAAAGAATATCAAAATTTTTTATGTAATTTTTAAAGAGCTGCCTCTTCCAGGAAAATAATTGTAAAAAGATAAACAAAAAGTATATTGTAGACTTGACTCTAATCTTTAGTGATCTGGAGAGCACAACTCCTTAACGCTTGAGGTTTTTGAGTAATCAAAAAAAAAACCGGTCACAAGCACTTTTTCAAAAAATGTTTTCAAATCTTAATATTCCAGAAACTAGGAAAAACTAATTGCAATGCTTTCAAGATTTTTTTAAGACGCATGATGAATTATAAACGTACAACTGATATCCATAATTTATTCATTAGGTAAATCTTCAGGTTTCAATTCGTATTATAACTATAGAAATTAATTTCAAATATCTTGTAGAAAATATTTTGCAATTTTAAAGCTTCACTTATAGTTTTTATACGATTAATAATTCCAAAATAATTGATAGGCAAAATCAAAAATGACTTTTAAATTTTGATTGACTATAAATCCAGCCCTCGTCACAAAACAGGTCTCTATAACCAATCAAATTGAAGGAAAAACTATTTAAAAAAATTCAATCAGAGCCGCAGCAGGTTATATTTATTAGATCTTCACGCCATGCGGAGTGGTCAATGGTACTCGGTTCGATTCCCTGTGAATTCTAGATTTGTGAATTACAAAACTTTTCGTTAAGCAACTTAAAACACTAGTACTAGATAATATTATTGAAAAATTGTGAATACAAATTGTTAGCCTTCTAAATATTATTCAACAACTCTTGACATTAAACAAATTTGATCTCGAGATTCAAAATTTTAAAACTTTAAACTATAATTTGCGCTTTCGTTTGTCTGTCTGAAATCATTTTTCATTTTGAAAATTATGAAAAAAAATGTACTGTTTTTCAATATCCCTTAATTTTTATGTTTAGCTTATGATGTGTTTGGATTGTTTGTGAAGAATAAAGTAAAACTTAGCATGATCTTTAAGTAGTTTTATAAATATCGTATTTTAGATAAAACTTCATAAATAAAAGAAGAAAGATAATAGCGATTGCCTTTGTGCAGAACTGATTGAATTTCCTCGGGCAATGAACGTTCCTTTTTCTTGAGTAACAATCATGAAAACAACTGATTGTCACTAATGTATGACTCACTATAACATGCTACACATTTTCTATATGTAATACATTGCGGAGAAGCGACTTGCATCGAGTGACAGTTGTGTGCTCCAAAGGGAACTCCCGCCGGCTAACGAATGCCTAATTCAATCAAAGAATCGCGAGGGCCCAGTGTACTGCCATCAATGCTTTTATAAGCGTACAAGCAATGACGCACAACCCTCCCCCATGCATCTTATCCTTATATATTTTGCAGTGTCTATACCACCCTCTGAATTCCACTTCACCTTCCAATATAGCCACCCCCCAAACACACAGCTCGTTTCGGCCACGTTCACAATTCGATTGTGATCACTTTTAAATTGGTTTTCGGATCGAGTCTCATCCGTCTTTCTGTATGTCATAGGATGTCCTTGTTATTCTATTAGGATGGGTTCGATAGCAACTGACCGTTAGCAAAGAAAAAGTCAGTCATTGATACTACATAGTTATATAATCTGTCTTGAAAGTATCCGAGAAAAAGAAGTGCAATTATAATTTTTCGAAAGTTATGACATATTAAGTACTAGAACTACAAGATATTAGCAAATAATATAATTCATGTCATTTACTTTTATATACAACTGGTTTTAAATTCCAAACAGTTAACTTAAATGACAAAGTATACCCGAACCTATGTCGCTTCTATATTTTACAGTAGTGGTGCTTCATTTTTGTCCTCAATTTTCATTAGTCTCCATAAGATTTCAATGAGACTAAAATATGAAGAAACTGCTATAGAATTACTGCCAGTTAGTTTTTTTTCCTATCCAACTTCGGAATATGAAGCAGAACTATGGCCTTTTGCATTAGGTCGCTGAAAATGCCATTCGTCTGGATATAAAGCATATACAGTATCAAGAAGAAAACCATTAAGAATCTTACAATAGTTTTATAGTTAGTAATAATATACACCGATTCATCTATATACATAGTTAATAAGAATTCAATCTTCAAAAAGTGAAGTTAAAATCTTTAAGACTAATATAGGTATATGGTACATGTACAATGCTCAAGTGGTCAGGTGAAAAAGTGATATGCATCACTTGTCGCATAATTCAGTAGCATAGATGTTGTGATTACAATACTAAGGGCGTACAGTATGTACTCGTATGTATAAAATACAGGGGTGGTGCCTCCTGAAAGAGTCCTTTGTTTACCCTATGTGTATATATATTCGATGAACACGCAATCCCATTGGTGGTCACAGCGAGTCTGCGTCACATTTTATTGATATCATGTAAAAACAACATGGACTCAACATTAGTTTCATTTTGTTTTGTCCATTTTTTTTAACTAGCTATATAAAGCTCTGTTGGGACGCAAACGTTTGTATCCTATTATTTCAAATTCACATCAATGCCATTTGTGTAGAGAGCACAGAGCAAAGCTTGAAACTTTTGTAAGCCGATTTTATTTTGAAAATTAAATATTCACAAGTTCAAAGTATGTATGTTAAACTAACTACTCGTATAGTTATGACAAACTAATGGATAGAATGAAAAAATTAACTTATTTCAACATGCAGAGCTTATTTATAAAGCTGCTTTTAAGATAGACCTTTTGAGTTCTCTATGCAGTTAATGCTATTAATATCATCAATTTAGAGTCTGAATAGGTTATGTAAGGTATAAGGATTAAGATTTTCATTTTGGTGTAAAGTTAAAGTTGTTCAATATCTTTAACCATCTCAGATATGTTATTGAAAGAAAAGTCTTAGACATAGTCTTAGATGCAAATGTGTGGTTATATGTTCTTTTAACGCAGCAACAAATTGAAGAGTTTTTACATTAAGATATTTTACAGACCTGTGGGAACAATACTACTAACAATACTAAAATACTACAATGCTACTTTTTATCCCAAAAAATTCACTAAAGTAGCTAAGCGAATTAAAATTCAGTATAAAATGTGCTAGGCTTTCACAAGGATGTAAGAAACTTTTTATTCCGAAAAATGCACCGTTTCGATATAATAGTTTTTAATGTAAATGCTTATTAATTAGTTTCCGCTTTTGGTACAAAGAATCAGAGGGATAAATTTAACCATATTTTATATATTTAGATAGAATACCAAATTTCATATGGCAAAAGTCCCAAAAATATTGTATCCTGCAAAAGAACATCGTACCTATGGAATAAGTAACTTTTTCATTATGAATTTGTGTCGATTGTGTATAGTGAACTAAATCCAAATTTGTCGAAATTGAATTGCATGCGCTAATTACCTCCTATATTACTTATAAATTGATAAAACATATTTCTTATTATTGAATTTTATAAACAGATGTATAAATTATAATGTATATTATAAGCATTTAAATAAGTTTCTGTAACCAATTCGACACTAATTTATCCTACTTAAAACTATAATATAATTCAGTATTTCTCAGCCCTTTTTTATTATGGTACATATTTCAAAATTTACCGACCTACAAACAATAAGTTTAAAATTATTTTCTTTAATACAGTGTATAAAAAAAGTTGATAATTATAATTTTTATAAAATGTAAACTTATGTAGCCCACTTAGTGGCCTGGTTATTAAATCTTTAAAAAAACTCCGTTTCATGTGTCGATGATTCTCTGTCCTCATGAAAACTTAAATTTTCTTAGAATCAGTAGATTAAAGAAATCCGCTGAATTTTCTATTTAGACAATCGTGTCATAAGGTTAGTTCCAAGTGAACATAAAAACATTCATTGTTGTATAATGTACAGTATAATGCATGCATAATACAAAAAGTCATGCGCGATTAAAAAAAAGTGGTTGCGTGTACTTATGTATGCGCGTTAGAAGTTATATTTCTTTGGCATCAATAAAAAATTAATTTTTATTAATTGCATTCAATAATCAATTTCAAAAAATTTAAATTACTATTTAATAATAATAATAATAATAATATATATATTTAAAGATATAATTATTACAAATGAAATTAAAAGAATAATATTTTAATTTATATCAATAAATAATATCCAAGAAAGCTACAAGACGGTTATAAAATTTTATAAAATTTATAAAAAATCCCAGATTTCGTGATAAGTACAAATATGCATGAAATGCAGACGTCATTTTCATCACTAAACTCCAAATAGTATAACAGCTACTGCAAAATTCAAATTATAATGTATATAAATTCAAATGTATATATAATTATTTTTAATTTAAATATAAAAATAAATAAATAAGTAAATAAATAAAACAAAAATTTAAATTACGCGCGCCAAGTTAAAAGAAACCGAGTGGTTTTGCGGCCAACTTCATTTTGTTAATTTTTGTCTCAAGATGGCCGCTCATCTAAAAATTTCACTCTCATTATTTTTTCATAACGCGCCTAAAGAAGTTTAACTTCAAAAAGTTACCATAACCTTATGTTGCGCATAACTTGTGCCCTACAACGTATATGGTTTTATTTAAAAAATATGGACTTCATACATGAAAATTACTGTATAAAAGCACCTAAATATAAATTAATTTTTCCTTTTGCATTTCTAAAATTTGGCGGCATTATTCAAAAAAATATTTATAAACATATTTCTGTCTAACTTGGATACACGCAGCGAAGCGGGTTAGTTTTAGTTAGTTAATTGAATAACCGAGAACAATTAACTCTTCAAAGAACGAATTTTTCTGACTTTTTGAATTTACAAATAAAATATTATATGGCTTAGAATCAAGTATATGTAATCAAATCAAAACTTCTGTTATTTTGGCACTTTTGTAAAATATTGCAAGATTATTGTCCTGGTTGTATTTCCTTATTTTTTTTATTCTTAACCAACCAAGAAACAGTACTCATTATTCTTCAGTAACTCATAAAATGTAGAGTTCTACAAATTTGTAAATAACTTAATACGTCTATAAATTCTCTGGATACGAGATATTTCCAAAAGTTTATTTATTTTCGTAAGTAGGTACTAAGCTTGAATTTTGTGCATCTCAGATTTTATAAAACTTTACAGTCTCACTATAAAATGTCAAAAAAGTTAGGTATTTGAAAAAGTTTCAACATACAATTTAAAATTAAACCTTTTTTTTTTTTTTGGTTGAACTACAATAGGAACTACAAACAGATTTTTACTTACAACTCTTGTAAGTAAAAATCATTAATAACTTTTTACTTTCTTTTACTACTATAGATATAGTAAAGGAAGTATTGTAATCGGGTCGAATTTTCGAACTAGAGCTTTCAGCTTTAAGAAGCTTTTAGTTGAAATTGGTTAACCGAAAGCTCCAATTTATTCTATGAGTTTTTGAGCTTTTTAAAAGTTGATATTACGAATAAAAACGGTAGGTTTCAAATAGATGTTAGGAGAACTTGGTATAAGTATAACTAGTGGGGATGTTACGGAGCTTCAAGTCCGATTCCAATAAGTCGGAACTTCTAATTGTTATTTTACCTCCGGTTCCGACTTCGGTTCCGATACTCTTAAATCGAAGATTTTTACGGAGTTCGAAGCCTAGTAAATAGTCTTTTAATGTCGATTGTCCGCCAATAATTATCGTGTCCACCAGGATCGGAAGCAAGCGAACAATTTTTATTGGTGCTGCTTTAATCTATGGCCTTTTAAGAAATAGATTAGATGGAGACAAAGCTGTAAAGCTTTTGTTCATTAAGCATACTATTTTATTTTTGGAGTCAATTCATTTAATTTAGCTTGCTACTACTACTACTAACTACTATTGAATCATGATGATTTTACGTCCATCGTCTAGATTCATTACATTCACATTACATGTTTATCTTTTATTTTTTAATTAAAATTAAAGAATTGAACTTTGTAATTTTTATTTGTTCTTAAAGCATAATTCTTCTGCCACCACCTCTGACTTCGACTCCGTTAAACCAAATTCAAAAATTCCGCCTCCAACTTTGGTTCCGATAAAACCACTACCGTAACATCCCTAATAACTATAGATAACTAGATAGTATATGAGTTTCAAAAATTCAAACTTAAGTTTCATTTTAGTGTTTCAGAGAACCTCGGTCTTTTTTATAATAAAAGTCATTTATTTAGATGTATTTAAAGCTGCAAGTTATATGATTTTTTATCTATCGTCTTAAATATCAATGTGCATATACGTACCTATACATATAACAAAACAGGGTATTTACAGAAGTTTGTAATAAATAATGGTTGCTTCATTGATTTTAAATATTAAAATAATTTAGTTTGGTTCAATCAAAGCACGTTTTCAAAAAAGTATTATATCAGATGAAAATATGAAAATAGAAATTCAACAATGAAACCAAGGTTTGTTTCATTAAATTTGTGGCTCGTACCAAAATAAAATGAATAAGTACGTAAAAGAGCTGCAAGCGAAATCAAGCGGGATGTAAATGTATATTTTGCATGTAAAATATAAGTAATATTTTATTATATGGTTACATGTTGAAATTATAAAGAAAAACATCGAGCCGTTCACATAAAACAGACATTAACATCCTTTTGTTCTACGTATATGTGGAAAATAGAGTGAACGAGCAAAAAGAGAGCAGATATACATATGTGGGTATATACCTACTCGTATACGGTGTACTCATCTAATGTATGTGTATATCTATTGAAAACATACACGTCATGCATGTGTCTCTAACTGTACATGTGCATGTTTTTATGGGGAGCGAAAGCTTTGAGAGTCGCGTTGACTTGCCGTAGCTGAAACTTGCCAATGCCAATGTGTTGAACACTTGTCGTTGTATAACTCGGTATATAATGGGGGATGCTTTGCCATCATCGCCCCCAAAACGCATACGGGGTGGAGGTAATTCTATTACGGATCCATTTGATGGGATCGCGAATAAACGCGAAGGGACATGGAAGTAAGTCATGACGATAGAGTGAATGCGACGAGCGCACAGGAAAGAGATGCCCTCAACGCTGTGATGAAATGAAAATTGCGAGGGAGAGGATTTTCAACATAATATTATACATACGACGTCTACTAATAACAACCCTGTTCATGTATGAATTACGTTATTTTGTATAGTTCTTGTGTATATGGGGAATGGAATTGAAAGCTTAGGAAAACGAACATCGAACTCACATACGTCTTTATGTACATTATACATAATATATCGTATACCTCCTAGTTGTCTCTATTTTTATTTCAAACTAGTGGCTACCCGTAACTTTGTTCATGTAAAATTTAACAATATAACTAAGCACAGGTTAGGCTTCAGAAAAGAAAGCTCGGCTTATGAAGAAAGAAACTATTAAAAAATTACTAATAATCTATATACCTAAATAAAATGATAGCTGTTTTCAAATGTTTCGATCAATTTCTTTTTGTTTTACTTCTTATATACTTGGTCCTTATCTAAAAAAAGAGTTACCTATCACAATATCTTCATTAAAAGCAAAGTAATTAAAGTTTAAAAAATGCGATCTTTACAAGCAAAACGCGTTAAGCGGTGGATTTTTCGTCACTTTGATAGAGTGGGGCAAACGATCTAATGCGCATAGTCTGGAGAAAATATGTTTCTTTTTCCACTGCCTTATGGTTATTTCTTATTTGAACGTAGATTTAATGCAGCTCAGCGAGATGATATTAGGTTAATAAAGATTTTTTGAATTCTATTTGTTTAGCAGTTTTTAAAATATTTTTGTAGCTTTTTTAAAATTCTTGTTTAGCATTTTTTTATATTTTACTGTCAATACAAATTCAAAATACATTTTTAAGTTCCAACCGTTACAATAATCAAATTACATTTCAACACTCCCTTTTATTAGTGCATATATTTTTTAGCCAGAAAGAGTTAAGTTAGCGAGAAACATTTTTTTTAAACTATATGCCCAAAAATTTCTCCTTCAGAATCCGCAATTTCTCCAATTGTATAGTTATTAATTGATTAATAATTAATTTTTCAAAATTTGCAAACTAAAAATTAAAATTGCTGTGAAATATAAAAAAGTGACTTTTTTTGAATTATGTTTTTAAAAACTGCTCCTTAAATGCTCTCACCGTCTCAGCAATTGCTCCAGGTGTAAGTATAGTTGAAAGTTAATTAATAGTTAAAATTTTTAAAAATTTTCAAACTCAAAAATTAAAATCGCTATAAAATCCAAAATAACTTTTAGTTGAAGTTTTTGTTTTTGTTTTTAAGCTCTCTATCTGCACTTTTCATTACGCAAATAATTAATTGATCAAATTTTGGCAATATTTTTAATAATTAATTATTTTTAACTATTTATACTTGTAGATATTGTTGTACTATGACGTCATCAACTGCCGTTGGATCTTATATACATGAATAGTTTAAAAACTGAATTACTAATTTTAACTATACACCTGAAGCAGTTGCGGATCCGGAAAGAGCATTTAAGTAACAATTTAAAAAAAAATTAAATAGTGATTATTTTGGATTACTTATAAAGCAGTTTTTATTCTTAAGCAGTTCTTTCCGATTATTTTTAATATATTTTTTTCAGTTTTTTAAATGTTTTTCCTTTGTAAATTAAATATGTTCAAATGTTAAATGTTAAAAACATAATAACCTACGCATACGACGTCGCGGGTATCAGCTAGCTTAAAATAAATCTACGATTTACAATAAATTTTAATTATTACTACAAAATCAGAGGTTCTGTGCGTTCGAATGAAAAATCAGAAATGCAAAACTAGTAATTGAGAAAGGTTAAAATTTTGGAGTAACACCCTAAATACGGACAATTTCAATTTTCTTTTTAAGCCCTACTTGGGGGCAAAGTTTAGAAAAAAAACTTTTTCTTAGTGAAAATCGTAGTTTTTTCAGGAATAACACTTTTAAATTTAAAAAATTGACTCATTAATTAAAGATAGTGAACTTTAATTTTTAATGTTTTTTGGTTTTAAAAAGAAGGAATTAAAAACCTAAAAAGCAAAGGTTTATCTGCATGTAGACTCACAGTTGCAACATTAGAATTTGATAGGACTAATAAGTTGGGTGTAAAACTCAAACAGTTCAAACTTTCAACACCCTGTTTGAATTACTTAGAAAAAAAATAGCGTTTAGCACATTTTTAGCACAACTTTAGGCATAACAACTTTGAGATACCTGACTCAAGCAATTAGCCGGTATTTTTATAGTTAAAACTGCGTTAAAACGCTCGTTGACCAACAATGACGTTAAAGTTAGGTACCATTAAGGTGGATAACGTTAATCGAGGTGTTACTATATATGTAACAAACCTACCTCTATCTTTATTCTCATACTAGCTGATACCCGCTCGCTTTGCTCAGAGTACCTATCTAAGATTAATTGATTGATTAATATAGATCTATAATATTTTGACAGAAAAAGATGATAGATACTTTCAGACTTTAGATCTGAAGTAAGTTCATCAAAATCCTTAAAACTACTTTTCTTGGAACAGATATTAGCTATCTTACGGGTTCTATAAGATTTTAAGTATAAGAAGTTCTTTTAAGAAAATTTGAAAATCTTTCATACCAAATGTCATTTAATACAGTTCAGCTATTTTTGTAGAAAAAATTATGAGCTATCCTACAGGAACCGTCCATTTTTTAGAATAAACGATATTCAATACAATGTTGAGATCTGAGGTATCTTTAACAAAACTTCATTAAAATTAGTTTCGTTCAGTAATTGTTAATTATTTAAAAATTTAGTATATTATTTTAATACGTTTACCTATTTCTAATTAATTTCTTCAATAATGAACAATAAAGAAATTCAATTACTTAAGAAAATTTCATTATAAATTTTATCGGGTGTTAAATTGAAATTCTTATTTATTTTTCAGTAAAATGTTGTCAATTGTTTAATTTAAACTTTGTAGAGCATTTCTTTCACTACTGTGTAAAACTGGTCAGGCCTTCTTGAGGAAAATGCGTTTTAATACTACTCCGCGAACTTTAACAAAAATTTTCTATGATAATTTCAGCTAGAAGAGAATACCAGGCAGGTTATAGCTCTTCAAAATAATTTTTAAAAATCTACTAGTAGTCGTATTTGTTGACTCTAAACAGATAAGTGATTTTTAATGTCTTAAAGTCACAACTATTGAAACTGTTGTATATCTGTTTGATGATTCTTTTTAAATAAACAAATTTACATTAAATTGATGAGCGATTGACTTTTTTATTAACCAATTGATGTCCGTTGGAAAAATTTCACTTTATTCTAAAGTGAGTCTGAAAGTAGAGCTTTTATAAAAAGCAATTTTGTTTCCACTTTCTTAAGTTTTTTTAAGCTAATATATTGGGTAATTTTCTCTTATATGCATTTATTTCAGATGGTAGAACTTATGCTTAGATAATTACCAATAAGTCCTATATTTATCAACGCAATCCAGGAAACCCAGAGTATACTTCAAAACTGTTTAGATGTCATTCAATCTGATGAAATTATCCAAAGGCAGGCTAAAGTTTATTTTTAAATACCACTATAATACTGTTTAAAAAACAAACTTAGATACCTTTAACTTATATCCAGGAAGAGGAACTTGCATTTCCTAACCACCTTGACCATGTGTGTATTTGTATTCCCAATTGTCAGCAATCTGTGAAATAGAGATTTTAATATTATATACGAGAATTTTATTTATACTTATAGTAATTATATAAAGAAAAAAGCAGTATTAAATTTCGTAAATGTAGTATTCTTTTCATTACCAAGTGATCAGAAGAACTTGATAATACAAATTCATTGAATTACATTATTGTACTTGACAAAACTCAGTTATATTCGCTAGCTTCTTAAAAGTGGTATTTGGTAAAAGAGTTAATAAAATATTCTAAAATTAAAAAAAATAATTTTATAAAATTCTTCTTCTGCAGTTTTATAAAATTTATCAAAAGTTAAAATAATCGATGCATTCGTTCGGTCTTCAATGTTATTTTTAACCCGATTAAAGGATTAACTTATTTTTCAACTTTGAAATTTTGGATTTCGCAATTCATAGATATTTCTTCACCACACAGAACATAGAATACAAAATCATCGTTAAATTGTCCTGAACAGTAAATATTAAATATTCTGATCTTTAAGGGATTTTAATCAATTTTCGCAAAGAAAAATAATTGAAAATTTTATTTATTTTTTTGTTTGTCTAGATGCAAAGGTGGTTTAGGAAAAGCAAAAGTGGTGAAAACCCCAAAAAAGCAGTTGAAAAATCAAAAAAATCAAAATTGCTAATTCTGGACTACCTGGAATTACTGATAATAAATTACTTTCAATTTTGAAAAGTGTAATGGTTATTCATTTCGTGTCATTGTGTAAAATTGTCATTCAATTATCATAAATGACAACCATTATCAAAATGTTATTATTTTAATACGTATGATCTAGTGCAAAACACAAAACAAATAGGAAAAAAAATCAATTTTTGTTTGTTTATTCATGTTTTAAGCGCTGAAATACCGTTTACCCAGAAGGATACTTCCTAATCTATTTAATTAAAACAAAATATTCCCGGCAAAATACACAATGCCTGTGGAATACTTTTAAATGTAAACTTCTTTTCAATGGTTTGTACTTCTTTAACGCAAGGACAAAGCGATAATTGAATGTAATTTTTCATATAAAGATAGTTTATAATGCAAAAGACTCAAACCGCAAACGGATACTATATTCTGGAATGGTCCACAGTTCTGTTAGATAAATAACTTCTTCTAGCATAAGCAATCCAATGAAAATGTATACGTAGATGTCGGAGATCTTAAGATAGCACACTGAATACAATTTGTCCTAAAAATCTCTACGGTACCGTAAAATAACTACTAATCCATTCTACTGAAATGGTAAACCATATTTTAATGATATATGATATAAAAAGCTCTCAGGTCTTTAAGTTATAAGCTTAAATTGATTTTATCTCGAAAAAATACATACAAGGGCTTAGGATAGTTAATATCTCTACAAAGAAAAGTAGTTTAACGGATTTTGAAGAACTAACTATAAAATCTAACTCGTTATACTATAGATCTAAGATCTGAAAGTTACATCCAGATAGGTATTGTACCGGAAAATGTACGGCCCTTGAAGGATAAGTACTATCTCTTTTTGTCAATATAACTGAAAGCATTTTTTTTATATTTCAGTATAAAGGTTTTTATTAATCAATCAATTTAATTTAGATATATTCAGCGAAGCGGGTGGATATCAGCTAGTATTTATATAAAAAGCATAAGCATGGACTAAACAAAAAATTGTCCCCTTGTGTAATTAAAATATTGTTAATCGTTTACATTGTATGAAGAAGAGATAGTAAAATCTAAAAGAAAAAAGTAACCGAATAAAATTTCAATTTGTGATTTTCCAATTGATAATGTAACCGACAATTTCTCGTTGAGTTTATTTATTAATCTTTCAAATTCATTGCAGGTATGGTTTCAAAATAGAAGAGCAAAATATAGGAAACAAGAAAAGCAATTACAAAAAGCATTAGCACCGTCCGTGTTACCGGGATGTAATGGGGCCATGATGCGGAACATTTACCCGGGAGCAACCCGAGGCTACCAACCATATCCACATCCAAACGCAATTAACAGATATCCTCAAGTAAGTAACAATAAAAATTATGCTTATGGTAAATACGTTTTAAAACCCTATACCAATTAGTGTGATGGTTATAATTGAAATAATTTTATAATGCTTAATACATACTCGTACATCTATAATCAGTTGTTAGATCATCCATAAAACACCTTCGGTTAGTTCGGTGTTTGCTTTTATTTTGACTACATCGCTATAAAATTTTGTTTACCTTCTCGATTTGTTATTAAAATTAGTTTGTGATAAAAGCATTACGTGTAGATCTGGATAATTCGTTATAATTCAAGTGTTTTATATCTACCTTTAATGATATTAAATATAAGAAGTTTTTTTTTTGATAACTTGATATTAAAATTTTCATATTTTGCGTCATTGGTTGTCCAACTTCTTCAAGTACTCAAAATGCACAATAACAAAATACAACTATTACATTGTAATTAGAAGTTACTTACAAGGAAAATATCACATGTGTTGTCTTTCAATTTCATTCATTTTGAGATATCCGTTATCCATCATAGAAATTAAAAGATTGAAACATGCCTTCGAAAGTTCTGTTCAAAAACTTCATTTTTGCAGTTGTCACATATTTGGAATTAGTTTCTAAAGAGGACTTTTTAAGATTAATCTACATCAAAAATAGTGGTAATCTCATATTATTCGGGTCTACAAAGAGTAAGTTATATCAAAGTGTTCTCTATAGTTCTCAAAATTCACTTTTATGTGTTAAGTGAAATTTAATAAAATTTAAACCCATACAAAAAATATCTTTTCAGATATTTTTTTTTTTATATTTTCAAAAGTAATAATATTATCATAATTTTGATCGATTTTTCACTTTCTTTTACTACTGTATAGTAAAGGAAGTATTGTAATCGGGTCGAATTTTCGACTTTGAGTTTTCACCAGAAATACATATTTTAAGCCCATTTAGTACGAAAACGTGGTTTTTATAAATTGGTCAGCGGCATTGTATTGAAAGCTTTATCCAGAAGTGATTAAACTAGGAATTTTGTTTTTAAGCTAGTTGTGGCACAAAACTTTTGTTAGAAGTCGGCTAGCACATAGGCTGGCAAACTGCGGCTCGTGAGCTGCATGCAGTTTTTTATCCAAATTGTGTGACTCTACAGCATGTTCAAATTATATATTTAAAAAAGAAAAAAGAAAAGTTGCCAGTAGATCATAGTTGGAAAAAAATTTCAAATTATCAATAGGAAGATCAAATTATATTTGAAACATAAAATAGTCTTCCTGATAGTTACAACCAACTTAAGCTGACGGCATTTGGATTTTTGATAAATAATTTTCAGATCTACATATAGTATTGTGAGCAAAAGCTTAAAAGTTGTCTAAAACTAAAGACCTCAAATTATAACCCTATGATGTAAAACAAATCTGCGAATCAAGTATGATCTATAGAGTTTTTACACCATCATGCTTTCTGCTCTTGGTAAGATCTTTTTAAATTATGGAAATCATGGAAAAATCATGGAAAAATGGCTCTCTAATTAAAATAGATTGCCGATTTCTGGGCTAGCAGAAACCTCACTTTATTTTCTGTTTTTTTTTTTTTTCATTTTTTGTTGAACACGGTTTTAAATAGTTTCTTTAAACTTGCTATGGTTATTAGACTCATCAAAGCTCGAAACTTTTTCCTGGGAAAATTTAAATCAAGGCAGCTCTGGGGAAGATGGTGGGTGTTAGTATAAAAAAATCAAACCATAATTTATAATTATTTGGATTATTTATAATTTTTTTAATCAACCGTAAGTGTTTTTAATGTTCTGTTAACCAACACCGATTTTCATGTAAAAGAAAGTTCTGTAACGTTTCATAGATATTTTTACATGTAGCTAAGCTTCTTTCATACATCGTGTTCTACTTCAAAAACTGGTGACTGTATGATAATTTGTAAAAAAAGCAGAACTTGAAATAAATTTTCCGTTCTATAACTTTGTAAAAATGTCCTACACGGTACAGAAAACAAGATAATTACAAAAGTTTGAGAATTTTGTCATGTATTATTATTGCAAAGAGAAGGGAGAGTAATTTTTAAAAACTAGGAGTCTCTTCATAAATTTTTCGAAAATAAGAAAATTTTTATATTTATTTATATGTATACTAGCTGATCCCCACCCGCTTCGCTGGACATAACTACATTGAACTGATTGATAAATAGAAACCGTCAAAGCAAAATATAAAAAGTCATTTTAGTTATGTTAAGATAAAAAAATTGGTTATCCATCAGGAGCCGTAAATTTTCCAGAGTAATAAATATCTTTGTATCTTTACTTGCCTAAAATTTCTATTTGCAGTTCAGTCATCTTTCAATGGATTTTTACCCGTCATTAACGGTTGACATACTTTAAACTCCCTATGAGTTACACTCGTGAATAACATTAAAAAAATTTTTTTCCAACTTATCTCAATATAACATTATTATGATACTTAATTAACGCATCAAAAAAAGAATTAATTGTAGTCAAATCGGTTCAGCCGTTCTAAAGTTATGCGCGTACAACATTTCGGAAATTCATTTTTATATACCTATGTGGATTTATTAATTGAAAAGTTGTGAAAAACAATATTTTAAACTGTTTCCCTTAAGATCTAATAAGCATGAAATTATCATCATTTTGTATACCTTTTGATGTGCACAAATTAGCCCCACAAATGTACATTTTAGGTTTTTTCCACTTGTCCATTTGATGATGTTCAAACACGTCCACCAAATGACAAAGAGTAAGACACATTAACCAGGAGACAAGAGTGAGTAAAAATCATAAAGCAACAACTTTTCCCTAATTTTAAACCGGTTTTGCGGTGTTTAAACACCTCCAAATCAGTATTTAAACAAGCTATTGTCACAAAAACGTACGTTCATAGCTCGAGTTTCAACCTAATGCGGCCAAGCGGCTGAGGGCTGAAACATGTCTTCACTCACTCTTGTCTCTTGGTAAGTGTGCCTTGCTCTTTGTCTTACGTGGACGTGTTTGACTTCAACGTCTGGAACAAACCTTTTGAAAACAACTGTAAAAATTTCAAAAATGAAGTGAAAAATTTCAAAAGGAGTAAACTTAAAAAAGTATTTTGACGGCGTGTTTCTGTTAATAAGAAATAAAAATCGATTAGATTTCGACAATGAAAAATATATCTCAAACTTGAAGGATTTGAAGGGAGACACCTGGGATACTTTCCAGATAAGGAGATTACATTAATTTAACTATCGTCATCGCCTAAATCTTCAACGTATAAAAGCAATCAAATGTAATAATTGTATTTTATTATTGTCTTCTGAAGTTTGGAAACCGATGTAACATTATGTAAAACTATTAAAATCAACGTTAATACTTATACCTATCCTATATTACCAGAAAAACTGGAATTTTTTTTAGTCGAATCTGGATAACTTTGCCAATACCGATTTTAGAAGATGATTATATATCACATAGTGCTAAGATTTTATCTACAAGTTTAAGGGAAAAATACCGACAGATAGACACATATTTTGAATATTATGTAAATGAAGACAAATTTAATTGAAAATTATTCTTAATGGTATTTACATGCATGAAATATTCATATCCTACATGGATGAAAGTCACCGGTACAAGATTTTGCTCTCTTTCATTCATTATGCACGTTTTATAATTGAATCACGAATTATTTCCAGATGGGTACGAGTTCATATCCCAGCATGAGCCAACCATTTTCAATGACACATGGTGCTACCAATATGTCGGCTGTGACTGGAATGCGACAGGATACAATGGGTGAATATTATAAATGTAATTTATTTATTACTCACTCAAGTAGAGAATGATTCTAAGGTTATTTTAAGGAATTCAATTCGGGTCACTTCAGAATTAGATTAGCGATTATTTCAATTTCTTGCGATAATTTATTTGAGTACAACCAAACGTACGAAAACTTAAAATCTTAATTTCATATGTGGCTACATTAAATTAACACATAGAAATATTTCCTATCTACTCAAGATATGCGGAGGAATATAGACGAGTAAACACGACGGATGCACAAAATCTTTCATTTACTGAAGGAAATGAGCATATTTCGAAGACACCGTTCGCAATCTTAAACGGTAGAAGTCGAAACTCCCATACCACACCATAATTCTGGTTATAGCCACGAATATGTTCGTGCTCCTTTCGTTATTTGCAGTCATATTTATCGTCTTTGTCACGAATATCGCTACCTTCTGGGTAAATAGGGACACAGACTCGACACTAAGCAATTCAACTGGGAAATGTAGCGTGAAATATGCCATCTCCGGATTGCACCGCACTTTAAACTGATCCAATCTCTATGCAGTCAAGCTTCCTTTAATCGCTGATAACATGATTTAGTTAGGTTTTTCTACTTGATATAAACTTATATTGATTAAATTTCAGAAAAAAAAATTAGTTAACTACAATAAATTATCGACGGAAATTATACTTAATAAATACACTTGGTAAATTTTTTTTGTTGGACCATGGAATTCCTTACAATCGTAAAATATCATACTTAAACAAAAGTTGTTATAAACTATATTAGATCTATAGAGGTTTCAAAGGTTCTACCTGTTTGTTTTTGTTAATCATCCAATCGGCTTTAGTCTTCTAAAAAGTTTATACTATCATTTTTTTTAAACTATCTCTGTTTGAGACAAACCACGTACGTATAAGGGTTGCTCAATTTTAGTCTAAAAGTGTTTAGTGAACTATATAACGCCTATATGGCATGTTTTTAAACATTCTTTAGCTTCAAAATATAATTAACGTGAAACCTAAAGAAATATATTTTTCACATTATATCCACCTATACCATTGAATTAGTGATAGACTTTTGGAAGATGAATGAATAGTTTTAGAGATTACTCTCGACATACAAAATTATAAGCATTTCGTCTTTATACATTGATTCTTTATATTATTAGTATAGATTTAAATCAACCACAGCAAATTTAGCAACTCAAAGTTTACATTCGCATTAGAATAGGGCTCATTATTTCGTAAATAAAAAATAATTTTTTTGTTCTTCAGATAGAGATTTATTTGAATTTTGCTTAGTTAACTTGGTACAATATATGATTTGAATAACAAGATCTTGAAATAAAAAGATAAAGTAAAATAAATCTTTCATAAACGTTGTTATAATTAAAGTCTAAGATCCGAACCTACATCGACCTTCACCGAGTTGATAATAGAATGAAACATATTTAATCATAAATATAGTAAATTAGAAAATATATTAAAAATGGGATGCATAAAAAATCCTGAACAGACTTTCTTTAATTATTTTAAAAAAATGATTTTAAATAAAATATTGCAACATCAACATAATAGAAAAAATTTTATATCATCATAAGCGCTGTTTTTTTGCGAACACGTTGATATAGGTTTTTCTGCAAAAAGTTCGATCCTATTAGGGATAAGCGATTTCGAAAGATTTAAATTTTAATGCGTGTGGACATGTGTGACAGAGAGATCCGAGATAAGTATACTGTGCAATAATAAAGGACCCAACATCGCAGTCGCCTGTGATGTGTACATTTTTTTCTATTTGTTGCAATATTTTATTAAAAATCATGTTTTTTTAAATAATTAAAAATATTTTTAATAGATTTTCTAATATACTAAATTCATGATAAAATATGTTTCATTCTATTATCAACTCGGTGAAGGTCGATGTAAGTTTGGATCTTCTACTATTACCTATAAAAGTTTTGACCAAAACGTTTGTAAAAAAGTTTAGGTAACTTTGCATCAAAAACATTTTTAATGTTTACTTTTCAATCAAACCCCTTTATTAATTCAAAAATTCCTCTTAATGCAAAAAAATTCAAAAAAATGTTCAATAATTGAACTTTAGTGTTAACTATTTAAATCACTATTAACTAATGAATAGCCTTGTTCTTGTTGTTAGTTTAAATTCATCAATTAAAACTGACTAAAAATGAAGTTTCGTCAAATTTTGAATTTAAGAATACGTCTCGTATTCAAAGAAATGAAATCACTTTTAACAAAATAATCAATGTAAATTAATCTTCGTACGATTTTATGTGAATAATAAAATATTTTAACGTTCTTGCAGTTCTGATATCATATCAAAGTTGTATCAAATTCCAACTTCAATAAAGTTCTTCGAATTTCTTATAATCGAATACAACCACAAATTCATGAAATTGATCTAATTACAAGGACAATGCTAATAGATATGTCGATTACAAACGTTTTATTTCAGACTGTTTTTACAGGTATGTCACCTGAGGATGAATGGTACAACAAAAGTTTATCGGCATTAAGAATGAATTCATCACACCATCCGAATTTAGCAGCACCAATGCTCCAATATCAAACGTAACTCCCTGCCCCATCTTATCGCCACCAACGAAATTTATTTTCAGATGCAGCATCAACACTCATCGAAAACACGATCCATCTAATTTCCTCACTATCGCCAACAGACGCCAAAGAGTCGTAAATGTTCAATTATATTCCTTTTGTATTATACATTTATGACTAAACCTAACTTGTATGAAAATTGTAACCCGTATGACCGCACTATATGAAGAATTTTAATTTAAAATTTACGTTAGTGTTTGTGGTTTGAATTCAAGTTTAATTTTTCTATACAAAACATTATTTTTACTTATAAGGAAAATAATTCAGGTAACCCAAACTGATTTTATTCATTTTTAAATTTGTTATTCATCATTAGAATATAACAATTCGTATTTTATTATCGATGGAAAAACACTTTCAAAGGCTGAAGGACCCTCAGAATAACCCCCTAAAACTGCATTTTTGCAGTCTTCACATATTTTTAATATGTTTCTCTATTGTAATGAAACTTTTATAGGATGGCTCTACAATCTACATCAATGTACCGCCTATTGGCGCAGTGATTAGAGCAATTGCTCTCTCCGCTTCATGCGTCAAGAGGTATTGGGTTCGATTCCCGTTGAACCCTAAACTTAAGATCCTAGACCTAAGATATAATTGACTATCAGAAATTCTCTGTGTTTAGACAGTCGTGATATGACCTTAGCTGTTAAAGCGACTTTAAACATAAAAAAAATAACATTAACATGATGATTGTTATAAGAATTTAAATTCACAAGTACTTATAAGTATATAGGTAATACTTTTAGAAAAAAATGTAAAATAGTTTTCTGAAAATATAATTTTCCATATGCTCCAATTAGATGAGATTGAATTTTAAAATGGTTCTATTTCAGCTCATATTATACCAAAAAGCTTTTTGGAAAAAAAATTCTTTTCTTAAACTTTTTAGCTTTTGCATATAAAATTAGTTTCGTTTAAATCGAAACTTTTTTATTGAATATTTGTGAATTTCAACCGTTATAACTTTTTTTCCCTTAGATCTGATTCTCATGAGATTACCTCTATTTTTTATCATTTTTCATAAATAATATATGATAAATTATCTTTTTGATATATATATTCTAAAGAAATCACATTTCCAAAATAAAATTATAAATGTAGAGAGGGCATTTGAGGATTTTTTTTACCATTAAAAGTGTTATTCCTTCAATAAAAAAAATTTTGAGTAGCTTAGAATTTAATGTTAAGACAATTTTTAAAATGAACAAAATCGTAGGAAGACACCTGGGATACCTCTTTTATCAGAATAACATCCAATAAACTTATAAATTACTCATTAGAGGAAATCGATGAGAGTTTGAATATATGTAAAAAGTAATTTTTATAAGATTTTAATTTTAAACTTTGTCATTGTTTCCTTTGTCTAACGATAAGTGTAAAGCGATCTTTGAAATCTATGTAAATTTTAAAAACCAGATTAACTCTTAACAAATAAAATCGTAATCAATTATTATAATTATAAAAAATAAGCTAGTCACGTTGAGTTCCTTGAATGCCAAACGACAAAATGAGGTTTTCTTATTATTTATCTATTTTGTAATACACTCGTTGTATCTATTGGCATTTTATATTTCATATTATTATGTTTGTATTAAAATTAAAATAAATTTAATAGAATACTTGATATGATTATGCATTTTGAAGTAAATGAATTTGTCGCAATTTTCTTCTTAAAAATCATTTGGAAATGTCTTGTTATAAAGATAATTATATAGATATTCTTATTTTTTTTATTAAGTAGGTATACAAAGGAATGATGCCTTCAAAATAATTTTTAAAAAAAAAATGTATTCTATATTTAATAAATTTGAGGTTAATCAGAAGAAAATTGTAAAAAAGAATCGTTGCCTATTCAAAAATTGAAAAAAAAAACTCATTTGAATGTGTGGAAAGTAACGAAAATTATAATAAATTTTTAATGTCTGTTATGTAAATGTTCTTTTATATGTGGTTTCTATGGGAATTAGATGGTAGTTAGATTTTCATCTCTGAGATAAAATTGTATATTTATGAGTGTACGAAAAGAGATTTCATATTCAAATATCGGCATGATATGTTTAATTTTAATTGTTGGTTTGTTGTCAATTGTTTGAACTTTTGACTTTATCTGCCACCTAGATTAGTGATGATGGTCCTTTTGTCGACATGTGTTAAAGTTACTAAGATTTCATTAATTTTAATGATGAATCAACTTAAATTGATTTCTCAGATTTTCAATTCAATTGTTTCATTCTTTCGGTACGTAATTCAGTTTTTAAGTCGTCACAGGAATCATTGTTAATTCCGTCGGCCATAGTTTTGCCGTCGCTAGTCAAAATAAGAAGGAGCTTTATCCGATAATCGATAAAAATGATTTTTTGGATGTTTCCAAATCGTTGTCCCCTAATCCGATCAGGATGGTCAGGACTTATTTATGGTTCCCATTTTTATACCCACAAAAATTATTTTTCAGAAATTCATGAAAATCTGGACAAAAGACAATCAATGAATTTAATCTACTTATTATAAAAACTAAGCTCTACTTGTGTAAAATCAATTTTAAATCGGTTTTTACAACAAAACATAAATAATTTTTTTGTTTTGTATAGGCAACCCAAGGTACTGTATGTTTTTATCATTGCATATAAGTACCCATTTCAAGTAAATATTTAAAAAAATATTCATTGATTTAACAGAGCAGTACAATTTTATCTCAGATATAAATATATTTTTATTAATTGACGTAACGAATTAAATAATTCAAATATTTCCGTTCTAATTATTTATTTTGCAATAAAATAGAATAGAAATGTTTGTTTTTAATTTTCTCGAATTATTATTATTATTGTTCTAAATAAGTATTCAGAATTATTATCACTTGTAAATAAAACGCCATTAATTCTAGTCATTATTGCCACCGCGTTAATATCTATATATAAATATTAAAATAAGTCTAAAAAAATTAATTGTCCAAAGAAATATTAACGCCACTGGCATAGTTGGAATGAATTGAAAAAACAAATGGCCCAAATTTGGTTTATACATTTCCTTCTCATAATGTATATAGAAAACTTGAATTTACAGATAAAATTACACGTATATAATATACAAATACTTAAATAATATTGCCGATTTATTTAAACACAAGATATTGTAATATTAAAAGATGAATAATTAAGGAAATAAAACAATTTCTGAAAAGTTTGTTGTATAATTATTATACTGACATGGCATAAGTTAGTTTTATTTTTTAAGATCGACAAAAGGTTAAAATTAGCATTGGTTTTTTATGAGCATTTTTTAAATATAATTAAAACTATTTGGTGAATTCTTTTCATAAGATTAAACTCCCTTTACTTTAAGTTTTCCAACATTTAGATTTTTCTATACATATACCTACATATTAAATAATTAATGTCCTCTGCTTCACTCGTTTATAAGCGTAAGTATATACGCATATACTACATAGTATGATGAATTGTGCTTAATATTTTTATTTGTAAATGAAATAATTTACGAAGTTAATGCTTCATTTGATTCGACATTCAAATATTAATATTTTACTCGATTTAAAGTTAAATTAAAGATCAATAGCTAGAAAATCAAGTCAAGTAGTTTTGATATCAAATCAAATATCTATAAAAGCAAATTAAAACTTGCCTATACCTACCATTGTAATGCAAATTTAATTGTATCTAAAACTTTTAATTTCTTATTTATAAATATGTTATGTGTGCTTAAGTTTAGTGATTTATTTTCTAATTTATGTAATTTTATTAAATATGGATTATGGAAACCAGAATGAAGCATAGCGTTACTCATTTTCAGTAGAATTCACTATTGAACTTAATTTTAAAGCTATTTAACAAAATTACAATACTAAATTACAATGTTTTTTTAGATACCTAGTTAGAGGTTGGAAACTTAGTTAGTACCCCTTGTATATTATATTAACTATTTGCAAAAGTATTCCAAGATACTGTTTATACAATATATAAAATATATTGTGGTCCTATTTATGCAATATAATGTACAATGTACGTAAGTAAACTATAAACATAAATTTGAACAAAAGTTCAAACATATTTTTTAGCATATTGCCCAGATACGTATTTCGATTGCCAAACAATCTTCATCAGTGGTCATCAAGTAGTATTGGATCGCTCCGTAACTGCTATGTGACGATTCACTCATGAAGGATATCACTGATGGAGATGATCAATGCTTGGCAATCGAAATACGTATCTGGGAAATTGGTCAAAGAATACATTTGAACTTTTGTTTAAATTTATGTTTATTGTTTACTTATGTAAATTATATTAGTAACTTAAATAGGACCACAATATATTTTAATGTATAAACAGTATAACTGTTCAAAGTCAGCGGCGAATTATTAGCGTTTATTAGATACTTCATAGCTGTTTTGCATGCGATTTTTTAATTTTTAAAAATATTTTTCCTTTAGAATTCAATATGAGATAATTTTGGAGTTTTCAAATGTCCACTTAAAATTTTTTTAACGATTATATTTTCCAAGTTATGGATGGCTACATTTTTTTGCTAAAATCACAATCAGCGTTAAAAAATAAAATAAAAATGTGTGCATAAATCTCAAAAATAAATTTGAATTTTTAAAGTGAAACTTTTCATACATCGTCTCCAATTTTATGGCCTGTCTTTAGCATGTCGCTAAATGTGTATTACATTCTCGGCAGGGAATCGGCAAGTGTTCGACAGAGCTCGTATACACATTGTTAGCTATATACCATGCCGTTTTACCAGGGTTGTTGCGCGAGTTATTACTGAATAGTTATTTTCCTCTCCATCACAACGTTTTTGTATATTATAAGTTGTCATTAATTGTCAATCATATTTGCATTGGTATTTGTGTTTTGATCAGTGTATAGATATAAATATTGTTGTTCACTTGATCATGATAGACAAAGATACAGCTAGTGAGAATAGTGCAAAAATATCCGACGGTGAATTAAATTTCCGCCGTAAGAGAAATACTGCTGACAGAGTTCGTGCTTATAGAGACAGAAAAAGGCTCTTGGTGAGTTTATTTAATTTTTATAGAGAATTTATTGCAATTATAAGAACATTCTGCTAGTGTATAATATGTTTATGTACGTCGGAGCGATAGGTTGTTTAGTGTGATATTTATGTTAGTGGGTATCCATAAACTATTTCCTCGCCATTACAAACTTTATTTAACAATGATTGAACATGATATTGTTGAAGTAACGTTACAATAGATAACAACAGGCAAATGATCGATTTAACAATAATCAACAAATTCAATAATGAAAATAACATTTAAGTATTAACATCAATAATGGAAATACAAAATTAGTTGCAACGACGCGCGTGCGTTAAGTCAGACAGCGAATTCGTGTCCCATCCCTTTCTTTCTATTCTATTTTCATACCCTAAATCGAATAATTTTCCGAAAATTTTCAGTTACTTAAGTGCCTAAAATCCGAAAAAAAGTTTCACTTGCATCGTGGTTTCGTAAAACCACACAATAATTGTTTTATTGCTTCTCTTACGATTACTAGAAAAACGTTGATGTTAAAACATTTTAAATTCTAAATCAAAAACTCAAAGCATTTTGTATTTTTTTTTATTTTTATCTTGGTAGCCGTTCTTTAATTTAGCAGCTTTTTGGAAAATCTTACAAATATTTGAGATTTCTAAAAAAACATCGCTTAATTTTAGTGCCTAATATCCAACGATGTAATCAACTATTTATTTCGCTTTATTCCTCCCTCTAACAATAAGTAAAAATCAACCGCACGTTACTGATGATAAAGTTATAATTTTCTAAAAGGCAAAAAGCGTGCTGCTGATAAAGGAAATGAGCAGTTATTAGAGTAAATGAACAATCTTTTATTTTCATCTTTTTAAATTAAGGAAAGCGCAGTTTTATTTTCATTCAGTTAACATTTACGATGTTAATGTTTAAGAAATTATAATTATAATTAATAATTTCCAGAATAGAGAAACGCATTTTATGCGGATGCTCCTAAGTATATCCAGTTGTTGTTTTTTTTAAATCACAGAAAAAACTTTTTTTAATGGAAGTTTGACTAAGAGAAAATTATTTGATCAATTTGTGAATTTTTAGCTATGTGATTAGATATATATACAGATCGAACTATGATGATGATTGATTTTTACAAGTCGCTGATCTGATAATGTAAATCTTCTGTTATCGTATCTCTAAATGTCTTCGTGGTCATGTTTGTCGGTCTTCCACCTCCATTATCGTCGTATAACATATATTTTATGGTATTATATAGAAGTAATATTATGGTATTCCACTACTTCCACGACTTGCTAGGCAGAAAGGTGTTTCACTGGCCTTGCCTCTATGTTTGTTCTACCTGTCGTCGTCAGTCTCAGACTCGTCTTACCTATGTGATATACACACATTGGACTTCTAAACAATTTTTTTTTAAACGTAGAATCTAAACATTTCATATTTAATACAGTGTTTTTACTCAGTGTAAAATTTTTTTAAAAAGTGTGCATTTTTTCATCGTTGAGGAAAAAAAACTTACGCAATATTCGAGCAAATATTGATTTACGTAATTTATTTGTTGATCTACGGAAAAAAATTTCTTCATCTATCGTGTTTTTCATCATCGTTTTATTTGTACAACAACTAACTTTAAAATTTACGATTTTAAGTGCGTGTAGTACTCGTAACAATCGACGCAGTACCGGTTTTACAGTTTCGAGAAAATCTGTGAAAATATTTCGTTTTTTAAACTTTTTCTAAACGATTGCAATATTTCAAACAGTGTTTTTCAGTTTTTTATATTTTGGTTTTTAGTGTTTAGCTCTGGATTAACAATTATATGTTGACTGGATTTATTGTATGGTAAGTAAACGTAGTTTCAAACAATTAAAATTAATTGCCTCCTTAAAAATTAATATTTCAAACCAATAAAATTGTAAATACAAAACTTTTTATATACAATTACAACATACGATAAGAATTCTTAATATTATGTTTAGTTAATGCTATTACGACTTAAATAAACACCACCTAATAAAAATGTCTCCAAAGCAGTAATTTACAGGTAGAAAATTGCAAAATTGACTTATAGTCAATTCATACTCTTATTTTTAATTATATATATATTTACATGATGTCCTCCTATAATTATATAGCTTCCAATTGCATAAGCTTAATGTAAACAGGAATAAAACATTTACGTGATAATTAAGGAAATTCTCCAATTCTTATATTTCTAAGCCCCACAGTGCAAACCGTTAGTCGGCTATTTGATATTTTAATATTCAAAAAGATCAATTAAATGATATCATCGTAGAAACATTTTCATAAAAATTATATGCCCAAAAGGGAAGTTGAGATTCTTTAAACAGAAAACATTGATATATACCTCGGTCATATTTGGAGATATTGTTTTTGGAAATTTTCACCATTTAGGTGCACTTTTGAGTGATTGTTATCAAAATTAAAAGTGTAAGTATCTACGATCAATTAATATTCTAACAGGCAACAATTTCTTACATTTCCATATATGAAAACGAAAAAATTTACATAGCAATTACTTCCCACTGACTTGTATGTAAATGAAATGGTTGTGGGTCGGCTACGTAAACCTATATGAATACTTGAGATTTAAAAAAAATCAGTAAATATAAAACACTATAATGACCTCTTATAATACTTAAGAAAAAGTGAATTGAGAATTGGTTTTTTATTGATAAATTCCTTTTATATATGGCGAGATCCACTCACTTTTATTTGATCGAAAAATATTTTTGTGTATAATTAATAGTTTGAATTCTGAACGCCTAAATGTCAATTTTCGAGAATTTAAAATGTAGGAAATTTAGTGCATATCTTTAAGATAAAAGTTTTACAATGGCATTATAAATTTTATGGCTATGGTTGATTATGGCGGTGAATTTGTAAAATCGCTTTAGCGTTAAATTATTAAAAATAAAATGCAGAAAATTATAATAACTAAATTGAAAAAAAATACGCGAAGCTTCTATTTTCTAACTTTCCAAACGTTTTCTGTATCAATAAAGAACAATTAGTTATATCAAGATAAATAAAATAATTGTCACTTTATATGCATTTATTAGAGGCTACCCGTCACTTCACCCACGTTAAATTAAATAAAATAACTAATCACAGCCGACTTAAGAAAATAAACTCGTAGATATGAAGAGAGAAACACCAAAATCACCTTACTGCAAGCAGGAAAAGCACAAATTTTATTATAAAAACTAAACGAAGAAAATGATCTTAGTACAAAGATAATTAAAAAAATATGAATAAATCAGTCAGTAAGAATATTTCCTTAGAGATTTTCTTAAAATTTTAAAAACTGCTGCCAATCCCTAAATGAACGAATTCAGAAACAACAAAAGTAGAGTTATTTAATATTTACATATAGATTGGTAATTGCAAGAATAAAATTTGAGAAAATTTATACCTTAGGGGTGGAATTTCAAAAAATATTTGGACCACAGTCCACCCATAAATAAAACTTTAAAAATTCATGTTTTGTCGTCAATGGTTTAGTCACCAGCGTGTCTATCAGTCAATCAGTCTACTTTTTTATATATAGAAATTGCAAAAAATAGTGAATGGGTTTGGATTTACTTTCTTGTGTTTTAATTCTTGAACACTTGGTTCCTATAGCAAGTAAAAAGTACACTGGCAAACAAAAATAATTTTTAAAAAATCAACGATAGTAAAAAACATTAGTCAGCGATGTAAGAGAGATCGCAGGTCATACACATTTTACTGCTGTTAAATACTAATTAGCCCACTCATACTTCACTTTGGGAGGATAAATGTAATTTGCGTTAAAAAAAAAATTTTTGTGAAAGTATATTCACTAAAACTCCAAAAAAATAAAAAGTATCTGGTCGAAAGATCCAATTTGTGGTTTTTGATGTATTTTTTAAACTAAGCACGAATCCGTGGCAGTTTTTTTTAACACCCTTCAGTTTTTAGAAAAATGCTTAAAAACTTCACTGTCAAAACACAAAAGAAGTATCTGGCCTAGAGATTTTATAGAAAATTGAAGTGTGCTGGAGGAAAACCGACCACAGATTCGTGGTAAGTAGAAATTCATTAGGCAAATAGTGAAAGATTTTCAATGAGTTTTGATTGATACTTTAATTTATAAATTAAATAATTTACGAAGTTAATGCTACATTTGTTTCAACATTTACATTTTATATTTGATATTTTTGATTTGATTTTGGCTTGATTTCAAGTTATACTTAGAAAAAATAATATGAAAATCAAGTCAAGTATAATATTAAATCGCACTATAGGATATATATCTCATCTCTGAACCTGATACTTTTTTTGCGTAGTAGTGAATTTTTTCAGTGAGTTTCTAATAATTAAAGAATGGTGAACGAAAACTGACCGTTTCGGATTTGTTCTCAGTAGATATTCATCAAGTCAAGGAGTTGAAACTTTCTGTTATGAATTATATTTTGACACATAAATTAAATAATTTACGAAGTTAATGCTTGGTTTGATCCGATATTTAAAAATTAATATTTGACTCAATTTTTGCTTGATTGCAAATTGAATTTAAAACAATTAGCCTGAAAATCAAGTCAAGTATTGAATACCTAGTGGTCAGCTTGAAATATACACCGGAAACCATTTATCGCTTTTCTGGGTCAAACACTTTTATTGGGTGGTAATGTAATTACTAATTATCAATAAAGTTTAGTTTACATCCAGCGAAACTGCTATATAAAAGCCTAAAAATAGTTGTAAATATACACAATAGATACAAAAGAAGTGTTTGAGTGTTATGGCTAAAAACAAACATAAAAATTAAAATGACCAAAATTAATCTCCTCTTATACATATAAAAAGTTGAGTTAAATTCTCCAAACACATCGAAATACTCTCAGAAAGCTATTGCCATCTAAATCTTCGGATTTTATAATATTCTAGCCAATAAAATTTATTTTTTAAGGATGAGTTGTCGTCGTGCATGAATTATTTTGCTATTAGATAAATTCGAATAAAATGTTTTTGTCCTTCTATGGTTTTCTGTGTTTCGTACACACAAGTACTATTAAAATAATTTTGTTACTTCGTTCTTCGTTAATTAACCTTAACACTTGTTTTTCTAAGAATTTTTTTCTAGACCTTGCTTTTAATAGCTGCGACGTCTTTTTTTAAATAAAGGCAATAAACTGTCATAGAATAGTACATATTTTCTATTTTATCTCTTATAATTTATTTCTATTGGTAATTTTAATAAAATAATTCTAAGGTTTAACAAATTTTCAAGATTTCCTACAACTTGATGAAGTAAACTTAATTATTATAATAAACAAAGTAAGTATGGGAAACGTAAAGTATTTATGTTTGTATTATTTTTTAATTTTTCTTGAAAAAGTCACAGAAATTTACTAGAAACAATAGCTGTAAATGCATTGTTTTTTTTTTTTTTTTAATACAAACATACTTTTAAAAGATTAAAAAAGAAAAAAAATACTCAAAAGGTATCTTGAATTAAATTTTTCGTGAATTAATTAATTAGTTCATTAAACTCCATTTAACATGCTATAATATTTTATACACAACGCCAAAATGTTTTTTCAAAAGGAAATTCATAAAAGCAGCTTTTATTCGATCAGCTAAAAGAATTTGACGAAACAATTCTCTTATAACTGTATATATAAAAGTAATAAATAATTACAAGTGTCCGCAAAAGTGTTTGATCAAACAACCGCTATATTTACGTATATACAACGTTTTATTATGGAAGCAGATTATTATTATTTAATTTTCATCATTATATTCTTCTCTTTTTTTTGTTCCTTCTTTATTTTTTGCGAAAATTATTCTATCAGTAAATGTTAAAGACAGTTACTCTTTGAACCATAATAGATATACCTAATTTGAAACGTTATACGCATAGATTTTGATCATTCAAAACGTGGAAAGTTTAATACTGGAAATATATAATTTAATCCAATATTTTTGAATAATTTTTGAAAAGAATATTTTACTAAATAAACAAGAGTCAGTTATATGATTGCATGCACGAATCCCCAAAAATTCTTTTTAAATTACCAACTTTATTTTCTAAATTGTTGTCTTATTGTTAGCAAATCTGTGAAAGTTTGTGAAGTATGAAATGATTGATATACTCAGGTGCAGCATTCAGCGTAATTATGAATTTATTAAGTTAAGTGTTTGTACACTTTGTGTCATGAACCTTTGAGCTTAATATTTCTTTAAATTGAAATAGTCTGGAAGGTCAATGTTTAACTTGACTTTGTTATTTAAATACTAACATTTGACTTGATTTTGAGCCAAATTTAAGTTAAGTAACTCAAAAATCAAGTCAAATAGAGAAGAATTTATCTAAAAAAAAAATACGATATGAAATTTAAAGAATTGTTACGAGTACTTAGGTATACCTAAAACAGTATGAATTCGTAAGCACTAAATGTTTTATAGCAGTATAACATAGGTTTTTATACTTCAGATCACAAACCTGTATCTCTGTCTGAGACCGTCTAAATTTTTATCTGTTCAGCTTAAAAATCAGGATTATTTGGTTATTTCATATAATAAGGCGATTGTGTTGAACATTTTCACAACAAGTTAAAGTTTTATTATTTTAAATTCAAACACTAAAATAAAGCGAAAATTTATCTTGTGGCTAATTGACGTCGAAATAGTCAAATAATTATTTGATATCCACTTCCGATAAAGGTTCAAGACGACGGTCAATCAAACTTTCGGTGGTGCGCTTTATAGAGCGTATTTTAGTGATATTTGATACATATAAGTTGCTTCAATTTTAAACAATTCGATTTTTTTTTAAAGATAGACTGAGAAGTAAAATTTCTTAAAATTTAAAAGTATTTTCTCATGTAAGTTTCCCGAAACTGGTTCGGAATAATTTCATTAATAATGGAAAAAATTTACAACGAAAATACCTAAAACGAAATTCGGCTAACACAAAATAACATTGCTAACTCAACTAAATACTTTTATAATTGCATAATTTTTTCTTTCAAAACGAAACAAAAATTGCTTCTCAGATTAACAAAATATCCACGTTTTTATAATAGAAATGGCTGCTACCTGTCACAAGTTAGACTATTGCTTACCCTTCCATCCTTAACTATAGTCTTTAACCATTGAATCGAAAAATATTTTTCAAAATTCGTTAAAACTGGCATTAAAGTTCGTTTAAACTAAAGTCTTCCTCAAATCAAGTAGGTGAATATTCTACAAAATAAATTAAGCTTGACTTAAAAATGAAATAACTTGCAAAGTAAATATTTAACTTAATGTTTTGATATTGAATTTTACTTGGAGTTAAATTTGGCGGATAACTTTAAGAATTCGTGGCACCCAAAAGTGTCGCGGCACGGTGGTTGAGAACCACTGCTTTAATTTCAATGGTCTCAAAAAGAAAATTTAAAATAAAAACAACGGCATATTCTCTACAGTGTCAATTAAAAGCTTAAAAAATTAAGAAAACTTTGAGTGGTCCAGAATTGCCATTGGAAAAAGTTGAAATAAGAAGCGAATAGTAAGTAAAACATAAACAGCAAAAACATAAGAAAATGAAACTCAAACGACTTAATTATTTCGTGTTAAACGAATTTTACCTTAAGAAAACAAAAAACAACTATAATATATGAATGGTATGTTTGGATGAATTCTCTGGTTAATGTTTCCCTAGTTTTGTTTTTTAACGGAAATCGCTTACTACGAAATAATATTTCAGCCCCTTCAATTCCGCCTTTACCGTTTTCTTATGTTATTGTTACTTTAATTTTTTAAAACTTTTTCCTATAAAAATTTACTAAAGGTAACTACTTTTTCTTAAGGTCAGTAAAGTCAAAGTAATGTTTAAATTATAAACGAGGTATGTGTTTGATAAATTAAGAACAAATCGTGTGATTAAACCAAAAATTTTCTTGCATTTTTTTCATGATAAGCTAAAACTAAAAAAATATTTAACATACCACTATTATCTCAAAGGCGATACGTACAATAAATTTCCGTACTATTACCGATGACATATTTTATTATATATCTCTAACATTAGTAAATAAAGAACCACAATAAACACATAAAGCCTTACGATAACAAAACGTGTTATGTAAGCGCTTGAAGACCCTTGTTAAAGTAAATCCCTTTTCTTTTTATTTGATTGTTTAACACCCACATCCGGATCCTTTAGAATAACCACTTTGAAACTGACATTTTCACTTTTAAAGAACGTACAAAGCCGGTTTGATTAGAGCATGTTTATGATGACTTAGTCATATTATTCTATTGTTCTTAATCACAATTAGTACTATTATTTGAGATCTTTCTCTCTTGCGCATTTGCTTTAATTTAAGCTGGACATAGTTTTAATTTTAATCATTTCCATTCATTCATATTCTTATCATGATTATTGTTCAGTCACAACAATCATGTGCATGTGTATTGTACATTTTTCTAGCGAGTTAGATTTTTCAGCAAATAATTCTCATACATGCTCATATTATAGAATAGTTAGTAGTAAGTACTTAGAGTTAATTCTTATAGGTCAGTGACCGTGTCCACGTTTTTAGCCATCATCACCGTGTTCTTCTTGCTGTTGTTCTGTTGTTGTTCTTCTAGCTCTTGTCGTTGAATCTTCAAGTCAATACATTACGTTTTCTTCTACAAGAAAATTATGGCGACTATCATAGAAAGATTGGTTGCATTTGTATGTTATTGGTATGATAAACTTGGCAATTGTTCAATGCTCGCATAAGAGCGAATCTAGTGACGATCATTGACAACATTCTTCGGCAAAAAAATGAAAGAAAGAACTAAAGAAATAGGTAATCAAAGAAATTCTCTGGTGGTTCTCAAAACAATCTTTGTTGAAATGAGCGCTATGCTCTAGTTGTGGTAAAACAGCTACATTTTATATACATATGAATAAATGTATGTGTACAGGAGCGTACCTAGTTTCTGGTCTAGGGGAGAGCAAACTAAAGGGATTTTTATTTTGTTCTCACTGTTAAAAATCGTATCATCATACGATGTACTTTATTCTTTAAAGCATTATGATTACTGGTATCTTTTTAAGTTCTCTTACTTAATCGATTTTATAAAAAATTGCTATTTTGATCATTACGTATCACTCAGAGATATCAACAATTTACGCTTTGTGGGTTATGTTTATACAAATGTCAACAAGATAAAACTTTGTAGAATATTTAATAAGATTCTACATTAGTTTAGGTACATGACGTTAGAAAAATAACGTTGCTATTACAACAGAGGCTGCTTTGCTTTGAAAACTCGACGAGGGTAGATCAATCTATGATGGGATCTTACCTCTTAGATTTTTAAATAATGTAACAGTTAGTTTTAATCAAAATTACGATTTTGGGAGAAAATATTATGATACATCAAAGCACAATTTTTGAACGGGTCCATTAGTAATTAAGATACCAACAAGGAATCGATAAGTAGTTAACCTGTTACATGAATTGGTAACAGTCACGGTCCAAGGGTGAAGCGTACAGCTGTTGTTTTCTGTTCCCCTCTCCGGTACGTCCATGTCTACATATATTTGTATATAAACAAAGTTGTAAAATCCTCATACCATTCACATATAGAAGAGATTTTATCCACATTCGTGGTTTGCGCTAATGATGACTATGTTACTTACCATACTATTCAACTTATCTAACCGCTCTATTATTAAATATTTCACATTGTTCGTGAAATGCGAAATAATACGTTTTGAGTGCTTGGCATGGTATGTCTAGCCTTTTCACCATTCTTTCTGAATCACAATAGGACAAACGTAGAAAAAATCCTTCGACAACCCACACACACACGGCACATTTTTTGAAATTTTTCAACGCACACAAGAAACAAGAACACCACATTTTTCCTTCTTCCTATACACTATCTGGGTGTAAGTATTCCTTTTTTTAAAACGACTGTTGACGTTAAATTAACAGAGCGTAATTCCAGTTTCATTTTTAACTATATCTTCCTCGTGTTATTTAAAATTACTAAACATCTTTTCCGCATTGTATACTGAAGAAGTGAAAGAAGTTTATGAAAACAATATTTAAATGGAAATATTTTATATAAATCATTTTTTTTTTTCAAAAGTAGGCCACCTAACCAAATGTATTGAAAAAATGTTCCGCTAATTTTCCCAAAAAAATAACTTGTAACGGAAGACGAATTTATAAAAAAAAAAATATTAACATTAGAATTAAATAAAGGCAATTAATTGATGGCTAATTATTCAATGCGTGAAAATTGAATTTGGTTTCTCATAGGTTCTATTGATAAAAATATTTTTATAAATTAGTAGAAACGTTTCTCAATCTCGAAAAACGTTTGCATTTCAATATATTAAACACCAAGCCAAACCATTGGTGAACGAATTTTTTTTTTCTCAAGAATTCTTCGTGTTAATTCAAGTACAGTTAACCACTGTGTTAAAATAATTATGGAAAGAATTTACATTGTAATTATGTAGTATTATTCGTAATGTACGTGGTTCAATTTAACGTTTTTTGCTTCTTTTTGACTTTGGAGATTTTCATATATAGCTCATTCACTTTAAACCGGGCAGAGCAAGAAAGTAAAAAACTGTAATTTCTATGAAATGGTAACACTGTGAATTGCAATTAGTTTCAAATAATATCAAAAATTCTTATGTCATTTGAAAAAATACAATATATTACGTTGAGGAAAGAAAATAAAAAGTTCCGAACGAAGTCGTGCCATTATTTTTTTTCCATTTTAACTACTTAGTCTATATTTTAATGTATTCCGTTAGAAATAAGATTTTTTTTCAATTATTTTTTTTAGATTTAAACCCTATATTAAATAAGTAATTGATTCGTTGTCTTAGATCTTTTTAGATAGTAGTTGATTTTTTTTTTTTGTATTCAAAAAATAAAAATAAAAACTTAATAGCTAAATAGCAAATTTTATTAAAAAAAATTTTTAATCAGAAAGCATGTAGAAATGCCCTTCATTAAAAGAAAAATCTATTTTTAAGATTTGACTTTTCAAAAGTCTTCTATTACTTATGTATCTATGTATCTTTATTAAAATACACTTAAAAAAAAAGAAAAATATTTTTCCTAGAAATAGTTAAGAAAATAGTATTTTAAAAGTATCAAAGGTCAAAAAACTAATGTAGTCGAGACTACAACCTAACACTTCACTAGTCCGACAGGTCCAGAGTTCGACCAAGGATTCATCAAGTTAAGTAATTGAACATTTTTTTTAATAAATCGTAATTCGTATTTTGACTTGTAAATCAACTTATCGAGTCAGGTTATATTTGACCCTATTGTGCTTGAGATCAAGTCAAATCTACGTCAAGTAGCTTGAAAATCAAGTCAAACAGCGAACTCTTAAGTTTAAAACTTCTGTTAGCATACGGGCCGAGCTGTACGTAGTAAAATATTTAAACACTAGTAAAAGCCCGGCAGTCAACAAAATTGACTGCTGTTTTAGTGCCAACTTCACTCCATTGGTTGGCACTGTTACGCAAGAAACCATAGCGACAACATAGCGATATTTAATTATTATTTATTTAAGTTGGCATAGCGACATCCCATTCTGCACGGACGCACGCCAAGATAAGGAAGTTATAAATATGATAATATAAAAACCAAATTTTTATAGAAAATCCAGTAATCTAAAGCTTTTGCAACTTTGTGTATAGGCAGATATATGTAAACATGAACATATCGAAGAGAGGAATAGATAAATAACCCTTATACTCTTCACCCTTGGACTGTGATTATTCAAATTTATGTAAAATCTTAATTACTTATCGATTCTTCATTGGTATCTTGATTATTAATTAACCCGTTCAAAAATTGTGCTTTGATGTAGTATTTTCTCCCTAAATGGCAAATTTGAATAAAAATTGAAACGAACCGTTATGTTCTTTAAAAATCTTAGAGGTAAGATCCCAACATAGATTGATCTACTCCCGTCGAGTTTTCAAATCAAAGCAGCCTCTGTTGCAATAGCAACGTTATTTTTCTAGCGTTATATACTTAAACTAATGTAGAAACGTATTAAATGTTCTACCAAGTTTTATTTCTTTAATCTGACATATCTCGACCCCATAAGTGCCAAACTACAGAGACTCTACTATACTTTTGCGAGTGAAAAACAGTTAACATGAAACTGAAGGTATTTGCTGGTGTTTGTTTTTCGTATTAAAGAAATTTCGTGTACGAAAAATACTATTTCCAAAAACGTCAGCATTGAATCCAGTGATTCCCAAAGTGGAAGATATCATCTCTCGGGAGGTCCTGTAACCAGGGAGCGATAGTAGCCTCGGGTACTCTTGGTCCGTGATATATGAAATTTATTTTATAATGGTTTATGTCCTACGAGGTTTAAAACATTACCAACTACTGTTTTAGTTGCGCTAAATAATTATTTTTCTAATCTAATAAGACCAATAATTTATAATAAGATCTACCAAATCAAATCAGTTTGGGTGTCCCCTTCTTTAATCGGACGATAAGAGGCTCCAATTAGATCAATTCGATATATGTTTAAACTTTGCCTTTTAATTTATTGCAAACAAAATTAAGATAAAATTCGATGAAGGACCCAAAAAGGTATCACTGAAGACAATGTTATGGAAAGTGAAGTTTTATAGCAAAAATTTTGTGTGCAATTCAAGCCACAATTTTTCGAAAAAAATTACCCAGAAACAACAAAAACTTAATACAAATAACAAATCTATAATAAAAACTATAAGAACGTTGTTATTGACTTAAGAACTAATAAAAATATTATTGCAACCATTGTTTTTTTGCAAAGAGTGACGTCATGCTTGCATTAATTAAATAGAAATTATTAATTGGAAGTACCTACTTTAGGATTGTAAATTCTTGAGAATATTTACAATAAAATTAATTAATTAATTACTTCTATTTAAATACAACTTGTATGTAACTAAGCTACAAGAATAACTTACTAAGTAGTATATCAACTTTTAATTAAAGAAAACGTCAATAAAGGATCGTAATCGATATAAAATGTTAAACAAATCTAACCTGAAATATCTTGAAGAAAGACAAATAAAAACCATTTTTTCGTAAAGCTTGAAAACACTAGAAAAATCTGCATAAAGTTATGAAAAACACTTGAACAATTTTCCACATTTACAATAAACTTATACTATCGATATAGTTCAATAATTTTCACGAATGATTTCACCAAAAAAATCGAACGTACTTCCTCATTGATATCAAAATGGTTTACTGGTGACTGCAGTTTGCTACGTAAGCCAGTAGGTACGATTAGATTTTGTTTTTGTTTTGAAAAATCGTAAAAAAATAACGTCAAATGAAACAAAGAGATCCGATGTCAATCTTACAATTAGTTGAAAAGAGTTAAACATAGAGGTAATGCAATTGAATAAATAACAAACAGTTTAATGCGTTTTCAATGCTATTTTTAATCCGATTAAACCAAAGATGTTTTGAACCTTGAAGTTCTCGATCGATATTTTTATTATCAAGTAAAATTTAGAATTCTTTTTTCAATAAATTCTTTTCGATTAAATTTTTATGAGTAATTTTTATTTGAAATTTATAAAATAAAAGGCTTATTTATTAAAATAATTATATAATAATTAGCTTTTATGGCTAAAAATAATAATTTGATAAAACAGCATGATATTTTTACCTCACTAAACGTGCGAAATTTAAATATTTTATGATGGATATTTTTTTTTATTTACGATTATTTTAAGTCGCATCAACTGCTTTGATTAATAGCGACCAAATCTAGAGACCTATGATAAAAAATCTTTTATTGGATTTCCATCCTTTGATCATTTTTGTATAGGACGAAATTCTAGCCACCCACGCCACTAAGTAACTCATGATGGTTATTTTATATGTAGTACAAGTTTAGGAAGAAAATATAAAAATGTGAAAATAAAAATATTTCCTGTTAATATTAATAAATAACAGTAACAGCTTACAAAATATTTTTTCTGTCAAACGTATCGATCAAAGTCTAAACTCAGGAGGTTAATGAAAAATCGGGATATTCAGCGTCCCAAATAAAGGTGAATCGGGACGTCCTACTAGACTCTAGAAAATTGGGGCACCTGGTAGCACTACTTACGTCTATCCATTACGCTCATATGAAGATCTATCATAAGAAAAATCCCTCACAATTTTTATGTTTAACGACCTATTTGTGCACCAACTGTCTAAAACATAATTTTACTTGTTTTTGATTTCTTTGTTCAACTTACTAGCACTAAAATGCGTAATGTAGAACTTAAGTAATATTACTTACTACAATATTTGAAAATTTTTATGAATAAATTTTAATGACTTCTTACTATAAAATGGTTTTCATGTAATTTGATGTAAGAAGCAGGTTTATATGGATATAAAGTTTTTATGTACCCACGTACTATAAAGTAAAACGACAAAATTATTATTAAATCTATGATTTAAAAACAATTATTATTTTCATAATTATAGTAAAGTGGAAAACGTTTGAAGCGTTTTCGTTTGAAATTCGGTTAACATAAGACAATTCTCTGATTCGAACTAAAAACGAAAAGTATATAGAAGAGACCGGTTTTTAATATTGAACTAAATTTTGTCTTAAAAGAAAGAAAAAAATGAATTCTTATTTGCATATCTAGTTAGGACTAGAATATAATTTTGATTTAACCAAACGTCTTAATAATTTTCTTTTGTATAGACTAATTTAATTTCATACGCATATTTTTTTCTTTAAGATGAAATAAGCTTAAGATATTTTGGCTCCTCCAATTCCGTTATAAAATCGTTTTTGACTGAATTTAAATTTAACATTGATTTATTTTTTAAGTTCAATCAGCAGGATTAAATAAGTTTTTAATAACATTTTATGTTGGTAAAATTTGAACATATCGGCAACTAAATACGAGTTTAGATATTTTTAAGAATTCGTAAGTATGATTTAGTCACAATCAAAGATTCATCAAGCCAATTAGTTATATTTGGGCATTTTCTTCAATGAATTTTTAATATTTAAACTTTGAAATAAAATAAAAAAGTATCGTTTTGTTACAATTACAAAGTTAACGCTTGATTGACTTGATATTTAATTACTAAAGCTTGAGTTAAGTTTGTGCAGATTTTAACTTTTAATCCAATTTTAGGTCAAGTAGTTTAAAAATAAAATTAAATAGCTTTAAAATCAAATCAAGTAGTAATTATCTAGCCATAATCGCGTTGCAAAACTGGTGAAAATCATAAAATTATGTTAATCGATTTTATTCCCATTCATAATATTTTTATTGGTTTATAATAAGTTTAAATTCTTTATTTCCAGCGATCCTTTCAGAGAGGTAGCCTTCTGTTATTTTTTTACCTTTTCTGTGTATTTCCGGGGAATTACACTACGTTAAGTAATGTCAATGCAACCTTCTGTTTATAATTGATTGGTTCAATAATTGTTTCCAATGTTTATTTGTCTAAAAACGCATTGAAATGCAAAAAAGCATCACCTAATTGAGTAATTCTATACTTTCAAACTTGTAAGGTTTACCCGTTTACGGTTAGTTACTTCCTTTTTGACTTGACTTCGAAATCCCCGCCCTGCACCGTGTTAATATGAACAATGTTGTGAACTTTATTGCCCTGAGTTCTTAATAGCTGAGACTGTCTAACGTCTAAATATACTTTTATTGTTGGTACTTCATATATTGTAACGTGTGCGAGCGCATAATGTGGCATAAATGGTAAATGAGTCACATGGAAAGTCACGTCTTGTCAACCTGCTTGTGACCTGGTGACAGGTGTTGTTGTCTTACTGCTAATACGCAGTAAGTAGTCGGTTTCTAAGTCGAAGAAATAGAAATGGACTTGTCGACATTTGTAACGTTTCTTTAATCATTTTGCAAACCAACTTTTCCATTTATCTCCTCTTTTTCAAGTAAAATTTTATCTTAAAAAAATTACTCAAATAAATGTTTGTTACACGTTTTAACATACTACACTTATCATTGATTTATCAAAAGATTACTCTATAACAGTATTCATAAAAAATATTTTCTCACAGATGTATACTTTTTCGTGAGTGGTTACCTAATAGATTGTGAGAATTTTTTTTTTTTTGAAAAATATCAACAAAAAAAAATTAATCTTGGAAAACGCGATTTCTAATTATCAATAATTTTCCTCAATGTACATTAGATATCATCATATTTAATCATGCTATAGTAAATCTTTTATACTAATTTTTTAAACCAACTTTTCTCTTTTTCAAGTATTTATTCTTAAAAAATATTCTCAAGTAAATGTAAGTTACACGTTTACATACGATATTTAAACATTTATCATTGGTTTATCGAAAGATTACTTTGTAACAGTATTATTTCATTAAAAGAAATAAATCTCACAGAGATATAATTTTTTTATCGGTGATACCTACAAAATTGTGAGATTTTTTTTAAAAAAATATATAAAAAATTAATCTTAGAAAAATACGATTTTTAATTACCAATAAATTTTCCTCAACGTATACTTGCATTAGACATTATCAGATTTAATGCAGAAATAGTAAACCTCTCATACCCAATCGATCATATCCGTTTAGAATTTATCATGGCCATAATTTTCTCTTTTTTTTCTTCTTCTTCTTCCCTAACTTGTTTTTCATTTTACAATACTTGAATAGAAATTTAAACGAACCATAAATGGGATATGACCATTCATTTTACACATTGCATGCATATACATATTTCGAAATGCAGTCATTTGTGCAATTTTTTTCTTTTCTTTCTTTCGTTGTGTACATACACAATATATCAATACACGCAAACGGGGAAAGCTGGAGGCTATAAATTGTACAATTTTCCTAATCCAAGCTGGTGTTAGTTAGGAAAAAAAATTAATTTTTAATAATTATTATACAAGGTGTCTTATTTAATGTGCGCATTACAAATTTAAAAAAAAATCGTTGAGATAAATTGATTTCCAATTGAGGACTCTTTGACAGCTTCTATACTAGTTCCTGATGGGAAAAAGATTTTTTTCAATTATAAATCATTGTATTTAAAGACCCGAATATCTCTACAAAAAATTCTCCTTATTTTAGTTCCTACAGTTTTAATAAGAATGGTTTTTATGATTAATTATTAAATTCATCAAAGCCTGTAACTGTTATTTAAAATATTTTTTTGGGAAAATTCAAACCAGGGGGCTTCTGAGGGGAAGCAGATGAGGTCAAGTATTCATATACAAGTTATATAGTATATATACATATAGTATACCTAGTTCTGTTTATATTGTTTTGTTAGATATTCTGTTTATTTATATTTAACCAATCGTGGGCTTTATTTATGTTCGTTAAACCAACAGCGAGTTTCACGCAAAAGAAAGTTATGTGACGCGTCGCAGCAGATATTCTATTATACTTTACAATATGTACGTGAAATATAAAATTTCGTCTCGTAACATTATTTTAAAAAAATGTTATTTGAAATGAAAAAGGTTGCTTTTGAAATTGAAAAAGTTTTTTTTGTTTGTTAAAGAAAAAGTTGTATATGAAGTAAAAAAAAACTACAGTATATACTAGACAATTAACAGTTTTTTTAACTCCGAAAATAAAGGATGGCAAATTTAAAATTTACATAGGACGGCATTCATCAAGACTACGACACTGCTCAAAATATTTATATGTAAAGAATACTAGCAAAATACTAGTAAAACTATATAATGCATTAGGTACAATAAAGGGTTTCATGCGTTTTGATCCCCGGACAAAATATCCCTACGACAAAATATCGTCAGACAAAAAATTGCAAGTACCTACCTGATAATTACTTGCTCAAAAAAAAATCAGAAATAAAATAAAACACAGAAAACACCATAAAATTAATGACATTCTAACTAAAGCGATTCGAGCTTGAACTCAAGTAATATAGAAAATAATTGACAAAATAACAATCCTTCGATTTTAAAGATCACTAGATATTAAAAATATTTTTTAAATTTAAAATGCTCTAATAATGCAAGATCTGTTTTCATAAAGATTTTCAACGAATACTGAAAACTAATAGATTTCATAGGAATAACTGCAAATCGTATTTGCAGAATAATTTGGATGTTAAAACATTTAGTTTTGGGTAAAACTTTGCGGTGTCAAGAAGTGCACATTCGGTCAATGAATGAAAATCGGGTACACGAACAATGACTATAATTTCTTTTGGGGGGTTCGGGGTACCCAAACCCCCGTCAGGGGGACCCCCTGCACTCCTTTGGCATTAATTGTTGGAGATATTTATATGAATTAACTTGAAATACATGACAGTTCCCATAGTTACGTCTTAATTGACAGATTTGTCAAAATCATTTCCCATAAGAAAAATTCGTCTTGAAATCCGGTTTTTATCGAAAACATGGGGATATTTTGTCATGCGGATATTTTGTCGGGGATATTTTGTCCGGGGATCAAAACGCCTGATACCACAATAAAGTAAAAGTTCAAATAAAAAAAGCATAAAAAATAATACTAATATTATCATTAATTAAAATATCTAGATAATGACTAAAATAACTTTTGAATTTTTGTCAATAGACAAAATAAAATGAAATATTTCAAGAATATTTGATTTTTCATTATGAGTTATTCTGTTCATCTAAAAAAAATAAATCATCTTTTCGTGTTTTATTTATAATCAGATTGGTCAAGGTGAACAACTTTCAGAATATTTTTGTGGGTAGATATTTTGCAGGTTTATTATATACTTTTTTTTTTCATTCTTTCAAACCACTGTTATTTCTTTGGCTTATTATGTAATAGGTCGCTTTGCATTAATTTTTTTTCTTTCACCGACCATAAACCAGAAACACAGCCAAGCCAAAAATATTTATCGCTTCATATTATGATGTGAATAATAAAGATCAGATCTTTTAGTTTTATGATAATAATTAATTAACGATAATTTGAACTGGTTTTTTAGTTTGTAAAGATTTATATACAGTTTTAGTAAAGAAGACTTTCCAAAAATTGATTCACTACGAAAGTACCCGTAAGATAAATATGAAGCGTAGCAAAAGAAATACTTTTCACTTAACGTTTTCTTGTGAAATTAAACTTGCGTGTTTACAGCCATATTATTACACTAAGTAAATATAATTTTACAGATAATTGAAGTGAAAATAATAACTATTTTATAAGCTTTTAAAATAACCATGTATGATAAGTACACAGTATGTGGCAAATCGGGAGATTTATTTGTAAATTTAATGTTGTGACTGTGATAAATTAGAATAATTTATCGAAGACCAGATGTGAATGTAAAACTAGAAAACCAGTATATGCACAGTTAAAGTTTTCAAAACACTGCAACAGCTAAAAATAATATTTATAGCAAAAAACGTTAATTAATTAGTTGCTTATTCAAATTTATAAGTAATAAATTTTAAATAGTTTCACGTGCATATTTAATCGCTATTTTCACCTAAGATTTAATTTTAGATTAAAAGCATTCGAAAAGTTTTAACCATTTCATAAATAAAACAGAATGGTCTAAAAATTAGGAAGGATATAAAAATATTTCTATCATTAGAATTTTCTTTTATATAAATTAACCTGAGTTGATAAATTTAATTTATTATACAATATCCTATTTATCATATTTGAATCATTTATTTGAAAGTCAATCACATTTATACTCAATTTCATTTTAAATCGAGTCATTCTGGAGTATCTCAAGGCAGTGTTTTGGGGCCCCTCTTGTACCTGTTGTATACCTCAGATTTGCCTACCAGTGACGACACTCTGACTGAGACTTTCGCGGACTATACGGTGATTATGGCAACTCATACTGATGCTTTCTGAGCACCTGGGCCAACAAAAAGAAAATCACATTAATAAAGCCAATCAGTGCAGGTCACCTTCGCACTCAAAAAGGGAGTATGCCTTCTAGTCACCCTAAACTCTATCGAGATCCCCTTATCAGACAGTGTTAAGTACCTTGGTATCTATCTGGACCGAAGACTTACTTGGAAACAACACGTTACCCAAAAAAGTAAAACGATGCGCAACAGGTTTAAGAATCTACACTGACTTTTGGGAAAACGTTCCAAACTTTTCATTGGAAACAAAATATTTTTGTACAAAACAATAATAGTCTCAATATGGATGTACGGGATTGAGCTATGGGGCTCTGCCAGCAAGTCCAACATTAAGATATTAAAGAAAGATCTCTATCAAAAATGCTCAGAGCTGGCAGACGCCCTATGGTACATGACCAATGAAGCCCTTACGGACTTGACAAAAACATCAGTAGCCAGTAAGATTGAGACTCGTGCCACCAATTACTACGAAAAGCTCAACCAACACCCGAACCCACTAATGTTACCAGCCCTAGAGCCTCAAAATAGTAGGCGATTAAAGAAGAAGGTGCCCCGTGACCTGGTTATGGTATAAAGAGATACTCGATTGGGAGTATTCTCAATCAAGCCCGATCCAGACAGCAGATTGGATAAAAGGACCAGTGCCCTAATGACCAATAAAACATATTTAAAAACATCCAGTCGAAAAAAAATCTGTGATAGGTATTTCAAAATCTTGAATATTTTCATTTTACTAAAATTCATTCAGGCGTTTTATCTTTTTTATCGCAATCAAGAATAAGGCTATTCTATTATATAACCTTTTTTTCTCTGGTGTGTGAGAACCAAAAAAAAAAAAAAACGCTGTATTTTGTTTATAGCTATCTTCCAACAGGAGTCAAGCATTATTCCAGGTTAAAAAGGGCCTCACGCCATTCAATCCTTGAACTATTCTTACACACAACAATTCATCAATTTGGTATTTCATTCCTGATTACCTAAGAATCAAGAACCTTATAAAATGGATTGAAACCATGAATTATCTTTCATTAAATAGCTGTGGCACTAAACAAATTTTCATCAGCAATGTTTGGGTTTTCATAACAAGTTTGCATTGCTTCCAATTACGGATCCCGGGGTTTTTCTTCTACTCAGTGTTGTTGACTTACGCTACTGTCAGTCTTTTAAAACTTATAGATAAGCTATTTATAATGAATCATTCTTATCAACTAAAAACATAGGATATACTAGGTATAGATAAAACAAGAAGTCGATTTATAGTATTACTTTATATCATTCCCCGTTATAACTCAGGAATGCCTAATGTTAGTCAGTTACACTGTTGAGTGACGACAAAAGCAAACTATCCATCTGGTTTTAAAGTGGAGAATACTCAACATCAAAGCCAATACCATAAGGAATATTATAAAAAGCGTCAAATTTCTTTTTAAAATAACATACCAATAATTCACCCAAAAAAATTATATGTAGGTACATCATAAAGAAGGTAACAAAAAGCTTTATAGTTTATTGGAAATGTTAAATTTAAAAATTTATACTTTTTAATTTTTGATTTTCGTAAGTAATGGTCGTCATTCAAACCCATATACAATTAAGAGGTTTAATGTTAAATTGGTTAACACGGAAATCATCTTGTTTCACCTATAACAAACGGAACACAGCATTTATCTACGCTCTAATATTTTAATCTAGATATTTTTTCGTTTTGCTGCAATTAGTAAGTTTCAAATAAGTTTATTTCATTTGCTTGATACGCATAAGTATATAAAATTTCTTTTTTTTTTTGTATATGTTAGATTAAAATAAATTAAATGTATTACTTTAAAGAGTTATGTAATAGAAATGTGAGTAAATCGTGAGATCTATTCAAGAATACAGTGAAAAGTCATACTGTTATTACTGTCATTGTAGATATACTCGTATTTGATCGTCTTGTCAAAGCTCAGCATTTTCTGCCTACTTAAATGCGTCTTAATAATAAAAATTTATCTACCAAATGAAGCAAAACTTGTTTTCATTGAAATCGTGTTTCATACGAATTCCACATGAAATGAAACGAAATCGTATTATACACACCTCGTGTAATTTTGCCGTATAGAAAATCGAAACATATGTTTACGATAGCCGCTCATATCACGTGGGTCTAAATCTTTATGAACCAATCTTAACGAGAATTAAATACTGTATAGAACGAAAAACGGATTCCTATATAGGTATCTAATGATATATCAGTCGGCTGACCTATGGCTTTTTTTCCAAACTCTTAAGTAATCGAAATTTTCAAATATTTATGCTTAACGTTCATTTACTTGCGCAATATTTTTAATGTAATAAACGGTTCTTTATGATTTTAAGATAATTGAATGGAAAATTTTAATCTACGTAAGATTTTTCAATTGGTTCCAAGTGAGAACTTCTATGATATGAATAACATCCTGTACAGTTTTTTTCATTTATTGTTTTCATAATATTAAACATACGTTTTCGATCGAGAAAATAAATCTCCCTCCTCCGTCGAAAATTTGTATATTTACGTTTCAAGAGACGCAGATCTAATTTTTCAAATACATTATTTTTCAAAATACATTTTCTTAGCGACTTCCTATGAATTTTTCCAAATTTTGTATATTGACTGACAATGACTATAAGACTGACAATGGTCCATCCCTTCAAAGTAATTAGATAGATATCACGAATAGAATTTAATATACTATTAATTTATGTAATAATATTTCTATAGAAGAAAATGCAAGCTATGCACAAAAAAGATTTTTTGGTTATAACAAATTTTTTTTTTTTTAATTACTAAAATTAATAGAAATGCAATAAACCAAACTTTAATTTATGATTTAATGTATAGATTAGAGAATGCATGGGAATTCCTCAACAAAAACTTGCAAGACATTTACGCGACGACAAAATCGCGATGGACCAATGAGCGCCGAATCACTAACAATTTTTCTTAAAAAACGCATTTCCGAGTATTTACAATTTGCACATCGATTAATATACGTCACACGAATTTCATGATTTTTGACCCCTCCCCCGTCCTTTTCACAGCTGGTCACATTTGTGAGACCCCCCCTCCTTAGTGTGATGTCACATATTTTACAATTTTACACCTACAAATAATTATTGAATTAAAACAGCAGTTCCAAAACTTGTTTCATTTCAATTTAAATGATATTCTAATAAATTTAACATAAAATCAAACATTTCAAGAAATAAACAACAACAAAAAAAATGATTGTATATAAAGTCGGTTTACGGACGATAGTTTTACTTAATAAAGTCATAAAGATTACCTAATTGATTAAAAATTGCGTACCTTTATGAATTGAATTATTATCACTGAATTATCATAATTTTGTATAATACAAAGAAGGAGATAATTGAAAATTAATAATTTTTTCAAAATGAAATCAGACTGAAAATTATGAAGGAAATCAATTAAATCTTCTTAAATTGTAGAAAAAAAAAAACAAAACACGTTGTCAACAATAATATTGTGCCTCTCTATCACTTGTATCGCGTTCTCGCTTGCACGCACAGGCTCAAACTGAACGTGACACTTTTTCATGCAGGCTACCCAGTGTTCAGTAATTTATAAGACGTTATCACGTCAAAAACGACTAATTATATTATTTCATGATCAACCTTAATCATCTTGAAAGTCAATTGTCAAACGAAATAAAAACAATATCACCGCTAGGCACGGTGAAGCATTTAGCGGCATTTATCAAAAGGCAATGGTATCGACGCGTTACCCTACACCGAGAAAAGAAAATTTTCTTCGGAAAATTAAATCTACAAAAATCTAAATATTAAATATTTCATTGGCAATGGGCTATCAAATCACTTTGTTGGCGTAAATGAAATTCAGTTGCCAAAAGAAAATTTTTTCCTGAGTGTAGTAGAACGAGTGGCCGCCAAAACAATTTGAATCTTATGTTGCTACAGATAGTATTGCAAATGTTTTTGAATTTTATGTTAATAGTTCAAAGTTCGTGTTTTACTTAACATTTGCATTAAAATAGATTTTGATATGTGACGTCACGAAATTTAGGACCCCCTACCCCCTTGTCACACAATGTCACACTTAGTCGAGCCCCTCTCTCCCCTTTAACGTAATTTATGTGTACAGGATGTGATCTTAAGTATTATCTGAGTGCCGTGTTATAAAACTGTGGCATATAAATCAAAAATTGTTATAATTCTTTTTTACATTTCCAAATAATTTACTTAAGTACATTCATAATCGCTTTTTTATGTCGATAGTGTCGGCGCGATTTTGACGTCGCGTTTTTGTCGGGCCACTCTATATGACACATTGGTTATCCTATTAAGATATGAGCTTTGTAATAAAGATGTTATAAATATGAGATTTTGGATCTGGATACGGATGGGAATATAGAAATAATGTAATACCGATTTCGAATATGAAGTTATTTGGTTACGGAGTTCCTTAACACCTTTAATGTAGCAATAAAAAAAAAACGAAGAATAAAAAGGTTCGTCTATTTATTTGAAAAATGTAATCTTTGCGTTATAATTTTTATTTATAATACAGGAATCAAGAAATAATAAGCCAAATGTTTAAATTTTTGATGTTCTTATGACTGAATTGACACTAAGCACTTTCCCCAACTATTTTCTCGATCAACATTTTCGCTTGATAGAGCGTTAAGCAAAAATTCTCAGTAATCTGTTAAGATTTGAATCAACATACTTTCAGTTTCTATTCTCTTCATTGTTTGTGAATGGTATATGAAGTGGAAAAACAATCTGAAATCTTATCAGATAAAATCTTAGAGCCTATAAAGTTTATGTTGATGAGAATTTATGTCGGAATCTGACCATAATTCGACTTTCAAATTTTCAAATCTCTCGAAACGACATCATATGGAAGGTTCGGCTGGTGAGATTTGACAAATTCTTAGTTTCATGTACGCAAACAAAATTGGAAATTTCATCCAGTTCATTTACATATCGTATAGGTATGCCATAGGTATAAATTGTGAGTTCACATAAATTTACTATACCGCGTTATTAATATGAAACTTTCAAATATTTTCAATTGAGTATGGTTGTAATAAGTAGATTCAAAACAACGCCTGGTGAAAAAGACACACCTATAGCATTCATATGATTGACCATTTGAAAGTCGCTGGTTGCCTCCATGATTATTTGCCTGCCAAACATTCTAACGATTATAACACAAAATAAATAAATTTATCGTATTTTATATTCTGACTGGTGCACGAAATTTTCTCACAAATTCTACGGTGTATCCATAGGAAGTTCTTAATTGCATTATAAACATTAACCGAAAAAAATATCGTGAATAAAAGAAAGTTATAACTAATTGATTTATGCTATTATTACACCCGAAATTCGATTTGTTTTGAATCAAATCATTCGTACATTTGACTTTTACATCTACAAAACTTAATTCACACGATATTACTGCAAATTATCGATATTATTACAAATCATTACAATATTTTTATGTTTATTTAACTTTATTGTGTTATTAATATAATTATCGACAAGTAAGAAAGTTTTCTAAAAGATCCATTTAATTATACTATTAGTAGAATAATAGCAACAACAATTAGTATAATTACGATAATACCTATTAAAGCATACCAATTAGTTAAGTTAGTTTCTAAAAGTTGAAGTTATTTTTCATTTTATTTAAATTTAAAGAAAAATTCAAATCGCTTATTTCCTATAGGATGTGTGAAAATTATGCATAAATTAAATAAAATACTTTCTCTGCGTTTGTTTCGAAGAAAATTTTCTTGTTTATATTTTATTGTTTTAATTGCAACAGCATGGGGCAACTATTTTTAAGCAGAAAAGCAAAAGAAATTACGACAAATCCAGTAAATGACCCCAAAATAATAAAACTTACTTGCTTAAGTTTTTCGACATTCAAAGATCTACACCAGTAAACTCCATTAAATCGTAGACAAGAAACATTTGCACTTACCATCTGAAAAAAAAAATATTTTTTATTAAAATAACCATTGAGAATATAACAAATATAAAGCAGATTTTTAGAACAAAGCCCTTCGATTTGAAAAAAGGATATATAAATGAGGATTTGTAGAAATCTGAGATCGTGTAAAGCAAAAGTAGACATGCTGTTAACAACGGAATATAAAATATTGAAATAAATCAGCTAATGAAACTTGAAAAAGATGAGTTTTTACATGAATGTTGTAGTGTGGTTTTTTTCTTTGGGAAATAATAGAGAAGGCTCACAAAGGGATTATAATCACAAGCCAAGTATTTTGATATCTGGATTTTGGAACTAAGGGATACTGATCCTGGGATCTTGGGGTTAATCCCGGGATTGGTGAAAACGAACCAAAAAGAAAACAATTATATAATCACTAGGTATGTCAGTATTTTACTACGGTTCGGCAATCCATTTTAACTTCTTAAGGGATTTGCTATTAATATAAATAATACGAAAAGCCTTAATAAACAGAAATAATAGTTTTATACCAGTCTTAATTTTATGTCTATAGCCAAAACTTATCATAAGGACCTAAATTGAGTCATTTATAGGGGGCATTTGAACACCACAGTCTTGAGGAGCCTAGAGAATCCTAGAGTTTTTGGAACAAAACATGAAAACGCTTGTGTTGTGAGGTTGTAGAGAGGCGCGGACATTGAAAGTACCAGGTAATTAAAACTAGCAACACCTGGTGCTAGTTGGGTGCTAGCTGGTGCTAACACTGCATTGCGATGATTACTATTGAGCTATTGAATGTGGAATTTACATTTACTTAAAAAGATTCTGAATCATTCTTCAGTAATAAGTTCGTATTAAATACGTTTCCATTTCATTTTTTATGACTTACACCACCCGCTTTATCTCGTTTAATATTAATCCTTAAGAAAAAATCAGAAGCACCTGATAATTACTTGCTCAAAAAAAAAGAAAGTTCTATATGAAAACTTTGTCTTTAAATCCGGTTTTTATCGAAAACAAGGGGATATTTTGTCAGGGATGTATTGTCCGGGGATCAAAACGACTGATGCCATTCCGGATAGGAAGCACCAGGCTTTGACAACGGGACTTAGCTTGGGCCCGTCTTGGCAAACCTAGCCACGTAGCACCACTGTTGAGCTTATAGTAAGCCAAGCTTGGTCCAACTTGGCCCTGACAATCAGATTTGGGCCAGTCCTGGTAGCCAGACTTAGAACGAAGTTATTATTTCAGGCTCTAACCAAGCCTAACCTAGGGTTATACATAGTTGGGCCAGGCTTGGACCAAAGTTCACCTCGTTGTAGATTACTAAAAGGGATATTTTTTGATTCCAGAGCATATTATTTGTAAAAAATTTTAAAAAATCTGAAATCAGACCTTTCAATTTTGCTTAATAGAATTGACTTAAAAGCCTTTAACATAAAAAACGTAAAACTATAAGAAAACTTGAACCACTCAAAATACAAAGTTTAATTAAACATTGGAATTCAATATCCGTAAGTGCTCGTACTATAAACAAATCATAATTCGGGTTGTAAATATGAATAATTGCATAAACTCTTAGGCTTCAGAACAACCAAAAAAAGAACTTAAAAAATGCTGTAAAAATAAACGTGGAGCTGAATTATTTAAAATTTTACTTTAAAAAAACTGAAAGCATTTCGTGTTTGTTTTATGTTTTTGCTTACATAAGTATCATAGACCAACAACAATAGAACTATTTAAAACTAGTTTAAAAAAATATTTCTTCATTCAAAAGACAGAAAAAAAACGTGATAAACGACGAAGATAATTACAATTATTTTTCTATTTGCATTTAATTAATTACGCAATGTCTATTGGTGCTGTGTACCGCTATTACATGTGAAAAATAATAAAATACGATTCGAGCACTTTTACACTGTATGCATAGTGCTTGAAAAGTTTACTTGTAAATCAGTTCATAGCAATAGTATTGTTCTTCCTGCGTTAACACTTTCACGTATTTGCATTGTAAATGTATACGGTCGCAGGTGAATAATAGCGTCCGTGTAATAAAATAGAACTCTTTTTTCGTTGTTTACACGTAAAGTGGTGAAAATAATTGAATGGGGCTAAAGAATAGATAATAACGTGATTGGAAAAGACAGCAATGAGACACACTTATTACATACAAAATAACTTGTGGTTAGTCTAAACATAAATAATTTCATTTGGAAAAATAGGCAAAACAAAATAATTAAAAAACTATTTATTTTTAGTACTATAAAGAGTTAAAGACATCGATATTGTCAAAAGAGAAAAAAATTTGTTTGTACATAAACTGCTAGTTATGTAACATAAAACTTTTATGTAAAATATTTTCACTAAAGTTTTTATTTGGTTTTGCTTGTTATAGCCACAATATTTTATGTTTTGAAGTCAACGTGCGGAACAATAAAACCACGACACTTAATAACTCTCACTAAATCAATTTAAAAAAAAATTGACAGTTATATAATTGATATAAAAAATATTTCTTAGGCATAATTACAAGAGGTACGATATATAAAGCGTTTTTAGAGCTACAAATAAATATTGCATTAATTAACACAATACCAACACATATTGTTCTTAAATACTTTGTTCTATACAATGAAAACTCTCATTTTACTCAGTGAATAAATTAAAGTAACAAAACAAAAAAAAAAAAAACAAAAAAACGAAGACAGGATATTTCAAAATTTTGTTATGTAGAAATGTAAGAAAAGTATCGTGAAACTTTTATTTCAACTTTTGAATTTAACTATATTTTATAATGTGTGTATTATGATTCTTATAGGAAGAGAGTACTAAACGATATTGTTTCTTTCCTTAATTATCATATCTTACATAAAACTATTTAAGAAATTAATTTTCTCTAGTACAAAATTTTTGTTCACATAGTTTCGTTTCTCAAGTAATAAAAAATATTAAAGTATTCAATCAAAACCAAATTCATTCAACTTTCAATGTAATTAAGGGCACAGCTCACGAAGTAAACATAAAGCTATGAAAAATATTAACAATAACTATTAATAATCTAATAATAATGCATGTTTAAAACATAAAATTTTTTTAATACAAGGACAAGGACTTATACAATATTATGTTATGCTTGTATTAATATTATTTCAAAGGTATAATTGAAGCAAATATTCAATTATTTGTAGCAAATCGACGAGTATGGTATGGGTTCATGAAAATATTTCATAGTGAAAGTTTTTATAACGTGTATTATTTTAAATTATATACTCACTGAACTATATTGACTTTTAAAGTAAGGTTGGGAAAAGCTTAGTTCACTTTTACAATGTTAGATTAAATCAAGTATCTTCATTTCAATAATATCATAATCAAAATAATAATATGAAAATTTGACTATTGTATATTATTAAGTTGTAACATGTCTTCAATTGAAAACTTTCTGTATTATTTTTCGGTATGTTTGAGGTATTGTTTTCTTAATCTTAGATCATTTTTTTTTAATCATAATTAATGAAATAAGATTATTATTGATTAACATTATTTTTTTACCATAACAAATAAACTTTGAATATTCTATAAGTAAAACTGTAAAAGTGGTCCTACGTTATCCAGTTTGCGATAAACTTTTCAAACGCATAATATTAACAAGAGTTGTTTTAGTTTTTATATAATAGAAATATCTTGTCTAGATGTATGAAAATTTAAAGTATATGAATTGTTAAGGAAACAATTTTTAATTAAAACCTTGCAAAGTAGCTTCGTAATTTGAGTTAACAATATCAGCTAATAACTACTTCATTTTACCTATTATTACCGTTATTTAGTGCTCAATGTTGGATGAAACTTAGAAGATCCTATTTTGAAGAATGTGAAACTATTTTGCCAACAGTTTACGTAATATTTTTCCTAAATTCTCTGGGCTTATATTTTTCATAATTCTTATTAATTCAATGCTTACATTGTTCCTAAATACAAAGTAAATAATACATTTTGACATGAAATGAGTAATTTGTACTCATTAACCCCTTAGACAAGCTCGATGGTAACGCCCACGACGCCTGCGCTTCAGTATGTCAAAAACGTTCATAAGGGTGCAATCTCATGTATCGCGCTCGCTTTCCAGCGATTTGAGTCACGTGGTACGATTTAGACCAATGTGCTGCCAGGATTTTGAAATTGGGAAAAAGATGGCTGCCATCTGACCGATTTCAAACTTCAACGATTTGACGCTAGGGCAGCAGTTTAAATTTCAAAATCCTGGTAGAACATTGGTCTAAATCGTACCACGTGGCCCAAATCACTGGAAAGCGAGCGATGCATGAGATTGCACTCGAACGCTTTAAAAATTTGCTGGGTAGGCAATCTAAAAACGTCGCTGGCTTCTGACATTTTGAAATTTTTATAAATTAATAAAAATTATAGGGTATAATTTAAAAATTATAATAACTAAACAGTTTCATTTAAATTTTCCGCAATATTCTTTCACTTTTCTGTTTTTAATTTTATATTTGCCTTATATTTTTATACCCTCTTTAAGTTTTATCTTATAATATTTTATTATATTTCACCAATTCAATTAATTTTTCTTCAAAATCCATTTTAAATTATCACATTTTTTCAGTTATAAATTTGTGTAGTACACATTTTTAAAATGACAGATACACAATTGACATTTGGCAGCGTCAAAAGTTGAAGTACATTCTACTTTGACGCGTCGTGAGCGTTCCATCCATCCCGTCGCCATCGAGTTTATTTCTTTTTAAACTTAACTCTTAAACGAGTTTATTTAACTCAAGCATAAGAATTCAACTTTTTTTGAAAAAAAAAAACTATTTATATACCTATATGAATTAATATAGTATTATCATGCCATATTTGTGAAAATTGCCCAAACTTCAACTTTTGAGAGTGCTTCAGCATTTGCTTGCATATTTTGAGGTTCATAACCTTTATAATGTACTACCTGTGATGGTAAAAAGATGTTTTAGAACTATCAAATTCTCCTCAATATATAGGTAATCGCAAAGCATATTGAATAAAAAAATTTCTATCTTTTATTAGAAATGCATAAGAATAATCCATAATATCTACTAATTTTCAGGTCTTAATAGTTTTATATTTCAAGTAATTATCAGGTTAAAAGACCAGTTTTTTATTTTAAGAATTTATTTTCTTTTTACACTACCTTTCGTCAGTGTTATTCTGACTTCATCAGATATCTTGAAAATTGTTATATCAAATATAATAAAAATATAATTTGAATATAAATGTAACAATACAAAAAAAAATTGTTAAAATAAAAAACTGGTCTTTTAACCTGATAATTATAACTTAAAACATAAGAATAATTACACTATACAGAAATCGAGATTTTTTAAGGGCCAGGAGAAAAGTATTTGTAGATCGTTAGTCTTATGTTGGTGACTACTTTTTTAGAAGAAAAAAATTAAATTCCTCCGAATAATTACATACTCTATACACACTTCGGCTGAACTACAATTTGTTAAAATTTTAAATGTAATAACTTGCTTCTTCTTTTGTGGAAATTTATTTTTTCAATTTAAATACGAAATAACAAAGTTAAATAAGCCACAAGCTAAAATAAAGTACCTACTAACGTTATACGTATCATTAAGACCAACTTAATTTGAATGGCTCATTAGTTAATTATTACACAGAAGTGAAATGAAGATGGGTTTCATGTGTGAACGACATAAAACTACATTTATTTTCTCTTATTGAAAATCTGTCCAGTTTCCCTTTCAAATTTGCATAAATCTCTACGAGTGAAACTTGAAGTGGCGATTTAGAAGTGCAAGTATTTACGATAGAATATAATATCTAGTTGACACGTTATTTATTGCGAATTACTTTCATATCTAGCATACCTATTATAGCTTTGAAAAAAATCATTTTTTTTCTAGTATGACAAATGTGTCAGAGATCAATACTTTCTGTATGTGAAAAGGTGAATGAAATACGACCTCGTGGACGGCCTTCTTTTATCCCATCATCACCATCAGATACTTTTAAATGTACGCCCAATCTAAAGGAATGCAGTCGCCCTTCAGAACACCACCGGTTTTGTTTTATTTTGTTGTTACGATTATACAAGTTTTGCATTTCACACTCATCACCCACATCGTGTTTTTCATTTAAATAGAAAAAAAAATAATAAAAACACTAATGCATTTCAATTGGAATGCGATTTGAATAATTATATTTATATGATAAATGTCCAACGAAACGACTTCCTACACAAACCTGATTAGAATTCAAACGGAGATTGTAAATCTATCGAACAATCAGATTTAAATCTTAAATTTTATTTCTCCAAAGCAATTAAATACATAACAACATTTTTTTTTCAACGACCACATTGTTTAATATGATGTGGTGAATTTTAATTTCATAAAATAAACGTCTTCAGTTGCTCACCAAATCAAAAAACAAATTAAATTTTGACATGAAAATCCGGAAGCGTTTCTCGAAACATTTAACTCTCAAGGCTATATGGTTTCTCGAAAGATGACTATAAAATTCGAGCGAATGATGCAAAGCTTACATACATTAGCATGGAAAAGGTCAATTTTTTTGCTTTAACATAATGTAGTATAATTTCAATCACGATCGATAAATATTCAATTATCATTAAACATAATCTAATTTATTATGCCAGTTGTTCAATACACGAACTATTAAACATGACTAATGATTGTTATAAGTTTTCTAGATGTACTGGTTAATTATAAAAACACATTTAATTTATTTTAAAAGAATTATTAGATCATTAACGTGTTGTATTAAATACTATTGGATGTATTATTTATTCAATCAAGAATTTTAGTTTTACTATAAATATTTCTTTTAAGTTGATAAAATTAAGTGTGGAAACATCAAAATTGGCTGTGATAGACCTTCGATGCATTTCAAATTAAAATGATATGTATCTAGTGTCATTACATATAGGAAGAAAACTGGGTTATATTGCTCCAGTCATTATAAATATGAAGAGAGCAGAAAGCAGTTAATTTGATTCTTTTTGTAGTATTAGATGAAAAATGGGGAAAATCTGAAGATGAGGCTTTAAAATACACCCAAAATTTTTGTCAAGATTTATTTAATCTCCAAAACAAATTAGAAAGAGGCATATTTTTGGGGATGGAAATTAAAATACTAATTAATCATACGAAAATATATTTAAAACATTTTTTACTAATAAAATCCTCTATAACACTGTTTTTCAAAGTGTGGTACATCAAATTCAAGGGTACCCGAGGTATTTGATGGAATACGCGTTGCACTGGCGTTTGGTGAGAATATACACTGAAATATCGCCCTCTTCCTGGGTAAACCTCGTATTTAATTTTGCTAAGTTGGTTTTGTAAAAAAGGTAGTCATCCAGTATAAGTGCGAAAATATACACAGAAAAAAATAGTGGTGTAAAATTTACAACACTAAACAAGTAATATTTTTACTGCACTTTGTGCTCACTATAACCACAAATGTAACAGCAGATAACACACTGTGTTGTATTCAACTCTAATGTATAGTATTTTTTACTACCATAGTGTAGTAAATATATGTAGCTGTTACAACTGTTGAGTGTTGTACAATTAACAAATGTTGGCGTTTCTTTTACGCCACGAATTTTAACAAATTTGTAATCGTTACCATTTTTGGTGTATACAATACTAGATACAATGTACAAATTATTTCATTATGTTGTAAAACCTTGTAAAACGGCCGAGAAAAAAAAAACATCAGAGCCATCTTTATCTTTTTCTATAATTATATTTTAAAGATTTTTAAAGGTGCGCATGCGGCGCACAACATAACCAATAATTTTGACAAATAAATGCAAGTGTCAAAAATTCAAATACATTAAGATTATCATGGAGTCATTTTTACTAGTTCGTGTTGTAAATAATACTACAGTTTTTTAATTACACTTAACTGGTAAACGTTACCACACGTGGTGTCATCCTATATAATACTAGTTAATGTTGTAAAATTAACAAGGAATGTTGTTAAATCTACAACACATTCTTTTCCGTGTACGTTTTTGCTTTTTGGATACTAAAGTAAACAAGAAGATGTCAGTCTGGAGGCTTGTAATTTGACCAATTTTTTTAATATTAAGTAGTTGGAAAATATTAAAGTCATAATTAGTGATTTTTTTAAAGTTTGATATCATTCAAACGGTTGATCTGAACAACTTTGTCTAGGGACCTTTTTTGTAGAGCGTAAAATGTCTTAAATTTATTTTTTTAGATGATTGTTACGATGAATTTTTTCTCGTATTATTATTCATATACCTATATAAAAATAATATGTGAACATTTTTAATCGATTTATCGATTTTTATTGATTACTGAAAATTTACGATCTTGTAGTTATGAGGTTTACCTGAAAGGGGACGATATGTTCTTGTTGATTGTGATTTTTATAAAAGTATACTCGTATATCTAATTTTTGAACCAAAGGTAGATTTTTAGTGTTATAAAAATGTCGAGTGCATAGATGCGAAGAGTTTGAGAAACACTGCTCTATAGAAACATTTTCCTAAAGAAACGTTTTAACAGCCCTAAAATCTATCCGAGCTTATGAATTATTTCTACGAAATCTTTGGCTGCACACGAAGTGATGTTATTAGAGTCGGATTTAGAAGTCTGGAGGCCTCGGGGAAACAAAGGAGTGGAGGCCCCCTGGCTCCAAATTGTTTTCCAAATAAAATAGAAAAAAAATTTCAGTCGAGTTTTCTAATAAATAATTTGTGAAACCAAGTATCTATAGATTCTTGTATAATTTAACAAGCATAAAAATAATTGGAAACAAGAATTATTTGAAATTACTTCTTAGCGTTAACGAACGGAACCTTTCGAGTTTTTTTTCGCCGAAAAATCGTTGATGATTTCGCTGAAGTCCAGTTCCTGGAGTAAATCACGTTCAATGTTCAGGAGAAAAAGCTTTGATAGATGGTTTTGTCTCATTGTGGTTCGAAGCCTATTTTTAATAATTTTTATTTTTGAAAATGAGCGCTCTCCAGATCAATTTGATACCTTCAAAACCAAAAACATTCTTAATACAATTTCAATGTTTAGGAATGAACATTTGCTCTGAAATTTTGATCTTTGAGAATTTGTTTGCTTTTGTGTTTACTAGTTTGAATTTGAATTTTTTTCCGAAGTCTGTGGGGACCCCTCTTTTGTGAAGGCTCTAATACTGTAGCCCTGGTTGCTCTACCTTAAATCCAGCCATGGATGTTATATAAAATTAAATTTTAAACAAAAATAACTTTTTAACCAAAACATTTACGCCTCATTATAAAAATAAAGGGTAGATGATAATAGTGATATTGCTTGATTGATACAGAATTCTGTTGTTGATGAAGGGAATGGCTCACGATTAATTTTTATGGGTCTGAAGTTAATTTTTTCGTTTTTTGTACATTTGATTACCAGTGTGATTGAAAAAACAGATTTTCACATACTTAATAGGCATTAATTTTACTATTTACGATAGTATTTATCTTAACGTAATATTTCTTACGTGTAAATACAATCTAATATCACCTTTATCTAATGATTGTCAACTCTCTAGTAAAAGATTCCATCATATCTCAATAAATAAAATTACTCTTTAAATTATTAACCTGAATGTGTTAAATTTAGCGTTGTGGAAATAATTAGCTAGAATTACTATGATTTGAATTGAAAGATATGATTTAGATGTGTTCTCTTTAAATTGAACGAAACCAGTTTATTATAGTACTTTATTGAGCTGTAATTAGCGTAGATATTAATATCGACGCTAAAAATTGGCCTAAATATTCTCGAACGGGCCAATTTCACCTGATGCAGGTGTGGAAATAAATTTAAACGTATAAAACATTTATTCATCGCTCATTAATTTCACACAAGTGAATCACTCGAGGCATTTAGAACCTTTAACGATTTCACCAAAATTTACTTTCTATATTGTCTTTCCGAAATTAAAGCCAGACAAACAAGAAACATATATAATGATACACGAAATTTCACCCATATTCGAATACGTTTGTATTAATAACACTGACAATTCCTATATTGTACATATATTCATATATAGACAATGATATTAATTATTCCTCATAATTTTCTTTTCTGAAGAGATACACGATGTGCTAATTATTTTTTCTTATTATCTATTACAAAGTATCCGAAGTAATTAAAAACTCATACCTACGAGATGATGTACCGTGTAACAGATAGCAAATAATATTTTCACTCCATTCAAAATGAAAAATAATTCAACCGCTTATTCTTGCATTTATGATCTCTTATGTTTTTATGGGAATAATTACTACACATCATTTCCTTTTCATCACTTGTCGGCGGTGTTAGAAAATTTTTGATTGTTTAAATGGGAATTACAATTTGAATACAAGAAAAAGTTACTCACTACAACGAACATGTATTTATCTTTTCAAAAAATCATTGTTTGGTTTGTAAAAATTTTCACCAAAAAGTTTACCAGACTGCTCGAAAGAAATTGTCTTAGTTAATTTTCTTTTGTTATGCAATATTTGCCTTTTTTTGAATTACTGCTTTCTAAAAGCTATTGCCTACATATTGTGAAAGTTTGCATATACCTATTTATATTATATTTTTTTCATTGTCAAGTTTACAATAATTTTCTTATTTTTTGATTCCACAGCGTATCTAAATGACACTAAAAAAACTTTAGATATAACATTTTTCTTTTGGTTTGTTTTGTAAGAAATTGTCGTTGAATTACGCCTTAGAACCACATTAACCATATCCCATCCAAACTGCTTTTCAATGACGTATTTGTATCAAATTTTAATGTTTTTATTTATAGTCGTTTATTATTTTAACGTCTTTTGATTACATCACAAACCAACATCTGTATGGCAAAAAAGACTAAGAAACAATAAAAAAGAAATGAGAAAAAAAATACAGGCATTGATCTATTGTTACAACTAAACTTTGCTATTGATATATTTTATTACGTTGAGTTATTGACTTGTAACTTAAAATTGATGAAATGGAACCAATTGCAAACACCGTGTCCATTCGTTCATAGACTCAAGTTCAAGGTCTTAAATTTTAATTGTTTTTACGCTTAATATTAAAGAGCTTAGAGTATAAACATAAGTTGATAGATACTTGCAGTGGCGTAGTATGAATTTATACCACCCGGTGCGAACCAATAATTCACCCCCTATTTCGTAATTAACTCTATTTAGGCCTTCTTTTGATTGTTTTAAAAAAAAGAAATCTTAAACCTTAAGACGATTCTGCCTATACAAAGCCAATAAAAGACCGGATAGAAGTTAGCGTAGAACTTTGATTTTTTTTATTAAATTATAAGCCAAAAAAATTACGAATTCTAAAGGAGAATTTAGGGGACAAATTTTTGGCATATAATTTAAAAAAAATAAAAGTTCTACGTTAACTTCTTTCCGGTTAATAAAAACGTTACGAAAATATTAATTTTCTTAATATATTTCGTTTATTTTTCTATTTTCTTTAATTTGGATAAGTTACCCTTTTATTACGACTGTCTAAATATAGAAAATTTCTGTTGGTCAATTTTTGGTCTTAGGTATGGGATCATAGATAGGACCCAATTGATCTACCTAAAAGATTTCAATAATTCTAATAGAGAAATTATCAAAATGGAGTAGTCCATAGGGACAACTTCTTTCACGAGCTAATCATGACCAGGAGCACTAATTGCAACGCTGTGCAGATCGTGCATTAATTGTGGGGGAAAAATCGGTATAGAATCTTATAAGTCTACGATTCAACCAGAATCGAACACAGTACTTACCACTAAACGCATGAAACGGCGAGAGCCACTGCTTTAACCATTGCGTCAATTTGTGGTACATAAGAACCTTATAATCATGAACAATATTGTTACAATTATCAGAAGATTTAAAAAAAAAAAACTGCTTTGGAGATCATCGAAACTGAAACCCCATATGATAAAACTCTGCGGTTTTCATTGAGTTTTGTAGGATCACAGTTTAATCTATTTCAGTTTTAATTTAAATACATCACTTCTTATATTCACAAATAATAAACTTTTTTTTATTTGATTTCATTCGAATAAAAAGAAACTAAAAATAGGTCAATTTCCTTAAAAATTTGTTTTTAGAAACCTCATGCATTTCACCAAGAATGAATCATTTCCAAATACGAACCCTCATAATCATTCCGACCAAACCTGTTTTTTTTTCTTCTTCACATCGGAATGAAATATATCGATTCGATTTACATCAAATAACTTTCTGTTATTAATGAAATTTCGCAAAAGACTTTCTCTTATTAAACATTGTACACGTTCATATCTCAAAAATGCCAAAGGATTTTTTTCAATAAGTTCTAAACTGGTTTTTGGAGTTAAATGCCGCAAGTGCGATGGTCACCTACTTTAGTCATTAGTCAATGACTTTATCACGTTTTCTTAATAAACATCAATATTATTAATGTTTCTTCACATCTGAATATAAAAAAATGCTACAATAATTTTTTTCCAACTACTATTGATTGGATTTCATGCGATAATGTAAGAGTGAGAGTTATTTCTTGTTTTATTAGCTAGGTCAAGTGTACTAATTGTATTGAATGAAAAAACTGTTTTATGACTTAAAAGGTAACAGGCAATCTTGAACTTGACACCTCTGTATTTTTTAATATTTCAATATGTAGGTACATCAATCTATCTACGGTGAAATATGACGAAGTACCTACTATTTTTTTTTATTTCTAATCTATTATAATAGTTTGATTATTAAGTAAATTATTGTTATATATTCAATAGAATTTTATCGTGGTTTGAACGATATACCGTTGAAAATAATTCTAAATTAGACAAAACCAAAAATTTATGGCTATTGAAAAATGTCTGTATTTTGTTATTTTTTCTATGTAGGTCATTTTATGTAACGGAATCCAACAATCGATGTATCTAATTACTTTAAGATCTTTTCAGAAGGTTTTTTTCTTTTTACGATATTCAAACAAGATAGAAAAAATATTTCAGAACTTATTTGGGACGGAAAAGCATCCCTTAGACTAAATATATAATTTCCTTAAGAAAACCTCATTCTGGCTTTGGCCTAAAAGATACTTGCTCTGTTTTGGATTTGTATAGAGTGACGGCATAAGTAATAATACTGACCCTAAGGGAATGGCAACAACCAATGATGCTAGTTTTGTGATTTAATAATAAAGACTTATGTAGATTTCTACTGATTATAATAGTGAACATTATTATATACAAATTATTATAGTTTTCATGATAAAAATATTTATAAAACTAAATACTGTCGTATTTGGATTTCAATTACAAAATTGTATTTATGTAATAGATTTTTAAAAATTTAAAATTTAGTAAAGGCGAGAAACATGCCATCAGTCGTCAGTAAAATTGGTTTCTCTTTATCTTTCTATTTTCCCTCTCTCTCTCTCTCACTCGGCGCACTAAATTTCATCAATCACTGTTGGCAAGCAATGAGTATAAGGATATAGAAAGAGAAAGAGTGAGAAATTAGAGTCAAAGGGGAAGAGAAGAAAGGTGGTTTGGAGAAGGAACACTTTTTCGTTACGTGATGGTTTCCGCCAGTTTACTCAAAGCCCAGTAAAAGAACCTAGTTCCAAAATTGTGAATGCTAAATTTCAGAATTACGTTTTTCACGTTATTATGAAATAATTTTTGTTAGACCCTTGAAAACTGGGAAATTCAAAATATTTACTATCTTGATTAAAAAAGATATTTAACACCAAGTGACTGAAGAATTGTATTAATATAAGATTATTATATAAAAGATAGTGGGTGAAGAAATTTTATACTGTTAAAATGGTTTATGAAAATTCAAACATTCTATAAACTAATAGAGATAATAAGAAAAATTTGTAATCGTTTCACTTATATTCCAACTGAATCAATCAGTATCCGTTGTTGAATATTTTTTTAAAATTTTCCAATAAATTGTTTTTGCTTTCCAAAAAAATCTCATTATTTTCTTGTTTTATTCACAGATTGGTTCTCACGGTAGCGGCGTCGCCGTCTTCGGCAATTTCAAAGTCTTGTCCTCATCCATGCCAGGTAAATAAACTCATTTCATGTACTTACTTCATTTTGCACGCATAGCACCTTTCCCAGATTGGTGTTACCGTCAAGTATGATAGTGCTGTTTACATGTTATTATCATTCAAATTAGAAAAAAAGTGCAAAAACGCGAGCAACCAACGCAAAAAAAATCCACTGAGAAATCAATTTAAAATCTGATCATCACTGCTAAGTATATTTTCTACACAGATTTGTGCTGACTTGCTTAGAATAAACCAGCTTCAAAATAAAACCGAATACTTTTCTCTTTTTTCTCGTTTGAAAAAGTTGCTAATAACTTTTGTACAACTGCTATATACGTCAATTAGTGGCACAGTATTCTACATTTCCAAGCGTTTTGCTGCAGAAACAAAATGAATAATTCACCCATTGTTGAAATTTCTAATTTAAATTTCATACACAATCAATGTAATTGGTGAAATTGATTGTGATCATCTTTGTGTAGTCCTCAATTACAAATAAGTTTTTGCAATGAATCTTCAACGTTTCAATAACGAGTTAAAAATACATTTGAGCTCTAACTCATGTAAAACTTTTAAGAAAATAATTACTCCCATAATATATTACTTACGTTAAAATTAATCTTTGTGTACTTGTAAACAATAAATGTCATGAAGTATGAGCTGAATACAAACGAGTTACGGAAGTAAAGAAAACGTTGATAAAATGTTTAAAATCTTCATTGCCACTTTTTTCAAACAATAATTGTGTACTTCTTACGAATTGGGACATTGTTTAAAAAATAATCAAAAACTATATTTTGGTGCAGTTATACAATAAGAAAAAAATATTTTTGGCACAAGAATATGAGTTTGGAAACTTAAAAATGTTCTCTACAAAATGAAATTATTAAATTTTGACAAGAGAAATATTTCATGGTTAAAATATGGATTGAAGATCAGGTTGAAAGTTGCACTATTACAGATATTTGAATATCTGAATGACCTGGGTATATCTTGCAATAATGGACAAAATTAAAAATGTCTACGGTACTTTTTAATCTCTAAGTGTCCCAAAAGAACTCAGAAAATTATAAAGCACTTTTTTGTCTCTTGGGGATTAACATTTTTTTCTGGCAATATTACACTAGCAATTTTTTTAACCTAAGACATCGTTCAAAATTGACAAAATCATTTTCAACTAAAAGAAATTACTAAAATGTGAAAAATTCATTGATTCATTTAACAACTCATTTAGTTGATTATCAGCAAAAACGAAAAATAAGTTTAAATACTATAATACAAGAAAACATTTTTTTTATTTTTGAATTTTTATAAATAGTTTACCCTAATAACAATCTGAAAGGAGGGATTTAAAGGAAATTTCAAGCTCTACAGCTCCTTATAGAACAAAAATGGAACGTATTTTAAAAAAATTATTGTAATTAGTGTCATTTTTGAACTCTGATATCTTTGAAGCAGTTGATCTGAGGAATCTTGTTCTAAGGACTTTTTTGTAGAACGTGATATATCCTTTGAATCCTTCTTTCCGATTGTCGGTACTGTTCCAAAGTTATGAAAATTTAAAAATAAATTTAAATTTTCCTGTGTTTTTTAAACAGCAAAATGAAAAAAGTCATTAAGGCAAACCTATTGATATTTATTGCTCCTTTTGTCGCTAAAATTTTTCTTTTAAAAATTATGTAAGATTTTGAATACCATAAGAAAAAAGAATACAAGTAATAAACTATAGAGTAATATGTTCATCTAATATTTAATGTTTTGGAGTTTTGAAAACTCTGCTTACATTTTTTGTAAAACGACTTCTTCTAGGGTATAATTTGTGGCTAAAGTTAAAAATGACTTTTTGGTTTGATTAACGATAACTCCACAATAAATCATCACACAGATCTTTATGAGCATACAAGTTGAAGAAAATTAATTTTTTAAAAGAGTAGTAAAGTGAAATTAGAACAAATCTCTTAGTCTATATTTTTTAAAAAAAAAAGGAGGTCTTCTTGCGATTGCCCTGAAACCTCCGATTAGGATCATCAAGTCTAAACTAAACTAATTAAACATTTTGTGCAATGAACTGAGTTTAAAATCTTAACTTTAAAACGAAATGACTTGCAAATGCAATTACCTAAGCAAAATATTAGTTAAGTAACTTGAAAATCAAGTTAACTGATGAACTCCTGCTTCTAATTTTAAAAAAAAAATTGATTTCCAGATCTAAATAATAGAAATTTGAAGCTACAATTAGCTTTTTTTTTCTTTTTCCAACCATTTCCCTTCGAGTTAGTTCTTAAAAAAATCAAATAAAATTTGGAATGACAAATTATTGATACATGATTACTTTAAAAGTAGAACAAGGAAGGGACAAAATAAATACCTACATATTGCTTGAGTGTAATAATTTTTAAAACTAATCTGGCCTTGATTAACTAATTGATTCGAAGGCATAGGTACTCAAAAGTTGACGCAATTATTATAAGAGAAATTATTCTCAAACATATTAGAAATCAAACTTGTTCTCCGTAATTACAGCAATTGAAAAATGTAATTGATTCCAGCCATCGTTACTATCAGTAATTTGCTTAAATTTCTTAATATTAAATTATTATAATTACTTACATAATCAACTAATTTTAAGTTGATCAAATTTTTATGATTTATAATTGTAGTTTTCAAAAATAAAATTAAGAATTTATTCAATAATCTCCGTCTTCAGTAAGGAGGTCAAAATAAGAAAGGATCTAACATTAGTGTATCTGAATCGAAGGGACTGAAGGAATGTGCTTTCGACATTTTATACCTGCCCTAATCCCAATGATTATGGCATAGGTAGACGGTTATAGGTACTATATTATAATAATAAAAATTCCAAAAGAAATATGAATCGTTATTAGGTACAAAAAAGAATTTTCTTATCCCTCACACGCACAACATTTCCAAGCTAATCATACAATATATTTTGTGAGGGTATATACGACGGTATCTTTTGTAATAATTGTGTGTAAACGAGCTGTATTTAACCCTCGAGGGTTTCTTTATTTTTTTTTCTGTTTGATCTTCATGGCTTATTATATTCATTTGTACAAAGAAAAACGAATGTCTGGCAACAATACGCCGCTCTCTAGGTTTTGTTCGTCTTATCACAATTTAGTGCAGTTAGAAAAAGTTAAAACTTTTATTTTAAGAAAATAAAGACAATCAAATGAGTTTCAAGTCTTATGTACAAGATAATTAAATGATGAAAGGTATCTAATGTATTTATAATTTAGATATCATAAAATTGAAGGCTTGTTACAGATAGATGTGGAGTTATATCTTTGTGATCCAGCAAATGTGCTTATTTCATTTTTACCGCGGGTAAATTACATTCCATTTAAATTTTTTAGTTTTAGGCATCTTGGAATTATTTTCTCTGAAGATGTTTTATTAGTTTAATTTAAAATAATATATATAAGACAAAGATAATGAGGGTTGGTATTGCTATAAGTGATAATAATGACAACTAAATGAAGAAAAGATTCTTTTTCTATCTAATTCCATACTTCTTCTATATTTCTGAATAGCGATATTCATCATTACATTTGGTAAATGTAACATTATTGAATGGATACACATACTTTAAAGGAACACTACACAAAAATGGGAAATAAGAAAAATAATATTTTAATAATTTCGCATAATGAAACTAATGCTCGAGGTACTTAAGCAACATTTATGAGAATTGGATTAAGCTATCATTATTATATTATAATACGATATATACCCCCTCAATTTTGAATTATTTTATGATTCATTTATGATAATATTATGTGACTACTTTATGAAAGAAACAAGTGATAAAGTAAAAATAGTTAGAAATCTAAAAGACAACAATGAAAATAAAGGTAGTAGGGACATGTAATAATTTTTTTTTTTTTTTTTAAATTTTGGAAATTTTTTTCAATGAATATCCTAAAATTCTATATAATTTAACAAGTGTTATATGAAACTTCTAATGTTGTTTATTAAAAAGTTAGTCTTTGTTGCCCCTTTTTCCAACCACTTGGGATTGGAATTTAGAAAAAAAATCCCGTTATGACGAATCATAATTAATTTGTGATTTCAGTTTCCAAAAATCTAGATCGTAATTTAAGCCATTGATTAGTTCTGATTGTAATTTTAATCAGTCCTCCAAGTTGTTATATTGGGGTTTGTATTAAACTATTTTGAGATTGTTAATAATATATTGCAGGTATAGCAAATGGAACTGAACATTTAATAATACAAATAAATTACAAAATATATCAAGACAAAGATTGATTGAGAGATTTTGATTGATGGACTATAATTTAGATAAGTCGCTAATTTTCAATGTTGTTAAGTTTAATATGATTTTGTAAAACATTACGTTTATCGCGTTAGAATAATTATGATTATTTTCTACGGCACATGAACATCGTCACCATAGAAATATTGTTTCCATCCTCTGGTGATGATCCCAGTTAATGCACGAGTTTGTGTTAGAAATGTAGTGAAGTATGCGACGTGTGCGGCGTTAACGTCGACGCTGTGGCCAGTGTACTGTGAGGCGGCTGTTGACCCGAGGGTACGCCAATGCCTCCACACTGTGATTCGAACCAACGTCTTCCGCATTCACAACCAAAACCGAAAGGAAAGTATCCACCGTATCGACTATTGCACGACTACTATCTTTACTACTTACTAGACTATTAGTGGTGGTACTACCATCATCGATGTAATTAGGTACCGCAACTTCCTCTTACCGACAATTATATGCGTCTTTGTTAAACAAATCCCTTATTCAATCTAAGCTTTCCTATAATCATATTAACTTGACGCGTTTTCAAACAAATATTAAGGGTTTAAAAGTCACTTCTCAGGTTTGTATTCAATTCAATTAGAATTTGAATTATTTTTAACTACAATTAAAAAATATTATCGTTTCTACTAGTGGTGATACTAGAGTCATCGATATAATTAGGTACTGCAACTTCCTCTTACTGACAATTATATACGTCTTTGTTAAAATAATGCCTTATTTATTTTGAACTTTCCTGGACATATTGACGTAAAACGTTTTCAAAAAAAAAATAAAGATTTAAAAATTACCTTATTAATTAAGATTTAAATTAAATTATTATTTTAAATTAGATTTAAAGTTGTACCCTATGGAAATCAGAGAAAAATTTTAAATTTTTATTTTAGTGTTAAAAATTACTATACCATTATTAAGACAATTTTTAAGGGTGCAAAATTAAAAAAAAAAAAAATTAAAAACAAAAACCTTTTTGAATGGTATAAAGTTAGATTAAAGAAGACTGCAAGCTGCAAATATTATTTTTTTTTTAGATATAAAACGTTCCCAAAGTCCAGAAGAATTTTCTGTGCTTATAAGGATGTACCTACAGGCTAGGCGCCCACTAAACAGCCGTTAATTTTTCTTTTAATGATAAAAAAAACTTATCAATGAAAACAACACTGCTAATGAAAACTTAAAAAGGCTACAATTGAAATTGAAAGTTGTGTTCATCTTAATTATTTATAGCTCAGCCAAAAAACATTTAAATAGCTTATTCACTGAAAAGTTGACCTGTTGCGTTTAAGGAAAATCACGTAGGTATTTTGTCTTGAGGACTTAGTATTAGAACCGCATTACTATTAATATTATTATCATATAAAATGTATAGTTTCGACATGATCTTTGCTCGAATTAGTCTTTGTATTTTTCTTTTGGAATAAGATATTTTTTCACAGTTAAAAACTGTATCTTTGATCTCAAATAGTCAGTTATCATCTCACCAAATGTCATCAATTGTCAAGTAGTTTACACGTGATACGGTAACCAACAAACAGGTAAACTGAAAATATTTTTAAAAATGGTGAATTTATACTTTGTATTGGTAGTTATGTCAATAAGAATAAGAACTTCCAAAAACTACTCAATGTACAGCCACGGCTCAGTTACAACATTTTTAAATGAATAGATAATTTTGTTTTTATGAATGGATGTTGAATGTTATTATACCTGGTCGCCACAATCTACTACCCAAAGCCACTAGTAACGCTGCTGTTACAATATATTAAAAATATCTGCTGCGAGGCGTCACAGTACTTTCTTTTACTTTCATTTATGAAATTCACTGTTGGTTAAAAGAAATATAAGCACTTTATAACTATACACGTAACCAAAACTATATCCATACAGCCTATATGTATGTACGAATTCCCAAGCTTCATCCCAGAACCGTCCTTATTCGAATTTTCCCAGGAAAAAGTTTCAAATAAAAGTTGTAGCCTCGAATGAGTCTAAGAACTATAGAAAGTTTAAAAGAAATCTTTGGAGCCGTTTACGAAAAAACTTGAAAAAGCTCAAAAACTCCAAGAATAAAGTAGAGCTTTCAGTTCACCGATTTCAACCAAAAGCTTCGCAACACAACTAGATATAATATGCAAGATAATTTCAAGTTTAGTGAAATTCGGATAAAGCTTTCAATACGATATGGCTGTCACACACAGACACACAGATATGTTTCTATAAAAACCACTTTTTTGGACTCAGGGGACCTCAAAACATGTATTTTCGGTGAAATCTCGAATTCGAAAATTCAACCCGATTACAATACTTTCTTTACTATATAGGAGTACAAAAAAGTAAAAATATAACAGTCCAAGCTTTTTTTCTTTTTATCTGTCTTTCATTTAGGAATGCACATTCAATTCTGTTTCACTTATATAATATTTCGCTATTATTTCTTCATAATTTTTAGATTTTTAAAAGATGCAATTAATGTCATGATTGTGTATCTTCCAAGACGATCTTTTTTAAGAAATAAGCTCCAATTGAAGCAATCACGTAGCATTTTTGTCAAAATCACTTCCTAAGAATTTAATTCCTAAAAAATTTTAATGAAAACGTGCTTGACAAATATAAATAAATAATTAATTATCCAATTCATTTTGAATGAATTATGAGATTTTATTTCAATAACTGTATCATAGATATAATAGTATATGCTTAATCTATGAACGTCATGAAACTGTTCTTCATTGTACAATTTCTAACAAAACTTAAAATAAAAAATTCAAAATTTACTTTTCTCAATTTTGAGGTTTTTTTGGCTTGTTTTATAAGACTGTCTCGTGAAATTATAATTCCAAGGAAATCATATCCTTTTGCTATTTTGGCTGAACTTAATAATCTAACTATGACGTATAATTAATATAAATTTTAATAAAAAAAAGTTCTCTAACATGCATTGTGAAATTTAAAAATCTCGTCAAACCATAGCAGTAAGCATTAATTAAATGTACATATTACAACTAATTATTGTAATATAATTAGAAAATAATTGATATAATAGAAAAGATGAACACATTCTTAAACGTAATGGATAAAATTCTTTCAATTGACCGATCATAAATTTTTTGAACCGAATGAAACATTAAACGTTTAGGAGGGCAGATAATAAAAATAAATTCAGTTACATTCAAATGGGTTTTACAAATAAATTATATAATATCTAATCCAATAACTTACACACATAGTTCAAATAAAATTCGAATGTTTAAATCGATGCGTCTAGTTGCGGCTACTATTGAGTGAAATAATCGTTCAGGCGTTATAGAGGTTTATTTCCGTGAGAAGAAAACTCGATAAATTCTTAGCCTCTGTTAATGTTCAGCAAGATAATTATCATCTCTCGTTCTAGTTTTATTATTACCTTATATATATTATAAGCTTTGTCAAACAGCACTTCAAGGAACAACTGGGGTGGTCTTCGATACGTTTTATTTAATCCAACGCATGGCGATGAGGTGATATGTGGTGAGTTTGTAGGTGGTTGTCTGATACAAAATCGTGGTCGGAAAGATCAAATTTATTTCTAGACCTCCATTTTATTTGTGTAACATTAACAAAAAAAAAATAGCGACAATTGAAGGAATAAAATAGAGAGAAGCGTTCTGGAAAATAACGGCGTTCATTGCACAATAATAAAATGTAATTCAGGGTTACATACAGCTACAGTGAGATGGGCGTGAATTTACTGCAATAGCGCAGAAAAGACTAATGTCGATAATTTATTGTTACTTACATACTTTATAGGTGGTAAAAACATTCGTAAATTTACTACTCAATTTAAAAGTTGTCGGGAAATTTCAGATAGTTGGTAATGTTATCCTTAGTATATTACACAATGCTCGAGATGAGAGTGAAGAATTAAAATAGATTATTATTTCACCAGCTCAAGTCGCCGACGTAGTTTCATTTGCTTTTTTTTTTACTTTATAAATTCCGTCTACTTGCAATCCTAGATAAGATATTCAGATAAATCTACACAATAACTATAAGAATCTCAAGTTTGCAAAGCCGCATTGTCTACAATGCATACTTGGCAAGTTGTATTTTTTTGTGTAATTATCTAAAACTATTTTAAACGTAAATATTTTAATGCTTCTTTTTAACTTGGCGGTATTTTGTATGCGCGATGCACATTAAGATCAGTTTTCTTTGAAATAAATTTAATATTTTTTATTTTATTTTAACTTAAATTTAATATGTCATTCATGAGAGCTTTATTTAAATTTTTATAAAAGTGGCCTTTGTGAAGATATTTTTATTAAGTTTATCGTTACATAAAAAAAGGCTTAATTTCACTAATTTGGCTAGAAATTTATAAATTATAAGGAAATAATCCGTGATTAAAATGAAGTGTGAAATCCAATATTTTGAAAATGAGTTAAAAATTAGATTTTTAAAATCGTTATAAATCAAAATCCTTGTTCATATAAGCAATAAGCAATGAATGATAATGAGGTGGCACGGTACGGTGTGTAATTAAAGATTTTAATAAATGATTTTTTAGTATGTTGTTTGAACCCATTAGGACTATGTATTCTCAAGTTTGCAACTCTCAAAAAGTTGTGGAAAAATTATTATAGAGGAAAAACTGTGAAATTTTTTAACTTGTTTCAGATTTTGATCGGTATCTCCTAATCCATGCAATTTTCTTCTAAAGCTATTCTGTACGTTTTTTAAGAGCATTAAATTTGTTTTAAATTAAGCCCAACCGGAGCTCTGCACGTCAATGGGTTACCAAGGTACGGCACTTTGAAAATAGGCCAGTTTTTTTAAAAATTGAAAATTTTAGTTTCAGACCTTTTTTGGACTGAAGTTGCGTTGAAACCATTGATCCTAGGAGCAGAACTTATGAATATAATTTGTAGGAAATTTTATAAGCTTTAAATTAAGTGCAGAGCGGGGTCTGTAAGCCTCGTAGTATTTTCAAAGTGCCGTACCTCGGTAACCCATTTAACACAGGTAACCCCGGTAACACAATTTTTCTTCTATAAAAATTTTTCCACAAGTTTTTGAGAGTTGTAAACTTGAGAATACATAGCCTTTAATGGGCTAAACAACATACTAAAAAATCAGAAATACATAATGTTTTGTTCATTTTTTTTTTGGTGTTTATAGTCGCTTTAGCATCTATGGTCATATCACGACTGTCTTACACACAGAAATATTCTGTAGGTCTTGAATCTTAATTTTTAATCTTATATCTAGGGATTCGATGAGGATCGAACCCAGAACCACTGGCGCATGTAGCAGAGAGAGCAGTTGCTCTAACCACTACGCCATCAAGTGGGTTGTTTTGTTCATTTATTGTTGATTTTCACTGGCCTATTACAGATAAGCTGGAGACTAAGGCACTGAAGACAAAAACATGAAAGGGTCTAGCCGAATAAGCCTATCCCAGCGAGCCCAGGGTGTTTTTTAGCCTGACGTTTATTTTGTTCTTCTCCACATATACCTCAAGGTGGGAGTAGTAAGTATACTCGATATTAAACCGCTACCCCTTCTATTATAGGAGCTAGAGGGGTTACAACCGTTAACTTAAAAATGTTTTTTTCTCTGAAACTAATAAAGATAAAGGAACACATTTTTCAAAATAACATTTAAATTAATAATTCTATATTCTGTATTTTTTTGTGCTCACATCAAAATATTTAAGCGGTAAAAAAAAATTAATGAGATATTTAAGGGGCTGTTTTTATACCTCCTTCTTAGTTGACACCCACCAAAAAAATATATGTTATGCAACTATTAAGTAACTACTTACTATAAAAATTTCGTGAAAATTGATTTGGTGAAACATACTTTTAAAAAATATATTCCGCACTAATGTTTCGATAGTCACCATTAGTTATATTTAAAAAACAACAACTTCATAAGAAAAAATTTAATTCTGTAAAAAAGTTTGTATTATAAAAATCAAATTTTAAACATTAATTATTATACATTCAATTAAAATACAGAATATAGACTTTATTAATTTAAATGTTATTTTGAAAAATTTGCTCCGTTATCTTTATTAGTTTCGGAGAAAATAAAATTAAGTTAACAGTTGTAGCCCCTCTAGCTCCGATAACAGAAGGAGTAGCGGTCTAATATCGAGTATACTTACTACTTCCACCTAGAGGTATATATGGAGAAGAACAAAATAAACGTCAGGCTAAAAACACCCTGGGCGCGCTGGGATAGGTTTATTCGGCTAGACCCTTTATAGGTGTTATTTTTGAGAGGACTGTGACTTTTATCAAGAAAGGATTTTTTGAAATTTCACTTTTACAAAGTTGTAAATGGGGTTAAAAATAGTGTATATTTTGAGTCTACTCCTAAATCATAAACTTTATTTAAGTCTAATTTTGCAATTCTGAATCTACATACAAATGTGATGAACGTTTGCTTTAATAGTTTCTTAATTAATTTATTTAAGGGTTGAAAAAACCTATAATTATTACAGTTGATCTGTACCTATACCAAATATATGGAATATGTTTAATGTTTGTAATAAGTTCTCGGAAATTGTCCTGCTATTTGCAGGAATTGGTATTTTGTAGCTTTTTTCTTAATAAGTATCCAAAATTTTATTTCCTAAAACCTGAACTGTTTTTACTTATGTTATTAAAGTTTAAACAAAATCACGTGTACCATAAATAACATTTTAAATGTAAATTTTAACAAGAACATGAAATTAAGTAAAAATTGTTATCCGAAAATATCTTTTTCTTTTAAAACGAAATTCTTTTAGTATGAAAAATATTTTGGTTTCGTTATAACCGTTATCGGCTTTTTATTAATATAAAAATTTCAATTAGGGCAAAACCAAGTAATTCAGCTAATTTTATTTAATTTGTCATTTCTTTTGAAGAAAAAACCACTGAAATTCCAGTAAACTTTATATGGTAAACTGATTGAAGTTATCTAGAGATAAAACATCACTTAAATCCGCAATACTAATCATTGATTGTTTGATAGATTGAAGGAAGCACCACGTGTTAATATCTGACATAGCTGTAGACGTTAATATTGATTTTAAGTAGGTATTAAAATCGAAAATGGTTTTAAGTATCACAACAGGTACATAAAAATGAAACTATTTGAAAACGAGGAATGCCCAGGGGTATATTTTGGGTCAGCTTCATTGGCGAGGGCCCTCGTTTCCTATTTGGGCCGTAGAAAGTGGCCATCAAGCACATGGTCAATTCACTTTACCTTAACGTATTGTTCTTTTTCTTATACCTTTCTCCACAATCTTATCAATTCTAGGTAGCACATAATGATAAATCGATTCAATTATCAACTGGCAAAAATTACTTTTATATTTAATTAATAATTATAAACCGTGAATTTATTGTTTAAATAATTTAAATCTTAAAACAAGTAAATAATTCTAATTAATTTAAATAAATCCGTTTTAATTGTCTTAAAAGTAACGTTTCTCTCATTCATCACGGCTTTAATAAGACACTGCGTTCATAACTAAATTAATTTTATCGAATATAACAAAACTTTCGTTTAAATCTTGGATAGTATCTTCTTTTTTTAAATTTCTACTGAATTCTTATAGTTTTTTTTAATTTCCTTTTCCAATTTAAATATTTTAATAATTTTTGGAAGAAAGTATTTTGATCAGAGTAATTTCAAAGTGTCAAATCGTAAAAAATCGAGGAAAGTAAGAAAAAGTTTTGCATATTTTAGAGATAAAAAAAACATTCCTAGATTTATCTGCTTGTTAAAATATTTGGTAAAAAAGTTAGTGAATGTATTTCCTTTAAATTTCATATTTTCATACTAAGAGTTAATATAAACATATTTTAATTATCTATTTATCAAATTAATTTAATTTATTTCATGTTCACTCTTAGAACTTCCTTAAAACCTGTTAATTTCAATTAAGTTATTTTTAAGTCAGTAATTAGAAAGCCTATACTTTGAATATGCTCTAAAATATATTAAATATGCGTGATCACTAAACTAATTATAATAAACGATTCTATATTTCGAACATTAAATCAATCAATTAAATATAAGAAACTGATAATTAAGTGCCATTAAAACAGATTTGTTATCAATCAAAATATTTTTAAGTATTTTTACCAAGTGGAAGGAAATAGCATCAATAATTAAATTAAATAAATAATTTTTTGCTCTTAAATATAAAAGTACATTGACACGAATTTCCCGTAAGTGTTTGTTGTGAATACGAAAGTCAATAAATGTGTGAATGTTTTAAACGTCTTTGCAACCATGACCTGAAAATGGCTCGTTGGAGAAATGGTCATTGTATTAATAGACGATGGTAATACTTGAAAATTTGTTTTATAGTAATGTGATACTTGTTAGAAATTTTCTTCAAATAAAACCATCCAAAAAATAAAAATAAATAAATATTTTTGTTTGGGAGTTTTTACTCTAGTAGAGAAGACAATCACTGGATATTAAGTCATTAAGTCACTTATAAGTTTTTGTTTGTAAAACTATCTTCAATCACCATGAAGTATGAGTGATTATACAAACTCTCATCTCTAAAGTATGCCATAGACATAGAGTATTTTCTTATACATATTAAACGCCGATAAATCAATATTAACTTAGGTTTTGAATCAAAACAATATTTCTAAGAATCAATAGCTATATTAATCGATCATTACAAATAGAAAGCTTTGAAGTTTAACGAGTTTACCCCAATATCATCAACTACGAACAAATTATGATTGTTTATTTCTTGGTAGATTTATAAGTCGCACCTAGACACATCTCTACTTCGCTGGGGTTGGTAAATATAACTTCAGATAAATACAGTTATCACCGAAATTACTAAATAATATCGCAGAGGGGTTTTTTTTTTACTCTCAACCAAAACAAGTAAAAATGTAGTTATTTAAAGTAAGTTAATTAAAAGTGGGTAAAATGTTTTAGTGATATAAAACCAATAAACATATCAAATTTTTTTATTTATTTCACCATTAACTAAAGAAATACTAACTATTGTATTGTAACATATAAACTCTTAGATCAATAAATTTGTGGTTTAGAAACTATAAAAAAATGCATGATGATTCCTTAGTTGGTTTCTGCCTGAGAAATAAAAACACGATTTTATATTCTATCCTGCTAGGATATCTATAAGGATAAGCATATTATATTATCTACAATAAAAGATCTAAAGCACGTGAGTTTATTGTTTGGTTCATGTATGAGAACCAACCAACTAATCTATTTACAGCTATCTTGTAGGAACCATACATGTTTTCAAGTTAAATATCAACATATACAAGCTCCCATCCATAAATTAAATCTATACGAAAAATCATGTAATTTCGTTGTGTTTTTCTTGCTCAATTTTCCACGATTATTATGTTTGTAAAATAAAATTATTTATGTGTGTGTTTTTTTATAATATACACACACAAGGTAGCTTTAGATACACCAAGTATAAATAAAACATCATAAAGTTAAATATACCAAGAATTTTGGCTTTTTCATCACTGATGGAAAAACTAAACAAAATATTCTCTATCAAAAGTGCAATTAGTACCTTTTTCCTTATCTTCAATCAATTCTTGTAACCATACAAACTAAAAGCTTTTACTTATCTATGTAACCTGACTATAAATTCTTGTTAGTCTCACTAGGGGAAACCTTACGAAATTTATATCTAGATTATTATCAAGATGATCTTTTTACAAAAGAAGTTATTAGACATATGGTTTTCCTGATCGGGTCCATAAGAGGTTTTTATCAGACTAGCCTTAATGGAAAAAAAGTCATTTGGCATCAGGTTTTCTAGATTTACTACAAACAAATAGTTAAATATTAATTTCATATCTTGTCGACAATTAATATCTACTTCAAAAAGTCTCGAAAGGGACAAAACTTTGTACGAAAATCAATAAAAAGCATTAATAACAAAAATAACTTCTTCTTATCCAACGCCCACGCTTGACATTTCTGTCATTCGGTGCCAATAACAAAAATAAGATTTTTATTTAAATCCAAAATCCCATGAAAAATTATCATACTTAGAATAACAGATGGAAATAATGGTACCTACGTATTATCAAGAACCCAACATTGATTACAATTTTTAAGATTTTTATTTCTATGATAAATATTTAAATGATAAATATGTAAGAAAAGATATAATAATAGGAAATTGGGGCTTTAGTAAGAACCTCTTGTATCATCTACATTACATCCTAATCAAACTAGCTACCTGGACTTTACCAAATCATAAGATTAATCTCATAAGGTCCTTATGAGGACCTTCTTATAAATTATAGTCGTGAATATTGTTTGCATATACATTACAGTGTTGAATATTTTATATTTTGTGTAATAACCAGAGTATTGGTATCTACTTTAACTGTTTTACTTTTATTAACTATACACAGTTCTATAATAAATTTCTTGATAAAAATCTTACATAAAATTATTACAGTTGGAAAATCTTGGTTTGCACAACCATTTGAAGCAAAAATTCTCATTTTATTTTATTTTTGTTAGATCAAACGCTTCATATTTTTTTTTTATTTTTATGTTAGCATTTCATTGACGTCAATTTGCAGTTCGTTCTTTTTTAAATGAAATCCGTAGAAAAAATCGGAAATGAAACTGGCAAGATGTTGCATTAAAAATAAATTTCATATAACTCAGTTCCAATTCAATAACATTTCTCCCGTGTTTTATTTACATAGTTTTATATACACCAACATTTATAAACGCAAATACGTTTTAAAAAAATAGTCGCTTTAGGTCAAGTAATAAACCTATTAAAATAATGCAATTGCTACTAACATAAATTCAAAACCTATTTCTACAACCACACATTAAAATATTTAAGCTAACATTATCTTTAAGTTAATGAATCTTAAAGTTAAAAAATGAAGTTTTATAATTGAAAATGTTGAAATTTGCTTTAATTGTTCGTTGATTAATGTAAAGACAAATCAAGAATTTAATTAAATATTGTTTAATTATAATTTTAATGTATTCGTATCGTAATTAATTTGTGACCACGATTGATTAACTCTTGAAATGTGCATTATATGATTACTGTTCTCGTTTTCTTAGAAAGTCATAACCATTAGTAAATATTAGTTTATTGGAGCAACAATTTCAGGATTTTTTTCACTATTCTTTGATAAAGTTATATATTATAATCTATCTGCTAGATATCTTATAGATAGCATGTAAATTCTTGTTTTACTCTGGTTTGCAAACACCCTAGCAAATTGTTTAACTTTATGGATATAAATACGTCAAAACGACCTAATTTTTCATGAGAATGATAAAAAAAATATTTCATTTTGTAATTGTTCAAAATAATTCACAATAAATACTTCATTACATTGTATGCAGATAACTGTATATTAAGGATAATTTAGTTAAATATTAAAATAATTTATAGTTACTTTGATAACTCTTTTTTTTTACAAGAAGATACAGTATAGCGTTACCATTAGTAGTTATAAGCAGCACTGTCATGGTTTAGCTATAACCAAGTCACGTAGATGGAATCTTTGCTTTTGTAGAACCTAGAACAAAATTAAAATATTAAGAGATGTTTCCTATATTTGCGTATAAAAATAAAATTATAAGCTTAAATATAAAAATTGTATTTAAAAAAGAGTAGGAAATAAAGTATTAACTAAAAAGTGTTTAAAGATTTGTTTTCGTTCTTTTTTATGTAAGTATGAACTTTCTCGTGTCAATCCCTAAATGTAACGTCTCCATCATTGACTTTTTGATGAAAAAGTTTCTATTGGTTTCTTAATAGGTACCAATATTTCTGTACCAGAAAAGGGCCAATGTTCATTTTTACCATTCCCAGAAAATGCCAAATTAAATGCACATTGTCCTCTTTTGCACCAAGGCTATAATGAGATTGGCCTCCGTTAGGTTTATGTTTCTCGTAATGTATTTATTCCAGGACAATTGGCCCTTTTTGCACTAACAGTATTTCATATAATGTGGCGATCATTTGTTTGCATAACATGATTTCTCCAATTTTGGACATTAGACTTTTTAGAATCACGGTACAGATTTAATATTAACGGCTACCCGCGTCTTCTTACGTGTAAAATTTGACAAAAAAGTAAACACAGGCCAGTCTTAAAAATAATACTCTGTCTATGAAGGGAGATAGGTACCATCTAAATCATCTTACTGTAAAAAACAGTACAACTCTTGAATGATGAAAAAAATTATGAAAAACTATGAAAATAAAGCAATTTAATGATGCCTTTCGTACGCAAAGATTAAAAAATAAAATTGCAGTAAATGCTGTAAATCAATAAAAATCGCAGTTCTCTTAAATATATGAGTAAGGAGAAAAGGAAGTTTCAAAAACAATATTATGAAAATTAAAATAAAAAACACAAAACCCTTGGTAAAAAAAAATGAATTGAGAAAGACTACGATATATATCTAGGACTAAACTAACTGACAAATAATTTAAAAATTTGAATTATTTACCTCCCGCCCATATTATTATAATTTTCAATACAGTGTATAAAAGAGTCCGTTATAATAAGTAGAAAAAGTCAGTTTTTTAAAAAATATTAATAAACCAGGCAGTGAGGCCATTTCTTTGGAGAATTTTTATATTATTTTCTTGAAATTCTAAGCAATTGTTTTCAACTCTTAAATTAACTAGCTAATAATCTACACAAGCAGAAGCTCTTTACATTTACATATAACTACATTGATTTAGCAAGAAAAGAATTTGAGAATATTGATAATTTAAGAGAAGGACTTAAACAATGCAGAAGTTCAAACTTCTTTTTTAAGTACTTAAGGGTTGCACTTTAAAAAATCCTTTCTTATTGGAGACCACAGTGCACTCAAGAATAACACTTTAAAATTTCAAGTTCTTTACTAGTAGGCCTCCAGGGTAGGTCTGTCAGTTAATCAGTTTACTTTTTTATGTATAAAGATTAGTTTAAGCAAAAAAAGTGAATGCAACTTAAAAGAAAAAGTTGCAGTCAAATAGTGTGACGAAAATAGTTTGGCTGAAGAATTTTTAATTCTTCCTTCTATTCTGTACGAGGTTATAAAAAGCTTCACAAAACTCTTACTTCATTATCAAAGCAGATGTTTTGTCTCCGATTTTTATATATTTGCCGGAATTATGTATACAGTAGGAAAGATATTTTTATATTAACTTGTCGCCAATTTTGACCTAAATAAGACCTCAGAATATTAAATATAGTTGTACAGTGGCCCATTTAATGATTTTAAGTCAAAATAATGGCACGTTTCTTGTTTTCCTAACGGATATCTATTCCTTGATTGATAAAAAATGGAATTCCTTATTCGTTTATCCCAAAAATTTATTTTTATTTGCAACTGTAAAAGGAGCATACGCAATCTTTTTTTTAATAACAAATAACGACTTCGAGCATAGTTTTATACAAATTAACAAGATAAAGTTATGAAAATGCAAACTTATTTTTTGACTTAAGGTGGAGTGGTATAAGTGCACCCCAGTTTTTGTAAGTTTGGCTTTCAACCCATGTATCTTTCATATGTTTTATAATACTTTAACATTTTTTGAAATTAACGAATACTTCAGTTAAAACGCTTTAATTAACATTGACAAAACGCCAATTTCACTTGTATATTTTATCTAAAATCCAAGAGCTGTGCACTTGCCCCATTTTCGGGGCAAGTTTATAACTATCAAAATGTTTGCTTTAAACGGTGCTTTCAAACTGATTGGCATAAATCGGGGATTTCCCTTATTATTTCGGGGACATCTACGTGTATAAGATGACATTAATTTTGGGTAGATGATTATATATTATATATCGACATTTCTCCCATATTATGTTAATACGAGCCCGTTTATGCACTTGCCCCGTTTATGCACTTACCCCACTCCACCTTATATATGCTTACTGCACTAAGCTATTGAATACTTTACTAGTATTTTGTGGTGAAACAAGTCCTGAAACATTGTATTTTGAACAAACAAAGAGCTAGTCACTACGAAATTATCAGATAAAATGTACCTATAATTTTATACTTATGTTTTTAAATACGATTTTAATTGAGTTAAATATTTATTCGTTTTATCAAAACATAAGAAATTATAAAAAGAAAATGACAAAGATTAGTTACTAAAGTTAGTACACAAAAGTCGTTTTTATACTATAAATATGATGACTTGGTAATGCTATGTTAATTCTTTTAATTATCAAAATGCGTGACAATCATCATTTCCTTTCATCGTTCAAATCGAATTATTAAGTCGTCTGACGGGCGTATTGAGAGAATGATAATTGATACATGTTACGTTACAATTTAAACAGTACTGTTAATTACTTAATAGCAAGGGAGTTCGTATTTATACATTGTAGACACATAAATTATAATTTTTTTTATTAATTAAACCGTGGTACAGATACATTTTTGAGTTAAAAACTCTGATGTGTTTCGAATAATAAAATTATTTTGAATTGGGTTAGTAGGCAGTAATAGAGCATGGGATTGCTATTAAATTGCCTTACATTGATATGTATGTACTTAGACATTCATACATATACATACAATTATTGGTTCCGGTGGTTGAATAACTCGGAAACGGTAACTGAATACGGTTCTACTCATACGTCATGTTTGTATAAAAAATGTGCCGTCTTGTGACCGATTGACTTCGAATAGTCTTCAGACATCTTGGTAATCTGATACCCATTCAATCAACATTAGAAGAAAAAAAACAACAATAATACATCTACCTAACAATTTGCTCAGCCTATTATTACTATTACTTCAGACACCAATCAACACCACATACCTTTAACAATCACTAATACTCATAATAATAGCACTCATTATCATTTAAAGAAAAATTCTTTTTATTATTTCAAAATGTGAAATTAACCCATTTTGAATTTTTTTTCATTGATTTAAGCATCCAAAACGGACATAAAACCAAAGTTGTTTTAATGATTTCTAATGATTTCCTCAATTAAAATATTTAAGACACATAAATTTTTAAAAATAAAAACTGGTAGCTTTTTCAAATATTTTTTTATAAATTCTTTTTCCGATTTCCAATTCAAAATGAACGAAGACCCTACAACGACGATAATAACGCAGATTTATTCATGCAATGTTCTAGTGACTTAGTTAAGAAGCGATGGGTGAATTGTTTTCAGATATTTGTAAAAGTTTCAGATTGAAATAAAATAATCATGCCACAAAATTATTTATTTCTCAGAATTAAGAAATGGCCGATGAACGAATTAAATGGTTATTTATAATTGTGGGGCCTTGAAAAATTATTAATATCTTGATATATTCTACCACTGACCACATAAAGTTCAACTTTAAAGGAATGTGTTCAGTGACGTTTCTAGCTATGGTGTCACCCGGAGCGGAAAAAAGAGTGTCACCCCTATATATTTTTTTACCGTAAATTTCTAATGAAAGGATAGGCACAAGTCATAAAGTTAGTTTTAGTCGAAGTATTTTAATAATAAAATAGCAAACATAATGGATTTTTAACTTCTGTTCGATAAAAATACAGTAACAGTTCACGTACCCTTTGTTAAATTCATCTTATAATCCGTCTTATAAATGAATCTATGCCACTGATGAGTTTATGAATAACAAATGTATTAAATTAATTAATATCCATATATCCAGTATATATATATTTTTAGATTATAAGGACAGTGTTTAATTAATTGGTACTACCCCAAATCGGGTGTCGCCCTAAACTGGGTGACACCCGGGGCTCCCCACGCCTCCCCCCTCCTTAGGAACGTCACTGATGAATCGTCTCTAGCAAATTTTGAGTTTTTTTTTTCGAGTTTAATACTTAAAAATTAGTTGTCATAATATTAAATAGCAGACGTTTTTAATTCTTTATATTTTACATTTGAGTTCATCGTTTCCTTGACTAACTTTTAACAAGTAGATAACAGACTTAATCAAAACAAATAACAAAGTAAATAGTGGTCACTTTTGGAAGCTCTGCCAATGTTCTAGACTAGGGGTTCGTAATTTTGTGTATGTAGTTCACGGATTCTCTATTAAAATTATTGTTTCTCGAGAACTTTTTTCTAGTTTGCTTTTTTAATATATTACAAATAATTTAATTAAGACACCACTTAGTGGTGCAGTGGTTAGAGCAGTTTGCTCTCTCCGCTACATGCGTCAATGGTAATGGGTTCTATTGCTGGCAAATCCCTAGATATAAGATTTAATATCTAAGATTTGTATGACCTAAAGAAATTTTCTGTGAGTAGACAATCTTGATATGACCATTGATGTTAAAGTGACTAAAAACACCAAAAAAAATTTTTTTTAACTAGAATTGCTTCGCGGACGTCTGGTGGTCGCGGACCACAGTATAAGTACCCCTGTATAGCACCCCTGAAGACTTCCAAAAAATATTTGGGTCCTGCAAAACCCAGATTGAAGACTCCAGATTAAGATTTAAAAAAAACAATTTCAATGCAAGCAATCCCTTTTTAACTCACCCTGAGTCTACGTTTTCACTTTTTAATGCAGTACCTCATATTAAACCTAAATACAACAGATATTGATTGACTACAAAGGTCCAATATAAGCAAATACAAACCTCCGTCCCACGAAATTGAGTAAGAGATACCAAATCCACGCTAAACCCACACAAAACGTGGATTAACCGTGGAATGTGTTCAATATGCGCTGTTAATGCTAAACAGTAACCAATGTTTCGAAAATTAGCCACGTATTGGCTCTGGTTTTATCATAGTTAACATATAATTGTTGTTTAAAAGAGATTTTAATCAGCAAAATTTAATCAAAAATAGTCGTATTAAAAAGCTTACACTTCTTAGGTTTATACCTATACTGTTCTTTTTAATTTTTGATAATTAAAAAACCTAAAATTTAAAGAAAAATTATTTTCAACTAAAATTATTTAATACAACGGTACATACAAATTGTCTTAATTATAAATAATATAGATTGAAATACTAAAACACGCTTTAATTAATTCTTATAGGTGATTGACTTTGATTGATTCGGCACCGCTATTTTCGAAGAAATGTATCTAAAATATGGTCAAATTTTAGCACAAAATTATTAACACGCAATAAAAATGTTATAGAGGTACACGTAAGAGAACGTTTTGAACCTATTTAGAAAATTATTTTCTATTTTAAATAATTTAAATTGATTTTTTGTTAATCTAAATATTTACATAAAATAAATCAAGTGTATCGAAATTACAATATTCCGCAATACTAGACTTAACAGTGAGTAATATGCATAGTTTTTGTAATATAATAACATGAAAACTATTATCGATTAATTTTTATAGGCATTTCCTTTGCAAGTTTTACTTCGTTAGAGAAATCGAAGTGCATCGATGAGTAGTTTGTGCAAGGCACAGAGCATCGTTGATTTCATTTAGTGTTAAAATTATTGAATCATACAACTTTTCTAATTAAACTTTCTATTTTCATATTTAAGGATTTTTATGTACTTTGAATGAATCCTTATTTACTTCCCAACCATTTTTGAATGTTTAACTATTTTTTTTTTGTAGGAAGAATGGATGTAAGCGGAGAATAAAATGGGAAATCATAATTCGCATGGACCAACAGCAAATGGTAGGGCCGTCTTGGGTCCTACTTTACAACAACAGTGGGCGCATTCGTTTCCACGGGACTTACAGCGAGTTCCACACTTGAAAGTATTACCAGAAGGTGGAATTGGGCAACGTTTACGAACCACTGACAATGGTGCGATTCTCAATTCTGAAGGAACGATCCGCGGAGGACGCAGCTTTCGAAGAAATTCTGACGAATTTCAACACAATGTTCGTAAAAAAAAAAAACGATGAAGTTAATCTTAAGCTAAGATTTTTGTTTCATTTTTAGGGAATGATTCGATCGAATAGTGTTCATCGAACGCAACATAATGATCATTCAATGCATCGAGGCCGCAATCACGTGTATAAAGATCGTGACGGTAATAGTTTTACAGCTCAAGCCAAACGATTTGGATCTGAACCTGATTTACGTACAAATAATAATCATAGCAATAATAGCGATGGATTTGGCGTTGGTGCCAAAAACCGCATATCGCGAGGACGAAAAAAATACAAAGCTCCAGCGCCTCCAATAATGGTAAGCTTACCGTTGGATTGTCTGAAACCGATTTTAAATTGGTATATTTTTAGGGTGACACATCTTCTCCAGATAGTTATCATTGGGAACTTACATCCGGGGGTGATACATCTGATAGTGCCGCTCCTCAACGACGATTACGATTATTTAAAACTCGAGCCGAAACGCATAAACACAACCAATCACATCATCGTTCATCAATTGACGAACGACGAATTTCAGATAAAGAAATCCATCAATCGAATGGATATAGATCAGATCCAATGTTAGAAACTCGCGAACTTCACGAGAACCGAATCGAAAACAAGCCTCGAGAGTATGTAATAGAACCGCCAGAACGTCGTAATCGGTACAATATGAGAAGTAAGGAGCGTTTCGAAGAACGAGGCGAAGGTGGCGTTTTAATTCGCGGTCGAGAACGTGAAGTAGAGGTTCGACAAACGAAACGAAACTCTGCACCGCCTGCTGTTATGCAACGCAGCTTGAGCTCTCCAGAATTTCAAGCCGAACTTCGAGCAGTAACACAAAAGTTACGAGTCATGGATAAAATCAAAGTTCAAGCAAACAAACCTCCCTTAAAATATGAACTAGAAAACAAAACCTTCACCAACGGATATTCCAATAAACAGTTAAAAGTTGACCGCGAAAGAAATTCGCGAAATGAGGATACTAAACAAAAAGGTTTAATTCAAGCTGAGAAAGAGGCTCAAAACAATAATAATAGCAAAATGGTGACGATGGACCATCATAACATTCCTGCTAAACAGCGACTTATTAATGGTTTTCGAGAAACTGTTGAAAAATCCCAAAGCAAAATCGATCAGTATAACGACGATGGAGCTCGACTTTCAAAATATAGTCGTGAATCATCATCTCAGGAAAGTCAAGCAACTGATGGTACTAGTCGAGGCCAACCATCAGGAAAAGAAAGTACACCAGAACAATCTCCCACAAGACGAAACGAGCAACGAAAACCACCCGATGACTTTAAAACTCCCGCAAAAACGTTCTATTTTGGAATGGACCATGAAAATGACCCAAAACCAACTGTGGAACTTCCGAAAATATCGGATGAAAAGATATCTCGAAAAGAAAGAAGCAACAAGATTAACAATTTTGATAATATGACATACAAATTGCCACAGCCAAGTTCTTCTGAGTCGGCCTTATCTAGTGAACCAGATTTCGATGAAACTAACCACAATGGAAATGATATTTCAATGAAATTAAGACCGACATTGCCTAAGAAACAATTAGATATTCCACGATTTTCACCTGCCACAGCTTGGCGATTGTTATCAGTTGTCGATGCGTACAACCAATCAAATAACCCGAATGAAAATGATGATAGTCCTGTAAGATTAACCTTTTGCCATCAGTTGAACTAAATTAAATATTTTAATTTTCCAGATGTTATTGGAGGAAAGAATTGAAAGATTGTCGCGACCAATTCCTACAATACCTTTATTAGGTCAAAGATCCAGTCAGGATAAAAGTGGCGATTCGGGAATATCAGGAGATGCTGGTCCAGCCTTGATGGAAGACATATCCGAATCGCCTCCTCAACCCATTTTACAGCCAAAGGTTAAATTGGCAAATTTTAAAAAAGGAATCAATTTTCTAATTAGTGTATTTTAGATGACGAATAATCGTCCAAATCTTGTCGCATGGACACCACAGCAAGATTTAGATGAGGAAGCGTCCAGTTCAGATGGGGGTGCAGAAAATACAAAAGCTGAAACTCCAACTGATGTTAGATTTAATGCTCGCAGTCATGTATTTAGTTTATCTTTACCTCGGGAAACACATCTCGCGCAATATGCTGGAAGTGACAAGGTTTGTTATTATTAATTTTTTTTTATAACAGTAACAGTAACAATACCTACCTATATCAAAAAACCAGAAGTTTCCAACCTTTTGCACAGCAAGCCCTTTTTTTAAACGAATTTCCAATTATTCAATTATTCAAGTATTCAAATTTTTTTCTTTCTTTCTAGTCAAAATCAAATCAGGGATTTAATAGTCTTCAAAAACTTAAACGATCGCTCGGAGCTGCTTTGACCACAAAAGTTAGAAGTGTTGATGATTCACCTCAAGACCAAGTCGATGCCAATTGGTTTTTAAGTTCATCGGCTCCGAACTCATTAAACCATACGTAAGTTTAAAAAAATGTGTTTAAGTGAATTATAACAATAACTACATCGTAGATTTAGATTATCAAGAACACACAGTGACGAGGAGGACAAGACAATGTTTCGTGACAAGGAACCAGTTATGTTAAAAACGCCATCATTTACATATTTAGCTAATGGGGGTCACATAATGTATTTGCCATCATTCGAAGAAAAAAACGATTCTTCAAACGCTCCAGTTGAGGTTCGCAACAAAAAAATGGACCAATCAAATCGGCATCTAAGAACCGAGAAGGTTAAATCTATCGAGATACCATGTCGAAAAGAATTTGGCCGTGGTCTAAGAAAAATTCCGCTATCGAAATCTTGTGATAATATAACACATGAAATGCGTCAGCTTAATCGAACTCCGTCGCCTGAATTGAAACACACTTTTAAAATGGATGAAGGCAACAGTAAAATTAATAAGGGAAAAGGAAAACGATTTACGTTCCAGAGTACTGTGAGGCAGATTGAAAGGCGACGCATTGCCGAAAAGCTTTCGAAGGAAGCTGAGAGAAAAGAACGACAACGACTATTTGAATTGCAAGCGATGCAACGGGTTGAAGAGGAGTTTCAAAGAAAGCGAGCTCGTGAAAAAGCTTCAATTCGACAGCAGTTACGCTTGTTTTCAATGGATGATCCCAAGCAGAACTCGACTAATTGGGAACATAACCAGGTACCTAGATATATTTTACTACACTAATCTAAACTAATATATTTGTAATTTTGTTCTTGAAAAACGGTTTTAACAATTACGAAGAAATTTATAACATATATTTTCGGAGGTGAAAAATTGATTTAGCTTAGTCTCATTTCTAGGTTTCTAGGAAAATTCGTTTTCTCCGGGTTTTCAGGTTTTTTATTGCGGGATAATGATATAGTGCATTGGCGAATAAGGGGTTGCCTATCCATCAACATATTATTAATGAATGCTTTCAATGTTCATGCGTCACATGAATAGTTGCACATAGTTCAAAACATATATCGACAACTTTTGTTTATTACGGAAAAAAGTTTAAAGTTAACAAATTACTTTTAAAAAATCGATTAACCCTGCAGTTCTTTCCTACAACTTTCCGCTACTTTTGAATGCAAATGCAAAACAATAGATTTTATATAGATAGAATAAAATCGATTGGTCAGAAAATTATTAGAATTGTAAAATCTTTCTAACGCTTTGTTTTGTTAAACTGTAATCGACAATATTTAATACAGCTATAAAATCACAAAGAATGTTATGAGTAAAATGAAATTTTTGTACTGAACGTGTCATTCGAATTTGTTTTGTTAAGTGGAGTTTATCGCAGTTCTTTTTATTACAAAAAATGTTGTAGATAAGGTGAACATATTTTTTTGTTTCAAATCTGGGACGGGAACTTGTAGCGGGGGGGGAGTTAAGTTAAATAACTTAAATATAATAACATGATTTTTTAAATTATTTTTTTAATAAAAATTATTCATAACAAATACTATTTGCAGAATCGAGAGTTTACTGTATGCTTCAAATGGTTTAGAGAGTGCCGCTTATTTTGATATGCACAATTTTTTCGGTTCAAATTTTGTAAAACTAATTCTAGTTCAAATATAATTAAAATAAATATTTAAATTAGAACCTTTTCAAAAATTCGGGACAATCCGGGACAAAAAACCTGAATCTGGGACAAATATTGCTTCTAGAAAACTCCGGGACGCAAGGTGGAAATCCGGGACTGTTCCAGGCAATCCGGGACGTATGGTCACCTTAGTTATAGAGCATTTAAAATGGATAAGATGTTAAATATCAAAGTTATGTTGGAAAACTTTTTTTAGAAAATATTTGAACAGCTATAACTTTTGAATTTGTCGTTCGATTTTAATTTTTCAATCGGTATGCAACACCGTTTTAGACAAACACAAAAATTTAAAAGGATTCAAAATTGATTAGATGAAAAAATGTGTTGAAAAAATGTTAAAAAAACCCTGTTTTGGAAATAACATAAAATATATTCATAACAAAGCATTGGACATAAGTATGCGTAACTCAAAATGTTTAGCCCTTATATCAACAAAAAATCCTAGCATATATTTTAAAAATTCAATCGAGCAAAATACAGTAGATAACCCCCGGTACTTTCACTTAAATTTGAATGTAGTAAAAAAAAGTTTATTTCACTCAAAAAACATAGTCTGAGCATTATTAAAATTGATATAGATAGAATACAGAATTCTGTTGTTGATGGAGGAAAAATCCCCTGCCTTATATTCCAAACTAAACAAACTTTTTTAGTCGAAGATTTATTCGTTTCTACATTTGAACCGTGGTTTAGTAAAATCATTTTATCGATCGACAATCAATATTTTAATATTTATCTTTTCTTAATTAGTCAAGACCAGATCCTGATGGTGCCGTGTCTTCTCCAGCTCCATCACCCACTAATCACAACAGTAAAATGCTTACAAAGGACACTCGAACGCCATATGTCAATAAAATAATCGAACAAAAAATGAGCAAATCACAAAATAAAAAAGAAAAAAACAACAACATCGTAGAGAAGGAATATTCACGTTCACGCGAAAATTTATTTGATCCTACTGTAATGGATATATCAAAGCGGTAATTAATATATTTAATAAATTAATGAATTTAAAAAACTAAGAGTAAATGTTATAGGTTTCATAAAAAAGACCATCGTTCAAGTCCATCTATTAGAACCAGTGAGGATGGTATTATCAAAACTTCAGCTACAGAAATTTTATCGGAATATCGTCAACCGACTAGAGAATACAGAGATTATAGAGGTGTTTCATCACGGTTAGTTCAAAGTGGTTAGTTTTTTAAAAATAGTTACAGTAATATTTGTATTTATTTTTGTAGATTCGGAAATGAAGGAAATGTTGAACAACCAACAACTGTTCATCCTCAAGTCGTTTATAATATGCCAAAAGCTTCACACGGCCATACATTCCATGAAGGTATAGAAGTTTTGTTCTGTGATTATATTTTAATTGTTCTTTTAATAATCCTTCAAACATTAATTTAACTTATTCATGGTGTCTACGAAACCTTTGATGCCCTTAAATGACCATATTCCCTTAATTTCCTTAAAATGTACATATTTTGTAACTGACATCCACGGATTAGCATATTTATAACCAGAAGATGGTCCCAACTTTACTACCCCTACCGGCCTTTACAATTCGACACCTTAGCTAACAAGCATATTTATTAAAAATTATGTCTTATATTTACATGTAGACCAGAGCTAAAGCCTTTGAAAACTTTAAAGAGTAAAAAAAAATAGTAGGATGAAACCCATAAGAAAAGGAAGAAAATGTAACAAAAATGAAAGGAAAAATAAATTACGGTCGATCCATAGTCGTGACGGAGAATAGGGGGGTGTTTTTAAAGGTAGAAACGGTTTAACTCGATTACCGACAAAACAACAAGTCCTATTGAAAAAAGTTAAATAGCAAAGTTGTAGGTAATAAGAAGATCTACAACTTTTGTGCCAACACTTTTTTCATATAACCTCAACATTTATGTGAAAAATTCCATTTTTTTTTTGTAAAAGATAAAAATAAAAACCCAATAACTTGGTTATTGGAATTTTTCACATAAATGTTGAGGTTAAATGAAAAAGTGTTTCCACAAAAGTTGTAGTTCTTCTTATTACCTACAACTTTGATATTTATCGTCTTTCCATAGGACTTGTAGTTTTGTCAGAAATCGAGTTAACCGTTTCTACCCTTAAAATTACCCCCCTATTCCCCTTCCCGACTTCAGATCGAATGTAATTTATTTTTTCTTTCATTTTTTTACATTTTCTTCCTTTTCTAATGGGTTCCATCCTACTATAATTATTTGGGTTCAAAAATTATCGACCCTCGTCTAATGCTTAAAATTTATTTTTTGAATCTAACTCCTACATAACCAACTTGCTCAAATTCTTATGTTATCTTAGCAAGCAATTTTCATATACATTTTAAGAATCTTTGCTTCTGAAGTTTTGAAGTTTCTTAACTCGTTCATTAAAAGTTTGACATTTTTTTTTTTTTTTGAAAATCTCAAAGAATCCCTAAAGAACTGCTTTCGTAGATGCCAATATTTGTTTTGTTTTTTTTTATTAGAGTCTCAATTTTAAAGCCTTGCCCAGGGCCCAGAAAAAGATTGTTACGGCCGTGTATATGTAATACATTAGAAGTAGAAACACTAGAAATTCCAATAAAATATCCATATTGTTCCTCTTAAAGTTTCCTTGATATCCCTAATATTCATATTTTCTCATAGAAATTTTAGTACACCTTGCTTTTAAACTAACAAAGTTATTAGATATCCAAAAACCGTAAAAGTCAATAATGACATATCCTATCCAAATGTTTCTATGTGATAAATAATTTCAGTTTGTGTAGTTGATGGAAGTGCAAGTCCACATTCGGATAACTATCGTCGAGATTTTGCTCATGGAGCTGTGCCAACCAGTTCCGATTCCGAATTATCACAACCAAATACGAGATCCCATTCACCTCGACATATTCCTCGGCTGAGAGCTAGGTATAAAAAACCATTTTCAAAATCAATCCACCAAAATTTATAAAACTTATTAATATTCAAATTGACTGTGTAAATACATTTTGTTAAATGTACATAAGAATCGAATGACTGCTGGCTAAATTAATTTTTTTTTAAATCGACCAACTGACTAACATTGACTGACATATACTAAGCTTTGGAAATGAATGAGCTTGACAAGAAATTTTGGAAAACGGAATACATACAAATTTTACTAATATTCATCATTATACCTCCTACTTTGTTCAGGTACTAATATGGGGACAAATAACTCAAATATTATACAATAATCTAGTCATCAAAACTCTTCAACATTTACAACATTGAACTGCATCATTAAAACATGGTTTAACGGTTTAAAACAAGCTGAAGTGAAATTATTTAAACAAGTAAGTTTCAACTGCTTGCGAAACAATATTTCCTCAGTTCGTATCTAAATTTTCGATCATAACATTTCAATCATTTTCATTAGATCGTTGAGTCCAGCTGACGACCGAGAAAGCAATGCAGATAACGGACTTAACATAGAATCAAAAAATACATCATTCGAATTACCATCAGAGGAAAACGATTCACAACTTAACATCCATGATGATTCGGTCGAGCGAGAAAATCAAAAAATAACCACAAATAATGTGTTAACAATAGAAATCGATAATGATAACAATAAAGGTTTCACAAATCATACTTTCAGTCCTGAACAGGAAATTCAACAAGTTTCTAAAGCGTCGACATTATCAACATTACATCCACAACCTTTCATGCCAGGAAAAAGTTATAAACCAATTGTATTCAAAGCTAAATAATTTATCGAAATTTTTCTTTATTGTAATTTGTTGACTTCAAGCCTAACAATACTCAATTTTCAACATTAAAATATGTTCATATCAAGTTTTAATATTCAGTTACCTTACTATTTAATACTTATTTAAAATTATCTTTTCTATATGAATATGCGTACTTATATACGTTATGTACAATGATTTACATTATATAAATTTAAAGTATTGATAAGGTGTATAATGTGTATATTAATTAAATATTATCAAGCAACTATAAATATGACAAAAAATTAACCAAAATAATTATTTAACAATGTATTGAAGAAGTATTAAGGTATTTTTTGAATTAATATTTGGTGCTACAAATATTATATATTTTTTATTATATGTATAAAATGTTATATTATGTTATGTAAAATCAAGTTAATTACATTTTTTTTAAATAGCGTTGAATTTATATTTTCTTTGGCTATAAGAAGGACGTTTATTTCTATTATATAATCTGAAGTTTGTGTTTATGAGCAGCTTAAAAATCAAGTCTATAGAAGCGCAATTCGTAAGTATGAAACACTATCTAATATCTGCCCGCTTTGCTGAGCTAATTAATTAATGAAAACTTTCATACCAAACTAGAAAAAATCCGTTTAACCATTTTGTTAGCAGCTATCTATGGAAAATGTGTTGTCTAAAATTATTAATATCTTTGTGTAACTTCCTGACTTTAGAGGCATCGTAAGGGTTAGATTACAAAGTTAGTTCATTAAAATGTACTAACTTATTTTTTCAGAAGTACCTACCTATGCCTACCTAGTACCTACTATTCAACAGACTCTACTTTTTTTCAGCATAAAATATATTCGTGTTACGTTAATACCTGCAGAGAACCTACATACATGAAATGCTTTTAAAACCCGTTCAATCATTTTAGTAGAATGGGATTAGTAGTTGTTTTACAGGAAACGTGCATATTTTTCAGATAAATAATATTGAATGTAATTGAAGAATGGACATCAATATCTCGCGGTAAGTGTCAAAAACAAAAAAACAGAATTATACCCGAAAAAGCAAGCTAATGTGCCATTGCCAATAATATAAAAAGCGGGCTAAATGCCAATAATTAAATTAATTAATGTATGATTAATGTATGTATAATGTTGTTGGCAATGGCTCTTAGCTTGCTTGTTCGGGTATAACTCATTTTTTTTGTTTTTGGCACTTAGCCGATAAGCCATTAACTTCAGTTCATAACAACATAACATAACAACATAATAAATTCAGTTCAAACTTTATAGTAGAATAGATTAGTAGTTATCCTACAGAAACCGTACATTTATTTTGGATAAATAATATTTAATGATGTGTAAATTGTAATATTTATTAGTTAACTTTCTTAAGATTTGAAATAGGTAAGTATATTAAATAAAAGTTCATTAAAATTAATTCAGTTGTTTATGGTAGAAGTAATTCATCCCGAGAAACCGTGTACCATTCTAAGTAATAGTATTATTTTGAACTCATTGTCTTATAAAACATTTTTATATGAAAAAAATGTTTATTTACTGCTCTGCTCTTGCTTAAGAAAAGCACAAACCAATTATTAAAGATTTACATTTAAATGTACCTCCCAGGTAGATACATTTAAATCGTGTATTTTTCCAAGATAAAAAATTGATCGGGTCCTTTTTGAAAACCTTCTACAATCTATATCCTTGTACTGAATTTACTGTATTGTATTATGTTTAGTCATATTAAGATTTCGATGGGTAAAGCAGCCCCCTACAACTCCATGTTACAAAAATGTGACCATTTTTACTGGATTTGCAGTCACTAATTGCCATTTAGTTGCTAACGAGTTGAACGAAGAAGACCACAAAGACTGACGAAGACCAAAGAATTTATGGAAGTCGGAGATTAGAAATAATTTTTTTAACGTCAGGCAAGTTATTTAAATGAAACTTTTTTAAATGTTTTCATTATTATTGTTATTATATGAGAATAATTATGATAAGTATTTTTATATAATAATTATAATAACTCTGATAAGTTAAAGTGGTAGGGGGCTGTTTGAGACGTATGACTCTTATAACAACACCGATTTCCGTAGAAATTGGTCACTTTTTTTTAGCCTTTCTCATATCTAAGTGACAGGGGGCTGAGGTAAAGTATCGTACAGGTACTGTGAGTTTTTTTGAAGAAATGGTACCTATATCAATGTATAGAAACAAATAAACAAATACAAACAAAATTGCTTTTTGACGGTAGGTATTCTTTTTTTTTTCTAAAATTGTGTGGTTCTTTAAGACTTTTAAATAATTTTAAAGTTTCTTTTATTAATATCGATTATCCATATATGCTTCATTCCATTTCTTTGTAAACATTCAATTAACCATTACACAGCTCTACAAAAAAAAATGTTTTTTTGCCCCGGATATCTCTGCGAATTTTTAAATTTTCAAGTGCACATTTTACAAATATTTATAAAAGTGTTTATGATTTCAGCATATCTAACTAAAAAAGGGCCACCTATTGACGCAGTGGTTAGCGCAGAAGTTCTCTCCACTTTATGCGTCAAGTGGTACGGATTCAATCCCCGTTAATGCCCCGTTGAATCCTAGACTTAAGATTAAAATTGACAAACAGAAATTTTCTGTGTTTAGACAGTCATGATATGACTTTAGCTGTTAAAGCGACTTAAAACACCAAAAAAAAAAAACGAATTACTTAATTTTGGAAAAAATTAATTACTCGGAGCATTGTGTAGATTTGAAAATGGTTAATTTTTACATGTCCAACAAAGTGAATACACAAAATAGCCTTGTTTTATTTGTCTGTGGGATAGTAAAGCAAAACAACTTCATTGGGAACAAGAGTGGCCTTAGAGAAAGTCCTTAACTGTTGGTAGAGCCAAGTGCCCATATAGTAAAGAAGCCGTTATTAAACAGAGACAAAATCATACTTCCACTATTAGATATTAAATTAGGCATAAAACAATTTGTAAAACCGTTAGACAAGAAAGGAAATTATTTTAAGTAAGTTTGTAAAAAAATTTCTGAGCTCAGCATGGAAAAATTAAAAGCCGGAATATTTGATGGTTCTCAAACTCGGCAATTGATGAAAGTTGTAAATAAAATCAAAGTTATAACAGTTCCGGAAAGTGAACTTAGAAAGATTTTATATATTGGTCAGGGCCGTAACTAGGCAGGGGCAATAGGGGCACTTGCCCAGAGCCCAGGGCCCAGGGGGCCCCGGAGGGGCCCAAGAAGACCCCGATAAAAATTTATTTCAATTATTTTCATTCGTATTTTAATGAATATTCCAAATCACATATATAAGTAACACCACTGGTGGCTCAGATAGACGGGGCCCAAAAAGGCCAGAATATGCTATTAGAGTTTTTATTTAAAAAAAACATATTTATTTAATTCTTAATACTTAATATTCTATTGCACGCACTATTCGTTTTATTGCTTACAAACCTTATCTTTAAAAAAAATGTGTGCAGTTTTAAATAGCACCCAATAAATAAAAAGCTGACAGGACCAGAGAAACCAGATCGTGGGATTTCTTTACCCCCACTTAGTAGCACAAACGCCGACAAATTGGGGAGAATAATGCCTCTTCCATATGACACACCATATGCAATATTTGTACCTTGTGCCGCACATAATCTTAATTTAGCTGGTGTTCACGCAGTATCCACAACGTCAGGAATGGTTACCTTTTTTGGCACTATCCAAAGATTATTCAACTTTTTTTCTTCTTCGACGACGCGTTGGGAAAATCTTATGAAATTCTTAAAATTATCACTGAAAGGGTTTTCAGATACTAGATGGTCGTCAACTTTCAGGAGTAAAAAAAGAATTTGAAAGAATTAAAGATGATTTGTCAAACTCTGAGGCAGTGTCAAATGCAAAAAGTTTACTATTTCAAATTAATTATAAATTTATATGTATTTTTCATGTTTGGAATAAAATATTACAATGCGTTGACCGTGCAAATAAAGCCTTACAACACAAAAATCTATCAATAGACCTTGCAACAAAATTAATTAATGATCTGCGTTGCTCTTTACAAGGACTACGGGAAGCAGGATTTAAACAAATAATTTCGGATGCACAAAAAGTCGCTTTGGAAATGAATATTGAAGCTGAATTTTCTAATCAACGAATTAAGCGAATTAAAAAAGAAAGTGTTACTAATCTCAACGATCTCAACCAAGAAAATTTGTTTGCAATGCAAATGTACAATATTTTTGACATTTTACTTAATGAAACAGACTGGCGTTATAGACAAATGAAAACTATAATTGAAGATTTTTCTTTTGTTGAATTACAAAAGGCGGCGACAGATTTATCCAGAAAATATAATAAAGATTTGAATACTTAGTCACGAATTAAGCTGTGATATTGAAAGTTTTAAATTTCAAGTATGTGGGCTGGTGGAAAATTTGAAAGAAGCCACTCCTCTAAATTTATTACAGACTATACATGATTTCGAATTAGTCGAATTGTACCAAAACATCGGTGTTGCTTTAAGAATATTTCTAACCCTACCAGTCACCACCACTTCTTGCGAGAGAAGTTTAAGTAAACTGAAGTTAATTAAAAACTATTTAAGATCGTCGCTCTCACAACAGCGTTTGTCGAACCTTTCTATTATATCAATTGAATCTAACATAGTGCAAGAAATAGATTTTAATAATATAATTGATGAGTTTGCGGAGAAAAAAGCAAAAAGAATGCAACTTAAATAGATTTTTAATTCGTTTTTCTTCATAAATATAAAATAAAAAAAATTTACAAAAAATATGGACAGGACCAATTTAAAGATTTCTTATTTTGTGTTTATTTATTAAGTGATATACTTACTAAACTTTAAAAATGGGAAAGAACAGGAACTATAACCATGGTAATTTTTTTCTCAATTTTTTTTTTATTGAGGGGGGCCCAATTTGAAGGTCTTGCCCAGGGCCCACAAAATCCACGTTACGGCCCTGATATTGGTAGTAGAAATATTCTAGGGAACAATAAAGTACCAAATTATAAAGTAATTTTGCAAAAATGTTGATAGCTTCAAGAATTTAGGAGCAAATATAAAGTATAAGTATTAAGTTGCACTTTCTTCTCAGTCATCTGGATAGATTTTTTGATAATTTGATGAGGATGAGGAAAGGTATCAGGGTAGATGGGACCGCCACATAATGGGAGATTATTGCTGGTCTTTAAAAAGAGATTGTCCCCTAAAAAGTTATAGAAGAAAATCTTATATAGGCGTTTCACTGAAGTATAACATAGGTTTCCAACATTTTTCCTGTCTCTTTACTTCGATACATACTAATTTAAAAAGAAAATTCACATCATAATTATTATACAAATTTGTTATTTTTTTTCATATGTTTTGATTCTTGTAGTGAAATTAAAGTAAATTTTTTTAAAAAACCAGAGCAAATCTTCCAAAATCTTTGGTAGTTTCATAAATTGTGAGCATAAATATATCAGAAATCTATCTTCTATCAAGGGCAACAAAACTACTGTTAACCTGTGTTGTTGTTGTTTGACCTACACTCAAAAAAAAGCTTGCTATTCTTTTTACAAGATTTCTATATTAGTTCATTTTCTTGATAATTGTTATCACCCCTTTACTCTTTGCATTCTCTTAGATTTTCTCTACGATGAGATATCGACATCAAATTTAAATAATAATAAGTTTTGTTTGTTTCAAAATATTTATCAAAAGAAAACAAAATGAAGAGTGGGGGAAATATCAAATGAAAACAATAAGCAATAAGTACAGTGGATACAGCACCGTAGAGCACCAAACAATTAGGTAAATGCTTTTATGTGCCAATTTATGTAAACAAAAACTACTCGACTCATTTGTTTTCATTATTGCTTTTTCAATAGATAATTATATTAAAACGCAAAATAAATCTCTATCAAGCATACGTCGACAAAATGAATTCAAATGAAAGTAATTCTTCATCTTTAAAACACAAGTAAGATTTTTTAAGTTTAATCTGAAATATTAAACGTTTTTTTTCTATACCAACTAATTATAGATATGATTGTATGGATTTGCTTACTTCACCCAGTGACGATTCTAAGACCGAAAGAAATACTTTATACAATCGGTATGCATATCAAATGAATCTTCTTCTCAAAAAAATGTTACATTTTCTAATTTTCAGGTATTTAAGTAACTATGTGTCTCAAACATCTACTTCTAATTCAAGTGCAGCTGGAGATGATAACAATTTTGATTTGGACACAACAACAAGAGATGAATTTCAAACGAATCTGAATCCATCATATAATCAGTATGTTTCTCTTTTATAGTCTATATTAAAATTATACGTAAAGCTAATAGGTTAATTCTTTAAACTAATTTAAGAACCAATTTGTAACCTCATAAACACCATTTTTTGTCGTCTTTATTGCCCCTTGACTACGCTTTTAAGCTATTAACAAGTTACATTTTCTTTATACATTTCAAAAAAATTTTAATTTCGTTAATTATAATTCTAACCGCTTCTAACTAAGCCTGTTATTAATTTATTTTAAGCGAGTTTAAATCGTTTATTAAAAACAGAAAAAAAGTTCACTGAAATTGAAGTTTTATCTCATACTCCAGTCATTTGCTTGTTTTACCTGCAATTTTCCCGGGCAGTGTGAAAATTTGTAACTTTATAAATTTCGATGTACTCTGTCCGAATTTCAATTGCCCCCTTGTATAATTGAAAAAAATGCCGCCTATTGGAAAACGTCCAATAGGCGGCACGAGTGGCGCCTAAAATAGTGTTTCTTGACAATATCTCCTTTCTGACTCATTTCTCGGCAAAAATATTTTTATATAAAATTAAAGTAAAGATAATTTCCTACAATTTATGTAATAACTTTTTTTTTCGTAAAATCAATAGTTTTGACGTACGAGCGCCGCAAACCTTTATACATCTACGCCAACCCGTGACATTTAATTTTAACTTATTATATTTGTTTATTGTAAAATTAACTTAATCTAAAAATCAATATTTCTTCAAATCATAGTTATTTTATTGAAAGATATAGTTAGAGGGGCAATGAAGCGGGATTTTTTTTACAATAAATGCACCAAGTGTATCAGGTCACGACGTTTCGCCATATATTACGGCTTCATCAGGCTCTCTGATAACACGAATGCTGAGCATTGATCAGAGAGCCTGATGAAGCCATAATATATGACAAAACGTTGCGATCTGCTACTCTTGGTGCATTTATTGTAAAAAAACCGATCCATTGCCCCTCTAATTATATCAAAGAACTAAAAAAATTAATAAAATATAATAGAGCTGTTAACGTCATAAATTACATCATTACTTTCTATCGACTGTACCTAAGCGGCCTAAGCCCTTCTTTAAAGATGAATCAGAGCGATGAACATCGCTCATGTACGCTTCAAAGTTAGTAGAATAGAAAATAAAACAATGATAACGATCGCAATCGTTAAAAACACGTTATGGAACGTAGCTTTAAATATTAGTGCGAAGGATTTTAATCACCTTAATCTACATTCGGGACATGCATCACACTGACAACCAGTTAAATTTAAGGTGATAAAAGAGTATTAAAGTTAAACTACCAAAAAATAATCGTTAGTCACCTTACACTTACTAAAAAAGCTGATGTTCACCAGTGTTTAATTTTTGATTAAAATATTAATATTTAGGACTAGAATTTACTTTTTGGTTTTCCTCCCTACGGATATTTCCCTCCAGTTACAGCTCTATGAAAATAACGCCAAAAGTTAAAATAATTTTCAATATCTTATAACATTAATGCCTCGTGGATTTAAATTATTTTATTTTTCAGAAATTCAAGTGATGGTAATGTTCAGCCATCTACGTCCAATTCAAACGAACCAGATATCAACGATATCGCGGAGCATATTATTTTAAGCTTATTATGGGATAAAGGGAAACTAGCAGCTGCTTATTACAATCTAGAAACTTGCCAAATATCAGTATTACCTGATACATTTGACTGCAGCTTAAATTTCCGTATCACGAAAGGACTTTATCAACAAATCAAACCTCAAAAAGTCATTACTATCAATAAGAATTCAGATAAGTTCCTTAAAGAGTTATTAGCTTTAATTAAAAACAACGAAAACTACGGACCAAGCTCCCAAGGTTCAAAGCCTTCAAGTCTGCAGTTGTTTTCAAGAAAAGCACATTGTAAGTAAAACTTAATAATTATTATTAATTACCAATTAAAAAAATATGACTTTACTATTTTAGCATATGAAACGTGTAAAAAGAAAGTATTAAACATTCAGTTGGGAACTGAACCAAAAAATGCAACGGTTGAGGAAAGACATCGATATTTACAAACGGTTTTAGATTTTTCATATGAGATTATGATCCATTCTTTAGGAGTATTACTAATGTACTTAGATAGATTTTGGGGAATGTTAGAGGAAACTGCTCAAATTGAAACCCCAAAATTTAATTGTATCAACAAAATTTCCTTGTAAGTATTTCCATCAAACTTTTTTACCATTCTGTTATGAATAATTTGGAATTTTTAGAAATAACTTTCTTCTCATGGACGACGATACATACAAAGCATTGCAAATTATAAACGATCAAGAATATTCATTTCGATTCACAAAAGGAATTGGTGGATTTGATAAGCAAAGCCCCAGCTTATTCGGTTTATATAAAAATTGTCGAACTTTGTCTGGAGCACGAAAAATGCGGTAATTTCAATATTAAATTAAATACACTAAAAAGGATAATGCATTTTTTTTTATAGAGACTTTTTCATTCATCCCACGAATGATAGAAAGGTAATAAACGCTCGACATCAAGTAATTTCATTTTTCCTAGACGCTAATAATGACGATATAAAAAAAGGAATTTATGAAAGTTTACGTCATGTTACCAATATAAATGTAAGTGATTGGAATAATTTGTAGGTTTTTTAATGATTTTTTAACCATTTTTATTTCTTTTATTAGCCTATTTTAAAGAAAATGGTTGGATTGACTGCTACATCAAAACATTGGAAAATATTTAATCAAGTAAGTTCATTATCGTAATAATAATTAATATATTATGCGACCAATTTTGAGTTTGGTTTGAGACTCCTTGATTACTTGACTTTGTTTTTAAGCGGCTTGAATTTGATTTGATTTAAAATTAGGTCAAACTCAAGTCAAAAGTTAATATTTAAATATCAAGGCAAGTCAAGAGTTGTATTTAAATTCAAGTTATTTAATTTCAAAGTCAAAATATTAAGCTCAATTCATTGTATAAAATGTCCAATTACTTGACTCGATGAACCTCTATTCGAAACAGTAAATAAATTTAGTTTAAAGTAGTTCGTAAAAAATGGATAAACCACTTTTTTATAAATATTTTAAATTTAAATTTTGCCTTTAGTCTTGTAAATTTTTTAAAATATACAGTAATGTTCTTACAGACTGTTGTTAGCTGTGTACAAATAGGTGATTTGTTACGGCGATACGTAAAAAAAGCTCCATTATTTCAAGAGATTGTAGCAATGCACAGTCAACTTATTGCAGTCTCCAGTTGTGTATTTGAACTAATTGATACCTCAAATGAAAACTGCGTCGGTATTAAAATTGGAATTGACTTAGAGTTGGACGCAAGTAAATAAAAAAGTTAACTTATTATTCAAAGTACCTAAAGCCTATTAAATATTTTCAGAAAAGCAAGCATTTGCGCAAGTTGAAAAAATCATAAATCTTACTGGGCAACACGAATTTCAAAAATTACCCGATTTTATTCAAGAGTGTAAAATTTATTATGTACATGAAGTTGGATATTTGTTAGAGGTTCGTAAGTGGAAAAAAGAATTAACAGTTCAAGATATAAATTCTTTGGGATTTAAGCTATTGGTAAGTTATTATTGAATACATAAAAGTATAGATAGCAAGGTTTATATATCTTTTTAATTAAATCTATTTTTATTTTCATTTTACAGTTTTGTACTAGTAGCCATGTCGCATATAAAAGTCCCCTTTGCGTTGGTATGAATTTCTCTTCAACTCTTCGAAACAAACTAATTTTTATATTCATTTTTCTAGAATTGGATCGTAAATTTGGTGTTATTTTTACGGAAATTATGTCTCATGAAGTACGCGTTATTGTACGATTAGTTCAATTTTTAGAAAAATATTTCGCAAAAATCCAATACTGCCTGAATTTAATCGCAGAACTAGACTGGTACGGGCATTTTAATCATTTTTAAGGGTTCCTTTTTTCTAAAAGAAAAAAATCTAAATCTCATAGAAACTTTTTGCTATCAGTTCAAGATATTAAACTGAAACTGGTATCAAATAGTGATATGCGATCTTTTGGGGTGTGAAAAATGTAATCTTTTAAGTCATTCTAATCAAAACTACAGCCATTTATTTGTTTTTGGGATAAAAGGGAATAGCAGGTAGTCACGGGAATAGGGTTGGAGACGTCTGTGCTTTATACCTCCGTATCTTACTTTTTTTTTTTTTTTTTGGTATTTTAAGTCGTTTTAACTCTTTGGGGTTTAACGGGAGTAAAAATGTCGCACATTTTTGTGACTTGAATTTGGATAGTGGAATCTTTTCTACGCCACCTTGAAAAAATTAAATTATTAGCGAAACAGACGTTTAAATTCAATCCCACCGATTTAAACTAATGTAAGTAATAATAAGGTGACCAACTATACTCATTTACTGAGTTTTGTACTCTTTTTTGCAAACCGTACTCTTTTCAAATCCTGTAAGGTACAGTCGCCAAATTTCGTCCCCAAGCCTAATTTCGTCCCCTGCTGTATTTTTGCTAATAAGCAATGCCATCGATTGATCTTATTCCGAAACGATAAAAAGTTACGTCAAACGACTATTTTGAAAATGTAGAGGAGAGACGACGCTATTATTGGAACAAGATATTGAAAATAGAAAAAAATTGTTTAAGATGAGTTTTTTTTCAAAATACTATTTGACCTAATTAAATATTGATATACTTGACTTATTTAGATATTTTTGCTATCAAAATTAATTGCATTCACGTAAGACTCAAAACAATACAAAAAAAGATTAGGTTGACATGCGTGTTTTTTCTGGAATTGGCGTTAACTACTATACCTTAGTAAATTCCTAATATCGTCCCCGGGACGGTATTTAGGTACTTCTGAAGTTAAACCATTTTTAGTGACTACTGATGAAGAAGACAGCGACAATGATGATGCTAAGTGTTCAGTTTGTCTTAAAACATTTTCTCAAGACAAAAACGGTGAAAAATGGATAAGATGCACCAAATGTTCACAGAGGATGCATGAAGATTGTATTGAAAACCCAGAGCCCGAATTTATTTTCCAAACTTGTTTAGAAAATGTAATTAATTGCTGCATCGATTGAAACCAATGATTTATTAAAGGCAGATAGAAAATTTCGATCAGATTTCAATATCGTCCCCGGGGACGGAATTAGGCGACTGAAATTACATTCTCAGAATTTATCTTATTTTGTTAAAATTGCAATTGTTTAGTTTGAAATAATGTTTCTGGGTTTTTGATTGTTTGGTGCAATAAAGGAATGTCCTACCTAATATTTTACGTTTTATTCACTATTTTACGTGGATTAATTTTTTTACTAAGCTTGTTTTTGAAAAAGGGGACGATATTTGGCGACTGTACGTTACTCTGAAAGTACTCATTTGTTTTGTTTTTTCAGCAGTCGAATTTGTAATGAAGGAAGTAAAGGATATTGTTATTAATGACAATTTTCTCTTTGAAGAAATTCGAGGAGTAAATTTATATTTAATTGAAGAAAAATGGGTAGAAATCTTTCGGCATTTGAGAGTAGAACATATCCCACATGAAAGTTTAAAAGTTTTAATAGAAATTTCTTTATGTTGTCCAGGCACTAATGCTGCTGTTGAAAGGATATTTTCACTAGGGAATGATTATTGGAGCAGTGAGAAGTCGCAATTTTCTGTAAAAACATTATCTGCCGTATTAACAGTCAAATTTAATATGCAAAATGAAGTTGTTTGGACATGGCTACATTATTAGACGAACATCCTCATTTAGCCAAGAAAATCCATTTGGAAGAAAAATATGTTTAAAAAAAAAAAGAAAAGTTTTTATCGTTTTTTCTTCTTTTTTTTCACCTATGAAATACTTGCAAAGTGTACTCTTTTTGAACAAAAAATAGTTGGTCACCTTAGTAATAAGTTGACCAAGAGATGATATCCAGTAATTCTTTTTTTCTGTAATTCTATTTTTTTATTATTATATTAACATGGATTTTTTTATTTGCTAAAATTCCATGCCTCAAAGAGTTGACATCTAAGGTCATATCACGAATATTTAAAAGCAAAACATTTTCTGTAATTCACAAATCTAGAAAAATCTAGGATTCATTGGGAATCGAGCCGAGTACTAATGACGCAAGGAACAGAATTCTAATAGATTTAACCACTGCGCCACTAACAATAAGCTTTCGTATCTTTGAAAATGATAATTATCTGAATGATTTTTCTCATTTAGAAAACAATTTTTTGCTTAGAAAACATCGAAAAGCGAAAATACAAAAATACATCATACATAAGTCAATCCATGTGAAGATTTGAAAAAATTGAAAATTTAGTAGAAAAGTTTATTTGTGAAGTACTTTCAAATAGTTAGTAACGAATGTTATTTTCTTGAGGGTAATATACATATGGAAATCTAAGTACCTCCTTTGATATAAAGTTAGTTCTCTTAAGATTAGCGAAGTTCTGTGGTTCTTAGTTCAATTTAAGCAAAATTTCCAAAGGTTCATTTGTAGTTAAATTTCGTTTTTCCTCTATTATTTTAACAAATCAAATTTTAAATTGAATTAATCATGAAATAACTAGCAAGCATTTCATGTAAGTACCTACTCTTTTCTCCTCCTCCCCCCTTGAAGTCTGTTTTACTGATCGATAAAAAGAATTAATAAATATGATTATTATTAACTGAAATCAATAATATAACAAATTACACAATTTGTCTTCCACTAGACAAAGCAAGATTGCAAAGCCAAATGTGTACGGAACCCCCAGAATACGAGTTAATCTCGCATCACTTGTAAATATTACAATTATTAATGTCTTTTAAAGTTTGCTGTCGATGGCTCATGTAGCTTTTGAGTTGGATTTAACATGCCCCGTAATCACCAAAGAAAATATTATTGAAATCAAAGATGGACGTCATCCTTTAATTGAAATCATATCAAATAAGTATGTGCCTAACGATTACATTTCAAAACATGGGGAAGGCAACGTAAAAATAATAACAGGACCAAATGCAAGTGGCAAAAGCGTTTTTATGAAACAAGTAAGTTAAATTTTTTTAATTTGTTCAGATTTTCATAAAAGTTTTTCTAGGTCGCTTTGATTTGCTTCATGGTTCATATTGGAAGTTTCGTTCCTGCTGCTTCAGTTAAAATGTGCTTATTAGATAATATATTTAGTTGCATTAAGGCTTTAGAGTCGGTCTCCAATGGAATATCGAATTTCTTAATCGATTTACGACAGGTAATTAACCAGTTCTAATTATCACAAAAAAAAATTAATAAATATACTTTTAGATGGCATATTCGATGAATAGTTCAAATGGTAAAACGTTATTATTAATCGATGAGTTTGGAAATGGAACTACAGAAGTTGATGGTGCTGCTTTATTAGCAGCATCGTTGAAAGCCTTTCTTGATCAAAAAGAACAATGTCCCCATATTCTCGTATCCACTCATTTCAATCAACTCTCAACAATTTTACCTTCAAATCCTAAATTTCAATACTTGGTTTGTATTTATCGCATATAAACTTTGAATAACTAATATCCATTTTTGTTTTGCTAGAAAACAGAATTAACGTTTGATACCGGCAATAACGTGATTTATTTGTATAAAATCGTTGGAGGACAAAATTCCGACAACTATGCAGTTAAAGTAGCCGAAAACGAAGGCTTGGATCGGGAAATTATAGAACGTATGAAAATTATTAAATTGGCTTTGGAAGGCAATGCTTCGTTTCCTCCATGTGATTCAACGAGTCATTTAAAAATAAATGTACCAATTACAGGATACTTGAACCATTTGATATCTTCGGAAAACATTAGTAAAGTTGATTTAAAACAAATAGCAATACATTTAAAAAAAGATAACGATTGAAAAACTAGATTTAATAACTTGGAAATTACATTGATTCGAACAAAGAATTTTAAATTTATTTTTTTTTGTGAATAATAAAATAAAATCAGAGTAAACTGTTTTTAAATATAAATTTTATATTTGTCATTATTTTTCAATTTAAACGTCTATAAATTTTATTATTATTATAATTGTGGTGATGGATCGATTTGTGATTAAGAAAGAAGCAATAGCTCCTATAAAAAGTGTTCGACGTGTAGACAATTCTGATTTGGAATCTATAACTAAATTAATAAATAATACAGTGAAAGATTATTTTGGAAAAGAGATCAATGTTCCAAAAATTGTGTAAGTGCCTATTACAACTATTTACTTACTAGCTTTTATTCGCCCGCTGTGTTGAGCATACCCAAATTAAACTAATAATTATTTATACATATAAAACAGCTCTGGCTTTAAAAAAGTCTAGGAAAAGAGAAACTACAAAATTACTACTGGTAGCACAATTTCAAAGAATTCTATTAAAAGAAGTAAATATAAATTAGGATAAAATTTTAAAAATATATTAGAATTAGAGTAAATTTCAATATTTCTTTTCAAGCTTTAAATGAATAATTAAGAAACTACAAAAGCAGAAGTTCTTAACGTTTTCGTTTAGATTCATTACTACAAAATTAAAATTTGAGAAATCGAAAAAAATGATCTCTAGTGGAACTCACGTTTGCAATGAAACTTTCTAAAATTATAACTAAATAAATTGTTACTTAACTAATACCCTCTCACTTTGTTGAGCATACTTAATTTAAACTAAGTCATAGTTGTAGAAAACACTCCAAAGCTTCAATAAATTCTTTTCAGTCATTTTTATAAAAAAAATAAATAAATAAACGTTGTCTGTCAAGAATCGTGCGTTTTTTAAGATATTTAATATTTTAGATGTAACTACATACTAGACTTTAGAGTTTAGATCCACACAATGAATTAAATTTCATAGTAAGTTCCTCAATATATTAAAGCTACCTTACAGAAGTCCTCCCTTTTTTCAGGATAAAAAAGGATCTAAGTATGTGCAATCTCTGACTCAGAAATGAGCCTTATATTAAAGAAGCTTGTAGATTTCCTGTATTGTTCTTTTGTGACAACCAACGAACAAATTTTTACTTTCTTTTACTACAATATAGGAAAGATAGTATTGTAATCAAGTCAAATTTTCGAATTCGAGCTTTCACCGGAAGTACATATTTTGAGGTCCCTTGAGTCCAAAAGAATAGTTTTTAGAAACATGTCTGTATTTGACAGTCATATAGTATCGAAAGCTTTTTCCGAATTTCACCAAACGTTGTCCTCATATTATATCTAGTTGTGCCGCAAAGCTTTTGGTTGAAATCGGTTAACTGAAAGCTCCAATTTATTCTAGGAGTTTTTGAGCTTTAATTTTTTTTTCGAAAACGGCTCCGATTGTTTTCTTTAAACTTTCTAAAGTTCTTAGATTCATTGATGCCTGCATCTTTTATTTGAAACTTTTTTTTGGGAAATAAGAGCGGTCCTGGAGTTAAAGGTGGGAGATATACATAGAGGCTGTATGCATATAACTCTGTTTATATAGTTATACAGTGCTTATAGTTCTTTAACCACCAGCAAGTTACATAAATGAAAGTAAAAGAAATTACTGTGACGCCTCGCATCAGATATTTTATATCTAAGGTAATGAGCGTTTTCATTCCAACCAAATGATATCATTAGAACTCTTAGGTATATTCGTTTGAAAAAGGGTATGGGGATTCTCTAGGATTTACTATGGTCTGTTATTCAGTATGTGTACATTTTGTTAGGTAAGAGTTTTTCAATTCGTTTTATGAGTCTCATCGTTTATTAGTATTAAATTACACATTACATTTCATTTTCTTAAATAGTAAATAACTTTTTTTTCACAGAGAACAATCATTTTTGTCTTTATGCTTAGTGAATAGTTCAGATAAAATAGTGGCCGCTATTTGTTTAAAACCATTTCCAAACATTTTATCAATTCCTTCATGGGATTGGCTACCATGGATCAAAAATTTATACGAGTAAGAAAAGATGTCTACATTCCAATGTAGCAATTGGAAAATTCATTCTCTTTTAGAACCGAAACATTGACAAGTCGAAACACGTTATTTATTCATCTAATGGTGTGGGATGGACGATACAAATCTGATTTTATGGAACCAATTTTAGCTGCTGTTTTCTATCAATTTTTATACATTCACCATATTTTACTTATTGCACCCCCTGGAGTGCCTGCTTGTAAGAAACGCGTGTTTCGTTAGTAATTTATTTTAATAAAATTGCATTCATTTCTAGTATTTTTCGTGGAAGAATTCTTTACTCGTTTACTTCCAAAAGGCTATTCAGATTGTAAAAAAGTTCAAACAATTTATATAACATTACGTCAAAGACATGTAACACGTTATAAAATAAGACGAGCTGTGTATTTTTTTAAACAATACTATTCAATAATAAGTTTATTTTAAATTTATATTTTTAGAGAAGAAGATAATGATGATCTTGTACCATTGTTGCAAGAACATACCACTCGTTTGGCTGAGTTATACGGAGAGTTCTATATTAGTGAAATTATTCAACATCATTCCGATAGTCAACGCCAATTTATAGTCGCAGAAGTAAAATTTTCATAGTAATAGTCATGGACGTACCTAGTTTTTGGTCTAGAACAGAGAAAGCTTGAAAAATATATCCTGCATTTGCAAAATTATCAATTGGGACTTTTTTAATCTCACTATTAAAAACTATTAATCAGTATTGGAAATTACTCCACATATTATTTAGTTAATAACACAGCACTCCCCATTGTTGATGAAAATATTGGAATAGGAGCCTAGAAATTTGAAGCCATTCACAGTTTTAGACTAATAAAATATAAAATTTGACTCAAAATCTAGTCAAACTCAACTCAAATATTACTATTTTAATGGTCAAATCAAGCACTGATTTAACAAGTTATTTTATTTACAAGTCAAAATATCAAGCAAAGTTTATTTTTAAAAATCTTGAACTACTTTATTTATTAATTTCTAGTAACAGAATACTTCGGTACGCCCATGGAACAGTTTGAAGAGTACTATTAGTAACCAAGCTGATCCAATTAATTTTAGGAAAATGAACAAGCTGTTGGAATCCTTGGTCTAACAACAAACATTGATTATGACACGTTAAACGCTTGTTTCGAGCTTGCACCATTTCATGGATTAAAAAAACCTCATCCAGACGACAGTGAGGGTACAGTTAGTAGTCCCAGTTTATTAGATTTGCAACACAAATATCAAGATGATGAGTATGTTATAAGACAATCTTTATGATTTATGATGCATAATGATTTATAATAACATTTAGATTGTCGAATCTTCCCGATTCATCAGGGAAAAACACCAACAAAGTATCATCTACATCAGTAAAATCCTATCAAAACAATAAAGCAGATATAGCATCAATTTGTTCCGACAAATTGTCTTCAAGCTCATCTAGTGATGATATAGAAATAGTTGATTCAGTACCTTCATTTCATATGAATGATAACGACTCTCAAACTAGTTATAAATCAACAGCGAGCATGTTCAGTTGCGTAGTTTTAACGAACGACGATGTAAAAGCCGATAAATTTCATGAAAATAGACTCGAAGAAGATCGCTTAAGGGCACAGAGTTAGCAATTTTTTTTTTTTTTTGAACCGCAGAACAAATAAAGTATGTTTTTTTAAATAGGACTGAAATTATTACAACGATGCAAAGATATGAAACACTTCCTTCCGTCTTATCTTGGCCAAGACAATGCATTTGCTATTGAACTTTTCTCGTCGCATCCGACAAATGAAAAAGCTGTGGCTGCTGATTTGTTAGAAGCAGCATTTGAGTGTTATCCTGAACGTGATTATTGCATTATGAGTGTCCCATCTACATACCCCCCTTGGCCTTTAATGCAACCATTTGTGGTGAGCTAAATGAAACGTTCGGGGGAAAAACGATGCATGTCCATTTGAGTAAATTTTTCAAAGAAATGAAAATAAAATTTAGGTTCCATATTAAAAACAAAATATTAGAAAAAAGCATTAGGTACCTATAGCTATTAAAATTCAAATTTATAATCTTAAATTTTCAATTTATAAGAAGGGTCTACCCCGTGGCATAACTGGATTGTCACTATAGATGCTAATAGTCCAAAGGGCGTATATCAAAAAAAACACAGACTGTTTTTTTGGGTTTTCGGATTCGCCAGTCGCTAACTTTAGCAATTCAAACGACCTTAGATAAAAACAATGAATAATGATTTTTTTTCAAACAAAATCTTTTACATGCTAAAGACAACCCTTTTAAATAACACTTTTTTTAAATAGCATTGTACTCCGCTGTACCCCTTATCCTTTCCCCTTTTGGGCAGTCCTGTTTTAAGTAAACAGAAAATACTCTAAAGGTTTTTGGAGCCTCAAAATATGTTACATAAACAGCTATATCTTATTATTGGGTTAAATTAAATGGTAGAATTTTTACACCATCAAAGTACCCGAGATATCTGTTCCTGAGAAAAACGAATTTGACAGACGGACAACAAACTGATCCTATAAGAGTTTTATTTTTTTTTTTGTTGGTTGGTAAAAATGGAGATGTATTGTTTTTCTTTTGAGTCTTTTTTAATTATAAATATTTTTTGAAAAAATCTTCATGGGTTTAAAGCGAATCGCCCCACGTCCATATGCTACTTTTCCCCACGAGATTTATCTGCTGCATCGAAATTCAATGTTAAGGTAAAACTAGTCAAAGGTGCTTTACTTCAACTACTACTAATGTGTTATTAAATAATTTTAAGCCAATTGGAAGTTAGAATGGCAACAAGCAGTGATATAACAGCGTTTAAAAATTTATCTCATGGCGTAACAAAAGGAGAAGATATAACAAATGATTTCATATCGTCAGTTACAGACTTCGAAAGTCCACTTCGATCTTACTTATTGTTATCTGAAGAGTGTGTCGTTGGATGTGTTATATTACGGTAGAAACATTCAATGTTTAACTATATTAGTTCTCTAGAAAGTTTGTTGTATAACAGAGAAGAAGATGAATATGATTATTTAAGCTCTCATTATAATGTGAATAAGTTTATTGGTTTGCAACATTACACGGTCGGTTCGTTTGGTTTACTGGTACATGCACTTGTCTCGCCAATTTTTCAAACTCACAAACGATTTTTCTTACGAGAGATACATAGACTTAGCGATTTGCCCGTCATGCATTATTGCATGTATCCCAATGATGCTGTAAACTTTCTGATCTTTTTTGTAACTGTAATTTATTTAAACAGTGATGCTTTATAGAAACAATTTGAAAGACCACTAGCTAATATTGTGGCGGAAATGATTGCGGTGAGTCCTCGTTTACGACCGGAATATCATCCGGATGTGGAAAAAGATGGTGATGTACCGATGGATTTTGTACTACGGGAAGATCCACCCTATGCACTTTATGTGATTACACCACGTCATGCTAGCAATCCAAAAATGGATGTAAACCGTAAACTAGTTATTGTGGGAGCGAGTACGACAGGTCTTTCTTTCCTCGAACATTTCGTTTTTGGGTACATAAACTAAACGATTGAATCAAAAGCTATATCCTAAATGTCTTCCTCCAATTTCGTTCGGTTTTTTATCGGTGGACAAACATTTTTAGTAGCTGAAACACGCCTTAAAATCTCTTAAAAGTGGATGTTAGTAGTTTTTTAAAATTTTCCATTTTTTTTGGGAGTTGATCCACATTAAAAATAATGAAGTATGGTAGTGGCCCCATGTTGATCAGATTTAAGAGCAACAGTTATAAGGATTGTAAATCCGAATTTCAAATATGAAAAAAAAAAAAAAAAAAAAAAAAAAAAAAAAAACTCTTTATCCGAGTACCTACCTATATGGACCAGTGCTTTTAGCCTTTGAAAATGGTAAAAAGGGAACAAAATTACAGTAGGATGAAACCCATTAAAAAAGGAAGAGGTTTTTCTTTTCATTTAGCAAAAATGAAAGGAAAAATAAATTACGGTTGATCTGAGGTGGGGAAGTGGAAAAAAGGGGTTTTTGTAAGAGTATAAAAAAAATATACAAATATTACAATGTTAAATGTTCTGAGAAAATGCAATAACTACAGTGTAACTTTTAAAAAATTACTCAAAATTGTACATAAAACCATTATACTAATTACAACTTTGAGCAATTTATTAAAATTTACACTTTAATTATTGCATTTTTTGAGAACATTTAGCATTGTAATGTATACCTATATTTTTTGCACCAAGAGAAAGTACAGCTTTCAACGAACAAAAAGCTCACCGACTTTTTTAAAAAATCAGATGTTTTGACGTGAGAATTTTCGATTGAAAATTAAGGTGCTTTTTCGATATTAAGTCATTATAAGGTGATAAAACTAATATTTTAAATCAAAAAAACTACAGTATGTTTGAAACATTAAGAAGTAAGTTTCTGCCAAATGTCATGATTTTTTTTTTTGTAAAAGATAAAAATAAAAAACTAAAAAACTTAAAACTTGGTTATTGGAATTTTTCAATTAAATTTTAAAGTTATGTGAAAAAGGTGTTAGTACAAAAGTTGTAGATCTACTTATTATCTACAACTTTGCCATTTAACTTTTTTCCATAAGACTTGTAGTTTTGTCGGAAATCGTGATAAACCGTTTTTACTCTTAAAAACCCCTCTCTTTTCCACTTCCCCGCCTCAGATCGACCATAATTTATTTTTCCTTTCATTTTTGTCATATTCTCTTCCTTTTCCAATGGGTTTCATCCTACTATATTTTTTTTTCTTCAAAAATTATTTTCTCCAGTCTAATAGTAACACAGAACAAAGTTTAAATTAAAAATTAAAAAAACTTAAAGAGAGGATTTTTTTAAGAATATTCATTTTTAAAATAGCTTTTGATGGAAATAACTTGGGAAAATTTCATATAAAAACTATTGCTGAATTATCTCATTTAATCTAATTAATCTCATACTGTGATTTTAAGGATATTTTGGGTTATTTACAGAGATATAAACAAAAAAAATTTTCATAAGAAGTGAGATAGACAGAAGTCTTTAGAGATAGAGTGAAATAGTAAAAGGGCTTTAGTTACATGTCAAATAACAATAATAAGACAATTATAGAAATATTATATAAAATGTAAATAGTAGGTACCCCTATGGTACATGTGGCACAACTTCTAACATACATTAAGTTCTATCTTAACACCCTAAGTTGAATAAAACTACGATAAAATAATCAAACATCTCGTAAATGTTCTGTATTACAACTTTACACATAAATGGAGTTTTAAAGTTTGAAAGCTTTGAGCTCAAATATCTTGGTATACACAAAAAAATTTTAGAAAATTTAAGAAACGCTTTTATTGTCTTTTATGACTTAATTAATGTTGCAAGTATACAAAAACTACAAAAACACAGATTGAATAGTAGCTTTGAGGCTGTATTTCCACTCTTAAAAGTGTTCTTTTATCAATGAAAAAAGAGTGGATTTTGAAGGAGAATAGTATATTATCTCAAAATGAATAAAATCAGAGGGAGATACCTAGGATATCTTCCTAGTAAGTTGTAAATCAAATTAATATATCTTAAAATTTTAGATCGACAGCATCCTATATTTCTTTCACCAACATAACGATAGTCTCTCCACATGGTTTGGCCCATTCAAAACCACCTCTAAAAGCTCGAGACCTTTTGTTTCCAGCCGATGGGCGTTATTCTTTTCGTCATATGCGTCAAATATCAATACAGTGTTATGTCAATTTAGTACCTGGTGTAATGACAGCAATAAATCGTAAAGACAAATATATTACAATCAATGAAGAATACATTCTTCCCTATGATTACTTGTTCCTTACTTGCGGTGAACAATATCAACAACCAAAAGTTCGCGAACCTCGAACGTAACAATACAACTATAATCCTTAAAACCATTTGATATAACAATAATTTTTCCTACTAGGGATATATATGAAAACCAATTTCCAGAAAATGTTTTCATTGTGAACACAGAGATTGATGGAGAAAATGCCTTATTTTGTTTGAAAAATATTATTGGAACTCAAAAATATTGTATACTAATGTTAAACGAACATTCGATAAATGTTTTTTAAACTTATTATTTTAGATACTGTAATTGTATACGGAGCAACGTTAGAGGCGTATTGTTGTCTATCTGCATTGCAATCTTTTGGGGTTCCCGGAAGTAATATAACATTTGTAGAACCGTATCCTGCTTTGAAAAACAACGATAATGTATCCTTATTCAATGATAGTGAAGTGGATGATGCGATTGCTGACGTTTTGCAAAAAGAAAAAATTGTTGTTCACACGAGTTTTTACTTTTCCCACTGGACTTGGTGCAGTGGAGAACCAAAAATAAGATCAGTCGTGTTTGAATCTAAATTTCGACAGTTGGAAGTTGAATGTATCGCAATGTTCTTTTATGAGGAAAAAGCAGTCAGTACAAAAACTTTGTCAGGTGTGTATTTAAAAAAAATAGAAACTATTATTCTAAAATCCGAATCTATATCGACCTTCACCGAGTTGATAATAGAATAAAACATATTTTATCATGAATACATTATATAAGAAAATATATTAAAAACTAGCTGATCCTTAAATGTTAATTTCAATTCAATCCTTGTTTAAAAATATTAATAGCTAACGGGAAATCTGTTGTTACCATGGAAACATAAAACAACACATCTGACGTCACAGTTTTCATTAAGATTATATTTTAATGGTTTTTAGTATTTTTCGTTACTTATTATTTATATTTCTCATTGTTTAAACCTTCCCTGAACTTCCACAAATATTTCAAGACCAAAATTAGCAAAATCAGCCCAGCCATTCTCGAGTTTTAGCGAGACTAACGAACAGCTATATATTTTTATATATATAGATGGGTTGCCTGAAAAAATCCTGGACAGACTATTTTTAATTATTTTTGATAAAATATTTTAATAAAATATTGCAACATCAAGATAATAGAACAAATTTGATATCATCGTAAGCGCTGTTTTTTGCGAACACGTTGATATAGGTTTGTCTGCAAAAAAGTTCGGTCTTGTTAGGGATTAGCAAATTTTAAAGATTTAAATTTTTATTCGCGTGGAAATATGTGACAGAGATATCCGAGGTAAGTATACTGTCCTCCAAAGGACCCAACATCGCAGTCACCTGTGATGATATGAAATTTTTCTATTATCTTGATGTTGCAATATTTTATTAAAAATATTTTTTTTCAAAAAATAACTAAAAATAGTCTGTCCAGGATTTTTTTTAGGCAACCCATTTTAATATATTTTCTAATTTACTAAATTCACGATAAAATATGTTTCATTTTATTATCAACTCGGTGAAGGTCGATGTAGGTTCGGATCTTCTACTATATGAATTATAAAGAATTTTGATTGATAGCTATTAATCGAGCTGGTTTGGTTTATGATGGCCATTTAGTTATTGATCCATTGTATCATACGAATGATCCCAATATCTTAGCAGCCGGATCTATGACTAAGTATTCACGAAGATATTATGCAGATCATCTTAGTCATAAATATTTCAACAAAATTGAAATCGGAAGAAATGTACGTACTAAAGGAAGGGGGTATATCTCTATTCCAAAGAAATCATTTGAATAAGAGTTAAAATGCCACTAATTGGAGGTATTAGACCGTGCCATATTTATTAGAGGTGCAGGTATTGGAAGTAGGTACATCAAAAACCAACAGCGCCACAACGACTATCTCAGAACTATTTAATCATTACCTACATTTGACCAATTTTGACCTCTTCTCCTATAAGAGATATACATTTTATACTATTAAGCTACTGTTTTTAACGTAAAGATTTTTCTAATAATAAATCCAATTTTAGCTAGCTTCCTATGCTCATTCAATTTTAGACCCAACACTACTTGCATCCCGTGAAACTCCATCATCTATTGACCTACGAAAAGTATTAACACCCCTATTTAAAGATCCCATCGTTTCATATTGCACTTTACCAAGTGGTTTGAACTATTTGAAAATTACAAAACCTGGAAAGCCTGTCGCTTATGAAGCAGAAATGAAAAAGGATGACTACGTAAGATATTATGATTCAATGTAAAGTCATTCTTTAACAATTCAAACGTTTAGGGTTCTGTATTTGTAACGGGAAACTCGAAATCGTTAGATCAAGGATATTTTCGACTACACATCAATAAATTGAACATTGTGGAAACGATAACATGTTTAACTCGAAGAGTGAGTTTTAATTTTTTAAATAAAATTATTTTATTTTAATATATATGTTAAGGTGGTTGACGTTCAAAATATGATAAAAATTTGGGGTAAACACACAACCCTTCTTAATGATTTGATAGTGCGATTTAACTTGGAATTAATTCCTGATTTATTCGATTACTTCCGCCAACCATGGATATATGCATTATACCACGAAAGCTATCATGATAAAGTTGAAATAGTGAACAAAAAAATTTTGAGAGGAGAACATGTAAGTATCAACTTATAGCATAAGACCTTATTACATCGTTTTTATTTGAATTTTTAGTTAGGGTTTGACCGTACTTTGCTTCAGAAAATCGAAGCTATATTTGAGAAAAATCAATGGAATGAGGTAACATTCAGCAATATTAAAAATGAAATTAATTCTGTTTATATGCATTTCTTATTATAGATGACCCCTGAACAACGACAAGAAGTATTTGTCGAGTTTCAGCAATCGCCACAACAACTAGCACTGATGAAAACTTTGCTAGACTTTTTGGTAGAGTACGACATGCATTTACCAGTATATGCTCATCCTATGAAAGTAAAACTTGTCATTGGATCTATTGAAAGCAGTCCATTGCATTGTACACCTTAGTTTAAAACTTTGTTTTATACATTTGACTCTTGGTATTATATATGTTATTCTAATTTATGTCTTTTATATTCGTCTTAAAAGCAAAAAGAAAATTTTCTGTATGCTTATACGCTTAAATTGCCATTTGTTTCTAACAATCAATGTTTTATATACACGTATACAATAAAATGAAATATTTAAACAGATTTTATGTACCTTTTTTGAATTTTTAATATTAAAGCTTAAAAACGTATCGAAACTTAGATATGTAATCGGTTGAAAAATTTGCTTCCTCCTTTTATTTTTAAACATTTAAGGATATAGAATCCAGGTATTTTCTCGATTTATATACAATCCAAACGGGCTATACCGAGATTGCTTATTACGACTAAATGCCACGTCCCGACTGAACCCGGAACCGTCATATAACCGCATTTATTATTAGGTAAATACTTATTATTCTGCCTAGATATGCCAACATCAAATAAAGCGACATAACTCTTAAGGTTATTCCAATATAAACTTATTTACAAAGAGTAAGGAAAATTAACAAAAAAATTAATAATATCCTTTTAAACATAATCCTGAATTTTTGAGAGTTGGAGATAATACTGATCAGAGATAGAACGAAAAGAAATTATTATATATGTTAAACTTATTATTTTCCTATTTAACTTATTATCCTTATTATCTTACTTCATTTGAAAGTTTGGTTTTAACCAAAACTAATAGGTACCATTGATTTAGGTACGGTGACATAAGTCAGAGTTGGTATTAATTCCTAATTAAATTTTAAATATTATTTTACTAAGAATAACTTACATAAAAGCTGTAGACAACAGATGAAGTAGTAGATGTAAAGATGTTTAAATACCTGAGACAATAAAAAACTATTAAAATGATATTCGACCCGAGAATATTTTGGAAAATTAAAAAATGCTAACTAACCTTTATTTTCTTGTCACTTAAGTCTGCAGCGTTCTTAAAATTTGGCTTAACCACTTTTAACAATATATATCACTTTTACACAAATGACTAATTAGATTATTTTAAAAAAACACGTATTTATATTACTTTGAGTTCATTATGACACTTTTGAAGTCCTATATTAGAACTATAAGAATCACAATTAAAAGGACTTGGGAAAGGTCCAAAAATCGAATGACGCTTGACGGTAAAGTGCAACAATACCAATATGGAGTATGCATCCTTGCTGACATCTATCTGAAACAATAACAAACAACTATTGGTTAACAATGTTTTTAATTATAATTAAACAACTATTTAATTTTATTTTAAAATGAAATTAAAACCAAACATAATATAATAACTTCTAAAATTAAATTTTTCCTATAAAACAAGAAAAATGTTATATTAAAAATCAATGTTCGAGATGGTTCGAGGCTTTGAAGTTTAAGCAAAAAGAATCTCAAAAACAAATTAAACTTTTAAACAAAAACAAGCTCCAAATTCTACATGGTTCTAATATTAATTGTTTAATTCAAACTATAATTTGAAAAAAAAAATACTTTAATTTTAATACTATGAGTTGTAAACTCTAATTTAGATGAAACATTTGATCAGTTTTTTTTCTCTGAATTGAGTTATGAACATTCAACGAGTCAATTTTCTTTTGTTGATAGTATTTTGTGTTTTTTGTAAGCCAAAAGGAAAAGGCTTAAGAGTAAGCCAGATTTTACGCAGTTGGGAAAAAAGACCAATATTTTAAGCTCAACCTGCGATTGTGAGAGGTGAACTATTTCAAAAGTCGTTTGAATAGTGCTTTACATTAAGCCGCCCCAGAGCAGCAAAATGTCTGGGGGGAGGTAAAAATAATCTTAATGTCTCAATGGATCTAAGGTCCGAAAGCTAGACCAATCCTGGAAAACTCACGATTCCTGAAGGATAACTACTATATTTGTAATCAAAATAGCAAGAATTTTTTTTCTATATTTTTCTATAAAGGTTTCTATTAATCAATTAGCTTGATTTAATTACGGTTAGCGAAGCGGGTAAGTATCAATTAGAAATTAATAAAAATAATAATTAAGAGATACCAACTAAAAAAAGAAATATATTGCAAGAAACAAAGCTTTAATTTATTTTTTGGGAAATTTGATTGAAACCCTTAAAAAACAGAAAATTTTATATTTATCCAAAGCAATGATTTCTATTCAATGTTCTGTAGTTGATGAGATAAATATCGATCAAATGTAAAAGCCAAAATGTCAAGGTTGAAAAATTAGTTAATCTCTTAATCGGATTAAAAATTTTATATTCAATTAAATATTTAAAAGCAAATAAATTTTAATGTTATTATCATTTGATGATAGCTCTTGTTTCATTGCGGAAATACTTCCTATAGATCAGAGTAGATAATTTGTGAGGATAATAGATATAATAGTAGATAATTTCACATAAATTTTGAGGTTATGTGAAAAAAGTGTTAGCTCAAAAGTTGTAGACCTACTTATTATCTACAACTTTGCCATTGAACTTTCTTCCATAGGACTTATAGTTTTCTCGAAAATCTAGATAAACCGTTTATACCCTTAAAAACCTCCCCTTTTTCCACTTTCCCACCTCAGATCGACCAAAATTTATTTTTCCTTTAATTCTTGTTATTTTTTCTTCCTTTTCTAATGGGTTTCATCCTACTATATTTTTTTTTCACTTTTTACCATTTTCAAAGGCAAAAAGCCAGCTTAAAGCACTAGTTTACTAGCAGACAATTTAGCGTTATGTTAAACATGATTGAACACCCCATACTTAGAAGTCACATACAAGCTATGTGTTACCTTCACGATTTCATTTAAAAAAAAAAAACAATTTTATTCAAACTATGGAAATTCAATATATCCATAATTGTACTTTACACATTTTTTGAAGTATGAACAATAATTTATGTGTTGTACTGTTGAAGTGATATACTATGTGTATACTTTAATAACGTTAATAAAATATTGATTTTTATAACAACTGGCCATTTCTTCCAAATTATCAATGTAACAATCTTCATAAACTCCCATTTATCCGGATACTTAATAATGATGAATCGAAAATTGAAGCCGTGTTATGAAGGCATTCGATTTGTAAACCATGACGATGTCGCAGCTATTGAAAAATTAATGACCGAAAATTTTCTAAAATTCTTTTGCTATCCAAATATTAATACATTAGTGTAAGTATTTAACGTTATTATGTAATAAGAACATTATTTTACTAAGTTTTTAAAATATTTTTAGTCACACATGTTATATTGGCCTGTGTGCCTATAACACTAGCAAAGAAATGATTGGTACAATTTTACTGGTTCCACATCCGAATTTACAATTAGTGCTTCCATGTAGTTGGACTGAATGGATACAAAAAATTTATGGGTAGGTATGTGACTTAAGCAACGGATATACAAACTAATAATTATATTGCCTATATACCTATGCTAACATATATTACCTACATAAATGCATAATGTAAATTACAGCCTCAAACTCTTAAACAATTACAATTCATTGTTCATTCATTTAATGGTTTGGGATAAACGTTACGATTCGGATATTTTAGTCAAGTTACTAACTTATGTATTCACAGAATTTTATAGCTTACAAACGATTGCAATGATATCTTTACCAGGAACACAAAACTGTAATTATATGCTTGTCAACATTACAGTATTTCCTGATTTCATACATCTGTGAATATTTCAGTTTCATATTTTGAAAATATATTTATCAAAGTGTACCCAATACACCATATTGGTGGTAGCCAATCTCAAGTTTTATATCTTCTTAATAGATCGCGGATGATCAAAAGTTGTTCTGTTTTTGAAGCAAGGTAATATCTATGACTATATGTTACAAATTGAAAATGAAAATTACTATTTAAAACAGGGCAGAAGATAATGATGGAATTGTAGAACTAATGGATAAATATTCGACGGTATTAAAAAAAATGTACGGTCCTTACTACATTAATGATTTGATTAAAGAAGATAGAAGTCTTTACGTTGCTAAAGTAAGTGGTAAGATCAGTGGCGTAGCGCATAAAAGAAAAAGGATTAGGCTAAGCGCCTGCCTTCAATGTCCATTAAAAAAAGAAAAAACTCCATAGACAAGGGCTAAAAGTAAGCTCAAGACGTGCATAAAGAACTTGGTACACCTATTTTAACTTCCGTGACAAATTAATGAGAAACTTTTTTTAGTAGATAAAGTTAGCAAATAACTACTTATTGCAATTTCAAAAAGAAAGGTTGTGACCGTTACAACAGCTATAGAATTTAGCCCAAAAATATGCCTTTTGTAGATCTGAAAAATTTGGCGTCGATCATGAGACTTCAACCTTTTTTTATTTCTGTAATTTTTCAAAAATTCCAACTGTTTTATGAATCTTAAAAGTGTATCTTTTATTTCTATAAAATATACCCCACGAATTGTTGTCTTACATTTTCAACAGTTATAGAAAGTATTCTTATACGCTTTAAATAATATCCTCACCAAACCTCTACTTCCTAAAGATAGCACTAGAAGTCATTTTTTTGAGAGGTAGATAGCAATAATCCAATTCAAAATTTCCATGAGGTCACTGTGACTCCCTGACACTCAATAGAGTTAATGGTGAAAAAAGGGGGTGGTAAATTCATTTGTAGTATAAATCTACGCTACGCCATTGACTAAATTAAAATTTTGATTCAACGACAATAAACTATATTTGCTGTAGAACGAACATAAGAATATTGTTGGTGTTATTGGCTGTACAACTCAATTTAGGCTTGAAGTCTTATTGACGAACTATGAATTGGAGGCATTTTACAAATCAGACATTTCTAAACTGCACACACAACTTAAAGACTCATTTTCAAGTCCTCTTAGACTCGAATCGGTTCCGGTATTAACTAAAGAGATGGATTGGATTAACTCTCTGACATCAGTAGGGTAAGACAATAACTAGTTCAATAGAAATGCAAAGAATGAAAAGTATTAATTTTGCAATTGTTTTTAGGACTCAAGTGGGTAGTACAAGTTTTTTAAGAATGACTTCAAGTGATAAAAACTATTCAACAAAAAAACGTTCGACTTCCATTTTGAAAATTGTGGACAGCGAAGATTATTTCAACGACAATTTTAGCATGCATTTCACATTATCTGACACCGCTATATTATCTGATGATTTCGATATTTCTATTATAAACTTTTTCAATTCAAATTTGTTTCGTGACCTATCGGATATTAAACGATTTAATTCAGAAATTTCAAAAGTCGATCCTATATTGAATAGAGTGATAAGTAATAATGAAAATTCTAATAAAAATTTGAAAATTCGTAAGTATTAAAAGGACATTTCGTAATAAGTTTTGGTTACGCATTAACAAAGTTTTAGATTTAGGAATTATACGAGAATTAAAATTAGAAATGAGCGAATCGATCGATTCGATTTGTACAAGTGGTTTCAAATTTGATTCGTTCGTGATTGAACTATTAGCAAGTAAAGATAAACTTATTGATATACAATTGTTGGAAGCAGCATTTTCCGAGTTTTCAGAAATGGATTTTTGCGTTTTGACTGTTCCATCAAATTGTTTTTGTCCCATTTTGGATACATTTGTGGTTTAATCAAATCAAACTCAACAGCAATAACATATTTAAAGAATATCTATTTAATTTCAGCGTATTCCGCCACGACCTTTTGCTACTATTTCCCACGATTTATATGTGCTACATCGTAACTCTTTCCAATCGTAAGTTTAAAAGTCAAAAAATTACTTTTCATAACGTCTCTCACATCTTAATAACTTTCAGAATTTTTTTAGTTCGGAAAGCTACTGTAGAAGATTTGGAGAATGTTAAAACATTTATCGATTTATTAAAAAGGAAAAGTCCTGAAATGTTAGAAGACTTTAATGATTCGATCACGAATAATGAATCTAAACAAACTTACATTTTATTTGGAGACACTGCCATTGTAGGACTTATAATTATACGGTAAGACTTTATTAACGAGATGAAAACGGAGAAGATTCTTAGTTCTATTTATATACGAGAGTTGTTCAAAAAATACATAAAACGATATAATGAAATAAAATGCACTTAATTTAAAAGTTGTCTGATGGTCTCTTTCAAATTATACTTCTTCCCGGAGTACACACTTATTCCAACGTTGTTTCCACTTCTGGAAACTCTCCTAGAAAGCTTTTTTGTGGCGTCTTTCAACTTCGTTGTTGCATTTTTACGTAACCTCGGGAATCGTCTCAGAACGTCTCCCTTTTTAAAAGTTTTCCTTTTTTTTAGTTTGGGCACAAGAATAGGGCACTACTAACAAGAAGAAGTTACAAACCCAAACCAGTTGAGTAGGGTGGATGGAAAAAAACAGTGACGGGGTATTTGATTAAAACCTCACAATTCTGAGCGGAGGCTGGAATGATTTTTCCATCATTACAACGCACCAGCTCATTCAACCCTCGTGAGTTTTAAGCCAACACTCGATCGCTGTTCTTTCCCATCCACCCTACTCACCTGACCTTGTTGCTTGTGACTTCTTCTTGTTCTCAAAACTCGAAAAACCTTACAAAACATGAAGATTTAAAACGATTTCCAAGACTAAGGCAAATGTGACGAAGAATCAGAAAAATACAAAAAACTAGTGCAGTCAGGGAACCCCTAGTCAGAAACGAAGTACTTTACGTTTTCTCAACTTCAAACGCTCTAGTTCCGCTTTAGTTTCAAAAGAAAACTAAAAAGTTACAATTTTCACTTACAATTTTCTTGTTTATAAAAAAATTAAAACTAAATAACTAAATTTTCCTTATAAATATTTATTTAAATTTCGTATTCAGATTTCAAGTACTAATTTTTAATTGGAAGTTATTGTTTTTGTTTTTAAATCTCTTTATATCTGTCTCTTTATTACGCAAATAATTGATCAAATACATGCGTTGTTGTACTATAACGTCATCAACTGCCGTTGGAGCTATTAAACATGAATAGTTTAAAAATTGAACTACTAATTAACTATACACCTGGATCAATTACGGATTCAAAAAGAACATTTAAGGAACAATTTTTTGGAAAAAAACATAAAAAACCGATTATTTTGGTTCATATAGCAATTTTTATTTTTGAATTTACAAATTTTTGAAAAATTAATAATTAATTAACTAATAACTATACACTTGGAGCAATAGCGGATTCTGAAGGAGATATTTAGGAGCAATTTTTTGACATATAGTTAAAAATGTTCTACGGTAACTTCTTTCCGGTTATTTTTAATATATTTTTGTTTTAAATTTTTTAAATGTTTTTCCTCTGTAAATTAAATATGTTTTTAACATAATAACCTACGCAGTCGACGTCGCGGGTATCAGCTAGTAGAATATAAAACTTTAACATTTCTATTATTTAGTCAAGTCGACAAACGTGCCATCTAATATTCAGTTAAATAATTCTCTCTCTCTATCTGTCTCTGTATTTCTATTTTCCTTCTCTTACTCGACACACTTCATTTCACCAACCACCAATTCATCTTCTAGGATTGAAGACTGTTTCAAAAATAGAAACCGTAAAGTGTGCGTGGGACAGGAGCATAATTTAAAGGAGATCAGGACAATATGCCACTTCTAAATAAATAAATTTTATTTTATTGTATTACGTCAGTGAACGTATTTTTTGGACAGCCCTCCCCAAAAATCATTTGATTCACTTGTAGTGCCGATGAAGAATTCAAGTCATTTCAAAAGCAATACTCTTTAGTGGACTTATTAAACATTAACGACTTCTCGTATAGCTGTGCGTTGATTCTACATGCGTTGATATCACCAATTTTTCAAAAACACAATCGATTTTTTTTAAGAGAAATTCATCGATTGAGTGGTTATACTTTGCTAAACTATCGAATCCATCCTACAACTGTAATGTCAACAAGATTTACCCTGATTAATGGATTTAATTTTTAATTACTACGCTTATGTTATACTCGTAGATTGGACAACTGGAAAGAACTAATATTCCCAATGTAATTACTGAACTCGTGCCGGTAAAACCGTTGATTGAATCAGATATATTAAAAGAAGACAGTGATAATCCCAGCGATCCTTTTGCTTTATTTTTAATGACCATGCCTTGGTGTAGAATCAAAAAATTAGATATTAATCGTAAGATTGTTATAATTGGATGCAGTACGACAGCACTTGCGTTCTTAGAAAATATGGTCTACGGGTGAAATCATTAAAATAAATATAAAAATATGTAAATTATCAGTAAATTTTCTTTAGAGAAAAGGCAAAATATTTAAATTACACTAATCTAACACTTGTATCTCCTTTTGGCTTTCCTTTTAATATGCCTCCAAGTCCGATGCACCAACTTTTCAGTCCGTATGATGGACATTATAAATACGAGTCTTACCATAAATTTTGCTTTCCATGCTATACTAATATTGTAATTGGATATATGACTAGGATAAATCGGTAAGTCTATAGATTAACATATAGGGTATCGGCGTTAATTAAGAACACTCAATACCTTGGTGTTAACTATACACAATAATATGTGATGTCTTATTTGTACTTGGATTCTTGGATAAGAAAAACACCTGACCCTTAATGTGTTAAAATAAAATGTTTAAATGCATTAGTCTGCGTAAAGATAACGAGTGTTCTCAATTAGCCCGTACACACTGTATACTTAAAATTTGTCATCACTTATATTGCAGCCAAGAAAAAAATGTAGTTATCAACGATAATTATATAATACCTTACGACTATTTAATTCTTACTTGCGGTTTGCAATTCCAAATACCGACATATTTAATGAAAAGGGCGTAAGTTGGAAGAGTAAGATTTTGACTAAATATTTTCATGACTAAATATTTTAGGGAAACAAAGCCGATGAATGTTTTTGTAATCAACAATTCAGATGATGTTTTTTATGCAATGACACTGTTACAAACTTTTATGATTGGAGTGAAACAATGTATGTACCATAAATAATGATTTATAAAGGTTATAATCTGAAAGCTCAGTTAGTTTCTGTACTTTGAACTCTAGGATGAGTTTAACGTCTTCTAAACGTTTCGTTAACGGGAACGGTGTTTGAAACAAACGGATAATTTGGAATAATTTCATCTCCATAACCGTATCCGAAACCAGTATAATATGATTTCTATATCCGTATCTGTATTCAGATTCAAAATTTAATATCCATAACATCCCTATTTTTCAGATACTTATACATTTAATGTTCCATTACATGAATAACTATTATGCATTACATTCGTATAAATGTATCCAATAAGTTTTTTTTTACAATTAAATCATTGATTTAATGATGCCAGAAGATGTTTTTAGTAAATGAATTTTCTAATGATCTGGATTCTGGGGTCCAAAGTATACAATCTGATCGGGCTTTCGGGCTATTAATTCAAGTGTCGATTTGCTTAATCACACTCGGAAATTTTTTTTTTTAATTTTTCCTTATCGATTATAATCACATAATTTACACTCAAACCCAAATTTTCACCAACAAACAAAGAAAAAGAAAGATTTACATACGTAACTCTCAGAAACAAATCAAGGTAGCACTCCACGTTAGGTGTCCTTATTATATACAGTATACATTTTCAATTACAGCAAAATTTAGAAAGATTTATTATATGTTCAACTGTTGATACTGTTTTCACAATTACACTAGGTATATATACACTAAACACCTATCGGTGTTAGTAAGCCGAAATGTTTTTCCACCTCGAATAGAAAACCAAGCTAAATTCTAACATCTTGTTATTCTATTCAAGATGATAGCACAATATACAAAATGTTAGTAAAATCGTCATGACTTAGTACATGTATTGTGTAATTTGGACGCCTAAATTGGTAGTTTATCCAAATCAACTCTAATAATATATAAATTATTTAAAAACAATATTTTGGGTTTTTCCAATAAACTTCAGATCAAATTTTGGTTTATGGTTCAGCAATCGAAGCGTATTGTTGTGTTAAGGCTTTGATGGAAATCGGAATTCCAGGATCTAACATCATCTTCATCGATCCATATCCTTTAAATTGCCATCAAAGGGAACCAAACTGTTTCAACAATGAAGACGTTGAAGACTTTATTAAAAAAGCCATGATCAACGATAATATAAGACTATATGAATGTTATAAATTAGTCAGTTGGGAATGGGATGTACTGCGCACAAAAATTATAAAAGTTAAATTAGAATCGCGATTACGCTTTGCTAAACTAGCATGTTTAGGGATATTTATGTTTTTGGAGAAAATAATTGACCATGGTACACAAGAAAGTAAAAGAAAAATCAAAAATTAATTATGCTATTATATACTATATTTGAATGTTTCGGTTGTAGCTCTTACAACATCTGGACTGATAACAGATGGGCTATTGGTTATTGATAATAAATTTCGTACAAATGATCCGTATATTTTCGCTGCTGGGCCTATGACTAAGTATCCGAGACAAAACATAACAAATTATTTTAGTCATAGATATTTTAGCTCGTATGAAATAGGAAAAACAGTAATGCATAATATATTTATAGTGAAAAGCGGTTAACACGAAAAACTGAAGTAACTGAAATATTTTTTGTGCGAAAAGAAAAATTATTTCGAAGGCTTCCACTTTTATAAAATCTATTTCTTTGTCGTATTTCAAAAACCATACATTGTTTACTACTATACAGCAGGGATGTAATACTTTATGTATTTAATCTATCTTACTTTAAGGATTATTCTCTTATCATTGCTTAGGAGAAAATGAAATAGTTGATCATATCCCCGTAAGACGTATCACTTGTCAATTGTGAGACGACAATTAAAATTCGTACTCTGAAAGCTGTCCTTTCATGACACGTCATGCCGTGTTAGTGACTATAATCGTTTCTTTTGGTATTTTTTATTATATTGTAAATTGGTAATTATCGTTTGAAACTAAGAATTCACAAGATTTGTCGAGAAGTGATAATATTGTCGTCTCACTTAACAAGTGGCACGTCTCACTGGAGATTTTCTTTGAAGGACCTCATTAGTTTTTAATCTCGCAACGATAATATTTGCCATATTTGCACACATATGTTTTGTATAGCCATTCATAGCCATTTAGTTAGTAAGACCAGTACTTTTAGCCTTAGAAAATGGTAAAAAGTGCAAAAAAAAATAGTAAGATAAAACCCATTAGAAAAGGAAGAGAATATAACAAAAATTAAAGGAAAAATAAATTACGGTCGATCTGAGGTGAGGAAGAGGAAAAAGAGGTAGTTTTTAAGGGTAGAAACGGTTTATCTCGATTTCCGACAAAACTACAAGTCTTATGGAAAAAAGTTAAATGGCAAAGTTGTAGATAATAAGTAGATTTACAACTTTTGTACTAACACCTTTTTCGCATAACTTCGATAAAAAAATGTAATTGAAAAATTCCAATAACCAAGTTTTTAGTTTTTTATTTTTATCTTTTACAAAAAAAAATCATGAAATTTGGCAGAAACTTACCTCTTAATGTCTCAAACATACTGTAATTTTTTTTGATTTAAAATATTAATTTTATCACCTTATAATGACTTAATATCGAAAAAGCACCCTAATTTTAGGGAAAACTTACGTTTTAAGTCATAAGATAAAAAAATTAATATTTTAAATCAAAAAAATTACAGTGTGTTTGGGTTATTAAAAGGTAAGTTTTCACCAAATTTTGTGGAAAAAAAAAATTTTTTTAATATATAAAAATTAAAAACCAAAAACTTGTAAATTTGAATTTTTCCCATAAATTTTGAGGTTATGTGAAAAAAGTGTTAGTTCAAAAGTTATAGATCTACTTTTAATCTACAACGTTGCCTTTAACTTTTTTTCATAGGTCTTGTAGTTTTGTCGGAAATCGAGATAAACCGTTTCTACCTTTAAAAACTCCCTCATTTTCCACTTCCCCAACTCAGATCGACCGTAGTTTATTTTTCCTTTAATTTTTGTTATATTCTTTTCCTTCTTTAATGGGTTTCATCCTACTATTTTTTTTTCTGTTCAAAAATTATTTATCCTGCTCTAAGTATATATGTGGCGACGAGCAACTAGAAAACACATAATATTTCTAGTAGTCGTCGACACAACAACTAGATATATACGATATATACCATAGTTACAGTACAATATCTTGAACACATTCAGATTTTTTTCACCCATACTTATAACGGAACTGTCTAGCGTGTTCGTTTGAAACTCGATTGTCGAATACTCCAGAAGAATCGACAGTTTTCCAGGGGTGATTTTAATCTTCTAACCCTGTGTCTCATTTTTTCCATCTTTGCCAGTGGTAAAACTTGAAAAAATACGAAAGGTATCTCAAATCAAATTCTTAAATATGGCTCTGATTTTTATTAATTTAAAAAAATAAACAACGCCATTACGCTTCCGTACTAAGCAATGTTTGTTTCGTCTTAAAAAAATGTATAGAAATGGAATCATAATAGAGTTTAGTAGAAATCAAAAGGTTATTTCGTGGCAAAACTTCATCGCAAGCGTTTTCGTGTTAAACGTTTTCCACTGTATATATAACTTAGATTTGAAAGTTTTGAATATACACTTGATCAGCTTGCAGAATATATGCATTGGTTAATAGATCCAGAAAGTATTTATTATAAGAAAGTAAAACCACAACTTGCAAAATTATCGAAAAATGAATTGTTACACTGTCGCTGTCCGGTTGTTTTAAATTGTGTCTTACCGGGAGGTTTCAATTATTTAAGCGTTCGTCGTGGAGGACCACGAATATTTATGCAACAAATACTATCCAGGGAAGAAATATATGTAATTACATTTTTAACAGTTTTTATTGCTCTTTATAAATTAAAACAATTAATATATTGTTATTTCTAACAGGGAACGGTTTATGTTACTGGAAGTATGGATTTGGAATCGAAGGGATATTTTCTGTTACATCTTAACACAAATCAAATAGTGGAAAAAATAACGTGCCTATCGTATGAGGTAAATTTCATGTTTAGTTTTTAAATTAAAATATATTAATTTTTAAATGAAAGAAAATAGATGTTCAAAATACAATTAAATTATGGGGACAGCACGAGCAGCTTCTTAACAACTTTAAACTACGCTTTGAAGATGAGCAGATTTTGGACTTGTATGATTATTTTCGACAACCATGGACTGTTGTTATTTATCATGAATGTTTTATCCACTTGCAACATAAAGTTCAAAAAATATTCCGAGAAATACGGGTAAATAAAAAATATGTTTGCTTAAATTTAAATATATACCAGAAACAAGAGTTAAATAATTTAAAACATTCTACATTTTTAAGTAACATTTACAGCGCTATTACTTAATTAAATATGCTAATTTTGAATTTTTGATTGTTTGGAGCTCGAAATTTTTAAACATCAGCGGTGTCCAAATAAACGTATTAAGAAGTTTTTTTACGTTTTCAAAAAGATTTATGTACTACTGTAATTTTACTTTAGTGGTCTTTTAAAAAAATTCTATCTTCATTTGATTGATTACAAATGTAATGTCTGTGCGGTAATTTGTCGTGAAGTTATCACCAATCAAAAGTAATTTTTAACTTCGGAAATCAATTAGATATTCGGAAAATTATAGTTGTACAGAAAATGAAAGCAAAGTTATGAAAACTCTTTTATTAAAGAAACTTTTTGTAGTTAAATAGGGGTTGAAAACATGTTATAAAAGCTTATTTAATGAGTTTTTAATATATTTTTTCAGTTATACTTAATTAATACTAAGAAGTATCTTGAAGAATCCCTGAAGGTACATGCAAATCACTGCTAGTTTTCTCTTATCTTAAGTGTCCGAAAGATTTAAATATTTTGTGGTTTTTGTTGACAATCAATTGTTTATTCACAATGTAAAAAATTTGTTTGCTTAGGCCGCGTTCACACGGTTCAACTTTAATTGATCAACAATTCACAATCTTTTAGACCGTAGTGGGGTAAGCGACGCGAGAAGTGAAGCACAAGCGAGTCGAATTGGAAGCAAATTGAGCAAAGTTGAAAAAAAACTGACCGCGGTCGACTTGATCAACAAAAGTTTGACTGAGCCAAACATTTTGTCGTTCAAGTCGACACCGGTCAGTTTTCTTTAAATTCTGCTCGATTGACTTCCAATTCGACTCGCTTAAAAATTAATCCAACTGACTTAAAACTAAAAAATAAAGGTACTACACCTAGAGATGAAGGGCAATTCGAACATGTTGATAGTAGAAGCAGCACGGCAATTGATTTGAATAACGATGAAAATACCATGGATTTCGACCAAGATGTTACGAATAAGGATATTAAGAAACTGTCGTTATTCTTAACGGACATGCTAATTTTCAAAACAAAATATTACACCTGATATAAAAAAAATTATAATATCTGTTAACTCAAGACCTCAAGGGCTTTTGAAGAATGACCTTTCGCAAGAAAAAGGGTACTAAATTAGAATATGGGACGTTAGATACGAAAAGCAAAAATTCATATAAGGTTGGGGTCGATCTAATTTTTTTTGCTGGGGGGTCTAAAATTTGTAGTTCCGACACTGCTCCGTTCCTACGTACTAGAGACACAAAGTAATGTAGAAATGTTTACAGGTAAAATGACCCCACAGGAACCCGTGCATTTCTTTCTTTTTATTAAAATACAAAACTTTGGTTTGCATCTCAAATTTCTGATGTAGACATAAATATTTAAATAATTAAATTAACATAATAAAACATTCAAGACATACCAAGTTTCACAGCCAGAAATCCTCGATAATGCCAAGATTTTCCAACACGGATCGCAGCTTTCCCAAATCCAAGCTTTCTCGTTTACACTACTTAAATGTCAAAATACTTCAGATAAATTTTATTCAAAACAATTAGCCAGTATTTTGTTACACACTAAAACACTTATTCTTCACTCAAACTGGCTTAAATCTGGAGATATTCTGGATAAATCAGAAGGTACACAAATATCGAATGTTAATTAAGGACGCTGAGTTTCAACTGTTTTTTAAGTCAACGGCCGTTGTTGATAACTGACTGATGATGTCTGCACAAACTCCGACCGGCACATAATTCAAATATGAATTTTTACAAGAAATATTCTTTTAAAGAAAAACTAATAAAAAGGCTAGAAAATTGATTTTAATAGTTCTATTAATGTTTTAATATATTTTTCTTTAATCCAAACCTTTTTACTCGGAGGAGGAAGCTGGAAGGCTTAAGGCCTCCAGCTCTCTTTGGAGAGCGGCTACAATTCTCAAAGGAAGTTAGATACCTGGGCTTGACACTAGATAGTGGATTAACCTGGAGCTCACAACTTAAGAATATAGTGGCCAAATGCAAAAGAAACTTGATGATGACAAGGAGGGCACTTGGCCAAAGATGGGGCTTAAGGCCGGAAATCATGAGATGGCTATACACTTCTGTGGTGAGGCCGTCCGTGACATATGGGTGTGTGGTGTGGTGGCCCAGGTGTGAGCAGAGCGGGGCCAGGGGTGACCTGACCAGGGTCCAGCGGCTGGCCTGTCTTTGCATCACAGGGGCAATGAAAAGCACACCCACGGCGGCCATGGAGACTCTCTTGGATCTCCCTCCACTTCACTTGTGGGTGGGGGTGGAGGCCAGGCTGAGCTCGCACAGGCTGCAACTGGATGGTGCTTGGCGGGCAACTCCGCGAGGGCATGCAAGGATAGTGGACGTCATCGCCAGCCCCCTCATGGGGATGGTAAGCGACTGGATGCCCACTGAATACAGATTCAAGTGCCCCTATATGGTAACCTTAAGGCCATATATGGGGGGAAACAGGGAACCAAATGAAATAATGTGGTTCACAGATGGATCGGTTATGGACGGAGGATCTGGCGCGGGGGTAGTGGGCGGAGAACCATGGGGGCGCATTTCAGTGCCGCTTGGGGACTCGGCCACTATTTTTCAAGCGGAGGTCACGGCCATTGCCATATGTGCTAGAGAGAACTTAGATATGGGCTATCGGAATAGGAACATACGTATTCTCTCTGACAGTCAGGCAGCGCTAAGAGCGATTGCCAACACGGTGATTAGCTCAAAGCTGGTGCTGGAGTGTCGGCAACTCCTGGAGGACCTGGCAAAGTACAACCGAGTTAAACTTGGTTGGGTGCCGGGGCATAAAGGAGTCGAAGGAAATGAAGAAGCTGATGCTTGCGCAAGGGCTGGTTCGATGACCCCACTCATGGGCCCAGAGCCTGGAGTGGGGATCACCAAATCTGCTGTCAAAAGGGCGATGAAAAGTCGACTGAGACGGCAGCAAAACAAATACTGGCAAGAAATTCCTGGCCAGAGGCACAGCAAGAGAATGATGGGGCAAATCTGCCCCTCGCTCACAGCTGAGGTATTACGGCTGGGAAGGAATCAACTCAGGACAATAACAGGACTGATAACCGGACACTGTGGACTGAGGAAGCATCTGCAGACTATTGGGGTGTCTCAACGAGACCTCATTTGCAGATTGTGTGGGGATGGGGAGGAAAACGCGACCCATGTCATTTTTGACTGCAAAGCCCTCACAAAGTGGCGACACCTGTATGGGATAGATGACGCCCAAACAGGCTCAAATCGCGCGAGCTTAGTACAGGGACTGCTTCTGCTAGGCAGAATGCTGAACCTGGAATAAGCAAGGATCCTTGCATAGCAGGGATGAATGAGCAGAACAGGAGTACAATAAGCCTTAGGCTGCAGTGCGGGGGGAACGTGCCCTAACCTGGTTTTTCTGCTATTGGAAAGAAAAAAAAAAAAAAAAAAAAAAATATGGGACGTTAGATACGAAAAGCAAAAATTCATATAAGGTTGGGGTCGATCTAATTTTTTTTGCTGGGGGGTCTAAAATTTGTAGTTCCGACACTGCTCCGTTCCTACGTACTAGAGACACAAAGTAATGTAGAAATGTTTACAGGTAAAATGACCCCACAGGAACCCGTGCATTTCTTTCTTTTTATTAAAATACAAAACTTTGGTTTGCATCTCAAATTTCTGATGTAGACATAAATATTTAAATAATTAAATTAACATAATAAAACATTCAAGACATACCAAGTTTCACAGCCAGAAATCCTCGATAATGCCAAGATTTTCCAACACGGATCGCAGCTTTCCCAAATCCAAGCTTTCTCGTTTACACTACTTAAATGTCAAAATACTTCAGATAAATTTTATTCAAAACAATTAGCCAGTATTTTGTTACACACTAAAACACTTATTCTTCACTCAAACTGGCTTAAATCTGGAGATATTCTGGATAAATCAGAAGGTACACAAATATCGAATGTTAATTAAGGACGCTGAGTTTCAACTGTTTTTTAAGTCAACGGCCGTTGTTGATAACTGACTGATGATGTCTGCACAAACTCCGATCGGCACATAATTCAAATATGAATTTTTACAAGAAATATTCTTTTAAAGAAAAACTAATAAAAAGGCTAGAAAATTGATTTTAATAGTTCTATTAATGTTTTAATATATTTTTCTTTAATCCAAAAGAGTATTTCAGTGTCTAAATAATGTTCTGAATAATTTTTAACGATGGATTTTAAAGACTTTAATTAACAGTGCATAGGGCTAATATCATAGGGCAATATCATATAGTCGTGATAGATATATTTATAAAAACAAATTTGCTTTTGTAAAATTTATATTCTTACATATTTTGATTTAAATAGATTTAAATATAACTATATTTAAAAGTATAAAGATATGTATAGCAAATTTCTTAATGAGAGGTAAGGAAATAAACTAAAAGCACAAAAAGAATATTTTCATTTTATCTCAATAACCGTTATGTTTTCAGAAAAAAGTGTTACTATCAAAAATAATTAAAATAAATTTTTCTACAGAAAAGAAATATATCAATTTTTTAATATTACCTATAGTTTTTGAGATATCAATCGTTAAAAATAGGGAAACTAAGATTTGCCATAACTATTAGGTTATAACCGTTGGCTTAAAAACAGTCGAAGATCAGTTAAGACTTAATCATACGAAAAGAGAAATTATAGTCGACCTTTATTCTTAGGACATTTCCAAGAATTTAATTACAACAATTAAACATATTCTAAGTATGAAGAACTAATTTTAAGGTAGTGAACTTAGGGTAAGGATACATTTTTTACGTCTAAAAGTTGTTCCCTCATCATCTGTTGACATATACATATTACTTTCGACGTCGCATATGGTAATTGTTACTAGATACATAGTACGCACTTTCTTTCTCTCGTTCGTTTTCTCCTCTTTTCTTCCGTCGTGTGTGAACTTTATAGTATTTGAAGAATACTTAATTTATTAAACATAAATCATAATATAAGATACTTGGACAGATTAAGAATTATTAAAACATCATTCATTGATTTTTTCAATTTCGTACCCTTTGTTGAATTCTGTAAATTATTTTTTTCCCTGTAAATTGCTGAATATTTCCTTTTTACCAAAAGAATCTAAATTTAACTACTGGTTTAAATTTCTTATACTTACATCTCGGTTCAGAATTATCCTCAACCCCTGAAAAATTAAAGATTATGTATCAAAAATATTACTGATATTTCTGTTTGTTTTCATCAAAATCTGTAAATAGATTTAGTTATATTAGGAATAATCTTAAACGATTGAATTAAGAAACAACTTTCTCGGTTCTCTACGTTTGTTTGTAGATTTATTATTTCAAAATTACAATTTAAGAGAGTTAGTATTTTAAGAGCAGAACTCGAAAATTGGAAAACTTTCAATCCTTGTTTTGATCAACTTAGGGGTCGCAAACCTCTGGCGTTAAATAATTTTGAACTCCAAATTCAAAAAATAGCAACTTAAAATTACACTTTGTGTTTTGTCGTTACGACCATTTATCTTCAAGTAACAAATCTTTGATTACAGGATGTCCCCGCTAGACCGGCCATTAGAAGTTTCCGGAGAACCTGAAATAATAGAAATCTAAAAATTTGGATTATAGCCTAACGGATTGGAGCTACCTTCCAAAAATATTTTTGTTTTTCTGACACTTCCGGTTATACTGGAAGTCGATACTAAAATCGTTATTTCAAATGGCAGCCCTATTTGTTTTTAGATATTTCTGAGCATCTTTCAAAATAACAAAACCTCATTTAATTATTAAGTCTGTAGTTTGTTTTAAAAGTCTGTAACTCTCACATTAAATTGTGTAGGAAGCTCGACATAGGCTCGTTTAAGAGCTCAAAGATGCAGTTACACTCGAGATTATCAAAAACAATCCATTTTTGTTACTAAGTATCTCAAAATGCATCGTAAACCTACCCTAGCAAAATTGTGCAAAAAAACAATTTTTTGTAAATAGCACCATCTAATTTTATTCACCTTGTTGGGTTCTTCTTAAAATTCCCCACATTGTCATAATTCATATCTCTATAGCCAAATGTAAGGATTTTCGAATTATCGTTGAAAATAAGAAAATTCAATGTTACATCTGTATTTTATAACAAATGACGTCCGTTTGCTGCGAAATTCATTATAAGTTATAAATTATTATAAGTCTTTTTTCTCGAAAACCTTGAGGATTAATTGAGGTCTTGTTACTATAAAAGATGCTCAGAATTATTAAGTCAATCGAGATATGTAAAAACAAATAGGGGATGTCATTTGAAATAACGATTTTTGTGTCGACTTCCGGTAGAGCCGGAAGTGTCAGAAAACTAAAAATATTTTAGGAAAGTAGCTCCAATCCAGTTAGGCTATAATTCCAATTTTCAGATTTCTTTTATTTCAGTTTCTCCGAAAACTTCTAATGACCGGTCAGGTTGGGACACTCTGTATATATATCATAATTTTTTATGCGTAAGGTATATTGTTCAACAATTTTTTTTATAGGATCCAATAAAAACCACTTATGAAAAAATTATTGATTTACTATCACAAGAAGAAACAAGCAACGAGGTAATATTAATTCGTTTAAAGATTTTTACATAAATAAATTCTGAACGTAAAGCTTTTACTTTTACCAGGATTTTGAAATTGGCATAACGACATTTTTGAATGAGTTCAATAATTCAATAATAAGAACACGGATTATAGAAGAGTTGTTGAAATTCATTAAAATATATCATCTCGATGATATTGATCCTGACAAATATTTCAAATCGGAGACCGTCAAAAATTCTCCTCTTTTTTCATAAGGATATATTTTATGTTGTAACTGTAAGGATATAAGCCGATTGCAATAACTTTTACAAGCATATTATTTAAAAATAATGTATCTGTAACAGAACAAAATATAATAATTTTAAAAAAATGTCATGTTTTCACAATTTATTCTTATTGCATAATTTAAAAATACAAAGAATTTACAACAAATTGTTTACTCATAAAATAAATATCAAGTATATTAAAAAAAAAAAGAAATGTCCTCTAGATATACATCAAAGAGTACTTAAAATTATATCTTAGCTTCTAATTCAAATTATAAAAAGATGACAAAAAATAATTTTATTTACAATAATTATTTTGCCATTCTTATCATTAACTATTGTACGTCTTAACTATATCCTTACTTAGTATTATTAATTAATTTATCGGATTACATTCACTTATAGCATTTATTGCCATATTGCAACTTTTCCTAATGAATACAAATTTTTACGATTTAATTTTAGTTTATATATAATTATATATACACTTTAGGCCGAAGAAATTTTTTGTTTTATTTCTAAATCGACGATGGGTATATTTTTTCGGCATTGAAATCAATAACTAAAAAAAAATTGGTTTTTCGGTGACGATCTTAAATATCTATAAACGCATAAAATGCAAGACTTCGACATGCAATTTTTCGTTTTTTGCAATATTTGACGAATTAATTAATAAGGGTCCATCGGCTTGTAATCGTTTTGTTCGCCAATTTTTTAGTTTTGGAATAATTCACTAACCAATTATAATCGTTTAGCAATAGTTTTGTGAACCACACAATTTGTTTAGTCTCACTAATGAGCGGTGACCGGGCAACTAGTGATCAATTTAACTAAAAATTGCATGTTGCCGCCTTGGCTAACTTGTTCAAAGAAGAGAGATTTTACTAACTATATTTTTTATTTTCATCGTTTATGTTATAATAATTAAAAAGTAATATCTAAAATAATATTACTTATTATTTATGATAATAACAAAAAATATCTGCATAATTTTTTTTTTCAAAAAAGAAAAACAGATATTTAATGTTTCCAATAATATAACATGCTTGATCATTTAGTGGGTTGAGTTTGGGCTTGATTTGAGATTTTTATAACACTAACGGAACCATTTGATGTGGTTGAAGATGTAGCCGGTTGTGTGCCCGCTGATTCTATCACATCCATTGCTTCAGTATGATCCGGATTGTCAACTTCCATTTTTTCGTCGATATCATTTGTCGACGAATTCACAATGCCATGCTCGCTTTCATACTCTTTTAACACGTGATCCAAATTGAATCGTTTCCGATAGTTGACGAAAAAGCTTCGCATATGTGTTTCGGTTTTCGTGCCCAACACTTCAGCAATAGATTTGAAATCTTTACCGTATTTTCGAATGCCTTGCACGGCCAACAGTAGTTCTTCTTGAGTCCAACGTGCGTTGATACGACTGGAATCGGACTCTGGACGTAAATCGGCTACGCCTTCATTTGTTTTTTGCTTTAAAATACTAACTGATTGCTTATTGATTTGGACCTGTAAAGAAAATGGACATTTTAAATATGTATTCTGAACTAGTTTGTAAGCCATACATTAGTCGTTTCGTTTTAATTTAGTTACGGGTACATTGGATACGAACTCGTACGAACTTTAATCGTATGAACTCGTGTAAAATAGTTCGTACAGTCGTACGAATAGTTACATTAATTGATTTGCAAATGACGAACGACAGAGAGCTCATATATAGCAGTTTTTTTTTTTGGTTGAAAAAAAAAATATTTGAATTGTACGACTTCGTAAGAAAATGCTACAGGTGATATACGTAGCTATCTATAAATTACGTAACGCATTATTGGGACGAAATTCCTTTATTGGGTTTCGAATAAATTCGAAAAGACCATAACGTAATGAAAAATCGACCAGGCGACCTCCCCTTTCTATCTCTTTAATTCTAATTTCTTCCCCTTTCTCTTTTTTTTTTGCCTTCTGCTTACCAGCGTTTAATGAATTGCATTGTACCAAGTGAAAGAGAAAAAATAGAAATATACAGAGTCCGAGCGAGACAACTGATTCCACTGATCACAACACGTCTGTCGACTTTACTAAACTGTAAAATTTATAAAAATGTATATTCTATAAATTAAATTTTGTAATTGAAACTTAAAAATACATAATTACTTAAATACATATAAAAATATTTACTAACAAAACTCCAATTCTCATTTTTAAAAACAAGAAAAAAAATTAATTTTTTAATTTTCTTTTGACACAAGAGAGCGTCGACAGTTGAAAATAACGTAAAGAACTGCGTTCCTATCAGGGGTTCTCCAACCGCACTAGTTTTTTAAAATGTTTTTGTCTTTTCTTATCTATTTCCCCCTCCGTCACAAGTATTTTGTTTTACGTAACTTTTAAACTAATAAAATATTGCGATTACCAAAATATACTAAGATAGACAGTACCGAGTGGTAAAGATTATCCGTGGGGAATGAGTCGATACAATAATATTGAAAAAGAAATTATGATAGAATTATTTGGCTCAAAATTGCACCCCTACCTTTTCTTAACTTTTAACTAATATAAGAGCATACCCGTTACTTCATAAAAGTGCAATACGTAGTTTATTTATAAACTCTAACATGGGGAATATAGAAGAAGGAACATCTATGTATTAACGGAATGAGGTTTAAAATGCTGCAAGTTGGCGACGTTAGATCTAGTAATGCTGGTCACAGTACAGACAACTTAGAAATGTCGTTCTACAGCGTACTGTAGTAGTACTTATGTGATCAATTTCAGTAAAAACTTTGTCCAATCGTCCGACCGTAACCGACAGCGCCGTATCGACTATTCTAGAACTATTTCGTCAGTATTTTCATTTTAAGAGATGTGTCTCTAAATATTACTATTAATTCCAATGTATTTGTATACTTCTGATGAATACGTACGAATTCGTATTCAATGTAACACCCTGTGGCTTTATGTACTCCTTACTCTTACTAATTGAAACATCAATAAGTACATTAGGGGCCATCCATAAATTACCTCACACGTTAAGGGGGAGGGAGGGGTCGACGAAGTGTGATATTGTGTGACAAGGGGTAGGAGGGGTCCTATATTTCGTGACGTCACATTTCAAAATCTATTTTAATCTAAGTGTTAAGTAAAACACAAACTTTGAACTATTAACGAAAAACTGAAAAACATTTGCAACACTATCTGTAGTAACATAAGTTTCAAATTGTTTTTTCGGCCACTCGCTCTACTACACTAAGAAAAAAAATTTTCTTCTGACAACTGAATTTCATTTGCGCCAACAAAATGATTGGAAAGCCCATTTCCAATCAAATATTTAATATTTCTTTTACAAATTTTTTTCTTGGTGTAGTGTTACACGCCGATACTATTAAATAATTTTTTGTAGATGTAAAATTGTAAAATATGTGACGTCACACTAAATAGGGGGAGGGTCTCACAAGTGTGACCAACTGTGACAAGGACGGGGGAGAGGTCAAAATCATGAAATACGTGTGACGTAATTTATGGATGGCCCCTTATGATAGAAAACTTAGCTATTATTATTATTAGAAGAGATGTAGATATTTTGCAAGTTGCTTAAACTAGTCTATGTGAATATTTTTATCATGGTCTAATATGCTACGATTTCGTTGCTACAAACACAAAGGGTCTTAATATAGTACTTGAACTTAAAACGAGAAAAAAAAGTTAAGAAATAGGACTCCAGAAATTAGACCACATTGCGTACCTATAGTAAAAAATACTCATATGGACTAGTTTTGTTCACCTACAACTTATCTACATTCTTTCTCGTAACACCATGTATATTTTTATACTATGAACTGTTTTATTGTTTGATATAATATAGTTTGTTTTTTTTCCTATATTATTGAACCATAGCACTATGCTAACAAATGTATGGCTTACTTTCATTTATGTTTATCGTACCTTACAAATATGTATAGTTATTTTTATCAAATTTGTTTCTTTTATAACAAAAGAAAAAGAAAAATAAACTGTTAGTTAATAACACATTATACACATTATACTAAGATACATAAACGACATTTTATTTTTCCTAATCTTTCGGTAAGGTAAATGAAATAAAAAATGATCGAGTACTTAAATTTATCACTAGACATAGTTTAATCCACATTTTTACAAACGTTATTATTTTGCGATAATATACACTAGAAAGGTATTTGTTTGATTCGCAGTTTGTACCAGTGAGCATATATCGTTACTTTACGTAACAGTTCTGTAACATAAATAGAATATTCTTTTATGTAATTTTTATAATCATGTTACGTAATGTGACGTTGTGTGCTCTGGGGTAGCTGTTAAGAATTTCGAAACATTCATACAAAAAATGCATTCATTTCAAAATCGAAAAAATACAAAACCAATATTGGATAAAAGTATTTATAAAAATGGTGAATTAATTTGGCATCTATATATAATATTATGTGTGTATGTATATGAATGAGGTACATGATATGTTTTAAAAATGATACCAGAAAGAACCATCTTACTTGACGCTTAAGTGAAATAATTTCCCGATCCATGGCACGAAGCATTAGTTGACCATGGGGGGCGGCAGCCATAGCTACCAAATCATCATGGTTGATGTGCATTCCCCGTGGAGGTCGCCGTTTATGGCGAATTCCGCTACCAACCCCAGCTCTACTACGGCCCCCAGCCCCAGGCCCCGACGTGGGGCGCGCTACCCCCGTTCGTCTAACAACCAGATAGTTTACAATTAACTTTTTTTAATGGTAGAACAAAACAAATATTAAGTATAATATATATAACACAAAAAAGCAATAATGATATAACATGTATTTCTACAAATTAGCATTTTTTTTAAACACATCAAACTAACAAAAAGTTAAAATAAATAACGGATGTTTCGTACCTCCAATGCTGAAAGCATGAATGGCATAACTGCTGTCCTTTGGCTGAAACGTGGGTTAATGAACAGGTTACTCCACAATTTCCACACACGCCCCCCTCCCCCTGCATATATACAACCAGGGTTAATTTTTACATACAGACTTTCTAATATATTTTTGCGATTTTTAAAATATATGATACCTTAGAACAGCGTGAAAACAATACGTACAAAATATGACGTCATATGCTGTACTTGATAAAGATTCGTTGCATACAAAAATATTTTTCAATATCCTCATGTTTTGCACACATTATTTTCCCACTAAATGGTTATAAAAAAAAAAACGTCGACTTAAAAAAAAGTAGGGGGAAAGTGGATTTTTGCAACAACCTTCCTTTTGTGGCTCTAAGAAAATTGTATACGGAAAAAATTTATGCGGACTTCTAATATTATGATAAAGTATATTTCGCGAAAATATTCTCAAATAACGAAAAACGAATTTGTAGCTTAGGCATTTACCTTTAAAAAGCGTTCAAAAACATAGTATTAGTTATTTTTGTAAGATTAACGGGTTTTGAAAAAATTTGATTCAATTAAGGAGTCAACGTAACGTAGAGCATGCTAATGCTAAGACCACACAGAACGCTACGTGTGCTATACTCGCTATACGAACAAAATATAGATACAAATCAAACACTCGGTGACGCGTCGCAACGTAACTAAGAACAAAACGTGGCGTATGGTATTCTATTTGGCCCTAGCAAAAATGCTATAAGTACTTTATAAACTACTAAAATTGTTGCTAAGTAACTTGAATTGACTAAGTTTTCGAGCAATCGCATAAAAATCAATATCTAATAACGTAGAAAGTGTAATTCTAAAACTTGGGGTAACTGACATAAAGTCTCAAGATATTTGGAAAATAAATTTCTAAAATCATCAAAATTCTAACATTGAATCTTATGTAAGAAATACGAAAAAATGAGAAGTGTTTCACACAAAACTTTATTATGAAAAAATTGGCAAACGATTCGAAAGATAAGATATAGAGCCATAAGACGAAACATGTGGTGTTAAGGCTGTTGTCTTTTACTAATTACGCTAACATCCCAATAAAGAAAAGAAATATTCACTTAGAATCATCCAGAAAATTAGTATGCCATCACTTAATTTCCAACCCAAAAAAGTGATTTTCGCTCTTAATTGAAAAGATGCATCTTTTTAAACCAACTCAAAATCTGGTATAAGAAACCCCATAAAATGTGATCATCTAATGAAGTTAATTTTTCATTTCCTAACTTCTTCCATTGAATCCTAAAGAACAAAATGTTTTCTCAAGCTTTATGTAGAATCCATCTTTTCTGATACATATTCTATCCGATAAAGAAAAAAAAAATGTCAAAATTGAAATACCCAGAAAAAATACTGTTTCAACCCTTAATTTTTGGCATGGTTATTTTCCTCCAATTTTAAATAGATCCAATTCTGGATTAGGCTCTACAGTCGACACAATGAATATAAATTATTTAAATAGGTCGAGTTTTTACCAAAAACTAGTCGAACATAGATAGAAAACGCGACGAACGTAGTTAAAAAGTCTTAAATAGTTTAAGAGTTTTTGCATATAAATTTTTATAGGTCATTTTTTTACAAATAGCACACCATTCGACACATTACATGTTAGAATCGTTAGAAATTATTTTAGAGTTTTTTTTGCGTAGATTTAATTGACACCTATCTTCAATTTTGCTCAAAAAATGTTCTTTCGAAACTATGCCCATTTAAATTTTCGATGATTTGCTGAATTTTCTCCAACCTTTGTCTATTTGAAATTTAATAGCTCCAGTTCTGCTATTCGGATTAATGTCGGTTTTGTTTTATTCTACACTTAATTATTTAAGGTTTCAGGGAGTATTTAAAAAAAATTTGTATAAATTTTATAAGCAATTGCCATTTAATTGTTTGCACGCTTTTAACAACCCCTTACATCAACTTGACTCGAATTAAAAATTTTCATTTTGTTCCTTATTTTATAATCTAAAAAATGCGTTTTGCAAAAAGTAGGGATCTCTGTTAATTTAGAAGATATTAAATATATTTGAGGGAAGGGAACCAAAACGCATTAAACACAAGTCCAAAGATGTTAAAATTTGCAATCGTTCACGCTTCACTGTGTGAATTATGTATAGTTTTAACACGTTTCGATTTGTGCTTAATACGTTTTGGCTCCTTTCCCTCAAAAATATTTAATATCTTCCAAATTAACAGAGATCCCTACTTTTTGCAAAATGCATTTTGTAGATGATAAAATAAGGAACAAAATGATATTTTTAATTCGAGTCAAGTTGATGTAAGAGGTTGTTAAAAGCGTACAAACAATTAAATTGCAATTGCTTATAACATTTTTACAATTTTTTTTTAATACTCCTTGAAACCTTAAATAACTAAGTGTGGAATAAAACAAAACCTACATTAATCCGAATATTAGAACTGGAGATATTAAATTTCAAATAGGCAAAGGTTGGAGAAAATTCAGCAAATCATCGAAAATTAAAATGAGCATTGTTTCGAAAGAAAATCTTTTTGAGCAAAATCCAAAAATACGTTTCAATTAAATTTACGTAAAGAAGACGTAACATTTTTTCAGACGATTCTAAAATGTCAAGTGTTGAATGGTATGCGATTTGTAAAAGAATGACCCATAATATGTATGACACAAATTATGTTAACTTACTTGGAACCGTTATTCTAAAGAAAAAAAAATGCTTTTATCGGCCATTTCCTAAGATATATAGATCACCACAAAATCGACAAGTAACACTTAAGGAGATTATGATTTTTTTAGAGTAACCAAAAAGAAAATTCATGCAGAAATCCAGCTCTCCCCTAATTTCTTGTAGAATGTACGTCTTATTTCCTGTATTGTAAAAAACAAAAATTATACATTCTATTTTATAATTGACAATATTTTTAAATTATGCCGTGTACGAATACGTGCAAAATATTTTCAACTAATAATGTGCAATTAATTTCAACAATGTGAGTCAATTATAAAATAGATCGTTTTATTTTGTTAAAAAATATAATGATATTGTGTTGATATGGCCATATTTTCAACAATCAACTTGCAAATTTCATTATTATTAGTAGATATTGTATCATAGGATGTTATTTGGTTTCAATGTTAACGCCCAAATATAGCCTTCAATTAATGAATGGAATCAAACTGGTTATAAATTGATAGTATGAAATGACAAAAGTGAAACATGTTCTGTGAAAAGAAGTGAACACAAATCAGTTTTTTTTTGTCAGTAAGAAACATTTTTTTTTTGTATCGATACAAAATTTTCTACAAAACTCAACCGTTTTATATGCAAATTGGTTTTGTATATTTTCCATCTCTTTCATACTCATTGAAGTAACGTAAAACACATAAAGCATATTTAAAAAAAATACGCTAAATGAAATAAATATTTTGAAAGAAAAAAAAAAACTATAAAACTATTATTACATGCTTCTAAAAAAGCTAAACGAATATGAAACAATTTTTTTGGTATAAGCTGCATAAAGCAGCAAATTGATTGGTTTTAAAAGCAATGTAGCAACTGATTCGTATAATCAGCCTGACTAGTAAAGCCTAGGCTATACTAAACCGGTCCATAGGTAAAAAGGACAATTTTTCTTCATTATTATACGTCTAGCCTAGATTATTAGCTTCAAAGTCAAATGTCTCGTCAAATATTTTTACCGTGAAATTATTTACTCGTAATAAAGCGTCGTTTATAAGCGTAGTTTGAACGGTTCAAACTTTTTGTCGTTCAAGTCGATGAGTCTAAGACCGCGTTCACACAATTCAACTTCAGTTGATCAACAATTCACAATCTTTTAGACCGTAGCGGGGTAAGCAACGCGAGAAGTGAAGCACAAGCGAGTCGAATTGGAAGCAAATTGAGCAGAATTGAAAGAAAACTGACCGGGGTCGACTTGATCAACAAAAGTTTGACTGAGTCAAACATTTTGTCGTTCAAGTCGATCGCGTCGACTCCGCTACGGTCTAAAAGATTGTGAATTGTTGATCAACTAAAGTTGAACCGTGTGAACGCGGCCTAATCGAGTCCAATATGCTTTCAATTCTGCTCGTTTGTGCTTTACTTCTCGCGTCGCTTACCCCGCTACGGGTCTAAAGATTGAAAATCGTCGTTCAACTAAAGTTGAAACGTCTGAACGCGCCTTTAGCGTTGATATACGATCTCACCTCAATATGAATGGCGCCCAATATTTGAATACAAATATTTGTTCAAACGTAACGACTATTAGACACCGATTAATAATGAATTTTAAGTATCAGTTAAGTATATCAAGCAGTTATAAATATTGTCGAGAAAAGATATAAACTTACTGTTCAAGAAAATATAGCAAGAAATCAAACTAAATTCTATCGCTTTAAAAACTTCTATAATTACGGATATACAATTTATACGTTTGTTACAGATGAAAATAAAAGCGTACATTGTACGGTACAAGTCATGCACAAAATAAAAAAGTTGCCATATTGCGCATGACTTGTAACATACTTTATTTTCATCTGGATCAAACCTATTGTACACGCGATATTTAAACTTACCATCCATCGTCTCCACCACCAGAATCTGATCTTTTCAGGCTGAACGCATAATAGAATTGAAAATTTAATTCATTTTACGTGAGGACTGGCTTTGTTAGCAAAACCTAGCTAGGTTCTACTAGTATAAGCTGATTATACGTATTAGCTGCGACAGTAACATAAATCAACAAATGCGAACGAAAAAAGATTTTTGGAAAGAGGGTGTAATGAATAGCATTTGCAGTCCGGATTTTGTCCAAGACAAACCTGATGTTTGGTTGCATTTGCTGTGGGTGCTTGGCCCGCTCGAGGCGGAGACCCACTCTTACGTTGTATTCCACGGTGGATTGTCCACTTCTAGAATAACAGAATTAGCCACCTCACAAACAGTTCAACTAATACTAATTTAAGGCATGATACACTGAATTTTGTGCGTGAAACCGTCCATTTTAATGCGCGTCGTCGAGTACTTTTAGTCTATATTATTCATTACATCCACCACATTTACGAAAAAAAAAATGTAGAATATATTCTTCTACTTGTGTCGAAAATAAACTCTTTTAAACCTCCAGTTCTTAGTGTTAAAACGGGTTTACACTGATCAATTTCTTTGATTCAGTTTGATTGAAATGGAGATTGATAGCTATTTTAATTGAGCTTTTCAATCAAATAGACCAAAATAAGAATTCTTTTCAACTTCGTTTTAGTAATCAGTTCATTTTGAATCAATGGATTTTTAATCAAATTAAATCAACGAATTTGTTTTGTGTGAACCTGCTTTTATGTTTTTATATTTCATAATGTTTCATTTGTACGTTTTGTTGTATATCTTATGAGATGACACAAATAGTTTCACTAAACTCATGTAAAAAATAGGTACTATTTGGACAAGGCACGTTAGTAATTCATCATTGCATCAACAGCAAAAATAATCAGAAAACAGCAAAACTTTTTACGAATGAAAAGGATAACATAAAAATAAGCATCTTGCAAATATTTATTGTTAGCTAAAAAGCTCTCGTGCAATTAATACTTGTAGAAAATGAATCAATAACGCAGTTAGGGGTAATTCAACTTCCAATTAAATCTAACATTGATTTCTTGGATTTAAATAAACTCAACAAAATGAAATTTATTTTAACAACTGATATTATTTTACATTGGGCACTGGCATCAAAGGATATTGAAAAGGTCCCAAATATATACATGATTTTCAAAGAGCTGTAACTAGGAGGAAAATGGTTGGAAAGAAAAAAAGAAAATTTTATCTTTGAATTTTGAGCTTTCATTGATCTAATGTTTTTTTTTTAATTAATTGTAATATTCTTTTAGAAATGTTTGTTCGCTTTAATTCGTTTCATTATAAATTAGTGAATTATAGAAAGTAGTTGAGTAAAATTTAAAAAAAAATAGTTGTAATTGATATTTTTAATAGTTACTTAAAAGCCACTAATGATAAAGAATTTTGATCTCCAGATCCAAAAACTAGAAAATCCAATTTACAATAAACGTTTTTGTTTGTTTTTCTTTTTACAATTATTTTTCTTCAAGTTACAATTCTCTGAAAACCACATAAATATTTGAGATATCTTTTAATATCCCTTAATTTTTGTGTAGTTATAAAACTTTATATTTGTACTGTTTTCTTGAAGACGTTTGATGCAAATTCGTGGCTAACAAATTCGTGATGATTAAGCTCCCTACCTTTCATTGTGGTAAAAATTAAAATTGAAAAATAAATAAATTTACTAAAATATTAAGGCTGTAGTTGATCATGACGTTAACTAAAGCTCTCTAATACGTGTAATATATTTAATAATGTGAGTTATATTCTACGATAGATCTTCATACTGAGATATACATATCATATAATCAATTGAGTTGCGGTCATCATTATTACTTCTACTGACACAGGTACTGCATTGGTACAGATAGAGAATTAAAATGCAAAATCCAAATATCGCTTAGCTGATCGAAAAAATACAGTTTAAGACATTATAGGTTTGTTCTAGATGACTTTTCTGTATAAGGTGGAGTGGGGCAAGTGCATAAACGGGCTCGTATTAACATAATATGGGAGAAATGTCGATATATAATATATAATCATCTACCCAAAATTAATGTCATCCTATACACGTAGATGTCCCCAAAATAATAAGGGAAACCCGGGATTTATGCTAATCAGTTTGTAAGCACCGTTTAAAGCAAACATTTCAATAGTTATGCTCTTGCCCCGTAGCATAGGACCTTTGGAGGTACGTTCCTTGACGCGTTTAGAACGTTTACGTTCATTGCCGTTTTTTTTGACGATTTTACTAACTTCGAAAAGTTTTAAGCAACGTTTATGACTGTCACCCATCTCTTAATAAAGGTTTACGTAACAACGAGCAAAAATAATGACGTTATCGCTTAAATTTTCAACAAACACTACGACCGTGATTTCAGCTGAAAGAACGATTTCAAGCTGGTATCTTAACGCTGTTACCACTTACCAGAACGTAGCCTGTGGAAGTACTAATGGCAGTCAATGGTTAAAAATATATGCATATCTCATAGTGTAAAGCCGGTTTAGTTGGTCTTTAGAAAGAAAAAGCTCATTAAAAATTGCCTTTTGCCCAAATAACTAATCATTTAATAGAATTACCGAAAGAATCTACACAATGTGTATTCAAATTTTTTGAATTACACATGGTAAAATGTCTTTAAATTTTCATCGTTAAAATTATCGCATGTCGTAAAGACTTGAAATCAAAAAAAAAAAAAAAAAAAAAAAAAAAAAAAAAAAAAAAAAAAAACTCCACACCACTCCTAGAGCAAAAGACAGATTCACAACGTATCAGGATGCTGCTAGTTAAAAAAATAGGTTTTTGGTAGAAAATATCAAATGAAATCACTCATAATTTATAACAAAATATTATCTATATTTATTGAAGTATTTTAACATATATCAATTCTTACAAAATAACACACTTGAGACAATTATACACACAAGATGTTCATTTGAAGTGTTTTTTTTTTTTATATTATTATTTAATTAACAATATTAAAACATTGTAAATCTGTCTTCTGATTATAATCTGCCATATATCTCCATAATTACGAAACAGAATGATTTTCTTTTAAATATTTGAACCATGTCTTGTTTCGATTTGTATGGAGAAATAAGACGAAATGCATTGTACCTCAGTTTACGAATTTGGTTTGCATTAAAATATACTGTAAGTTTAAAAAAATTATCATAAACAGCCGTAAATAAAATTGTCCCATTAATACGAGATATACGAGTTCAAAAGTAAATAAAATCTTTAAAAACTACTTAACATATAACTAGCTAATATTGAAAAGAATGTAAATAGTTAAAATATTTAGTGCATTAAATATAAATTATTTAGTGGTTCTCATATAAACAAAAATGGCATGTGCAATAAATTGAATCACATTACTCAATAAAACTACATTAATATATTTAGTGTAACTAAGTTAATTAAAAAAAAAAAACTTACTACAGAATATAGTTAGAAAGCAGAAGTTTCACTCAGAGTTTTTGATGGTCCTTTTTGACACATGCGCATCTGTATGCAATTGTTCTAGTAATATATTTCAGTTAAATTTAGTGAATTGTAAAAGTAATCCACTTTCATGTGATTGTTAATAAAATTATTTTGTTGCTCGTAAGAAACAGTTCATTGAATAGTTGCGCGTTGCAGGCGCGTTGAGTCCACAAAAGACCATTGAGATCAAAGATGCTAGCACCGAGTGGAACTTATGTATATTAACTTGTATTAAATTACTTATCAATATTCTGTGCTTTTACTCCAAAAAGATAAATAAATATGCACACATATATCCGCACATACCAATCCCAACATATTTTTAAGAGTCAAAAACTGAAAGAAAACCCCTTCTGTTAAAATAATTAACTTCATACGATTTTAAGAAGACACCTTTTTCTGTCCAAGGACCCAATAAAGCATTCGTAAACTGAGGTTTGTCTATAAACAAATACATTCCTTTTTTTTTAATATACAAGTATGTAGTTATGTTATAATTACGTAAATACAGCTAATTAGTTTTGATTGATAATTACATTGTTAATGTACAACTTCTTTTCAGAGAATAGTTCAACGTTCATTTGTACAGGTGTCGCAAAATTATACTAGTGGTTTGATTTTCTTACAATTCTTTCATGTTAAGTTTATTTTAATGTTTTAAAATAGCTCTAAACTAGATTAATGTTTTGGCTTAATTTACGTAGCCCATCTTAAGGTTGTTCCCTTATCAGCTGTTGGCATTTGCGCTGTAAATATTTTATTTTCGACGTCCCTTATGTTAATTGTTACTAGATCAAAGTCCGCGTCTTCTCTCTCTCGCTCGTTTTCCCCTCTCTTCTCTTTCATCATAAGTGAACTTTATAGTATTTTAAGAATATTTTATTTATTAAACATACACCGCGATGTGCTCGGGTAGAATATTTTTAAGGGGGTATTCTAGTCTAGAAATTTGAAAAAATCGATTTTTCTTTTCTTTCATATTCTCAAAGTTTAAACCTTTAAGAATATGCCCTTTAGAGCATTTTTCAAAATTTTCAATATTTTTGGACTAGGAATCGCTGATTAAAAAATGTAAGTATTAAGTACTATTGTATGGCCACTGAATGTAACTTTACTCGAAACTTTAAACGCGTTTTTCTCGAAACTGTTTTTTTCCAAAACGGTATCCACGATTTCTCAGGTTCTACTGGACCAATTTACCTGAAATTTTTAGAGAGTCTCCTTTAAAGACTTGCTTATACCTGGAACTGTTAACATCCCCAAATTTCAATGTTAACTATTTTTAAAAAATTGGAAACAGTCAAAAAGTGGTAGAAAAAAAAAATTGTTCAGGCAGTCGCCATTTTGTGAACAAAAATTTTCCAACTTTTCCGTAGTTCCAGACATTGCGACATTATTCGAGATTAATAATCTTTTTTTTTTTGTTTCAAATTGTTAGGAGGGTTGAAATCATTGGTATCGTCACGTTCCAATTTTTTAAGACCTCTTAATTTTTGAAATTTTTAACTTTTTTTGTTTTTTGATTTTTTTTCTGTATTTTTGTAAGATTAATAAATAACTATTTAAAAAAATGGATAGTAAAAATATTAATTGCTTTTTTTAGGACACTTCAAAAATTACCTGAAATTCATGCTTTTAGACTAGAATACTGCCTTAAGTGTTTTTAAGTCACTTTATCATCTATGGTCATATCACAACTGTCTAAACACAGAAAATTTCTATAGGTTATTAATCTTGAAATATCTAGGATTTAACGGAAATCGAACCCAGTACTACTGACGCTTGGAGCCGAGATCAACTGATCTAACCGGTGCGCCACTAAGTAGACTAAAATTATTATTTCATTCTTTAACAATTGTATCTAATAGTACACAGTTTCGTCAATTTTTGTAAATTTGTTTTTTTGTCAGAAATTTTCATTTTTCCATAAGAACTCATGTTAAAATTCAAATTCAAGGTAATAATTTCTTTTAGTTATATCTCGGTTCATAATGATTCTCAACCCTCAAATATTCAAGACTATTTTTTTAACAAAGTTATTGATTTGTCTGCTAATTTTTATCAAAATCTGTAAATTGGTTTAGTTATATTGGGAACAACCTTAATTGTACTGTTTGGTGCGGTACATCGGCTATTTCTTTAAAAAATATTCGTTGAATATGATTTCAATAGCTGAACTCCACATTCAAAAGATTTAACATTTTAATCACTGCAGACTACAATAGGAATATTTGAAACATAGAATGTATTTTAATAATTCTTTAAACAAAGTACAATTAAAAAATTTTTGCTATGAAAACCTGACCATAACACCTAAATTTTTACCAAAATTTATGAAGAGTACAAATTTGTGAAGAAAAAATGGTATACACTTGCGAGGTATCAAAAGTCTATTTATAAAAAATGAATATTAACAATCGCTTAAACAAAAACATTATAAAGAATTTAAACCACTGGTATTATTTTGCCAATCTGTATATTTTATCAATAAATATGAACTATTTAAGAATAATAAAGAAATAAAAGTTGCGAAAACCTAGTCAATGCAATCTGACTGAGATTAATACAATAAATAAAGAGAAAAATATTATGTATAAATTACCAGCTTATTGAATAATTTACTCAGTCTTATGATAAACATAAAATCCAATGTAAAATAAAATGAACTGTTACAAATTATTCGGTTTAAATCGATTAAGAAGAACTCTATCGAAAATATATATTTAAATATAATCGAATGTGTGATATATTTATAGTTTTTTTGTTGTTGTTTGTAAATTTCGTTTCTAATACTAACGCACTGGCGCATCTTTATTGTGATTAAGTAATAGACTTGGACGGTTTTGTGGGGTGGTGATTCCTACCTTGTCGTCGGCGTCAGATTCTTCATTAGAGCCACCACCTTCGGAGCCTCCTTCCGATGCAGCCTCGTCTCGAGTTGAGGTCAATTTACGAGCTTGTTTGTCCATAAGACTTGTACGCGTGCGAGTCTTCTTCCAAGAGTAGTAATACTTGACAAGACTAGCGATGGTTTTATCTGGGAGCTACAAAAAGTTACAAGAAGTTAGAAAAAGTTAAGACCTGCAAAAATTAAAAATGGTTGTTTTAAAAATTCGTACGAACAGCGTAGTTACTTTCAGGAGTCTAATACTTCAGGCTTATTTGGCATCAATAGCTTAGAGCAGCGGTCGGGGAACCGGGTTAAATTACCTCAAATGGAGTAAAAATGAAATTTTTGAGAGTAATAAGGAAATTTATTGCCATGGCTATTTTGTAAGCGTGTTAGTAAGGCCGAAGACTTTATTCAAATTATTCTTACAACAAAAAGCTTCAATTTTCTAACTCTTCAAAATCTAAAGAAGGAATGTTTTCAATTACTTAATTTGTGTTTGTTTCAATATGAGAATTTTATTTTGTGTATTTTATACTTACTGCTTTCATACAACTGTGTTAATTAATTCAATAAATAAAGTGTAAAGGCCCTAGGGGTATAAGTATGGCGAATTTTCCCCCGAAAAATATTTAAACGATATATGGAGGGTTTGTAGGTATTAATGAAATAATAAGATTCTAAAAAGTGTCAGATCCCTAACACATTTAAAAAAAGCAAAATTTGTAAAAATCAAAAAAAATACATTGTTCGTCTCGTTTTCAAAATAAGGGGGTGATATCGACTTATAAAATTATTTTGGGGCAATGGTAAAAAAGTTCCCCGACCACTGGCTTAAAAGGATATCACTATAAGATATTTCTTCCATTATCCGATATATAACTTCTCTTCCTTGGCGTCCGTGCATAATGGGATGTCGCTATGCCAACTTATTAATATTAATAATAATAATAATTAAATGTCGCTATGGTTTCTTGCGTAACAGTGCCAACCAATGGAGTGAAGTTGGCACGGAATTCAAATAGTCCACATTATACACTGATACCATGCACGCCATGCACTAAAACAGCAGTCAATTTTCTTGACTGCCGGGCTTTTACTAGTTTTAGTATAATAGTGTTTTGAAACAAATTGTTTACTGGATATAAGACATTAAGAATTAATAACATTAATAAGAATCAATCTGCACCGTTTAAATTATGCTGGTGTTGGTTATTGTTTAATGTTGGTAATTTTCTCTTCAAGACAAATTATGTATAATTATAAATTAAGTTTAATTATAATTAATTATTATAATGTATATGTATAAATATAATAATGTATAATCCATGCTTACATTAGGTTCGTTCGCGGATCCCAACCTAAACCGATTACGAATCAGTCCAAGTAGATTTAGGATAATCGCCAAGCGCATACACGCTTATGAACTGATTAAGGGTTATTTTTCCGTGAACGAGTTTGAAAACGTTCGGAAGTAAGACGAGAATTAACGAGAACCCACGAAAAGTGTTAATTGAATTTAACGTTGAGAGCGAGGGAAAGAAAATCTAGCCACATTTTATTAAACTGCGCATGAGTAAGAGAATCAAATTTTTCGTTCTAAAAAAACCCGAGAATCGCTAGATCCAAAGTCCCCCCGTTTCTCTATCCTTTTCTTTCAACTTTAAATTAAATTCACAATTTTCGTGGGTTCTTGTTAATCCTCGTCTTACTTCCGAACATTTTCAAATTCGTTCACGGGAAAATAACCCTTAATCATGTCATAAGCGTGTATGCGTTTGGCGATTATCCTAAATCCACTTGGACTGATTCGTTATCGGTTCAGTATGGGATCCGCGAACGAATCTATTGATTACGAATCAATTTGTACAGGATAAGATAATTTGGAAACAAAGATTGACGTTTTCTAGAAGGCATTTTATTTAGCATTTTTTTCTGGTGTAGTTTTCTGATTAAAGCTTGATAGGGGTGTTTAAAAGTTTCGGACTGACCATAAGACAGATTAAACATATACCCAATTGCCCGATATGGGGGTAGCCTTTTAGGACCTTTTAGCCCGTAGTACTGGCTGATTTTAGGGTTTTTGAGGAACGTGTTTTGGAAGTCGACGTCTCCTTAGTGAATCCGTTTTCACGGTATGTTATGGTCCAAACTCAGCGTAAATGCAGACTGCACCAACTATGCACTAAAATCGCATTCGAATAGCACGGTGGATTTGTGAAAATGTTACTTATAGTTAACACTCGATATAACAGAATTTTAAAATCAAGCTTGAAAATCAAGTCAAGTAGTAATTCCCAAGTTTGAATTAATTTGATTTCAAAATCAAACTTTGTATGTGTACAAATAGGTTACGTACAGTTAGGCAGCATCTCTATCAAGTTTCGATAGAAGAAAACAAACACCAAGAAACTAGTCAAAAATGTATTTTTGTGGTGTTGTTCGAGGTCTTACGACTATTTGCTAACATTCACGATCAATGTAACTAAGTTATTCGTACGATCGTACAAAATGTTTAATACGAATTCGTAACCTAACACCTTACCATTTGTCGAATACGATGAAAACTTTTTCCATGGAATTGAAACGCCTGCTCGAATAATACTTTGTCTTCGACTGACCATTCATCGGGGAAAGGAGTGAAATTTGCTAAGTCCAATATAGCGCGGTCCAAGTCATGCTTATGCCAAAAAAGCATTCCCAGCGCCTGTTCGCCGTTATATCCATACTTTTCTTTCGCTAACGTTATATATTCGTCCACTATAAAATGTACCAAATACAAAGATAACACTGGTCTTAATTGATTTAATTACATGTAACATACATTTTTGTTCTGCTATGTCTACAGTGGGTGACCATACAAGCAAAGCTCGATCTTGTAACGTTTCTGGTCGTCTCAGCTCGACAGGTTGCAACGGTGGACAAACTGCTTGATAATCTCGACCCACTCGTATTTTATCTACGGGCACTGAAATTCAAAATCGAAAACATACCGTGGTTATAAAATGCTATCGATACTGTTACATACACAATCTATGCTAAGTCCATAAAACATATATTTTTCAATGTACTCGATACATATAATTCATAGAAATTACAAAAATGAAAATCTTAATAAGAAAAATCTGTTAAAATATGATTATTCATACCAGTTTCTTCATCACTAGTAGATTCTGCTGCGACATGTCCATTGGGGCTCGGCCCCCGCGACCTGCGTCCATTTCTTGCATTATCTGATCCTTTTTCAGCCAGCACCATATTTAGGAAACTTTACAACACCTTTATTATGGGCTTTATTACTAATTATTTTAAATAATGTCAAAACGAAATTGACGAACAAGTTATCAACACGACATACAAGCCGAGATGCTTACTTTCTATTACTTTATTGTTTCGTCCAAGCACTGTAGTTTCTAAAAGGACAGGGATTTATTTTGATGACCACCAGGGGCAGATTTAGCAGCACTTATCAGAGAGATCATCACTTACTCCCCGCGACATATTAAAAACATTTTTTAAATACTCTATTTAACACTAATAATTGAACATTTGAATAAATATATAATTTGTAAGCGGCAATTGTTTAATTTTCTTGATTTATTATTAATAAATGATGTTTTATTCATTTGGAATTTTAAAAATTTAAACTTGATTTAGGGCCAAGGGCCAATCATAGCATACTATTTGATGCACATCAGATCACAGATGTGCATGTTAAAAATATGCCGATATAAAACTATAATGTTAATAAATAAATATAAGTTTAAGTAATAATATATTATGATGAAATTAAACAAGAATAACGCCCGAATGAATTATTTTTCACAACATACACAAATGCTTACTGATGCTTACTTTTCATTAGTGGTAATTCTATTTGTTGTATTTATTGATATTGGGAACTGATAAAACTTGATTTACTTTTTTTTTTATTAAAGCGCATGATCACAACAATTAATTGAAATTGATCAATATAGATATTTACAAATGGTGGTAGTATTGTACAATTGAAGACACCATAACGGTGTTTTGAATTGACATTGCTTTCAATCACTTTATACGTTTATTGGATATTACAAAAACACTTATAAAATGTACTTAATTGTATAATACAACCGTATTTTAAAATCATTTTATAAAGACATACAGTAGTGAAGTGGTCCTAGGGAACCTGGGGAATCGTAGGGAAATCAAAGGAAATTTAAATTGTTGATTACTTATATATTTTTTTAAATTTATTAATAAATTAAAGTAGGTTTAAAGAAAAATCTGCAAATATAAACAACTTATAAAAATGACAACTTTACGGCCTTTTACATGCAACGATTTATTCAAGTTTAACAACACGTACTTATAACCTTTTAAATTCATTTATCAAATTTTATAATTCTTGTATTTTTTATAGAAATTTAGATCCTTTTACTGAAACGTATGGCTTATCTTTTTATATGCAATATTTTTCACATTGGCCAGAATATTTTCAAGTAGCTGAAGCTCCTTCTGGAGAAGTCATGGGTTATAGTAAGTGTAATCACGTATTTATAAATTTTTTTATTAAATGATGCCGATGGTCCTACTTTATAGTAATGGGTAAAGCTGAAGGAATTGGTGAAAATTGGCATGGGCACGTAACAGCTTTGACAGTAGCTCCAGAATTCAGACGCTTAGGTTTGGCTGCATCTTTAATAGCTTATTTAGAAGAGGTCTCTGAAAAGTAAGTTTCGAAATATACACATATATATCAAATAAATTAATTTTTATCTTGATGTTAAACATTTTAGAAAAAGGGCGTATTTTGTGGATTTGTTTGTTCGAGTTAGCAATAAAGTAGCGATAAATATGTATCTTAATCTAGGATATATTGTGTATAGGACTGTATTGGATTATTACTCGGGAGAAACTGATGAAGATGCATATGGTGAGAAAATGTTTTGGTTATCTTGGCGTTTAAAGTTGGTTATTTATGTTCATAGAAAACGATCTAACCCTTCTCTATTTTATTGTTTACTAGCTGATACCCGCTCGCTTTGTTGAGAGTATCTAAATTTAATTGATTGATTAATAGATTCCCTACCTTCATAGCGAAATATAAAATTAATCTATAATATTTTGACAAAAAAATATGATAGATACTTCCAGACTTAAGATCTTAAGTAGTTTCATCAAAATCCTTAAAACTACTTTCTAGGAAGAGATATTAGCTATCTTACAGGTTCTATAAGATTTTAAGTATAAAAAGTTCCTTTAAGGAAATTTGAAAATCTTTCATACCAAATGTCATTTAAAACAGTTCAGCTATTTTAGCAGAAAATATTCTTAATTTCTTCGACATTGAACAATAAAGAAATCCCAATATTTAAAAAAAAATCATTATTAATTTTATCAGGTGTTAATTTGAAATTGTTATTTATTTTTCAGTAAAATTTTGTCAATTGTTTAATTTAAACTTTCTAGAGAATTTCTTTCGCTACTGTGTAAAAATTGTCAGGCCTTCTTGAGGAAAATGCGTTTAAATGCTATTTCGCGAACTTTAACGAAACTTCTTTTAAATACACGATTCCTGTAGGATACAATTGTTATGCTATCCTATGGGAATTACGTGTTTCACCATTTGACTGTTGGCTATGGTCGGTTGCGGGTACACAGCTGAGGCTAAAAACGCTGTTTTATCGCAATTGCGCATATATTACTGACGCGAAATATAGATAAAAACCATTCTGGAGCCCGATTGTATATTGTATCAAAATTTGAGCTCAATTGGTACAGAATAAGGACCAACATAACATTTTTATATAATATAGAAGAAGATACCAATAAAACAGGCAATACATACGTCGTACAATAGCCAGCCGCTATGCCAACATAATTCTTTTGTCATTTGTAAAAGATAAAAATGGTTCTTGTGGATTATCCTTAGGAGATAGACATATACCGTCGCGGACTCACAGTATACTAGTACTGTGACAATATCTAGGGACTCTTAAACTACAAAATACCAATAACTAATTAAACCTTTTTACAAATGAGCATTAATATTTACTTCTTTTTCTGACACCAACTACAAAAATAACAATAGTTGTACATTATATCATCCTAATAATTAGTAAGTTGTTGACACTGCAAGGATACGCAAGTATTTTTTTACTTTTTAGTGCATTTATTGTTTAAGAGTTTTTATTTAATTTGAAGTCGGTTTTTCATTTTGTTATTATTTTTATTTAGACAAAAGCGCTCATATGAGGCAGCGCCGTGAAATGTTCAAATCTACTACTTCATCCCCTTTTGCTCTTAAGGGTTGAATTTTTTTACTTTTAAATGTAATGATAGAATTAAGTGGAAAACTCTTTCCAATAAAAAAAACCAGCAAAATCCGAGGATTCAGTTAAACGTCACTATTTCATCCCTTATTTTCATCCGTAGGGGGTGGATTTTTTTCCTCAAATTGAAATGCGAACAATTTAAAGGAACGATGCACGCAATAGAAAAAAATATCGAAATCGGGTTAGCCAGGACAAATTATTATTTCATCCCTAATATTAAACCCTTTATGAGTGGAGTTTTTCATAAAAAATGGATATGAGATTAATTTAAAATTATGTTCTATCAATAAAAAAAAAAAAGAATTATCAAAATCGAGCTATCCAATAATTTCATCGCTTAGTTTTCAACCTTTTAGAAGTGAAAAATTTCCTTCAAATTAAATTGGAACCACACGGAAAGCACCAGATTTCAAATAAAAAAAAATCATCAAAATCTATTCATCCAGTCGAAAATTCTGAGGTAACCAACCTAAAAAAATAGTCCTAAACAGAGAACCTCCTCTTTTTTTAAAAGTCGGTTAAAAATGAGGGGGTAATATCGACTTAGGCAAAAATATTTTGGGATAATGGTTAAAAAAGTTACCCGACCGCTGATCTAAACTAATTTAATAAAAGGAAGACTTCAGAATTGTCACCATTAAAATTCCATAATATTAGCTAGTTTCTACCCCTTTACTTATAACCCACGTTATTTAAATTTTCCCAGGGAAAAGTTTCAAATTAAAATTGCAGATGTCCATCTTCGAAATGTGTGTAAATGATAACCAACGCTAAACTTCAAGATTATCAACAGTTTTTATAAAATCAATTCATATACATTTTTTTTTAGATATGAGAAAAGCTTGCTCTAGAGATGTTGATAAGAAATCGGTAGTTCCACTAACTCATCCAGTACGACCAGAAGATGTTGATTGATAAATGAAAAATTTTTTTTTTTATAAAATTACTTTATTTGTTTTAATATTTCTACAAAAATCGAAAATAAATCATAAATTATTCATTAGAAGAGCAATTTGTATTATCTCCATCTGAGCCATTATCTGTTTCAACTTCTTTTTGCTTTTTCCAGTTTTTAGCGAGGGCCAACAATTTAAGATTCGGACGACTAGCCTCATCTTCAGGGAAGATATAATCAAATATTTCCTCCCATCCTTCCTCGGTTCCATCTTCGGCGATAACCTTTTGTCGTTTCTTGATTCTTCGTGGCATTTTTCCTTGTACTTTCTGTTTACTTTCCTCGTTTCCGTGATTCGTTTCAAAATCTCGCCATGCCTCTAGTAAAAGAATGCGAGATTCCTTTTCGGCTGCAATACGTAAAGCATCGTTAGCACGTTCATAAACTCGTCTGGCCATGGACACATTGTCGTTATCCTGGACATTTCCTAGCTCAAATTTCGCATAGGACAACCAAACTTTTACGTGAGCGGTTCGCTCTAGAAGACGTTCATATAATTGACGAGCATTATCCGGTTCTTCTTGAGCCACTTCGAAATCGATATAAGATTTCCATAACAGTTCTGGCATATCCAAACGCGGTTGTTTGATAGCAAGCTCATAAATCGCCCGAGCACGATCTATATCTCCCAACAAAGATTCTAATTCGGCGAATTTCATCCAAGTAATGCAATTTTCAGGGTTGAACTCCAAAAATTTCTGGTATAAAATACGACAACGATCAAATTCACGCAATTGAATTTCCAGTTCGATATAACCACGGAATAGTTTATCTCGAGGACACATTCCAATTGCCGTTCCAAGAACACGTCGTGCCTGTGCCAGGTTCTTATGACGAATTTCAAATTGGGCGTAGAGCAACCAAATTTTTGCGAAAGTGAATGTTTTATGAGGTAATATATCTAAACAAGCTCGATATACTTGACGAGCTTTTTCTTCGTCTTCCACGTTTAATTCTTCTAACAACGCATAGTTGATCCATAAATAAATATACCTACGCCAATACTGTTTATCTTTAGTAGGAGGAATATTAGCTATGGCTCGTTCGTAAGTTTCTCGAACCGTTTCTAAATTTCCCTCATTTTCTACTAATCTTAAATAATCGAACCAGGCATCGTAGTTCATCGGGTTTTCAGTTACTTCTTGTTCGTAGTGGAATTTTCGCTTACTAACGATAACATCTTCAATTCCAGAACGATCTCCATATTTCTTTTCATGAATAGTATATGCTTTGTATAGATCTTGAGTCCGATTCTTGGGTAGATGCTCTAAAGCATACTTATAAATAACCCTGCATCGATCATGTTCTTTTTGATTTTCCTCGAATTTCGCGAAGGCTATAAACAATTTTTCTTCTAAATAATCGTCGCCGTAAAACTGAACGGCACGTTCATAAATTTGACGAGCACTTGAAATGAAGCCGTGGTTTTCCTCAAATCGAGCGAACTTGATCCAGTGTTTGACTTCGGGATGAACCATGACAAAACGTTCGTAAATACTTCTGGCTCGATCGATTTCTTTGTAACGCAATTCGAAATTTATGTAAGTTTGCCAGGCTTGTTCATCTGGTTGCCATTCCATCCAACGTTCGAAAACTTGTCTTGCACCTGCGATATTTTCCAACATTTCCTCCATATACGTATATTTGTACCAAAATTGATTTGCTCGAGGTAAAATTGTAACGGCACGATCCCATAAATTTCTGGCATGGTTTATTTGCCGGCTTCTCATTTCCATTTCGGTGTATTTGAGCCATAGTGTGATGTTGCGATGGTCCACGTCTAAGGCTCGCTCGTATATGGACCGAGCTCGTGCTATTTGCTTCTGGGACTCTTCCCATTGTGCGTACTTGATCCAGTTGGAAATAACCAAACGATTTTTTCGAATGTTATCCTCGAAGGTTTTGCGTTTCCGGTGTTGATAGTCGGCTAATTCGGCGGGATCGGAGATTTTCTGTTTAGGTGGCGGAGGTAAAATTTCCAGATCTCTTTCTTTGGCCTCGCGAAGAAGTTGTTCGGCGGTGATTTGTATTTCGGCTGGAGCTTTGTTTTTCACTTTGGCCACTTTGGGCATTTTTTGTGGTTTCGTTTCCATGTTTAAATTTCTCTTATCATATATTTTTCACTTAATTTTTAACGAAAAAATATAAATTTTACTTAAATTAAAACACGTTTATGAAACGTTAAATTACAAATCTAAATGCTGCTAAATGTCACAAAATCAGAGTCGCCAACTGCTAGAATTTTTTTCCACTAATCTCAACGTGAAATACCCTATAAGTACAGCGAAAAGCGGTAAAAAATGGAAATCGGTTAATACAAAATTCTGTGTTCTCAACTAATCACTTTTATAATTATGATGAGGAAAATATACTTACTCGTTTATTAAAATTGAACCTAACGCTATATCAGTTAGATTACCGCTAACCCCAGCTTGCCCTTGAACCCTTATCTACATCCCCTATTATTGAAGTAGAACAACTACATATCTTTGAAAATGCATACTGAAATTGATTAATAGTCAAGGAAATCTATATAAATAAAATGATAGCTGTTTTCTAATGTTCGCTTTTAACTCAAAAACTTCTGGATTAGATTTCGATCAATATTATTTTTGTTTTACTTCTTATATACTTGGTCCTTATCTAAAAAATGAATTTTGACGATATCTTCATTGAAAACAAATTAATTAAAGTTTAAAAAAAATGCGATTTTTACAGGCAAAACGCGCTAAGCGGGCATTTTTCGTCACTTTGATAGTGGGGCAAACGGTTTAATGCGCATGAGCTGCAGAGAAAGTGTTTATCCTTCCACTGCCTACTGATTATTTCATATTTACATGTTATACATCATATTACAGCGTAGCTCTCTTAGTGTTTTTTTATATATTACTGTCAATTCAAAATACATTTTTAAGTTACAACCTTTACATTAATCAAATTACCTTCCAACACTCCCTTTTATTGTTTCATATATCCGTATTTTTTAACCAGAAAGAGTTAAGTTAGCGAGAAACATTTTTTTTTTTTAAATTAAACTACATGCCAAAAAATTGCTCCCTTAGAATCCGCTATTTCTCCAAGTGTATAGTTATTAATTGATTAATAATTAACTAATCAAACATTTGCAAACTAAAATTAAAATTGCTGCAAAATACAAAAAAGTCACTTTTTTAAGTTTTTTTTTGTGTTTTTGTTTTTAAATTGCTCCGTAAATGCTCTTTCCGGATCAACAATTGCACCAAGTGAATTGTTAATAGTTAATTAATAATTACATTTTAAAAAAAAATTCAAACTCAAGAATAAAATCGCAATAACACCCAAAATAAATAATTTTTAATTGAAAATTTTGTTTTTTTTTTAAGTTCTCTATCTGCTCTTTTCATTACACCAATAATTGATCAAATTTTTTAATAATTTATTATTTTTATCGACAATACATGTATTGTTGTACTACGACGTCATCAACTACCGTTGGATCTTATTACATGAATAGTTTACAAATTGAATTACTAATTAACTATACACCTGGAGGAATTGCGGATCCGGAAAGAGCATTTAAGTAACAATTTTCGAAAAAAAAAATTAAAAAAGTGATTATTTTGGATTATATACCAATTTTTATTTTTGAATTTACAAAGTTTTGAAAAACGAATTATTAATTAACTAATACCCTAGGAGCAATAGCGGATTCAGCAGGAGCAATTTTTTTGCATATAGCTAAAAATTTTCTACGCTAAGTTCTTTCCGGTTATTTTTAATATATTTTTGCTTTCAATTTTTTAAATGTTTTTCCCCTGTTAATTAAATACGTTCTTAACATAATAACCTACGCAGACGACGTCGCGGGTATCAGCTAGTAACAAATAAAAAAATAAAAAGTGGAATTAAAATGGATCACTTAAAAAGTGATTTTCATTTATGGAGATCAATGGAGATATTGGTCGCAAATTTTATAAGTGATGTCGAGTAAAACAAAAGTGATACTTGATTTTATTTTTAAGCTACTTGACTTAAAGTTGGATTGAAATTAAAGTCAATCAATGATTGCAATATATTATACTATTATGTGAGGACGTTTAACGAGTATTATATGTATTAACCAATGTTATTAGGTTCCTAATTAGTAGATGCTTAATTACGTGTCAATTTTATGGCTTATTTAATGTCAAAGATTTTAAGGGAACTTGTGTCCTGAAAATTATTCTTATAAATATCAGTTCTAATGCTCTTAACTGACTTAACAATCAATTTGACTTGAGCTATTTATAATGAAAACTGCGCAACGCAAAATTTGAAAAATGAAATGAGAGCAGAGTCAAGCGAATTTTGTTTGTTAATTATTTAATTTAAGTAGATTTGCTTGATAAATTTAATCAATGCTTTCACAAATTCAGTTAATTGTATTTCTATTATCTTATATAATCACTTTCATGGAGACCATTAATAATATTTTTTTACTTATAAGTTTTTTTGAACACAGCAAGCGATATAGGTGGCTTTCCATTTACACAAAAACGACCTCTGTGTAACGCAGAGTTCGAAACAGAGCGTTCCATTTGTTACAGTGTCGAACACGGCTGAACACTGCGCGACACTCGAAAAAGCCGTGTTTGGCCGTGTTTCACCGTGTTTTGCCCAGGATTACCAACACAAAGAGAAGAATTCTCTTCTCTGCCTATGATTCCCTATGCTTATTAATTATTCAGGTTCTTCAGGTTGGTATTAAAAAACCCAAAAATGCACTCTAGTATTTGCTCTAGTCGCTCTAGTATTATTTTGAGATAACTCTGTTTCATTTCGCAGTGTTTCGCAGAGTAACGCAGAGTCGCTCTGTGTTAATAAATGGAAAGCCACCATAGCCCCTTCGTACAATATTGTACAATCTAGTACATTTTAAATAGGTTTCTTGTTTGTATTGAATGCTAGAAACATTGAGGATGTAGGAAACCTATCTTCAATGTACTGAAATGTATAATACGCCTAACACTCAACTCAACCCGGTATCGGAGAATACCTTTCTAGGTAAAAACTGGAATTACAAATATGTAATATAAAATTGAATTTAAATGCAAAAAATTGGTGGAAGTTCTAATTTTTTAATTAAATCACGTGTTGTAAGTGTTCTTCGAAAGCTTATACAAGTGCTGACCTCTGGATTTATGTAAAAAACTGTATGACGTGTTGTAAATGTGTTGGATATGTATTACATGGATTACATGTATTATATGTCATGTATGTGATTATACTGATTATATACGAAAATTGACTACTGTCTGGCTCCATACCCTCCATACATTTCTGTGACTTAAAAATAATAACATATTTTAACTTGAATAAGTTTATTCTTCAACAATGTTAGATCTATTTACAATTTTTAGTAAAGGAGGCATTGTTTTGTGGTGTTTTCAAGGAACTTCACAAATATTTACACCTTCAGTAAATGCGTTAATTCGTAGTGTGATTTTGCAAGTAAGTCTAAAATTGTCATTCAATGCTAATTTCCATAATTAATTTAAACATATTTCTAGGAGCGAACAGGCAGTAACACATTCGACCACAATGGCCTTACATTGCAATACAAGCTAGACAATGAATTCGAATTAATTTTCGTTGTCGCTTATCAAAAAATATTACAATTATCCTACGTAGATAAGTTTCTCAACGATGTTCACTTAGAGTTTCGAGATAAATACAAGAATGAATTGACCACTGGAAAACATTATCAAGAATTTAGTTTCTTTGAAAATTACAAGCATGCTTTAAAGAATGCGGAAAAATGGGCTCAACAACAAGCAAAGGCTCCGAAAGCCATGCGTTCCTTCGAAGATTCGATGAAATCGAAGAAAACCGTGGCTTCAATGATCGAACGAAAAGGAGAAGATAAACCTGGTAATTTGTTCCACTATCTTCTCAATTAAATACATATTTTCACCAATTCTTTTAGTTAAAGGTAAAAAGAAAAACGTAGCTTTCCAAAATGAGGATATATTCGAAAGTATGTATTGATGTATTTATTTACTAAGAACTAATAACATGATATTCTATAATAATTGTAGGTAAACCCATTGAACCGAAAATAGAGACACCACCTTCACCAAGTTCTGGTCTAACCGAGGACATTATTCAAGCCAATCGTTTAAAATTGGCTCAAAAAATGAACAAAAAACCTGATAAAAAGTAATCATTTTGTAATTTCTTTTGTTATAGTTTTGTGTCTAATTAAATTTTATTTATTAGGAAAAGTCCTAAACCATCTTCGCCGAATGATAAAGCTGGAAAAAAACCAAGAGTTTGGGATTTAGGTGGCAAAGCAAGTGATGTTGCTATGTTAGAGCGAACTACCGATAAACCAGTCGACAATGAAAATAATTTTGTTCCGGACACTGAAGTAAATATTTTTTTTACTAAATCTAGATAAATAAAATATGATTGCTGTTTTCCAATGTTTGCTTTTAACTCAAAAACTACTGGATAGATTTCGATCAATTTTTGTTTGTTTTACTTCTTATATACTTGGTCCTTATCTAAAAAAAAAGAGTTATCACGATATCTTAATTAAAAACAAAGTAATTAAAGTGTTAAAAATTGCGATTTTTCCAAGCAGACCGTATATGCTTTCGTTGCTTTGATAGAGTCGGGCAAACGGTGTTATGCGCAGTGACTAGATTGGACTAGAGAGGGAATGTTTCTCCTTCCATTGTCTAATGATTGTTTCATATTTGAGCGTACGCGGTACGACTTCATGCAGCTAAGCGAGATATTAGAATAAATAAAATATTTTTTGAATTCTATTTTTTTTTATTTTTAAAATATTCTTTTAAGGTTTCTTTTAAATTCTTCAAATTTTTTATATTTTACCGTAAATGAAAATTCAAAATATATTTTTAAGTTACAACCGTTACAATAATCAAATTACATTTCAACACTCTCTTTTATTATTGCATATATTTTTTAACCAGAAAGAGTTACGTTAGCGAGAAACATTTTTTTAAAATTAAACTTTATGCCAAAAGATTGCTTCCTCAGAATCCGCAATTTCTCCAAGTGTATAGTTATTAATTGATTAATAATTAACTTTTCAAAAATTTGCAAAATTTAAATTGCTGTAAAATACAAAAAAGCCACTAATTTATAGTTTTTTTTTTTTTGGTTTTAAATTGCTCTTTCCGGATCAGCCATTGCTCCAGGGGTATTGTTAATAGTTAATTAATGATTAAATTTTTAAAAAATTTTCAAACTCAAGAATTAAAATCGCTATAAAACCCAAAATAAGTAATTTTTGATTGAAAATTTTGTTTGTTTCTTTTAAGTTCTCTATCTGCTTTTTTCATTACACTAATAATTGATCAAATTTTTGCAAAATTGTTAATAAATAGTTATTTGTAACTATTTATATATGTATTGTGGTACTATGGCGTCATCAACTGTTGGATCCTATTACATGAATAGCTTACAAATTGAATTACTAATTAACTATACACCTGGAGCAATTGCGGATCCGGAAAGAGCATTTAAGGAACAATTTTTTGAAAAAAAAACAGTGATTATTTTTGAATTTACAAAGTTTTGGAAATAAGTTATTAATTAACTAATACTTATACACTTGAAGCATTAGCGGATTCTGAAGGAGCAATTTTTTGGCATATAGTTAAAAAATGTTCTACGCTAACTTTTTTCCGGTTATTGTAAATATATTTTTGCTTTCAATTTTTTAAATGTGTTTTCTCTGTAAATTAAATATGTTCTTAACGTAATAACCTACGTGGACGACGTCGCGGGTATTAGCTAGTTTAATAATATAGTACGCAAACGCTAATTGAAACACTCGGAAAAAAATTTTCTCCTTTCCGGTAAACTATCATGTTGCTTAGTCGTAAGTGCCTAGTAAAGTCGTTATGCGACATACTGTTTAGTTCCTAATATATCACCAATTTCAGTACGAACTTTGTATATTCGTCCTAATCGCCCCAAGGCGACAATTCTGGGACTATTTCGTCAGTATCTTTATTTTAAAGGATTAAAATTATTTTTCCATAAAAGATAGGCGTCCTTATTTACAGTCTTGAATTTACACTCTGTATAATTGATTATATACTTACTATATTTTTAGTTGATTGGAAAAATGCAAGGCAAAATCAAAGACATTGAAGTCGAATCTTCGAGTGATGAAGAATATGAAGATGAAGAAATCAATTCAAATGCAACCAGCAAAACCAAATCCACATCAAAAGGAATATTTTCAGTTTTCAAAGGATTGGTCGGATCAAAGAGCTTAACAAAACAAGATCTAACTCCAGCCTTAGAAAAACTAAAAGATCATTTGATTACAAAAAATGTTGCAGCTGATATTGCAGCGAAACTATGCGATTCGGTAGCTGTACGATTGGAAGGAAAAGTGCTCGGTACATTTGAAACCATAGCCGCCACCGTCAAGGCGACAATGACCGATGCATTGGTACAAATTTTGTCACCAAAACGCCGTGTCGATATTTTACGAGACTGTCTCGAGGCTCAGAAACAAACTCGGCCGTATGTCATGGCTTTTTGTGGCGTTAACGGCGTTGGAAAATCCACAAATTTAGCAAAAATTTGCTTTTGGTTGATTGAAAACAATATGCGAGTGTTGATCGCGGCTTGTGATACATTCAGAGCAGGAGCTGTTGAACAGTTAAGGACTCATACACGACATTTGAATGCTTTACATCCTCCAGAACGACATAATGGCCAACAAATGGTTCAACTCTACGAAAAAGGGTATGGAAAAGACGCTGCTGGAATTGCTATGGAAGCTATCCGATACGCAAAGGATAGTCGCATTAATGTGGTTTTGATTGATACGGCGGGTCGTATGCAGGATAACGAACCCCTAATGCGAGCCCTTACTAAACTAATTAAAGTCAACGATCCTGATTTAGTATTATTCGTTGGAGAAGCCCTGGTCGGAAATGAAGCTGTTGATCAGCTCGTTAAATTTAATCAAGCTCTCGCCGATCATTCAGCAAGTGAAAATCCGCATATTATCGATGGCATTGTCCTGACCAAGTTCGATACGATTGATGATAAAGTCGGAGCTGCCATATCAATGACTTATATCACAGGACAACCGATTGTCTTCGTTGGAACTGGTCAAACTTATACAGAATTGAAAGCATTGAATGCCAAAGCTGTGGTTCATGCTTTAATGAAATAATGTTAAGGTTCAATTTTTTTACTAATAACTCTACCATAAACATTACTTGATAGATGAATTATTGGGGTTATGATTTTTGTTATTTTAATAAATTACGATATTATTGTAAAGTTTGTATTTTTTCCAATCAATGTTTTTCTTTGTTATCGTCTACAAAATATTCATATTATAAAATAATACATTAGTAATTTGGCTTTATTCTATAAGACAAGTGAGGCGACGATTATCACTTCACGACAAATCTCGTAAATCACTCATTTCATACAATAATTGTCGATTCACGTTAAAGAATGCCAACAAGAAATGAGCATCGCCGCACACACGAGCTTTGTCATGAAGCGCCAGTTTACAGCATATGAATTTGAATTGTCGTCTCACTTAATAAGTGACAAGTCTTTTGGAATAGACCCAATTATTAAGATAAGAACTTTCGATATTTCTCAATAATATTAAAAATATATCAACATTTATAATTATAGGTTTGTTTCATCAAAATATTTAATTGGTTCTTGTATAATTTAGTTCCAGATGAAAATAAAACCGTACATTTACGATACTAGTCCTGCGTATTATAAAATTATAACAATTTTTTTTCATATTGTGCATGACTTGTACCAAATGTTTGTGGTTTTATTTTTATTTGGAACAAGTGTGTAATGCTGATAGTTTGTCTCCTAAGAACAAATAAGAAGATAGAATAAATACATTGAGCATCAGACTCTTGAAGAAAACTTAAGAACCGTTCGTTGTGTCAGATGAAACAAAACTTGACATCGACTAATTGGAACCTAAGTACAATTAAAAAAACCATAATTTACTCAATTTAAATTTTTAGTAACACGTCGAGAGTATTTGTGTTTGGCTAATAAAAATTAGCATTCACTATCCATAAGTTCACACTGTGAATTTTCAGGAGTTGAACGCTATGAAGGAGATCGTTTTAATGATTTTCGAATAGCTGTCCAGTCTTCAATAATGTCCTGTTCACTAAGCATGTAAACAATATAAGGTCCAGAAACAGTAACAGCTTTACGACGGTTCGAATTTCTGGAACGAGCTCGTCCTCCCCATTCCGTATTATCGCCCCAGCTTAATTCGACATTATGTCGGTCTTCCTCGAGACGTCTGATTTTGTCCATCAAATCGTCGTATAAGAAATCCCAGGCTAACCGCTTTTCGCTCTGAAAGTTAGTTATAAAAATGATAAGTATAGGCAATCAATATGCAGATGCGTAACTATGAAAAGCCTTGCAAATTAGTTCAAAGAAATAATGAAATTTTCTTAGAAGCAACCGACAATCAGTTAATTAATTAAACAACGACAATCAGCTTATTTAAACGTTTTTCCCGACCAGGGAAAAGAAAGCGTAGATCTTCTTTTTTTTAAATTAAACTATATGCCAAAAAATTGCTCCTCAAATGCTCCTTCAGAATATGCATTTGCTGCAGGTGTAAAGTTAACCGTTAAATATTTATTCAATTTTTAAAAAACTAAAAAAATGAACAATTAAAATCCCAACAAAATCCAAGTTAATAATAATTATTTTTAAAGTTTTTCTTACAAAAAATCCTCGATGGTTCTTTGCGTATCCACAATTGCTCCAGGTGTAAAGTTAACCGTTAATCAGTAATTCAATTTTTAAAAAATTAAAAACAACATTTAAATTCGCTATAAAATCGAAACAAATATTTTTTGTAGTTTTCTTTTTCAAAAAATTGCTGCTTAAATGCTCTTTTCAAATACACAATTGCTTCAGGTAAATAGAAATTTAATTTAAAAAAATGAATTTTTAAAAATTGAATAACTAACGTTTAATCATACACCTGGAGCAACTTTGTATTTGGGTGCAATCTCATGCATCGCTCGCTTTCAAGCGATTTGGATTACGTGGTACGATTGTGACCAATGTGCTGCGTGGATTTTAAAATTTAAACTGCTGTTCTAGCGCCGCTAGCGTCAAATCGTTGAAGCTTGAAATCGCTCAGATGGCAGCCATATTTTTACCAATTTCAAAATCCTGGCAGCACATTGGTCGAAAACGTACCAGGTGACCCAAACCGCTGAAAATTGAGCGAAGCATGAGAATGCACCCTTTGAAAAGAGCATTAAAAGGGCAATTTTTTGAACGACAAATCTTTAAGAAAAAATTAATTTGGATTTTATAGCGATTTTAGTTAAGTTTTTTAATTTTTAAAAAAAATTGAATTACTAACTAATGGTTAACTTTATACCTGGAGCAATTATGGATCTGGAAAGAGCATTTGAGAAACAATTTTTTGAAAGAAAAAACTTAAGTAAAAAATTTCTAACTTGGATTTTAATTGTTGAGGGTATGTCTAATTTTTAAAAAATGCAATAACTAACTAACGGTTAATCAGACACCTGGAGCAATTGTGGATCCGGAAAGAGCCATCGAGGACCAATTTTTTGTAAGAAAAAATTATTGACTTTGATTTTTTATTATTTTGATTTGATATTAATTTTTTAAAAATTGAATAAATAATTAACGGTTCACTTTACACCTGGAGCAAATGCATATTCTGAAGGAGCAATTTTTGGCATATAGTTTTATAAAAAAAATAAAAGTTCTACGCTAACTTCTTTCCGGTCTTTTCCCATATGAGAAATATTGAGTGGAAAAACAGTAAAACTGATTTTTTTGCTTCTACAGCTTCTCAGGGTACGCTAAATACAATTTCATACATTTCTTGTAATTTCTTTAAATATTTGATTATTTTATTGTATACTTTTTACACAAAACAAGAATTTGGCAGTTATACTGTTATTCCACTTCTCGATTCTAATAATTCTAATTCTAATAATGGTTTTTGAAAAATTACCTCGCAATTTTGATAAGCTGCTAACTCTTCCGAATCAGATTTATTACGAATATTTGTTAGTCTAAGTTGTCGCAATACGTTGGCTACTTCAGTTCTAGTTCGTCTGTTTTCTTCGAGGCGTCTCAGTGGTACAATATACTCGAGGCTTCGTCCACTTTTCAAGTCAACTAATTGTGCCTCAACCTGAATCAGTCGTTCTTGGTATAATTGTTCCCGGAGATATTGAAATTGTTGTAACAGTTCCGATATTTCATCGACACATTCTGACCGTCTTCTGGTGCATTCGTCTTCATCCATTTCGGAACTATCGTCCGAATCCAATTCATCGCCTTCACTGGAATCCCGACCTCCATCTCGACTAGATCCAGAACGTTCTGATTCCGCTCCTGACATATCCCCATCGCCGTCACTTTCTTCGACTACCATTGAATTACTCACTTTTATTGGAGGCATATTTTGTGGTTAAATAAAAATATGCAATTAATAGTTACAATTTTAAGCTGTCAACATTTGTTTGACATACACATATACACAATATTGATTTTTAGCATTAACTCAGGTTTTATTTATATGTTATTTAAAATTGGAAAAAGAGTATTTCATAAATTAAAACGATAAACAATTTACTTGGCAATTAATATTAAGTAATACAAATCAAAATCACTTAATTATACATATAGTGCAATTATATCCATAAGTGCAATGTAGACTTTAGCCGACATTAGCGACATCGAGCGACAGCAAGGTTGAGCGACAGCAGCGTATGTCTTGACGCACGCGCTTTAAGAAAAATACCAGTGTAGTTTGCAACACTGGATTACACCGTTTACACTACCAGCACCTCCGTGCTGGATGGAGGGTTTTTTGAAAAATAGCAAACATCTTTAAAACGAACATTTTTAAAGCGATTATAAAATGATTCAATTTGATAAGTAAATGAAAACATATTTAATTCAATATGTATGTACGATTGATCGTTTAAAACTGGTCAATAAAATCGATTCTAACTTGTAAACGGTCATATTACGTCCGTTACGGCCTTTAAATGATTGTGATAATAAACACCATTAATGCCATTAATATAATAAATTGACTTTAAAAATATATCAGCGGCTATATATTATAAAATTTAACGGCTACCCGTGACTTCGTTTTTCGACAAAATTACTAATTTGGCGACACACTTTGGAATCTCTCGTGACACACTTATGTGTCGCGACTCATAGTTTGGGAATCACTGTAATAGATAATAGATGTATGTATTTACAATTTGTATGTATGTATCGTATGTATTTACAATTTGAGTAATTATTAATAAAACTGACCAAGTGCGTGTTAGGCCACGCATAATATAAAGAGTTTAGTTATCGGGTCAACATTTCAAAACTAAAATGTATTCTCAAAATCAGTTTCAAAAAATTGTTTTTCATAAAGTCGAAAATGGTGTGGTGAATCATTATATAATTCAACCTAATATTTAGATAATGAGTATAAATAGCATTGACTACAATTTAAAAATATAGGTACATCAGCTGTGGTAATTTTATGAACGACGCTAATTTTTTTTCTTCATTCAAAGGATTACTTAATGATTGTATGTAATATACGCAATTACTTACTGTTATTGTTTTTTGGTTGCGTATACACCAAATAAGGAAAAAATGATGAAAGCTAGAAAAGCTTAAGCAACGAGGACTCACAAAGTTTATAAACACAAGTATATAAAAATTCAAGAAAAAGATTATTGAACTTGAATAATTTTCTATAGATATTTAAATTATAGATATTGTTACTTTTGTATTTTTAACTGTTTAATAATGTCTGGATTAAATATATATATTATAAAGACAATATCATCTAGTTCTTTTCATGTTATAGGCTTTATGTTTAGTGTCGAATGCAAATGCAACAATACATTTTACGTTTCTTCTTAGTTCTATAAGAATTGAAACTAATGATTGTGTTTAATATAGACAATAGTGTATTATTAACGTCTTTGTGGTTGCATACACACAAACACCATATAAAAAATGATGCAAGCGATGCAAGCTAATACGGCTAATACTTATCAAAAACTTACTAGAAAACCGAGAATTCCATAAAGTACAAAATTTTATTCGTTCTTCAAAACGCTCAAGCTGTTAAACCGATGAAGGAAAAAATTATTGCATGCAGTATTTTTGTAGAAAATTTAATTTACCCACTTACCTTATTTTTGTGTTTGATGGTTTACTTTACAAAGTATAAAATTTTATGACTTACAAAAATTTTATGCACTCTAGAAATAAGATGATTTGGCCAAAATAAGTGAATGATTTAAGCTGAATATATATTTTTTGTAATTGCAAGCACAGTTTCAAAGTTGCAAACTAAAAAATTACATATTACGGAAAAGTAGAAAATGTAAGCCTCTTTTAGTGCACCCTAGAAGCTATAAGAATCATTCAACAAAGCAAATATTTATAAAAACTGTTTTTGAAAGAAATTTAATATTTTTTAATTTTGTTTATAATTATTTTTCTCAAAAAATGAATGAAAATAATTTTATGCCTTTTTCTCTAATAATTGAAAAAAATCGAAATTTTTCACATTTTTTTTGTGAAGCAATGGTAAGTAGTAAAATTTAAAATCGGATTCAGTACACCGGAAAATATATAGAATGAGCAAAAAAAAACTTTTTTATATTTTTCCGTAACTATAGGCAACCCCAATACGATTTAATTCGATTATAAAAGCTCACTAAAGCTTTGGTTTCTAAGGAAAGCGGTGCCGTAATATGACGGCCAACAAATAACGGTGGATGGCGTCATTGAAACGTAGTGTGTACAAATCAAAACGGCCAAAAGAGTTGCTTTCCTAGGAAACGTTGAAATAGGTTGGAATGTCGACAAGAGGTACCGCTATTTTATATGACAACCGTTATGATGGTATCCAACGTTTTTGTACGGTAGCGGTGACCGTCATCTGTGCATGCCGGCTATGGCTTTTGCAACGTAAAAAACGTTGCATTTGGTGTCAAAAACTTGCCCTAGCTACTAATAATTAATTGGTAGAATTATGAAAGCTCGGGGCCCCAATTAACCCGAAAAATCCCCGAAATCCCGACCTCTGAGCGGACCCTACTTCTGTGTTTATGTGTGAAAGTTTTGTTCTATCATAATTTTGACTGATGAAAAGAATGAGCTTTTAATCGATTTTGTAAGAAATCATGAAGCTTGACATAATATACTAAAAAGCATGGAATATAGGAAATATGAAAAGCACTCTCTATAGTCTATATCAAATTTTAAAGTATCATTTTTAAACATCTCACTTCCTTTCGAATGATATTTTTTTCTCTTCCGATGATTCCTCGTCTGCAAAATATACTATCAGTGCTATGTCTAATTCATCCATTCTACACCGCAGTTGAGGACTAAAAAGGTACTTTGCTTTAGTAGATCACCTTAAAAGTAAGTTGTGTAAACTAACAACTACCCGCATTGCTAAGAGACGGCTATGTCGGTGACGTTATCCACCGCTATTTGTTGACCCTCATAAACCGGCACCGTTTTCCTTAAAAACCATAACTTAAGTTAAAATGCAATTACTTTTAAAAATTAGTCAAAGTCCAACAATGATATTTTAAATTTGACAAAAATTTTTTTTATCATATATTTAATTTTAAGATATTGTTATATTACTTAGTTATACTGACATTTGAACGTGTGTAGTAAATGTATTGATATTGACTTGTTCTTTTCAGGTTTCCGAAAGTGTTTGGTTAATTATTGAATATAGGTATACTAACAGTGGCTGGACTACAAATTGTAGCCCCCCCCCGCAAAAAATAGATCGGCTCCCAACCAATATGAATTTTTGATTTTCGTATCGTCCCATATTTTGATTTAGCACCGATTTTCTTACGAAAGGTCCTTTTTAAAAGTTTAAGAGTTAGTAGATAATATAATTTTTTTCATACCAGGTGTAATATTTTGTTTTGAAAATTAGCATATTGTCCGTTAAGAATAACAACAGTTTCTTAATATCCTTATTTGTAACATCTTGGTCGAAACCCATGGTATTTTCATCGTTATTCAAATCAATTGCCGTACTGCTTCTGCTATCAACATGTTCAAATTGTCCTTCATCTCTAGGTGTAGTACCTTGATTTCTTAGTTTTAAGTCAGTTGGATTAATTTTTTCGCTATAAATTTGTTCAAACACCTGTTAATCTTTAGAAGTACTTTAATTTTCTGTGATCGTAGCAAACGATTTAAGAAAACGGGATAGTTTTGGTATTTTTGCTAAACGTTCCTGTTCCTTTTTCAATTTCTCTTTTTTACGACACCCTCTCTGCAGCACCACTTGTACTAATTTTCTCAAAATTTTCGGGTCCTCCAAAGCTTTGGGCCCCCCGCGTCGCGGGGTCTAGCCATATGGTAGTTCCGCCACTGTATAATAACCTTAATGATAAATTTAACAATATTCATACATTTATCCATTACATTACTTTTTGTCTTTTTGATTCAAATAAGGTAACGATTGTTTGTAGTATAGACAATTACTTATGTTAATGCCTTTGAGTTGCCTATACACGTAGTTTAAAAAAGACAACTAAGCTTTATCATAGGTATAAATTCTTTTAAAAAATTTTAAAATCCAGATTTATTGAATTTTTCAAAGCCTCATATCTTAAATGTGCTTTGTGGATTTTGTTGCATTTGTATTTTAAAATATTTAATATTGCCTGGATTAAATGAATATTTGCTTGTTCTTTTCATGTTTCTGAAAGCTTTGTGTTGAGAGTCGCATGAAAATAAGAGAACTTTTAAGGATAAATAACAAAAAGAGTAATTTATTGCCTCTCAGGCAAGGTAATTAAATACATTTTTTTCTTATGTATTTATTAAAAATGTTCCCTAATGTTTTTTGACCTATGACCTGTAGACTTTAATTTTGAATAAATAATTTATAATAACGTAGTATACGTCGCTGCACTCCAGGTTGTATGTTTATGTCAATTTAAATTAAACGTAGACTATATGTAGTATGTACTCGAATGAAAATGTAGAGATATTGTTATATTAGTGTTATTACGCTAAGCAATATTCATCTCCACACTCTTCTGCAGCAAAATCGAAACGCAAGCGCGTCCCGACGCCACTAAGAGGCGCCTGTGCACCAGGTCACGGCACCCTCAAGTTACCCTCCAGTCGCCCGGAATATTTTTCAGTGAACGCACAAGAAAACTTGACGCCAAAGAAAATATGCCGTTGTTACTGGATTTCACTTTTAAATCTATAATTAAATAAGTAAAAAAAAATCGTAGTTTAACAAATTTTTTTCTCATAAAATTTTTTCATTGAAAAAATTCAGTTTTTATTGTGACGGACGCTTTTTTAAAGTGTGACACCAAATAGAAAATAACATTGCCGAAAAATCATTGTGGAACCGTCGACGACGGCAAAATTACATTACACTATACTTTGTAATATCTCAAACATACCATTTAAATTTTCAACATGAGAGTGTTTCGTTTCTTGATTTACTTAAACAATGTAAGAAATCTTTAACCGATTTTTTTTCTATAAACATTTTGTGCTTTTTGGATTGAAGTGCAGTTCGAGTGATATAATAAAATGTGCATCTTTGTGAAACTTATCGATTGATTTCAAGATAAATTCTCTGGAGAATCGGCACTCTGTACAATGCAATTTTGGCATGCGAGCGTAGTACAACGTACAAATGTATCAATTACATTTAATAGTCACGCGTTTCGTGTCGAATCTTTCATTGAAAATTTAATACAATGATCCAACAATTAATACGTTATTAATGTAGAGTTTATGAACAGCTTCAATGTCAGTTATTTAACATATTAGACCAGAATTATCGTAAATTACTGATACAAAAATTAATAGATAAAATGATTCGATGTTCGACCCCATCTCGTTATTTAGTGTTAGTTTTGTTATTGTTAACGTTGCATTGTTGTAACGGTTTTGTTTTGAACGATTCGCCCAATTCTTTCGCTCAATTTCGCAAGTGGGGTGGAGGATACAACGGGACGTTAGAGTTTGAATTTAAGACGGATCAGCCGAATGGCTTACTGTTATATACGGACGATGGAGGGACCTACGATTTTTTTGAAATCAAATTAGTCGAGGGTGCGTTACGTTTACGATACAATTTAGGGGGTGGTGCACAAATTATCACTGTCGGTCGGGATTTGAACGATGGTCATTGGCATAAAGTGAACGTGTTACGACAAGTGGAACATACATTGTTGACAGTCGATGGAATTACGCAGAGCAAAACATCTCGTGGCAAAGAATTCCAATTTGGCCGTTTTGCGACAAATTCGGACGTATTTATTGGCGGCATGCCGGCTCTGTACAATAACAAGCTTACATTACTGGCATTGCCAAGCGTGATATTCGAACCGCGATTCGTTGGCTCCGTTAGGAATCTAGTTTATGCTGATCAGGAATATGGTTCTCCCAGGAGACAGGAGATGCGATCGAAAGATATTAAGGTAATGTATAGTCTTCATAGTCGTTACGATTTTCCACTCAAATATCTACCATTGATTTCATCTATCTCTCTATATACGTTCCTTGCATGATTTTGCCAAAGATAAAACGGCTTTTACCTTTAGATTTTAGATTTAGTTTACAATAGCGATGTAAAACTACCGCAGCATGACGTATAGGCACTGGAAATTGAAGATTCACATCTACTTTTTTCAAGAATACTTATCTTATGGAACAAAAAATATTGGTTTTTTAATCTGTGATTCAAATTAAGGGTAGTACCTATATGCATAGGAGATATAATCGGGTGCAAAAGTACTGATCACTCAAAATTCATGAATATCTACTGATTTATAGGTTGTCACGAATAAATGCTTTTAATTATAAGTGAAATACTTATAATTCATAAATTCTTGATTTAAATAACACAAAATACATAAAATAAAAAAGTCTACTTACTTTTGACAGTGACTATACCGTGATTTACACTATGTATTACCGAATTAACCAGTAAAATCAGGTTTTCGATTTGTTTATTAATCAGTAACTATTTAGTGAAATTATAAAACATGAACATTTGAAATATTTGCCACCTTTTTTACAGTAGTTCAAATAAATTTAATTTATTAAGCAAACATAACATCATAAAAACAAATTTGAAAATAGAGGTTGTTTCAATTGTTGTAACTTTTGAACGGTGTTGTCAATCATTTTAAATTTTTAACTGTAGATTCAGGATTAACTAAGGGACATCTTAATATATTTTCACTCGTTTGATTAAACGATGATTAAACACTTAAGTAGATACTTATAATATAAAATTGTAAATAAGATGTTGGGATGATGGAAATGTAAAAGCGGATACTTTTTTTTTTCAATATAATCATTTTGTTAAACCTATTGGTATATCGCAGGTACTGGAATTTTAAGATTCATATCAAATATTTAAAAGCTACTTATCTCACTGAACAAGAAATATTGGTCTGAATTAGAAAACTTATTAAGTAGGTGCTCATATTTAACCCATTAATGTCCAAAACTTTAATTTAATTTTTTTATGATGATTTATAGTTTTTATTACTTCAAAATGGTGCCAAATATAAAAAAATGAATATTAATGCTATTAGGAAGTTTATCATCTTAGATTAGGATTATGACCACAGGATTAGGATTACTTTTCATATTAAATTCATTTCTCGAGAGTAAAATTAATAGTTAAAAGTTCTTTTTTTAATGGATATTTTATTCTTTATTTGACGTTTTTTTTTTAATTAAATTTTTGTACTATGCATTTCACTACTTTTGTAGCTTGTTCAGGTACCTACTTAATTATAAACACCAACTTTATATTAATAATTTAAGTATAAATTTTGAATAATATGTGTTGATAGTCTCTCAATAATTAAAATATGTAAAATTATCAATCATTCCAAACATTTTTTAAATAATTTATTAATAATTATTTAAAAATTTTTTGAATGATTGATAATTTTACATATTTTAATTATTGAGAGACTATCAACACATATTCAAAATTTATACTGAAATTATTAATATAAAGTTGGTGTTTATAATTAAGTAGGTACCTGAACAAGCTACGAAAGTAGTGAAATGCATAGTACAAAAATTTAAATAAAAAAAAAACATCATATAAAGAATAAAATATCCATTAAAAAAAGAACTTTTAACTGTTTATTAACTATGGATAAGAACTCGAATAAATAAAATTAATTTTTGTTATCCATAGAAATTTCTAAATTGTCATGCAACTGTAGTTGCGGCTGGTCACTAATGGGTTAACACTTGGGTCTTAAGGTTGTTAAAATGCTGTCGAGGGGAAGTTGCACGGGATATTTTTTTCATGCTAATTACATAACTTAAAAACAAATTAAGGCATCCATAGTCAGCCTCAAATAAACAATACTTATGATATTTTAAAAATTAATGAAAATGAAATTTTGTGAAAAATACAAAGCACCATAAATAAGATGGATTGTCATTATACCAATGATTCAAAAATAAGCAATGTGCATTTTGAACAAAGATAATTTTGTGATATTTCTTAATATTTACTATTTTATTTCTTTAGAAATTTGGTCTAACAACAAACAAGACCTTCATTAATGATTTTTTAGTTTTTGGTCAAGTTGTCATTATATTTTAATGTAAAAATGGTTCTGTGTATAGAAAGCAGTAAAATAACAGAAGCTAAAACATCAACTTAGATATTTTTCTTCTCAACCACTAACAACTAAACATAAGAAAATTTTCAAACTTTTCCAAAATGTTTCTTCATTATTAAAATAGTATTCTATATAATTTTTTAAAAATTTATGGAGTTGATTTTCCTTGGTCCCAACTACATGATTGCAACAAGTAGAACCACATTATAATTTTCATTTTATTTACGTTTCATTTAATTGTTTCAAAGAAAATATCTAAGGATCTTATTTAAATACCAGATTTATATAACTTAATGTCAGCAAATTGTTTTACATCTACAACGTTAAGCTTCAAAGTTGATTTAATTGATGCTCAGATTTTAAGTACATGAAACGCCAACTTGTAATTGATTTTGATAAATCTCTTTATTTACTAAAGACTTTAAAAACCACAACTTTTTACTTCAATCACAGTTAATTCTTTATTTTTTATAAATCTATAAGTCCATATGTGTATTATATAAAAATGGTTCTATTTCCTACTAGGAGCTTATTTATTGCAATGATACATTGAAAGTTTTACAAAAATGTGTCAAAACTTTTCTCTTAGTTGATTATTTAATGAAGAAACTGAAAAGTAATTCCGTCTTAAAAAAATTGAATCATAAATGTACAGATAAGCATTAAATTGGGATGGGATCTCAGCAGTTTTTCACTGCACTTAAAATGACAAATAATAACCAAATTTGCTATAGTAAAATAGATAAAAATATCTAATGAAAAATGTTTAAGACTTAAAGTTTACCGTGATGATATTCTATTTGAAATATTTTGTAATAAATCAACTTATATAGGCACTGAAATAATTTGTTAAAGCTTAACATAACTTGATATTTTAATACTAATTTTTGACTTGTTTCAATTAAATGTTTAGTAAAAAAGCTTGAAAATCAAGTCAAGTAGTGAATCTGTAATTCGTTCTAATTCTATTAAAAGAAATATCTGCTACTTGCTGTTGATTAAGAGAACATAAGTATAATTTTATTGTATGTATAATATGTAAAATACTTTATGTATAATATTTTGTATGTACTAACTCCTACCATGTACACCAGAAATTGCTTTATTTGAATTTTCCCTGGAAAAAAGTTCAAATAAAAGTGATAGGTATTGATGAGTCTAAGAAGTGTAAACAAAATCGTTAGAGCCGAAAAACCGAAAAACTTAAAAAATTTAAAACCAAAAGCTTTGCGGCACAACTAAATGTAAGTAATATGAAAGTAAAATTGAAAGCTTGGTGAAATTTGGGTAAAGCTTTCGATACGATATCGCTGTCAGACAAACACATACACACATACACACACAGGTTTCTGGTGAAAAATCGAAATCGAAATTTCGACCCGATTACAACATTTCCTTGATTAGTATAAGAAAGCAAAAATTTACAGTTGTTCAAAAACAACGGGACAACTGTAGCCATCAGATACTTGTTTTGACGAATTGTAATTTTTGTTATCTGGTTTGTCTGTTTTAAATATAAAATATAGTTAAATTAACAGATTCTTCCTGAGCGTTTCTGTGTTAAGTTTCAAGAGTTGAATTTTATCAAGTTACTATTGATTAAATCCGCTAACTACAATTAAGGGAAGGTTTTACCATTTCTTTACTAGTGCAAATGACGATTAACTTATTTCTGCCAGACGTAGCTCTTTGTATTTCCTTACTAGAAATTCCATGCTCTAATAGTGATCCCTGTTTTATATTGGGTATGTTAAACAAGGTAGAAAACTAAAAAAAGGCTACTATATATTTAATGTGTTGCATATCACGTCATAATAATAATAATAATAATTGGCAAATGTGTGTATGCAAACAGTCAAAGACGGTTTGTTTTAATGCTTTGTTATCCAATTCAATGTTAATTTTGTGACCCAGCGATTAAAGTGTCGGTCTAACATGCGAGAAGACTACGGGACGAATCTCACATTCGTTATTTTTTATTTATTTTAATCGCACATTCGGTATTTTAAACTTAAAGTCGTGAAAATTTCACGTTTAGCTACTAGCTAATATTAATAAATAAAATCACAATACCTTGAACCGTGTGGTAGAATCATTTATTGTAAACTTTTTGAATCACTTGTTTCACTGGTTTTCTAACTTCTTCAGATACTAAAAAGGCAAGGACTGGATGAATTTTTCAATTGGACAAAGTAGTATTTGGAGAAAATCTTTCTTAATGTTAAAACAATTTTTATAAACAAAGTTTTCCAAAATTTGTTATAAAAAAATTCAGTACAAGAGAGAGCTGTTTCAAAAAAATTATATAAAATTACTCCTAAAATTATTTATATAAACTGTTATACAAATACTTAGCTCCCGCCATAATAGTACAATAATGTGTAGTTGTATGAGTGATTATAACACAAAATTTGATAAAAAACATTGATTCCTAGAACAAAAAATGTAAGCCATAAAGTGAATTTAATTGAACTTTTAAAAGGTTCATATTTCGCTCTTGAAATAAAAAAAATAAAAAAGCAGTAGCAATATCGCTTTTTTCAATTATATTAGGAGTATAAAAAAGTAAACGAGAATATATTTACCTATATACTACATCTATTCTACATAGGTGGAAAGCAAACGCGTTTATGCTTACGCAAATATCATCGGTTTTATATTTGATAAGTTACTATCAAATGATTTCGAATGAAAATCACCAGTGTTAATAATGTTTTTTTTCATATTTATTCAAATAAAAAAGTTTTACATTGTATGAAGATTATATAAATTGTATTTATTTTTATTTATGTAGCAAGTTGAACCAAAGAAAAACTTTTCATTGAAATCCTGAATGCAAAGCGTTTTATAATTGCTGTAACAAATACAAATATATATACAACGCTTTTCATAATTAGATGATTATTTATATAGAATCCCAGAGTTACTTCAATGTGATTAATTTCATCACCTAAACATTTTAGAATCTTATTGCATTCACTTATTCTTTTTCACTTTGTATGTACATATAACTTGTTAAAAAAAAATAACACGCCTCCGGAAACTAATTGAAAAATTAGCCTATCATGCAGAAAGCTGTCGGAGACTTCAATAAAAGAAAAATGATTCGATTTTACACTTGTATTCATTGAAGAGATTCTTCTTGTTATTAAATTGAATTAAAAACTTTTTATTGTTTGTCAGAAAAGATAATTAATTTTAACTTCAAACCTAGAAAATGCAACGTCTTTTCATTCACGTTTGTGCGTTATACATTCTTGTCATAACTTTTCTTCTTTTAACATTTCACGAGATAAGTTGGAAGAAAGTTGTGCCGATGTAAAATATAAAGTTACGTTTAATTTAAAATTGAAATAATGGTTTTGATTATAATATAGAAAACAAATTTATATATAATACTTTATTCGTGAACATTTTTTTGTTTAAATATAAATAAATTAAATAACGAGAAAATGGGAATTGGTGAACTGATTTAAATTCCATGAAGTTTTACGAAACATCATTATTATAGAAATTGATAGTTTAGTAAGTACATGGAATAAATTCACATTCCAGCTCAAGTAGCTATACATTTATCTTGCGTTAACAATTCAAATTTCTACATACCATTTAAATTAATTGAAATAACAAGTTCTTTTTACTGAATTTCAACAATGTAGTGAGTTTCGAAAATGTATATATATGTGCATTCTGCATATAAGAGTATACACATATTATGTATATATCTGTTTCAATTTTCACTGAACCTCGTTTCAATTTAATTTTAACCATTTTAAATACAAAATGTTTGCAATATTCAACATAAGTTTCATTCTGTATAAATCTACAAATTAAATATTGAATTGGTTATAAGCTTTTTCTCCTTTTTCCATAAGAAATAGCTTTCATGTACGCTTTACTGGATAACTGATAAGAGTAGATATGCTTGACCGCCATTAGAATCCTGTCAACTCGAATTGCCGTAAGAACGTGTGTTATAATAATGCTGTTCAATACTTATTTTATCACTTAATTTGGTATTTTTAGTTATGGAAAATGTAAAATTTTTATTTGTGGAAAATTTTAACTAGTTTTATGAGTTTCTAAACACGTTTTAAAAAGCTTCGTTTGAGTTATTGCATTTTTATTATATTGTAACGTTTTTACGGGTTCTTCGATTTGTGTTTGAATGACGACAATTTATTTTTTTAACAAATGTTTATTTATTTACACTATTTACACCTTAACAATGGTTAAGTGCACTGTTACAATAATCACTAATTAATTTTAATATTATTCACAATTTATTTAACATAATGTTCACTATTTATTTAACACTCACAATTCACGATTTATGTATAACTCGGTTGAAGATTTATTTATGACTGACTTGCCTATGTTTGTCCGGGGTTACCCCACTTACTCAGTTCTAGCATTTTCTATTCTTCATGGAACAATTCGTTTTATTTATTTTATTCTGTTTTTTTCCCCACCCATAAAGAATCATCAGTGGAAAAGTCTGGAAGCTCTGCTCCTTTTTTAATTCACCGAGTAATCCTTTTGGCCAAACCCTCGCGGCAGGTGGTCTCAAAGACTTATCTTCTTGAGAAAGGATGTTCGAGAATATTCCACCAGGTCTCTCCCATCCTACAACCACGTCGCTCTCCATTGGCTGGTTGATTGGATTGGCCCACCCATCAGCTGAGACAGTTTAAAGAGCAGGCGCCACCCCCCAAACTCACAAAATGGCGACACTCCCGCATCCTTAAGTCTTTTCCTTGCTCTTAAGACTGTGACAATATTCTGTATTAAAAAAAATGTTTCCAATTTTGTTAGTAAAACTTATAACTGTTTTTCCGTTTTGTTTTCTCCTGTTTTGTGGTTTCGTTACTTTGTAAATTTCTTGAAACCGCTACTTTAAAAATTATTTAGCAAATTTTTGTTACTTGGAATTTCCAAAAAGACCCAACAAATGGCCAAGAAAAACTACAGAAAAAAGTTTTTTCCCCGTGAAATAGAACAAAACCCCTTAAACCATGTCGCACTTAGTATTTGATTAATTTGGTATGGCTATTTACAATTTGTTGAACATAACAAGTCACACAAACCTATTTACTGTTCCATTAGCTTCGGACTTCGGAAAGTACTCATAAACTAATAATCTAACTCATAATCTTTTTTTTAAAAGAGGATTATTGTGGATAGTGCTACAGAAATGGATTCCTGGGCCTGCGACATTTTAGTGGTGTGGTCCTAACTCCTAAGGTTATGATTAATTGATAACTTAAAGCAAATATGGGCATGGTTTTGCAAATATAGGCCATATGACAAAAGTCATTGAACTCTCCCCTTTCAGTACCACTGCTCATAGATCCTTATGGTAGTGTAAGGTGGGAGTGGTTACCCACATTTATTTACACATATATATTTACAATTACAAGGGCCAGCACTAGCCCCAAACAAATTGAATTGCTTAAGGTATATAACGTCATTTCGTCAGGGCAGTTGCGAGAGGTATCACTGCATGTTTGAATTCCATTTCTAGTCGCCACAGTAGTTTCAAATAACAATGAAATAGGTTTCGCTTGTTACATGCACAGAATAGAACACATGAACCTAAGCGTAAATAGACAAAGCTGAACGAAGCCGGCTAAATTGACACTGTGAAGACTATAGTTCCAGGCTTCATATTTCAACGTATTCTAAGTAAGATTTAAATAGTTCGTTTACATAACAATTGAATTGATTATGTTTAATAATTTTATTATATTATTACTACGATTCCATCAATATTATTGTCGTTTCAATGCATTTAATACAGTAATTGCATTTTTAACAGTATTATATTATATATGTATTTTTACATAATTTGTTTGGGGGTGCTGCAGTACCGCAGTGCATATAGACGAGCCGCCACTGATACCTACACTTTTAAACAAAAATTTGTTTATAATCTTTTATTTATTTTATAAGTAAGTATATTATAATATCATTTCGGAACTAAAGTGGGTCACTCATAATTATTAAACAGGTCACTTGGTCACCCGCGGGTCGTTGGTTGCCGACTCCTGACTTAGACCATACTCAAGTCCAATAATTTTTGGTAGACTTATGTTAGCGGCACAAAATTTCATTTTTGCTTACTATCTGAGTACTTATCACAATTTGATTGTCATTAAAACGTTTTTTTTCTTTTCTTATTTCTTCTTTATTTTAGGGAAGGGTCGTCCTATTTATTATTTTTTTATTATTTATTATACCCTATGTCACTACAGCAGTTGCGACGAATATAATGGCACCTAAAAAATTAAAATCCGTCAAACCGTTTAGGCTGCATATTGTGCCAAAAAATAAGACATAAGACACATACATATATACGCTCAAAAATATTACCCTCTTTAGGCATTTGGGCAAGACGAAAAGAAACAAAAAAAACCATATAATAAAATTTAAGGTGTCTATTTTGAAAATAAAGAGACAATCTATTTATGTTGTATAATGTATAGGTTGAATCTTAATGAATTTGGTCCTTTGAGCATTGCATCCTCAAGACATGTGTATGATAAATGCATATCCTTAAATAGATAATTAACGAGATTCGAAGCCTGTTTATTGTCATAATCTGTTAATTGTTCGAATTAAGTGCTAGATATCTACATATGAAAAATAAGTTTTCCACTAGCTTAGCCTTTCTATCAACACTAATGTAATAGTATGTGACATTTATGTTTGAATTCGCTGGTGGAGATGTGTGCATAATATGAGATTGTATTGTACGAAAGAATCGATAATGAATTGAGTTTAGGACGTGACACGCCAACTGTTACGTGTGTTCGATAAAAACATTTACATAATTCCTCTTATAAGAATATATTTAATATGTTGTTTTCATGTTCGTGTCAAGGCACGAACATGCATTTTATTTGAAAATTTAACTACCACATTACGCTCGCTATATTTAAAAAATTTTTTCACTGCACTAACGACAATGAGACAAAAAGTTTCAATTTTATTTCTGTTATTTATATGGCTACATACTAAATAAATGAAACGAATCTATATACATGCAGTTATATTATAATCTGATATATAAATATGTTATAATATGTAACGATTAAAAACAATGTAAAAAAGATTATGAATAACCTATTACAGATAGTGCCAATTTAATATGTAAGGCTATTAATAAGCTTGACAGTGTTAATGTATCAAAAATGTGATAATCGTGTGATGAATACCTACATACGTTAAAAGCGTCTTAAGGAATTTATCTTAATTGTAATCTAATAGCTCTTGTTGATAATATAATCCTGTTGATATTTATCCTATTAATACACTTAATACGCTATTAACTCTTTCGTATATCGATTATTTTGAAGATCGTTATAAAATATTTTATAAGAGAAAAGGAAAAACCGCAGTAATTCTTTTGTGCGAATAAATGAAATAATAAAAAAAATATATATAAGCTCGTTTTTGATTCTATTTTCTCCAATGATAACAATTGTTTTCGGAATAAATAAAAACGAGGAAAAAAAGATTTAATCAATGCTAAAGCAGCGAAACTTGTTTCATTTTTTCACCAGTTTGCTTTGTTTACGCGAATGCGGAATGATGTAGATATACAATAAACATGTACATACATATGCACAATAGGAACATAATATAAACCTTTGAGTGGAAATGAAGCTTCATGTTCGTTGAATTTCATGTGAAATTCAAACAAAAGCCCACGTACTTTCTTGTTCAAACAACAAACTTCTTTAGCGACTTATTAAAGTGTGTAGGCTTATTTATTTAACAATACGTTTTGAATAGTAAACTTTTAAAAGTTTATAATTGAATAAAAATACAAATAAACTCAAAAATAATCTAGCTCTATGATGCTAGTTATTAATTTTAAATGTGTTCGATAAATGACGAGTGTGCAGAAAAAATTGTTCATATCCATTTTTGGTCAAACTGTTGAGACTTGCCGACAATCTATTTTTTCTGCTTTATAAATTTGCAATCTGTCCCGGGACATTAAAGAAATATGATTAATGTACAGGTGGGAAAAACCGCACCCCCTATAAGGTGGTTAGTGGTTCTCTTGAAAGGTAACTCCAGAAATGAGCCGCGATTCAGCCTTCGATGGTGGTCGGAATTATCCAGGAGCTTGACAGTTAGATAGTTTGGATGTTCGTCCAGTCTGTGCAAGTATTTTTGACTGAATCTGGATATCTCACTCCTCACTGTAGCTACTTTGTGGTCCCGATGGATGGCGTGATTGGTGACGTACCAAGGAGCGTCAGTTATTGTCTTCAGAGTTTTTGACTGGAAGCGCTGAATCTTGTCCACATTGGAGTTACTGGCGGCTCCCCACAGCTGTATCCTATACGTCCAGATGGGTTTAAGTATGGATTTATTTATAGTTAGTTTGCTGTCTAGGGATCCCAAACATTTCATATCTATTTTTGGTCAAACTGTCAAGACTTGCCGACAATATATCGATTCTTTTGAAAGACGTATTGTAAATTTTATTAAAATCTTTACTTCTGTATCTCGTAGCTCATGTTTAGTAATTTTATATGACGCAGTTGTAAACTAACTGTAGGTACATATATTTTGGTAGATGTTAAAGCTACAATAGTTCTTCAAATCAAATTTTTACTTAGAATGAAAATAGAAACCTCCATTTTGAGGTTTAAAGCTCGCTAACTAAAATTTTTATATCTTCTAGACTACGTTCCACTAAAATCTAAATGATAACAACGTTAAAACTAGCTGAAAAACGTTTTTCCAGACGCTTATTAATGACAACCATGGTCGTTGTGTTGAGTAAAACGTCATCAATAATGCCATAACTTTTGCTAACGATCACGTAAATCTTTCTCAAGACATAGATCAGAGCGTTAAATGTCGCTAAAACCATTAACCAAGTTAGTGAAATTGACAAAAAACAAGAGCAACAAGCGTAATCATTGAAAACGCGTTGTGGAACGTAGTCTATATTTTTCATATAAAATTGTACTGTTTTTAGTAAGATCATTTTGTATAGTTTCAGACAAAGGCTTATGATCTTAAACCTAAACTGTGGTTAGTTATTTTGTTAAATTTTTGAATGAAAGAAGTCACGGGTAGTCACATACCATAGTATATGAAAGCTGATACATAAATCATAATACAAATATAAGTACGTTAATTACAAAGAAAAAAACAATACGATCAAAACTGTCTAACCACCTGTACGTGAAACTACTATAGAATTGCTTGAAAAACTCAAAGGATCCAAATTGATATTTCCTACATAACTATGCTGATACATTTTTTAAGAACTCATTTTACAATAGAAAATCATAAATTCAATTGACCTCATTTATTATTTTTATATAAATTTGCTTTAACGCTACCATACGTTGCCAAAAAAGGCAACCAAATTTTATTTTAATTTAAAAGAAAAACATTGCTATACGAGTATTAATTTTTTTTAAGAGATGGACAGTTTATTATATCTATATTCTGCCCGTAATTTCGTTAACTTAAAACTAGCCCAAAAATCTAGACACAAAAAGGACTTCTGTCTATAAAAGGAGAAACTGCAAGCAGGACAACATTCGAGAACTTTTTCACCAAAAATTAAAAATACAAAGACATTATCTTTTTTTTAAGAGATTCTGCGTCTGTTCTAGATTTAAAAAAAAATACATAAAGCTGCGTTACAAGTTCTGCGTTGTAACAACTATGGCAAATTTTTGTATGTTGCCCATTGCCCCATTTTGATGAACCGTAAATGTATGGTTTTATTTTGATCTGGAACAGACCTTTTAGATAAAAATACTAAACCTATAGACAAGACATTGCTGTGAGTTTTCTAAGAGTTACTTACCTTACTAATAAATTAATGAAATCTCTATATGTATATATAAAACAACACCATGATTAACTGACACACCACTTGAAGACTAAACCAGCGAAGAACAAGTTTGAAACTGTTGTTCCTGAGAAGACTATGAGTCTCACTAAGGAAGGATTTTTAAAATTTTACCTCTAATAGATCCAAAAAGAGGGTTTAAAGATTTCCATTTTTTTCAAAATTCTAATTTTGCACTTTGTTTCTTATTTCAATTAAGGGTCGAAGAAAACTACTAAGCCACTATCTTTAATTGAATTAATCTTGGTACCATTTTAAATGTTTAATTTTGTAACAAAATTCTCGTTACTTGTCCTTCTGCTTGCAAAAAGGTAGTTTTGTAAGTATAGTTCTCTTTTAATTAAGGTGACCATACGTCCCGGATTTCCACCTTGCGCTCCGTATTTTTCTAGAAGCAATATTTGTCCCAGATTCAGGTTTTTTGTCCTGGATGTCCCGAATTTTTGAAAAAGATCTTATTTTCAATATATATTTTAAATATATTTCATATAAAAAAATATACTTCGGAAAAACACACTAAAAGCGATATTACTTACTAAAGGTAAGTATGAAGAAAATTGTATAGAATTTTATACAATGGTTCAGAGAAAAAGACCTACTGAAAAAGATCCATAGTTCAGAAAAATATAAAAAGTTTTGTACTCAGTAATTCTGATTAAAAAATTTGATTCATTTAAAAAAAATACTGATTTTTATTATATCCTTAAATAGTATTTGTTATGTATAATTTTTATTAAAAAAATAATTTAACACACCATATTTAAGTTATTTAACTTAACTAGCGCCCCCCCCGCTACAAGTTTCCGTCCCGTATTTGAAATAAAAAATATGGTCAACTTACTTCTTTAACCTGAGATGTATTAATTTATTTTATTAAATTTTATGTTTTTATGTTAAATAACTTTAGAAATAAAACTAGGTTTACCTACAGTGAAAAATAAATATTCAATTCATAAGCTTAAATAGAACATTTTTTTCTTGTTAAAGCTAATTAAACAGTATTTGCATTTTCTAAAACCTCTACAGTTAAAGTTGTAGAAAGTTAATTTAACAGCATACAAATACTTGAACAAGAACTGGTTTTTGCTAAAAACAACTCTTTTTTTCCATAGTATATAAAAATAAAATGTTAACATTTTGATTTTAATACATTAACGTTGTAAATACTAAATATGTGTGCCGCTTTTCCCCAATATAGATTATTTACTCCAAGTTCTATTTACATATAATTAAATTTCATTTATAATTCCTGTCATATCCAATCAATAGGGTTGAAATAATTAATTTGGTATTTGACAGATGCCATGCCATTAAATAATTTTGATTGAGCAAAAAGTTAATATTAACAAATCGTACAAATCTATCCTATATTGTATGTCTAGACATGATGAATACTTGAAATGTTTCAAATAATGTTGTTTTATAAGTTGATATCATGCAAAAGTTGAATTTATTCAGAAAAAATATATAATAAAACGTAGGTAATCGTTCAAGCCGACTTAAAAATTATCGCAAAAATGCACGTTTATACAATGTTATGTTTTTAAGGTATTTTATTTGTTATAGTAAAAATACTTTTTATATTTCTGTCGGCTTATGTTTATAAGTTACTATTTCAACATAAAATCTATGATGCTGAATGTATAGCATAATATACTAATTAGTACATGTACGGGTTATATTCAATGGAGTAATAGTAGGGATGCTTTTGCTATAGAAATATCAACATTAATACATATAATGGAACATTTATAATCGGATTAGTTAACACTCAACAATGTCCTAGTATAATATATAGTAATCTAAAATTTTCTTCATTTTCATTTTTCATTCCGGTATTCATTTTGCATTTTAACGAAAACATAGGTAATCTGTTAATAATAAAAACCTTGTAGAAAAGTAGTATGTAGGAATTAATTATTTGAATTTCACTTATAAAATCTCTTTTTAGAACAGTATGGGTAAATACAGAGAGGTTTTATGTTACTTTAAGTTTAATTAGTGTAAATGTTTTCAAAAATAACAATTAGGAAATATATTTCGCCATAACACGTTGTATAAGGATGATTGGTATATAAACTGCTTAATGATATGCTATTAAAACATCAAATTATTCAGGTAATTTTCCGAGAAAAAAGCGTTTAAAATGAAAAAAAAAAACTTAAAGTAAAATTAAAAGAAATTTTAAACTATCATATAAACAAGATATGTAATTTTTTATATTATTTACTATATCACATATGATTCCTCATATGCATGGTGTTAAGCCTTTTTGCCAAAAATACGAAGAGGCGACAAAGTTTTTTCATTTTTAGTGTTTAATGTACAAGCTTTGATATGTGCAATTAACATATAAATTATTTTACGGATTTTTAAATACATAATATTTTAGTAATATGTTTTACAAAAATCTAGCAGCGCTAACGAAAAATCAATACCAGCTGCTGAAATACTCGCCGTTGTCCGGATTGAAATTTTTTGAATACAGATAATAACACCTTCATAACCTGACACAAAACTTGATATTAGCTCCTAGCAAAAGCTGTGTAACCAATAAAACAAAAAAGTTTCAATTAGCAATTAATAAACTCTGTAAATGATTTCGAACTACTATTTCAAGTACACGAATCCCACCGTTTCCTTTTTCAATTCTTTTTATAATTAACGTTATTTTGCTTAGTGGGGCGCTGTTTTATGTAAAATATTCAATTAATATTTAAGTAATTGAATATTTCCACGTATGTTGAAGACGAGAACAATTTTAACATTTGTTTGACTTTAACATTTCAGCGGTAGAAGCGGAGCGTATTGTTGACGCGAAGAATACAGACTTAACGTCTTAGAATAAATAGTCATATTATGCACAAATATAATTAAATAAATTTTAATTTTTTGAAAAACTGTGAAATGTATAGCTTCTATTTCCATTAAACACTTATAAAATAAATTGTTAATTTTGTACCTACTTAAAGGATGATAGGAACCCGTGCTGATTTGATGTCAAAGTTTTTCACGGTTAAAATTAAACTCTCTTATAGGTCGGATTAATAAATATTTAACAATGGAAAGATAGATTTCATATGGCTTTATCAAGTGAAGCAGTTGAAAAATCTTTTTAATAAATTTTGCTTGATATTATTACTTGTAAATGTAATAACTTGCGATGCCAGGAGTTTTATTTGATATTTACATATCAATATTTGACTCGAGTTTGACTTGATTTTAAGTCAAATTTAGGTCAACTAGTTGAAAATCGAATCAAGTAGTACTGAAATTAATTCATATAGGAAATCTCTAGCTCTACTACAATAATTTAAGTCAACGCTCATATAATTCGAGATTTTATTGATATTTCGTTTTCTTGGCTTTTATTGATGTTTTGAGTCTTTAAAAATCTTTTAGAGCATAAAATTATATACAAATCTAGTCCATTTCATTACGAACTCCTAATTAAAGTTTTTTTCTTATTATGGACGTGAATTTTAACATTCATTGTCTAAAAATTTGTTACTTAGCAAATTTCCATATCAAGTCAAGTAGCTTTGAAATTAAGGCAAGTAGTGAATTTCTAGTGCTAGTTAAGATGTTTTAGATCAACGCTCACAAAATTCGAGTTTTTGTAAATATTTAGTTTTCATGGCTTTTATTAATGTTTCGACATTTTAGAAAAGTCGTAGAGACCATAAAATTATGGACAAATTTAATTTTTAACAAATTTCCATAAAGTTACTACTTCTCGAGATGGAAAATAAAATAAAAGAAAAAAAGTAATTTAAAAAAAATTTATCAAAACGTCTCTTAAATTTTTAGAACAATAGATAAATAAAACTGTTACAACATATTTTCACTCAATCCAGTAGGTATTTAATAAAAGGGCACTTTCTTTTGCGATATAATACAAATATGTAGTACCGTATCTATCGATGCAACTCGGGCCAGGCTACCTTAGCTTATACTTCATGAAATATTATTTATAAATGCTTTAACACAAAAATAAAAAGTAGGGTAATCATTGTTAACAAGATTATTTCATTTTTTGGGACTCTCTTATAATAAGTGATTATACATATATTATGTATAATATATATTTTTATATTTATATAATATATAAATATATAATATATATTTATACATAATATTATATACATTATATTATGTAGATACATTTATCAAAAATTTCGAAGCAGAGTTTATGCTTCAACCTGGTTTTTAAAACGAATATCCAAAAATTAAGTCCCTTACTTTTTTCATTCAATTGGTTTTCTTATTAATCTTAAAAGTTAAAACTAATTACAAGTCCAATGTTAGAAAGTGGATAAAAAATAATAGTGCAATGAAGCATTGTGCCCATTTTGTTAATCGTCAAACCATTTTTTGACTTGCTTTGTTGTTTATCGTTAAGTAGTTAACACGTGATGACTTATTAATGTGTTTAAAATCACAAACCTCAAACAATTTCTCTCCTCAAAAGTTCATTGACTGTCTTCCCTCCTTCTCAGGATCAGACAACTCAACTAAAAAGGTCGTTGAAACACAGGCAAAGTCTAGAGAAAACCCCGTACAACTTTATTTTAAAAAAGTTTTCAATGTTGGTGAGAACGTGTAGTGTTGAAAAAGCCGAATCGAATAACGTTAACATTTCCGAAGAAAACAGTCCGAACATCCATTTTTTAAATAAAAAAGAATAGATGCGAAGGGAAGAATTGTTGATTGTGAAGAACATGTGGGGAAAACCATCGGAGTTGATTTGAACATTAACAAACCCTCTTTACTTTAGAGACTAGTGCAAAAAGCTCGTTTTGTAAACGTAAATTGTTTTTAAGCATATTATAATTGAAAAGAGGGCAATTTGTTTTTAGCTCTCCTAAAAATTTTTGAAAATGGAGCTGTACTATTTTTCTCCTGAGTTCTTCATATACAGTAGTTTGAGTATTTTAACATTTTTGTCTTAGTTTCTGAATCCTTTTAGAGAATGGATCCAAAAATATACTTAAGTTATCCGCATCTTCACTTCATCTTCAGTCACGTAACCAATAATAGTTTGTTTTGTTTTTAATTTAAGTTACACTTTGCAACAATATTTTTTCTTCAAATTTTTCTAATCGTTAACCAAATTAATTAACCATCAAGCTTAGACTTTTGAAGTATATAGAAAATTTTTTTTACTTCTATTTTTATTTCAGACCTGAGTCGAGAAAATTGATACAGTTTCCTTATAAATAGTAAATTAGTAAGGCACATAAAGATCAATTCTATTAAAAATAACGAACTAAGGATACTTTTTGAATTTTAGCCTCGATCCTTAAATGAACGAATTGAGAAATTACAAAAGCAAAGCTTCATAGTTCTGCATGTAGATTCATTATTGCAATTATTATTTCCTAATAAATAAAGAAATGTTGATTTTCACTTTCGACGCCTAGAAGGTATACTTATGCTTTATATAACATCTTCACAATAAGTGTCTATTGTTCAAAGCCTCTTCGTCATAAAGATAGCTCCAGTAGTCATGATTTCAATAATTTTAAAGAAAAAAATTCAATTTAAAACTTTCTAAGTCTATTGTGATTCGTATCGTTGAATAGAGTTAAAATACTTAGAAATTATATAAATTTTTTAATCCTTCAGAACTTTGACTTGTTTTAAAAAAGGGTTGAGTAATATTTTCCCTCACAAATTCTTCATCGAGAAGTTCCCGTGAAACATTTATAATTCTCGTTTTTCTTTTCTCGAGAAATTGTTACTCTTTCCGATCAAGCAGTTCTTGATGGTAAATTCTTCGAATAACTTATTTTTTGTTCCAAAAATAAAAGTGTACATTGAATATAGTATAATACATTATACATTTTTCTGTTAGCAGAAAACCAGGTTAGGGCTCGTTCTCCCCGCACGGCAGCCTTAGGCTTATTGTACTCCTGTTCTGCTCCTGTATCCTTGTTGTACAAGGATTCTTGCGTATTCCAAGTTCAGCATTCTGCCTAGCAGAAGCAGTCTCTATATTAAGCTTTTTGCGCGATTTGTATCTGTTTGGGTGTCAACATTATACTTAAAATATACTTGTATGGTAGGTACAACTAATATACTAGGTTCATTGTATTTGATAGGTATACCCATCAAATAATTGAAACATCTAAATTTCTAGAAGGTTATCGAAAAAGTGAGCTTATTTCTTTCTTACTCAACAAACGAAAAATAACGATATTATATGACGAAACTATATTTTGACTAAAAAAGTACCAGGTAGTTTTAAAACATAACAAGTTGAGAAAAGCCTTTTTATCAAGTGGTATCAAATAAGTGAAACTTAAGTATCTGAAATTGCCATGACAACATTATCTGATAATTAAATTGTAAGGTGTAACCGTCGATAAAAGACGATTGAGAACGCAATTGGAAAGTGATGAGATTTTCGATGAATTCAATTCGCTCCGGAATGGACATTGCGCCCTTTGTACTAGTGGTATTTTGTTTCAGTGCACGGATGGAGCTGACAATGTCATCTGCTCTCATATTGCCAAGAAGACGTCACGAGTAAGTTGGAGCGCATCTAACATATGACTTTTTTATTCCTTTCTAATTTTCTTTTTCAAACGTCAAACGCTTTTCTTTTATACTATGCTACCGTAATTTCGTCTTTTTTATCTTTTATATTAGTGGTTATCAACCTGAGAGTCTGCAATGGATCCCAGGGTTTCTAATTGCATATTTGCGCATTATTTATTTATGCAATCTTCTGTACATACACAATATTCTTTGTGGAGTTTCATAAGGGGGTCCCTGAACAGTATGTTAGGAGTTTTTGAGGATACTTTCATGGTAACAAGATTGAAAACCACTGCTATACATCATTTATTTCCTTTTTTCTTTGTGACAGTTTCATTCTCGTCTGTCTACCTATAAAGCTTTCTTATTTTGAATACCGAACTATAAACAATGAACACTTTTACATTTGATATCACAAAAAATATGGTATAATGCTACAAAAAATACATTTTTATACAATATACAAACTTTTTAAAGATACTTAATTCCTGGAATCTTGCACACTCGACCTGTATCTTTCAAACCTCATTTGCTGACACTCAAATATTTGACCTTTAACTTAAAATCTTTTTCGTTACAATATCTTAAAGAAACAATGGAATGACAACATAACGTAAAACTATAACAGACTTGGTACTTCAGTAAAGCGGTTTCAAGAGTGATAACATTGTTCTAAAAGCTGCATAGATAAGCTTTCAACTATTGTGATGTTCTTACGTTCTCACACACCTATGTCTAACCTAGATTTAACATATAACGTGCTCAGAGAAATTTCTTTTGCGATTTTTAATGAAAAATTTTTTCAATGTAAAACAAAAATTTAATTTTAGAAGACACTTTTAAATGTATTGTGAAAAAAGCTCACTACTTAGATAATTGCTAAGAAAATATTAAATTGGTACCACGTTGCAATCAATATTAAGATACAATTTAGAGTGTTATGTGAAAGACTGTAGATAGTTTACAGGTAGGCAACATTAGTTCATATGACTATTTTCATAATGAATTTACTACGACGTGCTACGGTTTTGTAGCTAGAGAAAATAGGGAATACTCCTATCGCCAGTTGCTCAATTTGGCTGGACCACTATCCTGGCCCCCGATTTTGTAACATGTTCAATAGTGCATGTTCTAATTATTTGTTTTGCATCTACCGTATATCTCGGCGTATAGTGCGCCATAGCGTATAGTAAGAAGTAACATCGAGTAAGTACAATCGAGAAATAAATAAAAATTATAACAAAATGAAAAACTGACTTCAAACTAAATAAAAAGACTTAAACAAAAAATGCACTAAAAAGTAAAAAATAACTGCGTATCCTTGCAGTGTCTACAACTTACTAATTATTAGGATGATATTATGTACAACTATTGTTATTTTTGGAGTTGGTGTCAGCCAAGGAAATACGACTGTATTGGTACTAGCAAAAAACGAGAATGTCTTATGAAATTTATTTTCCAAATTAACTTTTATGCAATGTACGAGTACTAGTACTGTAACAATATCTAGCAACCTTTAAACTACAAAATACCAATAACTTATTAAACCGTTTTACAAATGAACATTACTATTTATTTCTTTGGCTGACCCCAACTCTAAAAATAACAACAGCTGTACATTATATCATCCTAATAATTTGTAGACGCTGCATTTATTAATTTTTAGTGATCTAAAGTTTGATAACTGATTTTATTTCTTTAAATATGGGTAAACCTACTAAACGCGCTGCTCATATGAGATAGCGCCGTTTAAATGGTAAAAGTTACTACTTCACCCTCTTTTGATATTAAGGGTTGACATTTTTTGCTTTTAAATGTAATGAAAGAACTAAGAGGTATACTCTTTCCAATCGAAACAAAATAATCAAAATTTGATGATTCAGTTAAACGTCACTATTTCATCCCCTTTTTTCACTCTAGGGGTGGCTTTTTTTCTTACAATTGAAATATGAACAATTTAATGGTACGATGTACGTAATAGAAAAAAAAATCGAATTCGGGTTAGCCAGGAAAAATGTATTATTTCATCCCTAATTTTTAACCTCTTATAAGTGGAGTTTTTCATTAAAAATGGATATGAGATTAATTTAAAATTATGTTCTACCAATTAAAAAAAAAGAATTTGAAAAATCGAGCTATCCAATAAGAAGTTAATATTTCATCCCTTAGTTTTCAAACTCTTAGAAGTGAAAGATTTCCTTCAAATTCACCAGCTTTCAAATAAAAAATAAATAATCAAAATCGGTTCACCCAGTCGAAAATTCTGAGGTAACAAACATAAAAAAACATACAGTCGAATTGAGAACCTCCTCCTTTTTTTGAAGTCGGTTGCCTGCCATACACTCACTCGAAAATCAAAATTGCATTTTTGGACTTACAGGTGCGTACTATACGCCAAGATGGTATTTATATATAAATCTTATTTTTTATCTATTATAAGCTCTTAATACCCAGCCAGCCATTTGACGTCTTTTGAAGAGTTTTTAAAGAGCTATAAATTAAAATTTCGACATTTTCATTTTTTAAAAATGAAGTTAAGTTTTTAAAGATATCTTAAGTATGTCGAAGGCGCCACTTAATAAGCTATTTAAAACTTCTTGAAAGACTCTTTTACATAGCCTTTTTTCTGAATTCAGAAAAGAAAATTCTCTTTGAAGTTTAAACTAGCTCTTTCTAAATTCAGAGAAAAAGCTCTTTAGGAGTTTTTACTAAAGACAATTTAAAACAATTTCTAGTTTAATATTAATTTTTTTAACTTGAAAAATGTGTATTTTATACTACTACACGCGTCAAACTTTATCCAACAAAAATCTCAAAAAGACTTCAACACAAAAAAAAAGAAAACCACCTGCAGATTTCTTAATTGAGATCTCTGAAAAATGAAGCCGTTAAGATGTCATATGTGGACTTTTTAGAGACGTCTTTAAAAAGACTTCTTCAAAAAAGTTTTCTGAATTTTGTGCTGGCTGGTTACTTATTTGACTTATAACTATGTATTGTCACTTAGTGGCGTGGTGGACTAGATAGTTGCCTTATACGCCAGTGGTCCTGGGTTCGAATCCCAATGAAAGTCTAAGATGTTTTTTCTGGGTTTTCGGATTCGACGGTCGCTAATGACCATAGTAGTTGATGCAACCTTAAATAACCAAAAAAAAAAAAACTATGTATTGCAAAGATTTTTCTTTCTTATTTGGAATTTTAATGGCATGTGATTACTTTTTCTTTTTTGGTGTTAATATTCTGTAATTGAAATTTGTAAAAAGTGGAGCTTGGTAAAAATATTAAATTTGTTTTTATTTTACCGAAGATAATTGAAATACGAGCGTAAAAATGTAGAAATATGGAGACAAGTTAAATTTTGTATTTATCAAAAGTATCAAACATATGAAATAAAATTGTCAATAAAGCTATTTATCTCGAACAATAATTGGAAAATTAATTGGTACATGTTATATTGAGAACGCAATGGATGAAAAATACAAAAGGTTTGTTTGAAATTTGATCGAAAGCTAACAAAAGCTTGTTGTTCGTGCCAATAAAGTAATATTTAATTAGACGTACAAGCACATAACATATTTTTATTATGAAGCCGACGTGAAACATCGCTGTCCTCTCCCATGCTATTTTTTCACAGATAAATGTTTCATGTCACAATAAAAATTAACGTAAAACAATACTTTTGCTATCGAAGGTCATTTTAAATTAAAAATATCAAGGGTGTTTTTAGTGCCAACGACGGTAACAAAAAGGAAATGTGGAGAAACAACAGGGACAATTGTATGAAGAGGCTGCTTCAGATATGAATTATCATCGTTACAAACTTTTCTGGTTGTGACAATGATTGAAACCTTTTCGAGAAAAAGGAAACGTTTTTTTCCGTGCTTTGATTTCAACTTAAAACCTAAAAGTATACAACAGAAAGTCAATCAATTTTCATCGTATTGTACAGTATAACCTATCTCTTGTATCTATATAAAAACTTGAAGGACTGACATCTCATGAGAACTGAAAAACGGCGCTAGTTACGGTTTTGATTTTTGAACACTGAATAGGACGATAAAGTTCTCACCTATTAAAACAAAGTTTTCCGAAATTCCAAACTTAAATGGTCAAAAAAGTGGGTTAGGAGGGTTTAAAAGACTAATTTCTAAATTATCAACTTTAGAAACTTCTCACTTAGTAACTGTTAAACTAATTGTAAGACAACTTTCTAAGATCCCAATATTCAAGGGTTGAAAAAAATTCTAATAGTCAAAAAATTCCTAAATGCATGCCTTTACTGCTTCTATTTTCAGTGTTGTATTTTTGATAGCTAACTTTTTTTCAAAAGAAAATTGAGAAAACTGATTTTAATTTTCCTTACACTGCATGGAATACAAAAAACTTGTTTTTTAAGTTTGAAACTGTTTTTAGATATTTGTAGTAAACTATTTAAAGCTTTTTTTTAAATCTTAAAATTGATTTCCTAAAAGAAATTGCGCTTATTTCACCTCGGTGTAGATTGTGCAAAATAAATTTAAAAAGATGGTTTCCATTTAATATCATTATTATGTACAGTAGTTTTCCTTTAAATATTTCCTTGTCCAATAATTTTATTTCCACCAAAGGTGATATAAGGTAGTTCTACCCTTCATGTATGTTTATTACGGTGGCTCAATAATTTTTTTTGTCTTATGGTGTCAAAAAATTATGGTATTTGTAAAAACAAATTTTTTTATTTGAAAATGGAGTTTTAATGTCAATGTTAAAAGCTTACCCCAATACATTTTTTCATTTTCCATTTAAATAACACTAAAAAATTATTTTTAAATGTTCATAATTTTGGAACAGTTTATCGTTGCAAATATCCGAAAGAAGGAATTTAAAGAAAATTTCACGCCCTGAAAAAAAGTCCTTAGAACATATTTGAAAAAAATAAACAATTTTTGATTGGTGTTATTTTTGAACTCTGATATCTTTGAAACTGTTAATAGACAAGGAAAAATAATTTTTGAAGAGAAAAAAAATTATAGTAGGGTGAAACCCATTAGAAAAGGAAGAGAATATAAAAAAAAAGGAAAAATAAATTAAGGTCGATTTGAGGTGAGGAAGTGGAAAATGACGGGGAGGGTTAAGGGTAGAAACGGTTTATCTCGATTTCCGACAAAAATACAAGTCCTATGGAAAAAAGTTAAATAGCAACGTTGTAGATAAAAAGTAGATCTACACTCTTTGTACTAACATCTTTTTCATATAACCTCAAAATTTATGTGAAATTTCCAATAATCAAGTTCTTAGTTTTTTACTTTTATCTTTTACAAGAAAAAAAAATTTTCTTCAAATATGACAAAAATTTGCCTCTTAGTATCCCAAACATACAGTATTTTTTTTTTAATTTAAAATATTACTTTTTTAATCTTATAATGACTTAATATCGAAAAAGCACCCTAATTTTCAATCAAAAATTCTCACGTTAAAACATCTGATTTTTTAAAAAAGTCGGTGAGCTTTTTGTTCGTAGAAACCTCTGCTTGCTAATGGTGCAAATAAATATATACATTACCATGTTAAATGTTATCAGAAAATGCAATAGTTAAAGTGTAAATTTTAATAAATTGTTCAAAAATTCAAAAAATTGTTATGTACAATTGTATTAAGTACCTACATATGTACAGTTTTGAGCAATTTTTTTAAAATGTACACATTTAATTATTGAATTTTCTGATAACATTTAACATGGTAATGTATATATTTATTTACACCATTAGCAAGCAGAGGTTTCTACGAACAAAAAGCTCACCGACTTTTTAAAAAATCAGATGTTTTAACGTGAGAATTTTTGAATGAAAATTAGGGTGCTTTTTCGATATTAAGTCATTATACGGTGAAAAAAGTAATATTTTAAATCAAATAAATTACAGTATGTTTGAGATACAGAGGTAATTTTTTGCCAAATTTCATGATTTTTTTTCTTTGTAAAAGATGCACCCTAATGTAGGTATGAATTATAAAATAAAACAGAACTTCGATTTACTGACAGATACGCTGAAGGCAAAGGCATACATGAAATTTGAAAGTGCGATTTCTTGTAGGACTGTGTCTTCTTCTAAGGTAGAATTTGTTAAAGAATTGTATTTTTTGAGTTCTACTTCTAAATTATAAACCTTCTCAAACTCTGCATTTGCATCAGCATTTCATGCCAAGTATCTGAACATATTTTGCAATGCATCAAGCTTAAACTTTGAACAAAAACAACTTGCAAATTTAATGCTTAGCTTGACCTGATTTTAATAAAAAAAATTTCAAAATAAAGTCAAGTAGCCTAAAATTAAATCAAGTAACGAATCCTTTATCTACACGCAAGCATACAAAACCTTTTTTTTTTTTTTATTTAAAATCGCTTCAACTTCCAAGGCTATTAGCGACTGAGTATAGTAGTACTATGCCTAATAAATAATAAAATTAATGACATAAAATAATATTAATAGTGCTGGCTATTATACTTGATAATATTGAAAGCACAAAACCGTTGTTTTTGCTGTTTCTTCATTCAAAGGTTCCAAAAAACGGTTAAAATTTAATTTAAGTCCACTAATTGAGTTAACCTTTATACCTAAGTCTTTTGTATATCTCAGTTTGTTATGACATTCTTGGAAATTGTTCTGCTACTTACAGTAAAGTGATTTTGTAGTTTTTCTCTTCATAAACCTAGTTTCTTTTTTATGAAGCCTAAACAGGTTGTTTCTTTTTTTTAAATTTTACTTGAACGAAGTCACGGGTAACCACAAGTATGTAATAAGAATGAACTTATCTACATGCAGTGTTATTGGTATCTATATTTATTAGGGCTGTATTCTTTACAATTATTACAAATGATAATAATAACTTATAGTTTACTTTGGTTATTATCTATCCTTGGACATTGTGAGCCTTTTTATACAAAGTATAATGCTACGTTATGATCCTTAGAGAGTTGGCGATAAGACAATACTCTCTCTGTGGGCGAGGTGGGTTGATAAACGAGCTCGACTGGCACCAGAATAGGGGACAAGACAGGGAATTTTACAGGACATAAACTGTGTGTTGCGCCAAAGTTGTACATTTGGTGACCTAGTTACGATCTCACATTTATGCTTGTGGTAGTATTTATATGTATGAATCTATATTATATAACACACACAGCCACATAAAATGTTCTAGAGTATAGACGTAGAACCAACTTCTGCACAATTTCCACATTTACCAAGAGTGTTCTTATTTGTTATCCAACATATTTGTGTGTCTAACTCATCACTCCAAGCCGTTGAGGTACATGGATAGCACGTAGAAAGGGATGAAGATCTGCGACAAGAACAATAACAACAATTGTTTTAGAAGTTCTATATTATCGACAATAACGTCTTTGACGATTGATGCTCACCACTGCCACTGTTTTACTCGTTGTTTCTTGATCTAAACTTGTTTCTCAACTTGGAAGTTATACATGTTCGTTAAATTCATAATTGCAATACTTATTTAGATTAACTTTAAAGCTAAAATTAGCTAAGAATACTATTTCAAGTTTCAAACTTCTAAAAGTAATAAATACATAATTAGTATGTGCTTTAGTATCAAATCAATTTTGTGTAATATACAGGATATGAGTCTTCATGAAGAGCATATATCAAGCAAGGGCAAACTAGAAAATTTTTTTGGTTTATTTAAAGTTTCGTCAACAATTATGGTCATTACCGACCGTCGAATCTGAAAACCTATGAAAAAAATCTTGGATTTTCATTAGGACTCAAACCCAGGACCACTGGCGTACAAGGCAACTATCTTGTCAAGAACGCCACTAAGTGTCCTTAAGCCCATTTTCATCGACAAAAAAAAAACAAAAATTTAATTTCTGTTTTAGATTTTATGGGCTTTTGATTTTTTATAGTTCAGCACTGTAGGTACCGCATGTAAAGAAAATGGTGTAACTTTTGAACACAGTAATAAAGTACGTTGAAACAAAGATAGTAATGATCCTAAACAATATGTGGAGTTGATAACAAAAACAAACACCATTTATGGAAAATAATAAAGTGTTTTCCTTGAAATTGATCATATATGGTGGGTGTTAGGTATTATTTCTATTTCTGTTCTTCACATATAAATTTTCCTGTAACTAGTTTCTATTTTTTAACCGACTTCAAAAAAAGAAGGAGGTTCTCAATTCGACTGTTTTTTTTTTTTAATGTTTGTTACCTCAGCATTTCCGACTGGGTGAAGCGATTTTGATGATTCTTTTTTTATTTGAAAGCTGGTGCTTCCCGAATGGTCCCATTTTAATTTGAAGGAAATCGTTCACTTCTAAGGGGTTTAAAACTAATGGATGAAATACTAACTTCTTATTGGATAGCTCAATTTTAAAAATTATTTTTTTATTTGAAAGCCAGTGCTTTTCGTGTGGTTCCGTTTTAATTTGAAGGAAATCGTTCACTTCTAAGGGGTTGAAAACTAGGGGATGAAATACTAACTTCTTATTGGATAGCTCGATTTTGATAATTCTTTTTTTATTTGAAAGCTAATGCTTCTCGTGTGGTCCCATTTTAATTTGAAGAAAATCTTTCACTTCTAAAGGGTTGAAAACTAAGGGATGAAATATTAACTTCTTATTGAATAGCTCGATTTTAATAATTCTTTTTTTATTTGAAAGCTGGTGCTTTTGGTGGGGTCTAGTTTTAATTTGAGGGAAATCTTCCACTTCTAAGGAGTTAAAAACTAAGAGATGAAATTTTAATTTCTTATTGGATAGCTTGATTTTGATAATTCTTTTTTTATTTATAGAACACAACTTAAAATTAATCTCCTATCCATTTAAAAAAAAAACTCCACTCATAAGAGGTTAAAAATTAGAGATGAAATAATATTATAAATTTTTCCTGGCTAACCCGATTTTGATAATTTTGTTTCTATTACGTACAACGTAACTTTAAATTGTTTACATTTCAATTTGAAGAAAAAAATCCATTCCTTAAGGATGAAAATAGGGGATGAATTAGTGGCATTTAACCGAATTTTGATAATTTTTTTTCTGTTGGAAAGAGTAATCCACTTAGTTTTGTTATTACATTTAAAAGCAAAAAATTTCAACCCTTAAGGGCAAAAAGGGATGATGTAATAACTTTTAATATTAAACGGCGCTGCCTCATATGAGCAGCGCGTTTGGAAGGTTAACCATTTTCAAGAAAATAAAATCAGTTATCAAACTTCAGATCACTAAAACGCGAGAAATAAATAAATATTATGAAAAAATGAAAAACCGACCTCAAAATATATAAAAATTCTTAAACAAGAAATGCACTAAAAAGTAACAAAATAATGGCGTATCCTTGCAGTATCTACAACTTACAAATTATTAGGATGATACAATGTACAACTATTGTTATTTTTGGAGTTGGTGTCAGTCAAGAATATAAATATTAATGATAATTTGTAAAAATTGTAAAAAGGTTTAGTTGGTAATTGGTATTTTGTAGTTTAAAGGTCGCTAGATATTGTTACAGTTCGAGCATATTGCTTAAAAGTTCATTTGAAAAATAATTTTCATAAGGTATTCTCGTTTTTTGCTAAGTACCAATATAGTCGTATTTTCTTGGCTGACACCAACTCCAAAAATAACAATAGTTGTACATTGTATCATCCTAATAATTTGTAAGTTGTAGATACTGCAAGGATATGCCATTATTTTGTTACTTTTTAATGCATTTCTTGTTTAAGAATTTTTATATATTTTGATTCGGTTTTTCATTTTTTCATAATATTTATTTATCAGTATTCTACAAACATCGTTTATTAATCTTTTTTTTTAAATCTTAAGCTACTAAGTCTTAAGCTATTGCTACTACCATAAAAATTTGTAATTCACTGCTAAACACATTTTTGATTTATTTAATGCTAACACATGCAGGTTAAATAGTATAAGTGTAAATCTAGTGTTCATACTCGTACTTGCATTGCATTCGAAAGATATTGAATCGATTTTTTGTGACATGATATTTTATCGTCTTAAAACAGCAATCAAAATAATTTGTTATATTATTTAAAATAAATCATCAAGTTTCAGCTATCATTCCATTGTAATTGTCAGTTGCTTAATTAATTGCCATTACAATACCAATAAATAAATTATATATAATAGTCGTTTCAATCAGTTTTCATATACAAATAGTAATAATTTATTTCAATATTCTGTGAAAAATTACATAGAGCAGCTGCATTTCAATCAATTTGATATAAGTATCTATAAACTATAAATTGATTTCGTATTTTTAAGAGTTTGAAAAATGATATCATTGTGGTAAAAAGAAAAAAAATACCCCCATACTGTAAGAGGAGGTACAGTAAATTTAAAAATAATAAATAAATACTCCATCAAGAGGTTAAGGAAAACTTTAGGAAACGATATGCTAAGAGAATATTATATAAAAATGCAACTTTTATAAACTTGATCTACCTACTTTATGATATTGATGAGGAGCTTATGTAGTAATATGAATCAAGTATCAATTCAGGAATATAAATAAAATCTATTTTTGATTGTCGTTTCAATATTGATTGAATATTGCATCCCTTTTACTTACCGGAAGAAGCTATAAGCTTCCTTTTCATCAAATAAGAAAATATCAAAATGAATTTCAATGAGTATAAGTAAATAAAAATACCGATTGTGAGTTAATATACTTTTATAAAATATTATAAATATTTAGCCGATTATATCGATAAACATAATATGTAATATGCAGTAAACTATTTGATAAACAATGTTCTTCCTCTGACCCTAATTTGCATCAAAGCATTCTTATTATAAACAGACCACAAAGAGAACATTTCGATGTTGGACAACAATGTAAAAATTGATTTTCTATATTTTATAATATGTATATGAAAATGAAATATGTGTTTATATGTAAGAGGTAAATTAAGTAATTAACCAAATAAATTAAATAATTCACCAAATGAACGTTACATTATCACCGAGTAATATAGATTTTATTTTGCAACAATGCATTAACTTGTAATTGTAATGTCTTTTACTAACGAATTTTGATTATATTCAAAAACGGGGAGAGCAATTGCTCTAACCACTACGCCAATAGGTGGTGTTAGAGTATTGTATATCTTGGAACAAAGCATTGATTTTGTGAGTTAGAAAATAAATCAAGTTTCAAGTTCAACATTTTATTGCTTCTTGAACAAAAAGACAGGAACATATTGCTGTGTTTGTTGAATGGAAGTAGTTTGGAAATAAGTCAAAGAGTGCATTTGTTAATCTTTATTCGAGAAAAATATATGGTTCCTACAGGATAGCTATAAATAGAAATGTACGTTTGTTCGTTCACACACAGGAACTAAACGATATATCAAAATAAATTTTGTATATTTTTACTTTCTGAATTATTTCTTTTATTTTGGAAAAATATTTATGTACAGAAGGACATACCTATGAATAAGAAGAACAGAAACAATTTAAAAGCGTTTATATTCGTATCCAAAAGCAAAATATCAAGTAAGGAATCAAACGTGATTTTTGTATATATGTATATGTAAGTCAATTGGCCGGAAAGTTGATATGTCGCTATTTCAGAAAAATTTAAAGTTCCTACAGGATAACAGTAAACAAAAAATATGTTAATTGGATTATACACATGGAATGGGTCAACAAACCAATGAGTTTTATCTCACGACAGTTATCTAAGCTATTGGACCGAACAATATAGAGAGTACTTTTAGTCATGGAAAAATCTATAGTTCCTGTAAAGGAACTGTAACTTCTTCATGCTAAAGTAGCTGAATAAAGTATTTTTTTAACCAATTTGTTACACTTGAGTTTGGCTCATTTAGCAACTTGTCCTTCTGATAAACAATTTGTGATGGGAAACGAGTGGCCATACCTTGTCGAATGCCTGAGATACGTCCAGAAACACACTGGAGCATATTTTATTTTCCTCAATGCACCCTCTATTATGTTGTTGATTCTGTGGGCCAGAATTGTTCGACGGTGGAGTAATTTTCACAGAAGCCAAACTGGTGCGAAGATATCAGACATTTTTCTTCAATTATTATCTTCAGATGTTTAAGAAGTAGTCTCTCAAACAGCTTTGCAATCACAGGTAGAAGGGAAATTGGCCTATAGGATGTCTTCTCATGTGGGGGTTTTCCAAGCTTTGGAATCAAAATTACTTCTACTTCTTTCCATTCTATTGGGACATATTTGAATCTGAAACAACAATTGATAATGTGGGGTAGCTTTATCAACCCCTTTTAGGTAGATCCTTTATGATTGTAATAAGATCGTGTACAGTGCTTTTTTGGAATTGGAGTTTTCCCTAATTTCAGTCTTAAGTTCTTTCAGTGAGACTAAATGGATGCTGAATAAAGTGAAAACAAACATCCAATTAGAAAATTAAATTTCTCAATACTTAATTTAATGCGTTGAATTGTTTTGAGTTTATTTTCTTTGGATTTCTGGGGAAGCTATTATAAAAACTCTATTTAAAATGGTTATATGGAAAATTAAGGAACCAAAATATGTTATTTTAAATGTATTTTGCTTTCAATGGAATCACAATAGCACCTACAGTTGATTCTCATTTATTCAAAATTTTTAAAATACCAATCTCTCAAAAATTTAAAGTATATGCTAAGCTCCTAGAAAAACTCTTGGTTCTACCGAATTAAAACAATACTTCAAGGTAAATCCCGTGGTTGGTGAGACTACAACGTTTAATAATTCAAAGTTATCTTTCATGACTCTCGATAATTTAAACACTTAAAGTCTGTTCCAGATAAAACCAAAACCGTTTATTTTTGGTAAAATTGACGCCCAATATACAAGTTTTCAAAATGGTATACTGCGCAGAACTTGTTTCGTAACTGTACGATTTTACTTTCATCTCGAACAGACCTGTAGTAACTACTGTAGCGTCTTGTTCAAATACACCCTCTCTGCGTGTCTCCCCCCCCTCAGTATCGCCTTTTCAAATGAAGTCAATGCCATGGCTTATATAAGGAAATATGTATGCTCTACAATATTATAAAAAAATGATTCAATCAGTAGAATAAGTGAGAAAAAGGACGAGTACCTTAAGCGTTCGATACCCCAATGAGTTCACTCTCCGCTTATATGAAAAAAAAAATATTTTATGGAGTGTTTTTTCAGCCCTCTTGATAATTCGAACACTTGATAATACGAAGTTTTTCATTGATCCTTCGAACTTCGAATTATCGAGAATCGACTTTAATTAGTTAGGATCACAGTATTATATTAACCGACTTTTATTTTTAGCGTTTTCGTTATATAAACGTTGTAAACATAATATTTTAAGTCAAGCTAAACGAAGCAGCGGTAGGTAACCATTAGTTATTATCTATATAGTGAAATAAAATTTGTACTAGCGGTTTTTTTTATATTTTGTGGTTTATTACACTCATTTGTGAATTGACTACGCCCAATAGTTTATATTAACTATTATATCATTTCACAATATCGATATAGATTTAGATACGAGTTACTCTAACTATTTGTATATGAGCCCATTAAGTTATTTGAAAAAAAAAGTAATCAAGTTGATGGGCTTCTCACAATGGAATCTATATTTTAAAATATTATAACGGTTTTGTTTGACAAATACATTAATTTTTTTCATATTGAATTTATGAACATTTGTAAGTAAAAAACTACATTTATGATATCGATTGTTCGCGTTTTAATTTTCGTTAAAATTAAATGAAAACGAGCAGAAAATACGATAAAAAACGAGCAGGATTCTCAGCTCAAACAAATGTTATTTAACCACTAATCTCGTCTCTTGTTGTATTAAACTTTGTTATAATGAGAACATATTTTCTTTTATCTGAAATCCCTGATGTAAATAATTAAAAGTTGGAAAACTAGACTTTTCTGACTTGTCTTTTATGTATCAAAGCTCACGCTTTTGCTAAATGCATACACCTTTGTCTCGTAATATGCGCTATACATGAAGCAGACATGCACTATTTATGCATGCAGTAGAGCTATGTGAAATGCATGCACCTATACATAGCTGAAATGCAGACAAAAATGAATAAATGAATCCCCGCCTAATCAATATTTTCATTTATACACGTGTCGCTAGTAATGAGTATTATACAAAAGGAAGAAAAATGACTGGGAAAAGTTTAAAAATAGATGATTTATATATTCCGTGGAATTTAATTTCAAATCAATCATTGTCATATTCCAAGTAAATGATTACAAAAATATTATGTTTGATTTTTATTTAACGATCGCTGACCTAGAATTACAGTTAACAACTTTCAAGGAAGGGCATTATGTATATTATATATCAATTATTTTGATAATTAGATTATAGTTGTTGTATTGATAATAACTATAATCATATAGTTTCATTTCAGTGGCTCAAAAGTAATTTGATTAAGACTATGAACAGTTTTTATTTGGAAAAATATTCTTTGTATGATTAAAAGTGATTTATTCAATTTGGTTGAAACACTGACCATTTCAATAAAATTGAAATAGTATTTTTGTTTGTACAAGTTTCAATTTCCAGTTTTTGAGTATGAAGCTCAAACGTTAACGACCTTAGCGTAATCATCAGAAGACTGATTTTGAAAAAAGAATTATAGAATATTTCTATCGTCATAAGTATCTATAAGAAGTTTTAGTCACAATTATTTCATTTCGGTTTTTGTCACTATCAAGTATTATTTATCGCATTTGAAAAATGGTTAAGGAGTTTCGTAACCGTAATCAAAACTATCGGACATCTGAAATAAAAATCTATCCATTATCGATAGTAAGTTTGGATAAAGGGGAGTCTAATATAGTTTTATGTCTATTTCATTTTTAAGTAATAGCCTAAGAACCCACCGCATGGTTGTTACTCTCATAATAATTTAAAAACTTAATCATTTATATATCAAATTAAAGTTCTATTTTCTGTACATTTCTTTAAGCACAAACATTCGCTGTTCTTGTCTGACAAATATTGCTGCGCGTTCACTCTCCCTCATTTTATCTTATTTTTAATAGTTATTTTCGCTTATTTGCGGGCACTTTTAGATTGGCACCCTTATATCACCACCCACAGAAAAAAAACTTTAATTTGATACATTAATTATTAAGCTACATTATGAGTGTAGCAATTATGCAGCAGGATCTTAGGCTATTATTTGAAAATGAAATAGACATAAAACTATATTAGACTCCCCTTAATCCAAATTTACTATCGATAACGAATAGATTTTTATTTCGAATATCCGATAGTTTCGATTACGGTTACGGAACTCCTTAACATATGTTTAAATGCAATAAACATTACTTGATAGTGACAAAAACCAAAATGAAATAATAATGACTAGTCCTTATAAATACTTACGACGATAGAAATATTCTAAAATAAATTTTATAATTCTTTTTCAAAATCGGTCTTCTGATGATTACCTTAAAATTGTTAACGTTATAACATGTTGAGCTCCAGACTCAAAATCTGGAAACTAAAACCTAACTTTTAAGTTACAGTTTCTTGAAAATTATACCGACACTTGGAATTTGTTTAAATAACTTTTAATTTTAGTACCTACTTAGTACTGTACATTCCTGAATTAATAATGTATATCATATTTAGATAATATGTTGTGCCTTATTATTACCCCCAAATGAAAACCCACCACAATGTTTTCAGGTATCATGAAATTTATTATAAAAGCGACTTACCACCAACGTAACCTATATATTTCTTTCATCATTAAAACCTTAAAAGTTTATAAATGCATTGTGTCAAAAAGTTTCAATGGAAATTTTCTTTTACCTTCGGTACATAAAGGGTATGAAAACCAAATTAATTTTACATTTTTCTCGAAATGTTTTTATTGTGGTGTGGAACATGAAAGCTAATTGAAAAATTACGTCCTTTTATAAATATTCCATTAACATGAAACTCTCGAAAAATGAATTTATTAACTAATATTTTTATTTTGTGTCTGTAGGGAGTGCAAACGACATTAAGTGTACGGACGAGTTCTGGTGCGGACGCCTGTGAAGCACATGATCCTTGTTTACACGGAGGCATTTGCATTTCAACGGATAGCGGACCAATTTGCGAATGTCGAAATGTTGAATACGAAGGAACGTTTTGTGAAAAAGGTAATCGTTTTATTATTTCAACCCGAACAAATCGATGTATAAGAAATCGATTTGATGTCAAGGGATATCTAATAATCCAAGTGATGTGATTATTTAACAGAATTTAACAGAATTTAACATTATATATTGATGTTTCCTAGAATTTAAAGCCTGAAGGATACATATTGATATAAAGAGCTAAGATGTAAGGTTACAAGATCAATTTAATATCTTTCTCTGCTTTTGAGCAATTGAAATATTGCATCTTAAGAAACTTATTTTGGTAGAGGAAACTGAAATATGCAATACCTTTTTGTTTTTTACACTTTAAAATAAAGGAAACCACAATTGAAAAGTGTAGGTATACTGGTAATTATGATATAGGTATAATTTTTTTTTTCTTTGATTAGTAAATTTTTTTTTTAACCAATTTGTTGCACCTGAGCTTAGCTCATTTAGCAACTTGTCTATCCGATAAAATTTTGTGATGGGAAACTGCCCAGTGGCTGTTCCCATATAAAATAAAAAACGCTCAGCTACATCAAGTCAGCTGGCTTTATTCTCTTGAGCCAACGAGGAGGGGCAGGCTCATTAAGCATCTTCTGGATTTCAGGATTCGGGTGGAGTCGAAGACGCTGATGGTGTTTTTTTTGCATTTTTCCTAATTTCTTCCTCAACCGTGTTGACATTTAAATCTCTGTGTACGTCAGAGTTCCTAACGTGCCAGAGTGCATTGACTATGACTCTAAGCACTTTATTTTGGAATATCTGGATAGCTTTCTTGTTTGTAGTCTTTGCACAGCCCCAAAGCTGGATGCCGTACGTCCAAATAGGTTTTAAAATGTGTCTATAAAGTAGGACTTTATTGTGTGTGCTCAGTCCTGCGTGTCTTCCAAGCAGCCAATGCATTTTTCTGTACTTCCTTTCAAGCTCCCGCTTCTTGACTTTCACGTGTTCCTTCCAACGTAATTTAGTGTCTAGCGTTAGTCCCAAGTATTTTGCAGTGTTACTATAAGGAACACGTTGCATGTTCAAGTACACGGGGATATGTTGGCACCTTCTGTTAGTGAAGTTGGTGTGTACTGACTTGTTTTCGTTTAATTTAACCCTCCACTTTTTAGTCCAGCGGTCTACTTTGTTCAAAGCCTTCTGTAAAGCACCCGTTGACTCCTTTACAGTGCTTCCCATTGATATAATTGCAGAATTGTCTGCAAATGTTGCCATGCTAACTGTCTCGGTCTGGAGAATATCGATTAGTAAATAAAATAACTTGAAATGCCAATGCTTGATTTATTTTAACATTTAAAAAATTTCAAGTCAAATTTAAATCTCATAGATTTAAATTCAAGTCATATGCCTGAGTCAAACTCGACGTCCACGACGTCGACGCTTCAAAATGTCAAAAAAAAGTTAAACATATTGAATTCTATACGAATGGTTAAACTTGACGGCGACGCGACGGACGGTACGCTCACGACGCATTAAAGTAGAATGTATTTCAACTTTTGACGCGTTTGACGCTGCCAAATGTGTATCTGTCACTTTAAAAATGTGTACAACACAAATTAATAACTAAAAAAATTTGATAATTTAAAATGGATATTGAAGAAAAATTAATTTCAATTGTTGAAATATAATAAAATATTATAAGATAAAACTTCAAGAGGATATAAATATATACGACAAATATAAAATTAAAAGCAGAAAAGTGAAAGAATATGGCGGAAATTTTAAATGAAACTGTTTAGTTAATATACTTTTTAAATTTTACCTTATAATTTTTGTTATTTTATAAAAATTTCAAAATGTTAGAAGCCAGCGACATTTTGAGATTACCTACCCAGCAAATTTTTAAAGCGTTCTGAGCGTTTTTGACTAATTGACGCAAAAGCGTCATGAGCGTCGAGATTGCCTAAGGGGATATAGTTAATATTTATTAATTATAATGGTGTGTTTAATATATTTTTTTTTCTTTGGTGTTTTCAGTCGCCTTAATGTCTTAGGTCATATCATGACTGCCAAAACACAAATAAATCCTGTTAGCCATTTTTATCTTAGGCCATAATTTTTAAATACATATACAATTTAACACTAATCGAACCCAGTACCATTTGGCGTATGGAGGGAAAATCAACTGATCTAATCATTGCGCCAATAAGTAGACCTAAAATATTTATTTATATTATTATTTTTTTCTTTGAAAATCAAATACAAATACATCCAACTATGGAATAGTTTCTTAAATATGGAATACCACAATAAGACACTGAGCTACTATGCATATTTCTAGTTATTCATAGGTATTTAAGTGCATTATTAATAAGCTAAGTATTATTTAAACAATATACAAAATGGGAACGAAAACATAAATATAAAAATTCAATAATCACATAGCTTTACTAAAATCCACAAAAGAGCTTTAGATTGTACCATTTTGTTTTTATTTTCATTTTTTCGCTTTTTGTGAGATTTCCTCGTTAATATCCTAAAAAATGAATTTAAACACAATATTGAAAGCGTTAAATAGAGATAAGGTGATGCTTAGGTGAACTTGAGTGAAATATAATTATTTAAATGCTAAATTAAGTCAAACATTGATTATATAAGCTGTTTCATTAACAAGTCAATTTTAAGCATAATTGTGCATAAAAATGTTCAACTACTTGACTGCCCATATTTACCGTAATTGACTAGGATGCTTGAGGTTAAATCACTGTTATTTGTAAATGTTTTTCTTTAGAGGACTGTAAATTCCATTAAAGAAGGATTTTTCTTAGTTACAGCCAAACAAGGGAGTTTTTTTTTTAGGTCCTACTCCTAAGTTATTAATTTTTAAAAATTCTAATCTTGTATTATGATTCTAAATGCCAACATATAGAACCTCTGTTTCTGCTGTTTCTTAATTACTTCATTTAAAGGCTGAACAAAGTTATTAAACGTTATTATACGTCATTATAAGAGGTTATTAAATAATGAGACTGAAGTTTCAAAAATTTATATAAATATAAATTTAATTCTTATACCCTTCAATATACAACCCTCCTCTATTTTTGCAACACTCCCCGCTAGTTTTCCAATGAGCAAAACAGTATAGGAAGCTTTCTACTGTAAGCTCTTTCAAGACCTGTGCCGCTTCTTTTTAACCGCCTGAACAACAGACTGAAACATTTTCAACAGACTGAAATCATGGGAAACAAATAAAAGTCACATATGGTCAAGTCTAGTGAGTAAAGGGGTCTAATAGTCTAACACAGGGATGTTATATTTGGCTAGAAACGTAGGACGTTGTTTTGTCTCCACGAAACCCACGATTTGTTCTCCCACATTTTGCGTTGTTTTTCTTACTTTTTCTCTTAGCTCGGCAAGAATCTCAAGATCATAATGTTCAATAATTATTCGAACTTTAGGAACCCAGTAAAGGTAAAGGTTGACGTGGCCATCGCAGCTTTTTTCTTTCTGCGATAAAGGCGATTGGCGCTTGGTGTCTGGGTCACATATTAAAAAAACCAATATTTATCGTATTTTAAGTTAATTGTTATCTTCTCTATGACGTTTTGGCCATTTTCAATCGCATGTAAAGATTCCGAGGCTGATGGTATATTCTTCAAATAATGATCAGCAAAATTGGTTTTGGTCTTGCGAAAATGCAAAACTATGATCAGAACTGAGTAAGCAAGACCAAGATCAATACTAAGCCTGATATAGACTAGATGTAATGGTCATAAGATTGCTTATCACTACTTTGAACTGAACTTGGTTTACTTATTTTGTTAAATTTTACGTAAACAAATTCACGGTTAGTCACTAGTAAGTAACTTAGATAAATGACGATTTTCAAATGAAGCTGCAGGACGATTTGCTCCCGAGAAATAGTAGTATTCCAAATAAGGGATACTGTTCCATATTTGGTCACTTTCCTTTTGCTAATAAAGTGTAAACTTTGATGATTTAATAGAATTAAATGTATTTACGTTTCCTAGAACTTAAAGCCTGAAGGGTAAATATTAGTATGAAGCTAAGATGTAAATTTGCAAGATCAATTTTATCTTCTTCCCTGCCGTTGGGCAGTTGAAATTTTCAATCTCAAGAGACTTACTTTTGATGTGATTCAAGTACATTTACCTATAAACAAGGTATATATAGGAACATGATTAACCATTTTGCTTGAAATTTTAAGATATTATATTTAATGTACCCATTAATATTTTTAAGATTTATCTGGTTTGAAATAATAGCATTACGTAAATTTTTCCGCCTTGTCAATTTGATTTAAGCCCACATTTATCCATCGTTATACCTTAACATCAAACCATTTACTATTTTTCAGCTGTAATTTAAAAAAGTTTTATCTCCACATGATAAATTTGTGCAAATGTTAATTAAAAATTCTCGCACAGTGAGACACTTAATTATCGAGCCATGATTTATTTCCTTCACCAGCATAAGAGGGATGTGCTTTGTATAATTTAACAAGATGTATAAAACAGCGTAGTACAATGCTTACGTTAGAATTTAAGTTGTACGCCCAAGACTAGAACAGACATTTTTAATGAATTTCAAAAACTTAATTTTCACATGGAACTTGAAAATCTGTATTTTCTTTATTATATGTTGTAGCTGTCTCTTAATCTGCCCGTGTCGTTCTCATTCTGTACAGTAACTTTTGAGTAATGTATATCCTAAATGGTGTCTTGGAGTGTTCCCATTAAAACGATTTTAATTTTCACGAAAAACACCAAATTGGAACATGAAGATTTATGAGGTGTGACATTAAATGGTACATGAAATTATTCCATACAAAACATGAAACTAAAGTAATTTTATTTAAACTGATAAACCATCAAAAAATATGAAAAAAATTAAATAATAAATTTGACAATTTTATTTTGTTCTACTTTACATAACAAGCGTTCAATAAAATGCAACCTTCGTACGAAAGGTACCAAGACTATTTTTCATACATTTTTATACAGAATAATTACAAATCAATATTTTACAGCCCCGTCATCTGAACAAACCGCACAAGTCTAGACGAATTGTATTAACGATCGTTAAACCAAGCTAATAGAAATATAAAGTATGTAGTTCATTATTAGCTGGTTGTTAAAACCTTGCAATAAATTTAGCTTTTCAATCACCGTATTTTTCTTAGAAAATTTATGCCATACATACTCGTATATGTAACATCAAAGTAATAATTTCTACAAATTCTAAAGAAAACTATTTATAGCAATAAGAAATAACTGTGTATTGATGAAAAGTTTACCATTTCCTTGAAATAATTAACTGAAAAATTATTTTTTAAATGAAGCAATTAAAATAGCTTTAAGTCATTTGAACGAAATTGAAGTGGAAATAATTAAAATTTTCATTGTGATAAACATCTATAGAAATGTTATAAAGCGAAACATATTAAATTGATGTTGAACATAGTTTTATTTGGATTATAATGAAGAGTTTCCTATTTGATTTAAAACGGTGGGCAACGAAATAATTAAACAAATGGTTTAGTTCAAATGGTTGGTCGATTTTCCTGGAATACTCGAAAGTTTTAATTGAACCATTGAAGTTGTTGTAATAATGCGACACAGTACTCCGCAATGAACTTCATTTACTTGACAATCCTCAACAACAATCCTCTCGTCACCCCTAGAACATCGAACTCTGGCAACACCAAGTATCAAAAGCTCTCGATATAATACAGAAACATCAACAGCAGGGAACTGGAAACAAAGCGCTTTACATTATCATATATACGTGCATGGCTAATCTCTAACTGGTAAAATTTAATATTTTTCGTTTTTCTTTCTACGTAACGTCCATTTAATCCTATAATATTATGAAAGCTTTTGCAACCGGAGAAACCAGAATGGTATAATGTTACAAAATAAAACAGAAAAGTGAGGCAATAAAATTAGGTTAATGAATAATTAATTAAAGAAGATAGAGAAATACGGTGCACGTCATTTATGCGAAATATTGTGTATTTTAATTAGATTTCTAATTAAAGCAAAGGTATACATAACGTTCATATGATTGCATTTGACTTGAATGCATTTATAAATGCCATATGTTCTTCAAAAACAAATTGCCTTGGTTAATAATAATAATAAATTTTTATTCTCAAGTAATCAATTTGAAATGAATACACCAAATATTGAAAAACCTTTTAATATAAATATATGGATTGATCACAATAAATATTATTTTATAATTTATAATTTTATTGGCATGTAAGTCCCATTTAATTGGATTGGCGATTATAAAGTATGCGATGAAAGCAGAAGCTTGCTCTAAAATTTATGACTTTATCCTATATAGGTATATGTATGTATGTATATTCGAAATGCGTGTGTGAATTTTTATTATTATTTTTGACGATATCATAATAGATTTTTATGGAAGCATTTTATATTTAGAATCGAATAAATTTTATTTTTCATCTACAATCAAAATATAATCTTTGATATTTTAACGATTGTAGTTATAAGAAAATATTGTGAAGTAATGAAAGGTACACCTTTCGTATTTTTATGCATATAACAGCATGTTCAAAATTAAATTGAATCCGTTTGGCTTCTATTGTAAAGTTATCATTCATTGAAAAAAAAATGTTTAAATCTGATAGTTCCAAAATTCCGAACAATTTTTACAGTTTGCTCTTTCAATTGATTTTCATATATACCTACATACGAGTGGACCGTGGTTAATAGTGAAATTTTTACGTTACATTTTTCACTAACACTGTTTTTTTAACTATTGTTCTTAAAAAATATAGTTAATACTTTTTCCACCTCTGTTCGGCTCATTGGAGGTTTTTTTATTAGTTGTTTTTGTAAAGGGCAAGTATTTTGAGAAAATTTAAAAATCTTTTTCTTCATCCTTGTCTTTCATAAAGGATTGCTACTGCATCTAATTCTCTTTAATTCACTGGAATTTTCCATTATTGATTTGTAGTTATGAAGTGTGTGTTGATATTGGTTATTGTAATACTGTAAAATACTAGCATATAAAAATTTGTTTAGGTTAGTGTCTCAAGGCTAATATTTTTTTAAATCTTTTTATCTACTAGATGATACCCACTCGCTTTACTGAGAGTATCTAAATATAATTGATTGATTAATTGATTCCCTACTTTCACAATGAAATTTAAAAAGTAATCTATTTTGACAGAAAAAGGTAATAGATACTTTCAGACTTTAGATCCAAAGTAAGTTTTTAGATTTAAGGACAGCCGTGCATCTGCAAAGGTGGCTATTGTGGTGTTGTCCATGGCGGGCATATCTGACGTGTATATGAGGTACAGCGTCGGTCTGAGGATACTACCTTGTGTCATTCCAAATTTTATTTGATGAGATGTTGAGACCGCATCATTTAATCTAACTTTAAATCGTCTGTCGGTTAGAAAGGCTTCGACGACCCTATAAGGCTAATATGTGGCCGAACATGATTAATGTTTTCGACTGTATTTTTTATATATTTTCTGTATGTCTATTCATAAGAATACTGAGCTTTTCATCAAAGATATTATTGATAATGATATTTCATTTCTTTAATAAAATGACTGCAATCATTGTTAATTATTATGTATACATTTTTGATATGTACATATGACCGGAAGAATCTTAAAAAAAGGTGATATTGATATTCCCCAAATTGATATTGCTATAGCATGTTATTTGATCCATCATTCTCCAATTTTTAAATTATAATTATAAAAAGGAGCTGATAACATTTAACAAGAATTTTATCCAAACAACTTTTTAAAGTCGTTTACTTGATCTAAAAAAACATAAAAATAAAATGTAAAATACAATTTTTAGATGCATTAAACGACGTATGAGTGTCTACTGTATTATTTTTAATTGATTGATGTCACAGTTGGACCACAATCAGTTACAATGATAATTTTTCCGTATTTGAATATTTAAAACGTAATTTAAAAAATAAAATAAAGTGACAGATGTAAAAAATTTAGGCAAAATAAAAATTAAATGTTTTTTTTTAAATATAAAATGAGTAGAAGCTCTTTTTGAAACATGGTATTATATTTATTTTAAATTAAATGTCTTCAATTAAATTTTTTTCAGTTGTCAATTAAAAACCTTAAAATATGTACAAATAGATAAAAATACAAAAAGAAAATTTTTTTTTTGGTGAATATGGATTGTGGTTAAACCAACAGCATGCTGTTAAAAGCCGTTTGAGTTATTTAATTCAAAAAATTAATGTTAAATCTTGATCCACAAAAAGCACAATTATCAGTCATAACTAACAAAAGTTTTAATAGGTTCTCTATTATCTTTGGCGTTTAACTCATTTTTTAAATAGATACGTACATAAATAAACATTAAAGTAGATTAAACTTTGTAGCAAAACAAAAATAAAACCATAAGTTTTTTCATTGTGCATTTGATAATTAAACAGCATGAGCTTTTTCATAAATATTATGCTGGATAAATAGTGGCGTAATTTTTCAAAAGTTTTTAAATGAAATATTCTGCCTGTGTTATATAAAGTATGAATGACACTAGAGTATTAATTTCGTTCTAATAAAATTTACGTACAATTTAGTTTGTAGTTTTTCAAATTTAATCATTTGTATTCAAAGAAGCCAAAGGTATTGTTTTTAAAACATATTCTCCTCTTCATTTACATTATACAACTATATATGATTTCAGTAATTTAATTTGTTGTAGCAACAACAGTTTGTGAGCTATCATAATATTTGTATTTCAATTAAATTAAATTAAGTTTCTTCCTTTTCATGCATTTCCTACATATTATATTTCATGAGTTACTCAGTTTCATTAAATATTAATAAATTATTGAAATTAAATGTAGAATATTTTATTTAAATTATTTGTCTCGCTTAAACTTTGGAACAGTTTTATTCAGTTTTTAAATTATAAAATCAGTAAATAGCTGTCAACATTAATTTATAACCTGTTGCGTGAGCTTTTTATGAATTTTGAAATAAAGTTGAAAAAAATGTGTATCGGTTTTTTTGCTCTGCCGCTAATCAGTATATGGTTTGCATGTGACAAATACAGAACATTATTATAGTAATATGTAGCTGTCACACAGCACAAAAGATTTAATTGCTCTCAATTATACTGCAATATGAACTTGATTCAAAATATTCACTTTTAACTTCATTACCAATCATTGGCCATTGTCCCAGAACGGTCGTTGTTTGTTTCATTATTTCTTCCGTTTTCCCATTTTTCAGAACATAAAAATGAGAAAATGAGAATTCTATATGGTTACCGATATAGGTATAGTGATATACTGTCTCGTTAAAATTTCATGGCAATTGTAAAACAGAGTTTAAAATTGAAAAATTCAGCTTAGAATAAGAAAATTATTTGAAAAAAGAAGGTAATTAAAAAGTCAATTTACGAATATTATAGGTATTTATAATGCTTTCGAGCCCTAATTTTAAATTATTTAATTAATTATCTACGTCTTAACTTTGTTAGGTGCTTTTTATTATTTATATATAGAACATTATATTCTGAAGTGTACTGTTTGATAAAGAGTAAGTGTTTGCTTTTAAGTAGGAAGTAACCATTGGAATCAATAAACGAAATTGAAAAATTCTTAACAATAACTGAAGCTATACGATCATTCAGTAAAATATGTAGGTTATATTTGAGGAGATGACAACCAAAAACACATAAGTCACAAAATATTAAAAATTTAATTAGGGTTATTTTTTGAACCTATAACATTTATGTCGCTTAGGAATGTCAAAATCGAGCAAAATATTACAGGCTTATCTAACTTAAATGAACAAATTAAAAAAAAATTAAGATAAAATGTTATAACAAGAACTTAAGAAAAACGCTATTAGTTAATACTCAAAAATTAGTTACAGTTAACTTATGCGTTTTTGCATATTACCTCCTCATTTTATCTGAAATAAAAACATTATCCTGGGGATTTGCAATACCTTTTTCATTGAATAAACACATTTTAATAATATTTAGTATAAAGATTAAAGAAAGCTCTAACTTTAAAATATCACAAATGATTAGTTTTTGCTTTGCAAAAATTCATAGCCTAAAATTAATCAAGTGTTTTTTAGAGTGTTTCAAACAAGAATTTATTTTTCTTATGATGTCCAAAAACTTGGCTCAAAAAGGAGCTGTTCATATTGTAACGTTTTTACGGGTTCTTCGATTTGTGTTTGAATGACGACAATTTATTTTTAAGAAATGTTTATTTATTTACACTATTTACACTAGTTAACAGTGATTAAGTTCACTGTCATATTAGTCAGAGTCACTAATTGTTACTCACTGTTTATATTTCACTACATGCACAGCACCGGGCACAATTTATTTAACACTTGCGATTCACGATTTATATACCACTCACGTTGACGATTTATGTAACACTGGCGTTGACAATTTATTTATGACTGCCTTGCCTATGTTTGTCCTCTCTTTGTATAGGGACTCAGCCATCTCTCCAGAACATTCCTACCCCACTTATTCGGTTTCTAGAACTTTCAATTTTACAATCTCTTGTCTTACGATCTGTCTTTTTCCCATTTATAAGGAATTACAGGTAGAAACTTCCAGAAAGATTGTCCTCTTTCTCATACATCGAGTAATCCTTGATTAGTCAATCTCTTCGCACTACGGGGGTCCGACCTTTTGAGAATGTTCTGGATTTTTCTTTATTAGTCGACTACACTCCGCCCTTATCCACTCTTCACGCTTCGTTGGGATACTCAGCATGAGCGTTATACAAAAAGCCTAAGACGGTCTCAGCCCACACAGTCGTGAGCCCAACTCCCCAGGCTTCCTAGACTGTGACATAAAATAGCAGAGGAATTTTTATAACTTTGGAACAAGTTATTGGAACAACAATCTGAAAAAGAGATTTAATGGAATACACTCTACAAAAAAGGTTCTTACAACAAGTGTGAAAAATATTAAAAAAAATATTTTTAGTGTTATTTTTGAACTCTGATATTTAGCTTGATGTAGTTAAAGAAAAATTACGCATTTTTCCTTGAGGACCTTATGAGTTAAAACTATTAATATTGTTATCCACTAAGCTGTGGAATGTAGATGTATGTAATATGTATATTGTACTATTGACTACTCGTGACTTCCATTAAGTAAAATTTAATAAATTAAGCAAATATTTCAGGCTTAACGAACAAACCTCTTAAGATTTTAAAAACCACTAAATGTTTTTTTAGTTGGGTAGATTGGTGGAACATACATACAAAGCATCTTATAATAATGCCCGGATCAGAAGTAGTCCGCTATACACAAGTTTGTTCGTTTTGTTCATTTTATGTCCACATTATAGGTGTACAACCCTTACCCTTACACTTTTATTTGTCCTATTAAATTTACTGTCTTCAGCCAAATCCTTCGAGTATATTCTTTTTAAACTCCTCGTTTCAGGTGTATAGCCTAATTATTGGACAGGGATTGCATTAGGACTGCTAGCCAATCTTTCTAACAGTCCGGCCGACAGATTCGTCAAGGCGTCGTAAACTGTTGGGATATCGTATTCTCTGTGCAACTGGTTGTTTCGTACGAACCATGGGGCCCTTGTTGTCATCCTTATTATCTTAATCTGTAGTGGTTGGAGTCTTTTAATATAGTTTAATCGGCCATATAAGCAAGAAAGGTAGATTTACTTTTTGTAAATTTAATATGGTTGCTAGAAAAAAAAAACTCTGAGTGATCTTTAAACTAACCTTAAATATAAATATTTAACCTTTTTTTAGAGTACTGAAACAATACAATCGTTAAGAATCAAAATTTAAATTTAAATTATTCTATTACCATATTATTGCGACTTTATATCGAGTTTATGTTTGTAACGTAGAAAGATATTCATATTTTTCAAGTAAATATATATAATGTATGTTTTGCATATTTGGTTCATTAAATTTAAAAAGAAAATTATTTTTAAACGAAATATGTTCACTCAATTTCTTCATTTGATTAAATACAATGTTACACTTTTATATAGATACTCAATGACATGTAAATAATTGAAAGAATAAAAATTGGGTTGATTTTAAATTCAATATATCACTGGTAACTTTATTTCTTTAGCTAACGATGGATTGTAGTTTTCAATCACCACTTTAAAGAGACTATAAAAGACGAAAAATCGTATGTATAGCTATGAGCTGATCCTGGAAATAGACTTTATAAAAAAGTATCAACACTTACTTTTACTTACCACTCATACACGTGGTGCTAAAGCAAAATTAATAATTGATCAAATTCTCATATTTTTAGAATTCAATTTAAACCTTAATCATTCATCATTCATTTTATATAGGTAGGTCAATAGATAGGTCGAAAACTTTTATAGATTGTTGAGATGAAGGCTCTCTAAATCTATAATTCATGTTTTCATTCTCAATCAATCAAACAAAAATGTCATTTTATTAAACATATAGCGTCCGATGAAAATAGATTTGATACAGGTTTTAATCTGGTGTTATAAGAATAACTAGTATTACATTATATAAGACTAGTATCTATAAAGCAATAATATTTTAGCAATTCTATCTTTGTACGTATTTGTCGCAAAAATAGTTGGATAGACTTTGATTGTTTACTCCCCAAAAAGCTTTGTTTTATGTTAATGTTACAATTTTTCTGACTTTTCTAGTTATGTATTATATTTTATGTTAAAGTTTTTATTTTCAAAATAGAAAAAGATATCTAAATATAAGAGATATAAAAGAAAACGTTACACACATTTTAAATCATTTTTATACTATTACTGATCAAATTTATTAGAGATATTTCTGTAACTTGGTTCTAAAAGGGCCAATATGTCCAAAATTGGAGAAATAGTGTTATGCAAACAAATGATCTTTATACTGTTAGTGCAAAAAAGGACCAATTATCCTGAAATAAATACATTGCGAGAAACATAAACCTAACAGAGGCTTATCTCATAACCTTGGTGCAAAAAAGGACAATGTGCATTTAATTTTCCGTTTTCTGGGAATGGTAAATGGACATTGGCCCTTTTAGAACCAAGGTACAGATTTAAGAAACAAAACTTTCTTCTCTCAGATACAAATCAAACCGAAGATAAGTCTGGGTCCATGAAAATATTTACTAATAAAAATCAACTAAACAGAATTTAAATGACATGGTTTTATGCAAGGACATCGTTATTCTTAACAATCATTTACACACTATATGGCAGCGGTAACTTGACATTCACTAGTTGGCTTGATTTAAAAGCTACTTGATTTGATATATAAGCTATTTGACTCGATATAAAGTTGTAAGGTGGGAGTGATTACCACATTTATTTACACATAATATATTTACAATTACAGTCGCCAGCACTGGCCCGGAACAAATTGAATTGCTTAAGGTATTTAACGTCGTTTCGTCAGGGCAGTTGCGAGAGGTATCACTGCATGTTCGAATTCCATTTCTAGTCACCACAAAGTTAATCAGGAGTCAAAGATTAATATTTAAATAACAAATCAAGTCAAGTATTGGCTTTATATGTTATTTCATCCATAAGTTAAAAAATATCAAGCACAATTCATTTAAAAAAAAGTCCAACTACTTGACTTGGTGTATTAATATACCACAAAATTTATATGTGTAAACTATCCCATAAAAGGTAATGTTTATGGAAAGTTGTTTATAAATTGTTTATAAACATTGCTAATTAGTTGTTTAAAAACATATGTTTATAAAAAATGATTTCTTTATTAACCACAAAAAATGTTCTATATAATTATAATAATGGATTAATAAACTCAACAGTTTATTTTTAAGTAAATTAAATAAAAAAATCGTATATAAGGTAAAAAATAACAAGTATGAATAAGTCTAAATTGTAATACATTAAAAAAATTATTTTATATTATTTATACTGGCAATCAACATTTAATGAAATTTTGAGCTAAGAAGAACATTTTTGTGATAGTCATGTATGTAAAGATTTTCTGATAGGAAGATATAAAGGCTCGACCATATATGAACGACAGGGATCTATTTAAGTTTCTTGTCGCAACTAGGGAGAATAAAATAGTGAGAAGTTAAATTTCAACAATGAATGTTTACTTTTATATATGATACGAATTAGGTACTATTTCTACTTCTACATAAATATAAACGCAGAGATATTTTAATAAATTTTAATTTTGCTTTGTATATCCTTTCTCATTTTGTTTTAATAACATTTACAGTTTACATGTCCGGTTTAATTAAAATACAAAGAGAGTTTTGATTATCAGTAGTGCTTAATAAACGCTTAGCGAAGCGGGCACGTAATCGCTAGAATGATATGAAATAAAAATTTTAGTGTCCGCTTAGTGGCGCAGCGGTTAGAGCAGTTTGCTTTCTCCGCTACATGCGTCAGTGGTACTGGGTTCGATCCCTGTCGAATCCCTAGATAATCGATTTAAAATCTAATATTTATATGACCAACAGAAATTTTCTGTGTGTAGACAGTAGTGATATGACCTTATCGTTAAATGTTAAAGGAACTTAAAACACCCACACAAAAAATTAGTCTTCAGCAAATCAAATAACTGTTTGAATTTAATATATTTTACACGAAAGCTTAATTATTTTTTACGCTTAGCTGAAGATCAAAGTTTCAATGTTTTCATGTGATTCAAACAATTTTGTTAAACATTTTGTAAATACAATTTTTATATTTTTCTCTCGTATCAAATGGTGTCAAAGCATACAGATACTCATATCACTGGTATAAAAAGGTCAAAACAAACGTTCAGCAAATTTTTTTATAATGTAATACTCGGAAGAAGCAATATTTTATTGCGGATATTTTTCTTTTTGATTACGTATCGTATAAAACACAATATAGAAAATAATTGAATTTATTCAAATTCTTGTATTTCTTTTTTCAACCACATTGTATTTCTTTCCATCAAAACTTGGTCTCATTTTATCCATCAAATTGAGTAAAAAAAAAAAACGGGGCTTGTAAAGAATCTATTAGACGGTAACGCAAAGAAGGAAATGTTCGAAAAATATCGTTAAAATTAGATTACAAAGTAAATTGCTTCCAGCGAACGAATAGTATCTGATAAAATTTTCACAACGTTTTCCTCACATAGAAATTATATTGTACAAATATGTTTAATGTTTAAAATTTTATGGGTAAAATAAATGAAAAATTTATTTCACCTTTCCTTTAAACAGTTTCGTATATTATTTGTCATAGTTCAACAACTAAAGATTAATAAGAAAAGTAATGAAATCATTTCCTATTAGTTTATTACTTTATCCATTATTAAACTTAAACACAAGTGGTTTATGATTGCCTTCAAAAGGATGTATTAAACCAATAAAGAACAATAACGCCAAGACGAAAGTTTGTTTGTGAGTAGTCGTTTTCATTGGGGGATTTTCTGATGATGGTTGCGTGCTATCTGTTTTCTCACAAACTGCCGCAGATCAATAAGAAAAATACATAGGTAGTTGTAACGATTGTAGTGAAGTTCAGGATTGTTGGCGTAGAGCCTAGATAGTTTTGTTCAATGCCTACATTTGAATCATGTTTTGTATTATCGCCATTCATAGCCGTAGTAAAGAGGGGCTGGAAAGATAACTCCCACCCTTGAACCGTGATTATTTTCAATTTATTTAACTGACAATAATTTTTTAGTCCTTAAATTAGACGAGGGTAGATCATTTTTGAACAGAAAAAATATAGTAGGATGAAACCCATTGGAGAAGGAAGAGAATATAACAAAAATAAAAAGAAAAAGAAATTACGGTCGATCTGAGGTGGGGAAGTGGAAAGGGGGGGGGGGGTAAGGGTAGAAACGGTTTATCTCGATTTCCGACAAAACTACAAGTCCTATGGAAAAAAGTTAAACAGCAAAATTGTAAATAATAAGTAGATCTATAACTTTGTTCTGACATTTTTTCCACATAACCTTAAAATTTATGTGAAAAATTCATATTGACAAGGTTTTTATTTTTTATCATTTACAAAAAAAAAAAAAAAAAAATTACAAGAAATTTGGTGTGTATGTATCTTTTTATGTCCCAAACACACTGTATTTTTTTATTTAAATATTAATTTTTCACTTTATAAAGACTTAATATCAAAAAAGCACCTTAATTTTCAATCGAAAATTCTCACGTCAAAACATCTGATTTTTTAAAAAAGTCTTGGTTAAAGAAACTTAGTTATTGGAATTTTTCACATAAATGTTGAGGTTATGTGAAAAAAGTGTTAGTAAAAAAGTTGTAGATCTAATTATTATCTACAACTTTGCTCTTTAAATTTTTTCCATAGAACTTGTAGTTTTGCCGGCAATCGAGATAAACCATTTCTACCCTAAACCCTTCCCCTTTCCACTTCTCAGCCTCAGATCGACCGTAATTCATGTTTCCTTTCATTTTTGTAATATTCTCTTCTTTTTCCAATGGGTTTCATCCAGCTATAATTTTTTCACTTTTTCCCATTTTCAAAGGCTAAAAGCACTGGTCTAAATACTGGTCTAGTAGTTAAAATATAATGTATAAGTTACAATTTCAATAATTGTCATGATCGTTGTTCGGTATATTTATCATGAAATCTCTGTATATTGATAACTAGTATGAAATTTGTGTTTTATTTATGTGTTTTCTTATTTATGAATTCTTCCTAGAATTAAGAATTTTTCTCAAAAATTGAAAGGAATCGTTACGTTGTTCAATAGTCTAAGATCCCCAAGATTGTTCTATCCACGTCGAGTTTCTAAATCAAAACAGCCACTGATGTTGTGGAAACGATTCATTATTTTTTTAAATGATTTAAAATTTATATATTTGCAAATTTAAGTAAAATTTTGTTTTATATCTTCTAGTTGAATTTTTTCAACAGGTGTACAATTAATATTTTTACAACAATATCATAAATTTTCGATACCTTTGAGTAATATTAGATACTCAAAAAACATTTTACATAAGCCCGTTATTATTTTCTCTAAATAAATATCTCATTTATACAAATCGATGAAGTGAGAGAACTTGAAAAGATGCCAAGAATTTTTGGGCTTATAGAAGTAATATAAATCGTATATTGATAAGTTTTTTTAACAGCGAAAAAAAAGGTCCATAATATTTTTTATTCACAGAATTCTTGGGTGCGCCTATGAATTCATTACAAAACATAACATAAGAACTTGTCCTTGCAAAAATTACAACAAAATGAAACATTTATTTTTCCAATTAAATTAATTTAATGTTTCACTTTATAATTCTTGTCAAGAATAAAGAAAATACTAGCCGTTCTTATCCTTTTAATTAGGAAAAACTTAAATTGAATAAATATAAAGCACAAACTTTGCCCAGATGTTATGAACGTAAGAAATACAAATTTCCTTATTGAAATTCATGTTAATATCATTGTGATTAAATCAAGGACTTAATTAAATCGGGTTTATCAAAGAAACGTCTTTCAATTACGATTCTTATTATCCGAAACTTTATTGTTTTAGTTTCTTAAGGACAAATTAATTATTTGTTAGGTTAGTGAAAGAAAACTCGTTATATAATTATTATTATCGAACTGTATAAGGATTTTAGTATAGAGCTTAGATTTGGTGCCTTTATCTTAATCCTATTAAAAGTTTCATGCTGCAGGTCTGAAATAAATTTCAAATTTTAATATATTAGCTTATCGAGATATTGTAATTTGATAAAATTAAACTTGTAAAAATTGTTACTAATCTTGATTTAGAAGGGTCTTTAAGTTCTCAGATTATCCAAATTATCTTTGGCTAGACAGAAACTAACTAGTCTAAAATTTTTCGTATAATATCGTACGAATACCACTGTCAATAATAGATATAATCCATGTAAAAAGGTATTCATTATTAAATTTCCTCAAAAAAGTATTTTTTTTTTTGTATATTCACCAATTTTTTAAGAAATTCTTGATCAATTTTGATGATTTCTTTTTCCATTTGTAGAGCTGAACTCAGAATTGATCCGATTTTAATTTAAAGAAAAACTATAAATACTACTTATTGGCGCAGCGATTAGAGTTGATCTCCGTTTCATGCGTCAAGTAGTACTGGGTTCGATCCGAGTTGAATCCCTAGATATAAGACTTAAGATCTAAGATTAGAGAGATATGTTCTGTGTTTAGGAAATCGTCATATAACCCTAGATGTTAAAGCGACTTAAAAATAAACTTTTACTTCAAAAGATAACAAATTAAGGATTAAAACTATTTTTTTTTTCTGGATTCAACTATGAAATATTTTTCCGGTTTTGAATAAAGTGGTTTATTCTTCCTTAAGTTACCTTAAGCTGTAGTTCTTGAAAGTTAAATGGAAAAAATAGTTACCCTATATACTGCAGAGCTCGATTTTAATGATTTACTTTTATTCGATTGGCTTTACACCTTAAACGATTATGATAAATATTATGAGATTAAAAGGAATATACACGAAGGATTTGGCTGGGGACAGTTAGTTCCATAAGACAATTAAAAATTGCCATTATTCAAATAGTTGTGAAGCCCAGGAAAATATAAAAAACGATATAGATAACGATGTGTTAGGGTTGTACACCCATAATGTGGACATAATGTGAACGAAACGAACAAGCCTGTGTAAGGCGGACTGCTGCTGATCCGGGCAGGACTACATTTTGTAAAAAGAAACCTTTATTCGTGGTCTAAGATTCGAACCTACATCGACCTTCACCGAGTTGATAGTAGAATGAAACATATTTTATCATGAATTTAGTATATTAGAAAATATATTAAAAATGAGTTGGCTAAAAAAATCCTCGACAGACTATTTTTAATTATTAAAAAAAAAAATTGTTTTTAATAAAATATTGCAATGTGATGTGTAAATTTTTTTCTATTTGTTGCAATATTTTATTAAAAATAATTTTTTTTAAAAATAATTAAAAATAGTCTATCCAGGTTTTTTTTTTAGCCAATCCATTTTTAATATATTTTTTTATTTTCTAAGTTCATGATAAAATATATTTCATTTTATTATCGACTCGGTGAAGGTTGATGTAGGTTCGGATCTTCTACTATGGATAGTTTTCTTAAGAATTATTTTTTTTAAATGTTAAAAATTATTTTAACATCTAAAGTCATATCACGACTGTCTAAACAGGGAAAATGTATGTAATCTATAAACTCTTAGAAGATATAGAACTAAACGGGAATCGAACCGAGCACCATTGACACACGAAGCGAAGATTTAAGAGATGTAATGGATTTAAGAGCTTATTCCTTTTCAACTTGGAAGAAAAATTTTACATTCAAATGTTGAATATTAAAGGACGAAACGTGCTAGGAAATACGTTATATTTTAAATAACCGCTTCCTTTGAAGTTATTGTAAGCGTTACATATTGGATGAGAGCTCATATTCTAGAATCTATTTCTATATATGTACATAAAAGAGTAAATGGATTGATTAACAGGCACACCGGAGACTTAACAATTGAAAATAAAAACATAAATTTCTAAAGTTTTATTTCTTAATGGAGCGTGGTGTTCATTAAGGAAGAATTTTTCGAAATTTCATTCCTTGGTAGTTATTTTTTAATTTTAAAGTATTTCTTCTAAAACAACAATTTTTACAAATTCGTTTCTTGAAATAAGAAATCTTCATGTATATGTAAAGATCCTCTGCTTTTCTAGTTTTATAATTAATTCATTTAAGTATGAAGACTTTTCAAAAATATTTTAAGAAAATCACTCGCTTCACTTACTAATTTATTCATATTTCTTTAATTATCCTTATACTTATTGTTAGTGTATTAGTATTAGTTGAGCAAGGTGATTTTGGTGGGTTTTCTTTAAAATAACTTTAAATTTAACTTTTAAATTTTAAAATGACTTTTGTTAGATTCTGATGACGAATATTAGATGTGAAATATTCGTTATTGATGAAGAGGATAAGGTAAGACCGCCAATTATGAGATGCCCGTAGCGTTTGTTGTAATTTCCAATTTGCGTCTATAGAAATGGATGTGCTAATTAAACTTTAGCTGAAAGATTGACACATTCACAACAAGATTCACTATCAATGTTACCTGTGTGAGAGCCAGTGATGCATATTTGGATTTTCAATAAAAGCTCATTTTATTCTGAGGACTTGCTTTTATGCATTTATGCACAAACGGTGTACGTGCCGTAGATATGCTTGGAATGGATGAAATGTTCTTTCAGTGTAAATAGAGAATTCACACGAAGCGACCAGATCAATTTTTACCTGAGAAAAAGCGGCAAGTAAAGAAAAATGTTAAGGTTGATTTTCTTATGCTTGTTATTCAGCTGGGTGCCGTAAACGTCGGTTATAACTGTATTCAGACATGCAAGCGAATAAACGTATATAAAAGTGATGAAAGTATGACGAAATGGTGTGAGGCAAACTCTCATTGGAATTTTCTGACCGATTGCACTATGCGTGTATTTCTTATTTTATATTTATTACGTTTTCCTTTCCATTTTTTCTGTTTATATTTGAATTTTTTTTTTGTTTTTCTAAAATCGGCTGTAAATATGATATTGACCAACTAACCTTTGTGCTATTCACCTTGTACTATATTTAATAACATACTTATATAAAATACTGTACAACATGATGTTGAGGTTGGCTTGTTGATTCGTTTTTGAGGATAGACTCAAAGTTATTACAGCACAAGTAATACGTATTGAGAATAATAAATTATCACCACTACAATTTCGCAGAAAGTTCAGTGTTATAAAGCAGATTATAAATAAACATTACGTGTTCAATATTTACCATAGCGATAGTTTTACGAAACAGTTACGGTTATTTACGAGACCCCCAGGATTTCCTCATTAAAAAGGGTTGATTTATAACAAGTTCTATCCCTGCGGAAGAATTTTATTAAGAACTTCTCAACGTTTTTGATTTTAAATCGAAACGAATTACTACTTATGAACATTTGTGTAACCGGGAAAATTACCACCAAAGAAAATAGATAAAGGTGATATAGGTAACTGTTTATCAACTGTATTATCAGTATTATTACACTTAGAAAATATATTTTATCATTGTTTTAAATATTTGGAAGCTATGTTGATTTAAGCTTTCTAATTTTTATTATTATACCATGCTTGTATTAACTTCATCTCCTTGTTTCGATAGAATAATAATCTTATAGTCGATATTTTATCCACTTCTCGGTATCTAATCGAGCTTGATGAGCTTGTTATACATATTACAATCTATCGTAATTATTTTAAGTTTAATAAGGGGAATTACTTATTGAGCTCATCAAACAGTGGTGGATATGTTTCAATGTATTATATTTGCTGAGGACGCATGTTTGGATGTCTGATTTGCAACATCCTCTTTATGTCATAAGAACCTAATAGCATAACCAGTAATAATGGAGTGAAGTTTATATAAAGCAATCGAACAGTTATAAAAGTTTAAAAACAATGTATGAATGTCTGTATATTCACGTTTCATTGTTTTATCGTATGTATAAACCAGTGGTGGCCAAACCGTCGTCCATTGAATGGTCATAAGTGGCGCATTGCATCCTTGCGCCAATTCTTTAAAATAAGCATCATAACTGAATTCATATTCATATTTTTATACAATTGTAAAATAGTTTCAAAATGTTGATTATGTTTATCACTTCACATCCAACAACAGTAGTTCAGAGTTAACTTCACCAAACAAGACTCTCTGACAGCTGTAGCATCAGTTGATTCTACAACAGTGATCACCTTCTCGTCCATGTGATTATTTCTGATTATTGTGTATTGATGCTCTCATAACATCTTTAAAATGACGAAAATTAAATAATTGAATTCCGTGATTAAGTTATTCCTTTTCCTCCCAAAAGCGAAGCAATTATTACTTCTATCTTTATTTTACAACCCCAATTATGATGGTAAAAAAAAGCTCGAGTTGTATGGCGCATCTGAACTTGTCTGTGAAAAAATTGGCGCATGGCAAACAAAAGGTTTGGCCACCACTAGTATAAACTCTCTAAGATCCTTGCGTTTTTGTAGTAAACCGAGTATTGTTATAGGTTTGGTTAAGAAATTACGTTAAGTAACTACGTTAAGAGTTAAAACTTTGCCGTGAGTTATAATTGAAAATACCTTTTGTAATATAAATATTGATGAGAGTAAATTGGAAGATAACTTAATTACATTCAAAATAATAATCAAAAACAATGAATGTTCTCAAATCTTTACCAAAATTGCCGATTTTTGACCGCTTGGGAGCAACTAATATTATTAAATATAGATATAAATCGATAAAAATAGTCTTGTAGTTTTAGTACTTACTTTTATTTTGTGTTGAACTTATAAAATATTAAAATAACGTCCTTGGAAGAAAAGCTCTATACTTTTTTTCTTAATTGAAAAAGAATAAATTATTGATGAAATTAATTGATAACATATTTTGAAATAAACGGAAATATTTTGGCTTTTATTTGTAATTTGAATGAACTAAAAGTGAAAAAAAGAAAAAGTTGGAATTCTTTAAATGAAAAGAAATTAAAAAAAGAATCATAAATATCGGTATTAAAATCCATCAAATATCGATTTATCAATTTTTATGAACAATGGTTAAATGTAGATACTTGATTTTTAGAAAATGAAAAGTGAAACGATAATTTTATATCACAAATTATTTTCTGTAAAAACGTTATATATGCCATATGGGTTTCAATATCTATATCTAAATATTAACGACATATGTATCGATATTTTGGAAATATTGATATATCGAAAAAACAAATAAGATGTAATAAATAGTGGTTGTATTGGTCTAGTTTTAAGAAACTAAAAATTTATATTTATTTGTACAGAGTTGCGATACTTACTCTCTCATTGTGTGAAATGTAACACATTTTATTAATGGATGCAATTAGTTGACAGGAGAGTTTGATATTCAACGCACAGTCAACATCTATGGTGCAATAATCTAATTATAATTGAATTATAAAAGTCTAAACATCATATAGGAGTCCGGAAACTTTCATAACTTGTTTATCAGTTAATTAATTCAATACAGCCAATTTGCACGTATTCGCCTGAGTATTGATGGCATTCGTTAAGGTTTCAAACTATTAATCTAAACAAAACTTGAATATCGTATTATAGTTGTACCTACGTGGAAGAAAAAAATATTTTAAATTCACCTTTAATCTACGGGGTTCGATGATTTCTAACTAATCAATTTCCTGAGATTTTTGCTCTACTACAAAGGGTAGAATTCGCTATCATTTACCTCTCATAAGATATCCGATAGATATTTTCAGCTTTATTGACGGTTCATTATCTTTGGAATCTGTACGATAAAATGTATTAATAGTTGGATGCCATTATTTTATTAATACATTAATTTTTTGTTAGTCGTACATTTCAAATCATAAGCACATTTTAAGATGATTTAAATTTATGTTTGACAAATTAAGTTTGATAGAGTTTTTAAGTGAATTCATTTTTGCTATTGGTTAACTCTATAGTTGTCCTGAAGAAACCCGGTCAAATTTAATGACAAATAGCTAAACCCAAAAAGGGAAGTCAAAGTATATCTTCCTTTGTTAGGTCCTTGTTAGATTTAAAGTTTAGAAAGTTGGAGCTCTTGAAATCTATTTATAAAAAACGGTTGAAAAAATCATGACTGAAAAAGAGAATAGTGAATTTATGGAGAACAAAATATAAGCTTTAATAACACAAACATCTTTGGAGCAAATGAATATTTGATTGATACTTATACATATGGAATATTAGTCCACAATTTGATAAGAGAACGTATAATGTATAATGTTGGCACTTCATCGTTGATATTTGATTTACAAATAGATTGAGTAAAAAAAGAAAAAAATCCATTCAAACATGTTTCATAATATACCAACTAGTTACCATTACACTATACAGCATCATAATTCAAATCCATTTCTGTATTATTAAACCGTATCCTAGCTAAAACCGCTATTATCAAACTCAACCGTTATTACCATTGTGAACGAGGAAAAAAAGTGACTCATTGGAAATAAAATTGATCTGAGATGAAAAAGAAAAAATCTCTGAAATGTATATTATTCTGCTCGGTCGGATACAAATCCCCGAGAGTGCGACCGGAAAATACCATGGCCCATTTTCCACACACACCCTTCTAATACTTCAGTTACGACGTCCAATTGAATGACTTCTTTTGTGATGAACGATATATCCGGTTAGTATAGAGACTGCAGATGTGATGTTCACTCATTTCTCTGATTCATTTTCAACGTTTTTCACTGTTCCTACACATTCTTATTGTTGGATAAGTACGGGGGCAAATGCTCGAACGAACGGTGAGAAATGTTCCTCTTTAACAGCAAAATGTTTTTTTTTCAGCTCTCATAAAGTTTATCCTCTCATTTCATACGTAATACTATTAATTCACTTATAAAATTGTTTGAGAAAGAATTAAAGGATTTATATTCTCTCATTTCAGCCTAAATATTATGTAACCTTTTTTTACTTTGAATTTTCATTTAATCCATGTAAGAAATTAGTTACAAGAAGAGAAATTAATTCCTTATAATTCTCTGCATCGTTCTCAAGTACTTTCACATAGATTCTCAATTTACTAACATGCTAACATTTCCGATGTTCCTTACAACGTATCTACTAATAGGCTTAATGTGAAAATTGACTGTGGTTGGATTAAGCCATATATGTCAGCGCACAATTTCACATACCACCGACTACTTGTACACACCTCTTGTCTTCATTTCTCATGTCATTTAATCGTTTGAATTTCTCCCCTTTCATTGGATTGTGTTGTATAAGATGAAAGCAAGGGTTGGGAAAATGTAGCCTTTATCGTTGAGGTTTGCCTGGTCGCTTTACCCACATTAAATCACCGTGTCGAGATTCGAGTAGAAGTTTGGCTGTGACAGAACTACTTAAATTCAACGTCATTTTAACTAGATTTCTGGACTCGGTCCAGCCATGTTTATAATCATATTAAATGTTAAAGTGTATTCAAAATACATTTTTTGTACCTTTTGAAAAAAAACTTGATACAGTTTTTACATTTAATTATTCAAAAGATGCTTTTTTATGTTTATAAAAATAACGTTACGTAGCTGTATTATAACAACCAATGAGTAGGAGAAAATTAAATGAGTAACAAAGTTCCAATTTCATATGAAAAACAGAGCAAAGAACAAGCTTTCATTTTAACTTAAAATATAGATGCACTCATAAATATTTTTAAAAAATCCACAAGAAAAGCAATGGTTGGTATAAATATTATAAACAAGAAGAATATTAAATAGATATAAAGAAAAACAAAATGGTTACCAATTTTTAACACTCAATTTCACTATCCATATAATTTTTTACCGTATTCTGTATATGAAAATCAATTTTTAAGGAGTAAACTCCAAAAATGATGCGATGCACAACTGATGCACGATTGGACTTTTCCCTTGAAAAATGATTGTTCTAATAGATATACTTATAATAGGTCAAGAATGTAAAGAAACCCTTCTCTAATTGTAGAGAACACAGAAGGAGGAACTACAAAGTATATATTTTTTCCCGTTAGCAGAAAACCAGGTTAGGGCTCGTTACCCCCGCACTGCAGCCCTCGGTGTATACTTCTACTTCTGTACTGCTCATGTATTTTTGTTAGACAATAATTTCTACGTATTCCAGACGCAGCATTTTGCCTAGCAGGAGCAGTCCCTGTTTTAATATCTTAGGGTAATTTGTAACTGTTTAGGTATTGTTACCTTGAGAAGGTATGAAATAAAAATAACGTGAGTCGCTCTTTCTTCCCCACCCCACACCATCTCTAGCTTGAGTCCTTTTAAGAGAACCCCAATAGTTTTCAGATGCTTTCTCAGTCAACAAGTTGTAGTTATCAACCCCTCCACATTTCTGAGTTTGTTCCTTCCCATTCGTATTAACTCCGTAGTGAGCGAGGGGCAAATTTTCCCCATCATTCTCTTGCTGAGTTTCTGACCGGGAACTTTTAGCCAGTATTTATTTTTCTGTTGTCTCCTTTTCATCGTCCATTTAATAGCAGCTTGGTGATTTTTACTCCAAGCTTTGGACCCACGAATCGAACCAGCCCAGGCCAAGCAACAGCTGCTTTGTTGCCTTCAAACCTATTATGCCCTGACACTCAACCAAGTTTGGTTCGATTATGCTTTGCCAGGTCTTCCAGTAACACAGTGTATTGTAGGAAAAACATCTCTGTGCTCAACACTACATTTCTTTAGAAATGAGTACTAGTGATTAAAATCACGCCAGTTAGCGCTATTAAGATTTAGTTATGCATGTGTAAAATTGCAGTACACGCAGTATACCGATGTTGCAGTATACATACAATATCTACAGCTCATAGTACAGAAAAATTAAAACTAATATTAAGAAACTTTTAATTGAAAACAGAAATAGACATAATACGAATTATACGCTAATACCCATACAAAGTCGCCGTTAATGACAAAAGCCCCGTTTATCGGCCCATGTCTGGCTATCGACGCTCGGCCTATTAATGGGAATTTGTTAATGGGCCATATCTGGTTAATTGCCGGTCGCCGTCTATTCGATCATCATTCAATATTCGTTCGTCGGCCAACGATAGGCCAAAGTCTGGCTAAATAATTTTTTGCTCACGCACAAATAACTAAAAGTCAGATGACTTACTATAAACCTTAAATACATTGAGGGGGCCCTAAGTCACCCTGAGTTCCCTGAGTTATTCATCACTTTGAGTCTATTATATTTGACTTATGTTTAGGGTGATTTGTGTTTTAAGATTTATTGAGCATCAACGTTCAGAATAATTGTACCTACAATGTCTAATAAACGCGTAAAAAAATTTCGACACTTAAAAAAACTTGTAAGTAGTGTAGATTTTATAAATAATGTGGATAGTGACAATAGTAAACAGCGACAAAGCGATACATCTTTAATTTGAAACATACATTTCAAATGAATTTTTCTTCTCTGCAATTGCGTCAATTATTTTTAAATATTCGCACCATATAAATACTTTCCAATGGTGCGTTCGGGTTGGACGCTTTCGCGCTCTGAGCGCAGTGGAAGCGCGCTCGAAGCGTTCGGCTTGGAGCTGTGAGCGCGTTTGCAGAGCGCTCATGGCCGAGTTCCGGGAAACTCCGGTGCGCTCTCAGACGCTCTCGTCACAGAGGTAGGGCAGCAAAAGCGTGACCGCTAACTGTCAAATTCAAATTTAAAACGAATACAACGATAATGTAAAGTAACCTAAAAAATTTTATTTATTTCTAAAATATTAATGTTATAAAGTAAATATTAACTGAATCTTTAGGAAATATATATTAATTTAATAAAGTAAAATCAACAAATATTAATAATAAATTAAATATTCATTTCAAAAATTAAAATAAATATAGTAAATATTAATTGTAAAAATTATTAATTTATCAGCAGATTCAGATTTAAATAAATTTATTGCTATTTGATAAATATTTCCCACATTCGCCATGTTGATGTTAACCATGTTAACGCTGTTAACCAATGCTAAAGATGTTAAGCGTTAACTGACAGCTAGACGCTCACAAAGTCCAACCCGAACGGTAGTTTGTGAGCGCGGCCAAGCGCTCTGAAGCCAAGACGAACGCTAAAATTTTGTACTTACGAGCATAAACGCTCAGAGCGCGAAAGCGTCCAACCCGAACGCACCACAAATGTATTACAAAATTAACCAATGAACGCAAAGTATGAATATATCCTTCATTTAAGTGCTATCTGGTGGTAAATTATTATACTTTTAACGGTAGAACAGGGGCAAGAGGATTCGTTTCGCTAACACAGAAATTGTCGTTAAACAATAGTCGCATGGTAAACAGGTAAAGTGTTTAAAGTGTATTATTGTATTTCAGAATAGTTCGTCTATTCTATATCGGTTGTTGATAACCAGTCTATTAAAGTCTCTGACTAAAGTAAGTAGTTCTATTTAATAATTGAATAATAATACATTCTCTCGAATTAAACTATAGATAATTTATATTTATTTACCTGATAATCTAATAGTTTTCTCATAGTGTGATATAATCAAATAAAAAAATATTAATAGTTAAATTTAATGTTACAGATGGAAGGATTTTAATGGCATATTACTTTGTAAATATCCACCGGCTGATGAGTATCCTAAAGTTGATAAGTTTGCTGCAGACTTAAGCGATGCAAATGAAAATTGGGATAAATATCTAGTCGAAATTCTCTATAATGCAGGCGAGTTAGTTTGTTATTTTTCTAGAGAATTTTTTCTCATCTTAAAATTGGTTTTACAATTAAAATTTTTTTTTCATACCCTTATGAAAATAAATCTTTTTTCACCTCTTATACTATTTTAGTTCTAACTCTTTCACTCACACATATTGTGTCTTAAAAACAAGTTTATTTATAATTGATTTTGCATATTCTAGATGTTGTAACTGAAAAGTTTGGGGATGCAGAGGAATCTAAAAATTTCGCTGGCATAGTAGTCCGATGGCTTTCTGGTTGGGTGGATCGTGAGAATGGGCGATAAGAAAAAGGATCTTCATTATAAACCACCAAAAATTCCCTTTTGATTTTAGAGTGCGTATTATGTACGCCAGGTTTAAAATTCTACTTTTGTATTAATTATTGATGTTGTCTGATTTTTTATTAAGATTGTATGTATTATAAAGTGAATAAATGATTGTATCATAATAATCGTCGAGCTGATTTTATATCATTTTTTTCAATAATTAAGTAGTATAATTAATTTATAATATTTGCCATTAACGGTCCAGTAATTTTTACTGCAGTCGGCCGATTGTTGGTTTCTATTAACGGCCCTGTAACCTTTGCTTCAGTCGGCCGATTGTTAATCGCCATTAACGGCCCGGTAACTTTTACTGCAGTCGGCCGATAGTCGACTGCCGTTAGCGGCCCGGGGTTATCATCCAGCCGGCAACCGTACTTGGGCCGTTAACAGTTGCCAATGTTGGGCCAACAACTAGCATCTCTGGCTAAGCAATGGGCCATTAATGGCCCTGTCGCCAAACTTTGTATGGGTAATAATAACTTCTTTATAGACTTAAAACCTACAAAAACACTTAACACACTTTTTTATTTGCACCAAATCATTCAGTTATCAAAAGATATTACACCACGGATGCTTGTTTATGCTTGCTTTGACACTGGTTACAACAATTAATACCTACATGAGATCGAAGCTATAAACTAATAAAATGAAAGATCCTATTAGAAGAAGAAACGTGGATGCAGTACTAATGCTATATGATAGAGTAAAAGACAACAAACTAGCCTTGATTTTCAAAGCTTCTCAAAATACCGACATAAAATTGCACAATAAAAAACAATCAAAAAATCATTAATTATATAAGAAAAATAGAGATTAAGAAAAACAACAGTTTGCATTTCTGTTAAGACTTGATTTTAAAACTCATAAAATGTTTATACCTCACATCTATATACAAATAAAAATTAATTCTTAAGAAGTAAACTCCAAAATAAAAACATATTGCTTGCTTTGTTACAAAAAGGAAAAAACATTTCTTACATTTTTAAGTCCAAAAAACAATTTTTAATAATTCAAATCATTGGCTTGGTAATAAAAGAAGACTTACCTACAATACTTGAGTTAATGCGAGTTAAAATATTTATTCAATACAGTACAACTACTACAAAATTTAACTTTGGTAATCTATGAGATGAAACACACATGGACACTGGACTTTAAATGTTTGTATAAACCCCGGTTCAATAACTTCTGGAGATGCGCCAAATGATTTTATTCTACATCCAAAGTTGTATTGTTTTAACATAAAGAATTCAGTTTCTTTCAACTGAGCTTTAAAAGGTTTTCTTAAAAATTCCAATCTATGCAACTGGACTATTGCCTTGAATGGTGTTTTCTTGAGTTACGAAAAGCATTTATGGGTTGCCGGGGATTTTAAATATTTTATTTAAATTTTTCTTTAGATTGTTTTAATGGAGACGAGCTAGAGTTTACATCAGAAGAATTGTAAATTACTGTTTAAGGTTATTCTGATTCTCGTGAATTGTTGAGTTTCCTAAAATTTATCACAGATAATCTTTACTGCAATTGTTATTTGTATTGATATTATAAGCACCGTTATAATTAGAATAAATGCTTTATTCTAGTACTTAGTGGATAGCCAAAGGTTTCGTGTGAATTGAATTAGTTTACTGATTTATTATGAACATATCTTCTTTATTATTTCCAAGTGGCGTTATTTATTATTTGATTCTATTCTTTGAATTGTATTACATTTAATCAGATTTTATAATAGAGTTTTTAAATCAAAATTCATTTGCATTGGACTCAAAATTTTAGTTGAACTGTATATCGGAAAATGAGTAAAATCTTAAGTTATAAAATTCCGTCGACACAACTTAATGATGTAAATTTTGGCATGATAAAAATTAAACAAAAGTAGTAAGTGATTGAAAAGGAGGGTTCTTATTATAAAACTGTTTTACTACCCAAGACAAAGTCTAATTTACTTAAGAAATCCGAATTCAATAGTATTTGTATTTTTTATTATTAAATCAGCTAGTGGTGTTCTTCAACAAGTGAGATTGTGGGAACTGGTGTAAAAAATAGTTTATATATAACATTGTTTATATTTATATAAAATTGACCAAAGAAACATAGTGATGAAGAAGATAAAAATGAACTAATAAAAAGTGACAATATCATCTAATAATAAGTGAAAGACAAACTAAGACTTCAGTACAACTAGGACAACAGACGCAAATAACCGTGCAGTTGAATGTCTTTAAATAAAATTAATAAAAAAATTATTAAATCTAATTAATATACAGAATTCAAATCGCATAACTCTAAAAAAAAATTAAGAGTTATCATTTAACATTTACATACCATATATTTGTAATTCTCTTGCATGAATGTCACACTAAAAACAAAAAAAATGCTTTTAATTGAAAGCTTTCCATAGCAAAATTTAAAAAAATCCACCTATAAACCACCTACGAAAGTTTTATTATATATACTTAATATTTACTTGATTCATTTCTGTTTGGGGTTTACACAATATATGAGTAGCTTAATCTGGCTTATTTACATTTGTTATTATTTATACAGCTTTTCGTTTTTTGAAATAGTGTTTTCAACATTGATTTTCATTTGACTAATTCTTTTTATTCAAAAATTTAGTTTTGTTTTTGATGCTAACAAACTATGTTCGTTTTTGTTCATGTTTTATCATACTCCCACGTTGTGAATAAATACCTGAAAGCTTTGGCAAAGCTTCTTTAGGAGCTATTGTAAAATCTATATACATGCTTTGAGTAGGAGGCGATATAAGGTAGATATGTTAAACAAACAGGTTGTTAAATTAATCGCTAGGAAAATGCATTTGATAAAAACATTTTTTTAGTTTTAAGCAATGTGCTTTCATCAATATATAAATTGATCCTGGGTAAAATACTAAAGCAAAATTTATTCAACAATCAGTTTAATTTTTTTTTAAATGGAGCTATATAGGAAGTCAAACAATTTTGTGAGACTAATTACTAGTTTGCCTGAGGAAATGTTCATTTCAAACGATTGTTTGTAAGTTTTTTATTAAAATATTTGATTTGTAAAATGAATTCTTTTAAATGGCTTAAAACAAGCAAAAAGTTTTCTTAAGTTTAAACTTTTTGCTTCTCGTTTCAGAATATTAATTGCAAACGTAAACGAAAAATAAAATTTAATATCATTTCACTTTCTTTTATCATTTTCAAGAAACCATAAAAATATATTTTAAAGACGAATCACTCGTAAAATTAAGAAGTTAATATTTCATCTTAAATATATGGTAATTCTTTTGATATATACGTTTAATTTAAACCATTTTTGTACATGTAGCATCATAACTGGTATATTACCTAACGATAATATTTCATTATATGAAAAAAGTTTTACGATTAACTAAAGAAAATATTTGTAAGAAAACTTAATATTACAGGAAATTTGCAAAATTTCAATTACAGCTATTCAATTTTAATATATATGAGATGCAATCTGGGATATCATTGACCTCTTATTCTTGTTGAATTTACTCGAATCACGCAAGCATCAAACCTGCAGAATAAACTAAATATTCAACAACATATTTTTAGTAATTTAAAACTTTTAACTTGAATGAAAAATATAATAGCTAGTTTTTAAATTTTTCTTGCACGAGACATAATACGAACAACGAGAGCTAAAATATATAAAGTGCACTTGGTTGAGTGTTATTTAAAACGAAACGATTTTATGAAATTATCGACGTATATGACACATAAATTGATGAAAGAATCATTATTTATATATCATTTTATAAGATCAACGGAACCAGATCGTCTTCTTATTCGCGTGACTTGTCTTTCTACTTCCATCCTTTTGTATTTTTTGATTCATGAAAGCATTTTTCTTATCTTTTCGGTTCAATCGTTTCATACTTGTTATATACGAGAGGATGTGTGTCTATTATTTTAAGATATGGAATTTCAAATGGAGAAAAAAGATCAAATGAAAATTTATAAAAATTATTCTATTTGAAAACTTCTGCGTTTTATTATCAACATTCATCCTAAATGGGAGACGAATATTTTATCCGATTTGCTAAATACACCACTGAGAATCATATCAACACAAGTTTTACGTTAAATTTGTTAAAATATATGCAGAGCTTTTACGAGCTACGTTTATCGATATCTTGTTATAAGAACTAATAAAATGCAATCACAAACATGGTGAAATCACAACATGGAAAATCTTCTTACTCATGCATTTCTTTTTAGAAACGTTGAATGGTCGCAAATGTATTTTTATGTACGTATGCAAGAAAGTTATGGACCCGATCTCTTATACATACAAAAGCGATCTCACATTTTACAAAGAAGAAAGGAGATGAATAATTTTTAAGACCTTAACTAAATCAACTTTTGAAAACAAACTTTATAAGATTTATTTTATATGAGTAGTTTTAGTACACTACAGTGCTTGTACTTGTTAAATTTCTACGTTTGGGACATTTTTTAAACAGACATAATGGATTTTTCCACCCAGATCACACTTTTATAATATTTGTTAAAAGCAAATCAATATTGTCTATCTTATATGCTTATTACATATCAGCAAACCCGTTTCTGCTTTTTTTGGGTTAACAAAACTTGTGCTATAATTTTTTTTTCATTTGCACTAACCACTAAGAGTACCTACCTATACTAATCTCTAGTTTAGGTTATATCAAAATTAAAGACACCCTCGTTTTAGTATGCAGAGAGTACTCTGCCCGCCTTGCTCTACAAACTAATACTGTACTGAAAAATATCTATTTGTTGTTCCCTTCCATTGCAAGGTAAACCAGATAAATATATTTTTTGTTTATTACCATCGTATTGTAACGTTTTAACGGGTTCTTGGATTTGTGTTTGAATAACGACAAATTTATTTTTAACAAATGTTTATTTATTTACCCTTTAACAATGATTAAGTTCACTATTACAATAGTCACAGTCACTGTTTATATTTCACTATATACATTGCACTGTAACACTTTAATTAACAATGTTCACAATTTATTTAACACTCGCAATTCACGATTTATGTATGATGTTTGTTCTCCTTACATAAGAACTCGGCATTTCTTCTAGTATTACATTCTCTCTTTTTATTCGTTGCCAGAACTTTCTATTGTCCTTTGTTGTTCTTTGGTCCTTTTCTTATCCATAAGGAAGTACGGGTAGAAAATAGTAGAAGTTTTCTTCTTTTTTACTCACTGAGTAATCCTTTTGGTCAAACCCTTCGCGCCACGGGGGTCCGATGTCTTGAGAACTTTCTAGAAGCTCGTATAGCACTTTTGTGTGATCACATTGTTTACTAATTGTACATATATATTAATTCTTAAGTTTTTTATATAAAAATTCAAGATGAGCTATAAAAATAATTTCTTTGTTAATGGAATCTTCCTATCCAGACACTAATGACAGATGATTAATACACTTCATTAATGCTAACTCAATGAAAAGTTAGTTTTAAAAATTTTTTTTTAACTTGTTGGTACCACTGGCGTATTATATTTGTAAGCGATGCTGTTTCGAGTCCTCTAAAGTGCAATGCGCATCTGTAGTTTGAACACTCGATGCTTAGTATAATACCGCATGTTATGCTAAATGCCTTAATTGGAAACGGCCAGTGAAAATAAGCTTTAAGTCCAAATTGATTGCTTTATAAGCTTCAAAGTCTACGGTAAAGCTAGTTCATTAGATACATTTACCACTATAGATTTGAAGAATTGAAGTAAATATAAGAGGTGTTAACAACGACTAATCGAATAAAATGTATCATCATAATCATATTGCCAAAAATATTAACAAATTATATAAAGATCTTCCAGAGTCTGTTTATTGCTCAGATAAAACCATTCCTCTTTCTTTTGTGAGCCTAATTGGATGTAGTTATGATCCGTTGTTGGTTCCTGGGTCGTAATTAAATATTCCCTTTCTAACCGTATGCAGGAAAATACCCTGAGTTGTTGTTTGGTTTCCATAAGAGAACTAACAGGCTAATATTTTTACGTTATTTAGTTCCTAACTTCCTGTGTGAAAAATGCAGAATACCTTATTCTTCTTAGAACTATTTGGCAAGAATTAAACATTCCTCGAATCAATATAATCCTCTTGAGTTTTTTTTAAACATGTTACTTTTATGCCATACATTAAACCTGTTTGCCATTCAAAAAAGGGAATTTCGATTTTTCACGATATAAATTTTTTTAGTTATTGTCAAGCATTGAATTTGCAAGTTATTTAAATAAAAAGTGAAAATGTCAAGCTCAATTAATTGCACAAAGTGTTCGACTAGTTGACTTGATAAATTCTTACGTCCTTATTATTTTATAAGTATAGATAAAAAACTAATTAGAAGTAGTTCTCATTTTTTAACATATATACCTACGAACTTGTTAATGATTCCAAAGTTTAAATTGATTTTTTATTGTTACAGATAAAGCTCCATCGGAAGCTGCATTCCGTGGCACTGAATATTTGTCCTATGATTTAAGCCAAACTGGAGGAGAACCAATTGTCAGTGCCCAGGATTCAATATCTCTTTATTTTAAAACCCGACAACCTAATGGATTACTTTTTTATACTGGTAAGTGAAAAATTAATTCAAGTTAATGTTCTAACCACGAACGTAAGGTCTCTATGCACAAAATCAATTAGACATGAAAGTTGTATGACCCTTCTGTTTAGATTGGACAATTTATAAATTAAATCGTGTTATCAGTTGATGAAGCCATAAACTATTTGTTCAAATGAAGACAATTTAATTTACACGCTTTGGAGAATCCTTACATACTATAATAGTAAAATGTTTTTCATCAATGAGTTAAATACCTTACAGCTAATCAAATTTTAAGTTGAGGATGTGGTTACATTTAAAATATAATTAAATTTCAAGTTTTATTTAAATTTTACAACTTTTACTTTATTTTCTTTTTATATGTTTAGATACTTAATCATAGTGCTAAGAAATTCTGTTGAACAAACACAATTCATAAATGTACCGTATAATTTTAATGATTTAAAAAAACATAAGTAAAAAACTTTGACACCTTCTATATAAGGCTAATGCATTTCCAATAATATTTTAAAATAATCATTTTTTTAAATAAATAACTATAGTGTATAGAGATTCATTACTTGACCTGATTTTCAAGTTACATAACAAAAATTTGTCTTAAAATCTAGTCAAACTCAAATAAAAATTTAATATTTGAATATAAACACAAATCAAGCATTAAATTATCAAATTTTTTTTAAAGGAAAAATTTGAAGCCCAATGAATTGCACTAAATGTCCAATTACTTGACTTGATCTCTAAATATACAAGTTGCTTAAGAATACTGGACGTTAATTAAATTTCATTCCAATTAAAATTTTGTTTTGAATGTTTTTAACTAACTAAAAAAATTTTATAATGGATATTTTTAGGGATACTGTTAAAATTTTTTTTCAGTAGCTTAAACATAAATTAATTTAAAAATTAAGTCACTGAGAGTAACAATATCTGATTGTTAACAAATAATTGTTTTGAAAATGTTAACCGAAATAATAAAAGTTGATTATTAATAGTTTGGAAGTTGTACCTCTAAAGCTTAACTATTTTTTAGTTTAAATATCTAAGCTAATATCAATAATTGAAATACAATTTTTACTCCCTGTATTTTAACTTGACTGTTGTATGTATGTATGTGCCACGCAAATATGGCGACGGCAAATATACCCATTTTCTGTGATCGGATCGAGCTGAAATTTTGCAGGTAGATTCGTTGTCGATGACAATGCATTCAATTAAAATTTTAGCTCGGAAAAATATAATATAATTTACTTAAAAAAATCAATTCGGTCACCCATCCGACGAAATCTCCCTATGGCGAAATGCTGCTTAACCTTTGTAATTTACTGAACTAGAGAGAGTTTTAAAAACTTTGTTTTTATGAGTAAATATTTTTAAGTTTCTGTTCTTCAATGCAATAAAAATATTTCTTACATACTTTTTAGTTTAAATGTAATAACAGTTTTCTGTTTTATTTTTTATTTTTTATTGAAAATTTGTATTCAATAGTTTTAAATTGCATATAGGTACAATTTATAAGATTTTTATAAATTATTATTTACCTACCAATTTAGTTCAGAAACCAGGGTTTTTTTTTTCAATATGTACTACCGAATAATATATACTGATAGAATTATAATTTTTAACCGACTTCAAAAAAAGGAGGAGGTTCTCAACTTGACTGTATTATTTTGTGTTTGTTACCTCAGAACTTTCGATTGGGTGAACCGATTTTGTTGATTCTTCTTTTATTTGAAAGCTGATGCTTCCCGTGTGGTCCCATTTTAATTTTAAGGAAATCGTCACTTCTAAAAGGTTGAAAACTAAGGAATGTAATATTAATTTCTTAATGGTAGCTCGATTTTAATAATTTGTTTTTTTTTTTTGGTAAAACATAATTTTAAATTAATCTCATATCCATTTTTTTAAAAAAAACTCCACTCATAAGGGGTTAAAAATTAGGGATGAAATAATACATTTTTCCTGGCTAACCAGATTTCGATAATTTTGTTTCTATTACGTACATCGTACCTTGTTCACATTTGTTCACAAATTGTTCACATTTCAATTTGAAGAAAATAATCCAACCCCTAGGGATAAAAATAGGAGATAAAATAGTGACGTTTAACTGAATCATCCGATTTTGAAGATTTTTTTTCTATTGGAAAGAGTATTCCACTTAGTTCTATCATTGCATTTAAAAACAAAAATTTTCAACCCTTAAGGGCAAAAAGGGATGATTTAGTAATATTTAACGGCGCTGCCTCATATGCGCAGCGCGTTTAGTAGGTTTACCCATATTCAAAGAAATAAAATCAGTTATCAAACCTCAGATCACTAAAACTCGAGAAATAATAAAAATTATAACAAAATGAAAAACCGACTTCAAAATTAATAAAAAAATTTTTAACAAAAAATGCACTATAAAGTAAAAAAATAATTGCGTATTCTTACAGTGTCTACATTTTACTAATTATTAGGATGATATAGTGTACAACTATTGTTGTTTTTGTAGTTGGTGTAAGCCAAGGAAGTAAATATTAATGCTAATTTGTAAATAGATAGTTATTGCGGTATTTTGTAGTTCAAAGTTCGCTAGATATTGTCACAGTACTAATATATTGTTTAAAGTTCATTTGAAAAATAAATTTTATAAGGTATTCTCGTTTATTGCTAAGTACTTACTAATATAGTCGTATTTCCTTGGATGATATCAACTACAAAAATAACAATAGTTTTACATTATATTATCCTAATAACTTGTAAGTTGTAGATACTGCAAGGATACGCAATAATTTTTTTACTTTTTAGTGCATTTTTTTATAATTTTTTGTTACTTAAAGTTTCTAAAGTATTTAAGAATAGCTTGCTTCATTCACTAACTTTCAACCATTTTTTAACATTTTTTATTGTAAATCATTAGAGAAAAATTTTTAAATACTCTAGCCAGTAAACGAAAAATCATCAAAATTGAATCATCCATATCAAAGTAAACTTTTACTCCTTTTAATTATACCCTTAAAAGTAACATGTTTCTGTTATTTGAAGTAAAACTAACCACTTCAAGGTAAATTGTAGTCTAACCAATCAAAAAAAAAAAAATAATATTTGATATCCTTATTTTAACACTTAAAGGTTTCAAATTGAAATACTTCAGATTGTTAAAATAAATGCCATCAAATTGGATAATCAAAGCAAATGAACAAATAGATATTGGAGTTGATGAATTTCTAACATTTCACTTAAAATTCTGTAGTTAAAAAGTAAATAATAATTTTAATAAGCCATTTATTTCCAGTTGCACGAAAATAAAAGCGTTTTTAATAACTTATTTACAACAAAGTACATAATGCAATCATTGTTGAATTTTTCTTCTTTAATATGAAGACAAAACACAAAACTTCATTTACTTCTTCAACTGACAATTATTTCCTTTAATAACGACAACTTTGAAAAAGCTATGCAATAAAAGTTTTTAGCCATTGAATTTGCAATTACTGAGTTCCATTGAGGTTAATGACTAATCGTTCAACTTTAAAAAGCGCATTTACAGAGAAATTCTTGTGAGAAATTCATATAGTTTTGCCGGAATTCTCTTATGATTGAGTTTATCGATTGGATATTTTGTGAAAGGTAAATTTTAATTCAAGGTGATATTTCAAATAAAATTCATTCGATGAATTTTCTTAGCGTGACGCAAAGAGGTCAAGCGAATATTTTCCATTGTTAATACATAAGTACTTGTCGTCGGTTACATTTTATCGACTTTTATTGATCTCATTTCCATTTCTCAAAAATAATTATAATTGTGTTTGAATATTTGAAGTAAACATTGATTTTGTTATATGAAATGTATTTTATGTAAACATTTAATTTAAGCTTCAGAGAATATTAAGACTTATTTTACTGTCTTTACTTTCAGGTGACGGCTCAGATTATTTAAATTTGGCTATCAAAGATGGTGGTGTAAGTTTAACGATGGGATTATCTAATGGAAAACAAGAAATGCAAATTAAACCAAATCGAGTTCGCTTCGATGACAATCAGTGGCACAAAGTAACAATTCATCGCCGAATACAAGAGGTAAACTATATCTTTCTAAAATGCAAATCACTTGATTTTCAAATTATTTCACTCAACACTTGAAAAGCCCCCGTAAATATTAACGTATAAAGTAAATACGTTTTATGATTAATAATTTGTTAAAAGCTTTAAAGAAGAAAAGGATTCAGAGTCTCTATCTCTAAAAAAGAACGATACTCTTAAAGGATCATTTTATGAACTAATTGTCCGTTTATCAAGATTAGTTTTCTCAAGTACGGATACTCCTTTCAAATTAAAATTGATATCCAATATTAAGCTCTGTGATTTCTTAAATGTGTGAAAAATGCAATCTTCTACGTCAAACCAGTTAAAAAAATTTAAACATTTAGGTTTTCATATTTTCAAAAGGAACACTCTAAAACAATCCATCCAAAACAATTCCCATTGACTTAAAACAGAGTTTGGCAAAGTGCGGATTTGAAGCAGCATGCAACCCTTTGTGGCATTGGGTAAAAATTTCTACGAACAGAGGAAATTATTCCAACGTTGATAAACACAAATTCAGAACAACTATTGTAAATATTAAGGAGGCTTTACTCATCAGGTTATAGGATCTTTCCAGAAATAACAAAACGAAACCAGCCGCTGTTAAAAACCATCTAAAGGATAAAATAACAGAATGAAAATTTCTTTGTTTAGGTATTGACCTTAGTAACTTTGAAATACAATTGGAAATTTTAAAAAGAAATATTTAGCTTCAAATATGAACTCTAACGAGAGATTAATACGTTACATAAATGGTCTGCTTTGAAAGGCCTGAAGATGGAAAACATGATCATATCCGTACTTTAGAGCCACATCCAGGTCTTTAGCCCCATAAGTGTGGCACTGGAAAAAATTTCTTTCTTGACAAACATATTTCAAAACAAAAATATGAGGAAACCATTTTTCAGTTGGTTTCAGGAACTTAAAATTAGCAAAACAACCCTTCGTCAAAAAATCTTATTAAAGCTATTTAAAAAAAAAATAATTTTTATTGTAACTTTTTAACTTTTTTTTCTCCACTACAATGAACTTAAAATCTTTTAATGTCCCTCATTTGAAGAAAACCATTCCTTTATATCGGGTACTATTCTAATATAACTGATAAAATTTGTATTTATTTAACAAGTGTTTAAATGAAAGAAAAATACAAGAATACGATTTACAACTTATATACTTCAAAGGTCTTAGATTAAAGAAAAATATTAATGAATTTTCAATATAAGAACATGTACGTAAAGGCATATAAGTAGGCATATAACGCGAAGGCTAACTTTCTTATTTATTTCCCAAATTGAAAAAAAATGTTTTTAATGGAGCTTATTTATTTGCAATGAAAAATTTCGGGTTCTTTCCAATCGTTGCGGCCAACGAAGATATTCTATACATAAAGTATTGCTTTCACTGGTCCTAATAGTTTGATTCAATTAAGGTGAAATTGTGATTTATTAGGGTCAAGTCGCAGAAAATGGGGTGAAATAGAGAAAGTTGTATCTAAAAATATATATCTCAAATGGGCTTTAATTTAAATTTGAATGATAACACATCAACTTTGTTTTATCATAAATGAATTATTTATGTTCAATTCGATATACTCGTAAGTACTGTATAAAAAAAGATTGAGATATAATAGTAGAGGCATCAAACATAACACTACAGATGATGACAGTCAATTTGACAACTGAGATATTTGTTTTGATTTAGGAAACAGGAAAATGATGAACTGTTATCGTTACGTAAAATGATTTGGGTTTTGATTATGGATGCCGAAATGTTTCACCAGTGAAGGAACAATGAAATCGCAATTTCGATTTTAAATAGATGTTTTGTTTATCCTCTACAGCAGTCAACGGAATGAAAATTGGGAAAACAAATAAAATAAATTGAGCGCATCAATGGGGTTTGTTTTAGTTTTTGTTAGATTAACAGCTTCGTTTTGGCCATTAAATATATTATTTGTATATCTCTTAAATATTCGTTGTTGATAAACCTTTTACCATCTTTTTTGTCTTGTACTAGATTTTACATGCTCGCTTCGCTGAGCGTAAACTGTACTTTATTTATAATTTACTATTTTTTTCATAATAAAATTTTTTGAATATAAATACGAGCTGACTAGAAACTCTACCAAAATTACCTTCCTCCTGACAAAAACCTAATTAAGTTAAAATAAGGTTTGTCTCAATAGAATAAACCTAACAAGTTTTATATCGGGATCATTACCAAGATGCTCTTTCTTACAGAAGAAGTTTTTTTTACATAAAGTTTGCCTGATCAGAACAATACGAGATTATTGTCAGGATTGCAAAAGAACTAATTTTGCATCAAGTTTTCCTGATTGGGTCTGAGGTTTTTGTCCGGAAGACCTTATTATAGAAGAACATTATACCATTAAATGTATTGACAATCAAAGGTTGTGACATAGGTACCTACTACCTATGTGATTCAATATTCTTTAGTGATATCTACTATCGAGATTTATTATAATGCAGGTATACCTTTATAAAGAAAAACTGTTCTTCGTTAAATTGATTATTTTTTTATAATATTATATTTTTTAAATTAAGCGTTACGTTAAAAATGATGATTCATAGAATCATTGTCAATACGTGTCAATCAAACCTTAGAATGAAAAATGAAAAAAAATGTTTTGAACTATCAAGATTTCAAATTTGAACGTTTTTATTGGTGAATATTTTATGGAAGATTGGGGCCTTATAAGGACCTCCTAAAGTAAATCTGATGAGAACCACATGGGCTGTCGCCATTATATGCTCATTAGGTTTTTCAACATTGTTATCAGGATCTCAGATCCTTAGGTTTGTGTTTAATGACGACAAATTTATTTTAAACAAATGTTTATTGATTTATCTTACACTATTTACACTTATAAACTACACTTTAATAATGAGTTAGTTCACTGTTTAACAATTCAGTTTTCACAGTCACTTATTCACTAATTGTCACTCACTATTGCACTGTTACACTTTATTTAACAATGTTCACAATTTATTTAACACTGTTCACTTTTACTTTTTGTTTTAAGACTCGTTGAAGATTTATTTCAGACTGATCACTTTCACGTTTTATTTTAGACTGATTCGTCTATGTTTGTCCGGAGTTTATATAGAATTTCTGAACTCTTCTAGTTCATTCGATTCTATTATTCTTTGGCCGAAGCTGTCTCTATTTCTTAGAAACTTTTTGGCGCCACAAATTTCTATTTGTTTCTTGGAACGATAGAAAATGATAGAAACTTCATTTCTTTTTAATTTACCGAGTAATATTTTTCATCAAACCCTCGCGGTAGGTGGTTAAAAATTCCCATCTTCTTGAGAAAGGATGCTTGATAATTCTCCGCCTAGCCACCTCAATCCCACAACAACGCCGTTCCCTAATTGGCTTGGCTAATTAGGCAGGGGATACTTTCTGACTCTCAAAATGGCGACACCCGTACATCTTTAAGATCTTAGAATGTGACAGAATACGTGAATGAATATGTGAAAAAATACATAAGGCCGTAGCTTTCATATCCTTGCACAAACGTTGTTTTTGTCGAAAATTGGAGAACCACAAAAAGCTAAATGTTTGTAATGGTAAAATGTTTGTACTGATACTTTGAATATCAGTGAAAACTACCCCAACTTGCTGGAAAGGATATATAATGTAACAAATCGTGATTTCAACGTCTTTCATAAATACGAAGTACCAATTCATGCCCTGGAAGAATTTTAACGAGAACCAAAATAGCTCGAAACAGCAAAACAAAACTCAAAACAATGATGGTTGATTTTTTTTGAAATTCATGAAGTTTTTACTTTTAATGAGTTTCTAAAAGTCTAAATATTATTCAATACTAATACTTTTACGTTTTTGCTGAACTTCTTGAAAGGATAAGGTAAAAATAACCCAAATTTTGAAAGGAGAAGTCATGGGATCTCCATACACAATGCACCAGCTCATCTCGCATCGTCTGTTTAAAGATTTAATCCAAGTATATTCTTCCCGGATTTTGACTATTTTTCAGTTTTCTAAAGTGAAAATTGCATAAAAAGGAATGAGCTTTAAATCGATTGACACTGTTGAAAAAAAAAGCGGCATACATCCCAAATAGGCGGCATAGGAAGATTGTCATTACATTTTTGAACAACGGAAGATTCACGTGGAGTGTTCAAGATATAAAGAAGGGTATATTGAAGGTGATAATGAGTAAGTATGTATAAAATCTAAATACTATGTGAAATAACGTGAATCCTATTATAATTTATTATTATAATTTTAATTATGGTGCGTATTACGTGGCTGTGCAATATTTCAATCTGCCGCCAGAGGATTTGAAAACACTAAGTTCCTCTGCCAGGTTGTTGAAGAAGCAGCTTTACATTTCGGTAGCCACATTCACAACTGAACATTAAACTTCCGTTTTGTAGGGATGTGGTCTCCACCTTCCCTTTTCCTTTTATCTTGTTTAATTTTAGTTATTATTATTTTTTGCATTTCAGTGTTGTTTTACTTTTTTATTTGTTTGGTATTGTCCTGTATTATATACGTAAATTTTATTTATTTTCTGTTTCCCAGGCCTACGCACATCTAATATATGTCTGCTCTGTAGGGCGTAAGCTCTGTCCCACGTATCTTCTGAATTTTGGATTAAATTAATAAAATAAATGACATTTATATTAAGAGTAGTCACATTTTGTAGCCGTTTCTTGCAAATTTCATAAAAATAAAAATGTTAGGTATTCAAAACGAAAGCAATTCAAATTAAAAACAAAATAACTAATAAACAGTCAAAAGTTTTTTTTTAACGGATATTTTATTATTTAGTTTATGTTTTTTTTTTAATTTTATACGACGTTTCGTTACTTTCGTAGCTTCTTAAAGTACTAAAATAAACAAACATTACAAATCAATTAACTATAATAATCAATCAGTTAACATAAAATTATTGTTAAACTAATTTCAATACACTATAAATACCTTAATTATAAGCACCAACAAATGTATTAAATATTATATATTATTATATATTATAGCAAAACGTCGTATAACATTTTTAAAAAAACATCAACTAAGTAATAAAATATCCGTTAAAAAGAACTTTTGACTGTTTATTATTAACTATGGATAAGAACTCGAATAAAATAACTAATCTTGAACCCTATACTATAGCCCTTGGCTATTGAATTAGCACCACTTAGAGATTAAAAATACAATCAAAGAGATTGAAGTACCTAATATTTTATGTCATTACAAATTTTAATCAATATTTATATCTTCGAATATATAAATTTAAAAAAAAAAATTAAATTTAAGCTTGTTATGTCTTTGAAAATATAAGTTTCTTTTTTCTTTTAGACAAAAATTCATTTAAACCAAAAAAAATTAATCCAGTTCCTTTATTATTTAATGCTTAATAATATATTTTCCAACCAAATCAATACTAACTTGAATTTAATTAATGTTATTACAGAGAAATCTCGCAGGAAAAAAATCTTCAATAAGTCAAACATAATATTTTCTACTTTTCGTTCTGTCTGATTTTTGATAAAAAAAAAATCCATTACCCAAATGAAATACTGAGATCATATGAAAATTCTAAAATAACAAACCATCTAAAGAAATTAAATGAAACCGATATGAAAAAAAATATAATAGCTACAGTGCAATGAAATAGAGAATCGATTTTCTTCCATATTTATAGAGACAACATGTGAATGAACTGTACAATGACAAATCGGTAAATGAATGGAAAAAAGGCTACACAATAAAATAAAACGACGAATGCTTCCTATCATTTTCAATCAGTTCTGTTTTCACCGATTTCAACGGAATCCTTAGTTTTTCTCACTAATTTGACGTTGCTTAAGCTTAAATTAGACCGATAATGAACCTTTCATTTTACATGCTTAACAAGTTCTTTGTTATTGTTCACGGAAAATTGTATTAATTATTTTCTACCTTAGTTCTTTGTTTCGTTGAATTACAAAGTTTGTTAAATAATTTCCACAAATAACTTACAATATTACACCTTTATGCATTCATTAAATAAAAAATTTAATAAAAATAATATCATATGCAGGACTTGTCATGTAAAGAAAAAAGCTTTACGAGATCAGTTAATTCATCATTGGGACTTGAAACTCGTTCCTATATGGTGTTCTTTGGTAGTTAATAATCGTACCTGTCACACACACATCCTGAACTTTACCAAATAATTACTTACACACCCCTTTACAAATATTTCAAACCGCCATATCGTGTTTAATAGAGACAACGATAATATTGTAACGAATATTGTGTCTCGTGTGGGAGAAGCATCAAAGACAATCTTTCCATGTATTTTATATTATTAAATGATTAATGTACCATAATCACATAATATGTGCGCAAAACTTTTCATATTACTTTGATCACATTAAATTAATCAATAGGTGGAAACTTTCAGACGTTTCTCTTGTCTATTTTAACAGCATTTCTTCGTTTCTATCTATATATAAAAATAAAAATAAGAAAAAAAAACGTAGATATACAAGAATTTAGACGAACTTTTTCACAACATTATCAACTTTAAATAACGTGTTTTAAATGAGTTTTATTCGTAAACTTAAACACTAAAACTAAGGACACAACATTTTTAATTGTCTTTTTAAATAAAATGGTTTCTTAGAGATTTTGTCAAAAAGTTTACAGGGAATGGTTAACTTTAAAGCATGCACCTAACAATTTTTTTTTTTACTTTCCAAGAAACTATTTTTTTTATTTCTTGAGATCGCTTCAACTGCTATGGTTATTAGCAACCACTGAATTCAAAACCCAATTTCGGACGTTCATTGGGATTCAATCTTAGGACCACTGGTCTATAGGGTAACAATCTAGTCAACCACACCTCTACGTGACCTAACATAAGAAACTATTAAAATCATTCACACTGAAATTTGTAGACATTTAAATCAATATATATATGTACCTATGTTGCGCAAAACGCAAAACTTTATACTCTATCGATACATATTTTCACAGGAAAATGTGGAAATATTTTTTCAAGGATAATAATTATCAGATTCGCTATTGTGATTTAAGAGTACAAGTTTTGTTTGAAGCTTTAGCAACTTAAATTTTAGAAACTTTTGGGTTTTGAAAACTAAATTTTTTGTTTTTAGCAAAAAATCTTAAAATGCTTTATATATAGATTGAAGCTCAGCCATTTTGCAGATACGTAGCTGCAAACAATTGGAACATAAATCGCATGTTAGAATGATTAAAAAAAACGGTAAATAAGTTAAAATGGAAATTTTTACTTAGAAACTTAGAACAATCAACTATTTTGTTGTGTATTAAGATTTCTACGTTTATCACTAAAAAAATTCTTTTTTAAAATTTTTATTTTATCCTTTAGTTTGTAAGTTAAACTTAATCGTCAAATCGGTTTAAATGGAAAAAATAATTTTCACTTTAAAGCACTCTACCCATTTAGTACCGAACTCAAAATAAGCTCCTCTCGAAGTCAAATTGAAAATTTCATACAAAAGCTTTGAAAATGAATTCTTATGGAAATTATGTTTAACCCTATTAAAAACCTAGAGTTACAGTAAACCCATGAAATTTTACAACTGGATTTTCTCTCCTTAAATTCTTGAAAACGTTTCTGCTTGTGCTGTATCTAAGATGCAAAGGTTTTGAACACTAGAGACCTACGGTAGGGATATTATTCAAAGCGTGATTACATCTATAGCTAGGAATTACTCAAATCAAGTAGTTGAACATTTTTGTTTAAACATATTCTGCTTAATATTGTGACTTGAAAATTATATAACTTGCGATGTTATTGCTCAACTTTTTTTGACATTCAAAAACTAATATTTGACTTTTCTTAAGTCTAATTTAGGTCAAGTAGCTTAAAAATCAAGTTAAGTAGTGGCTCTTTATAGTTTTTGATTGTAGTTTTCATGAGTATTTTTTGATAAAATTGATGTGTTTAAAAGAAACAGTTAGTATTCAGTTAGTGTGGAACAACAGGTTTAAAAAAAGCTTAAAAGACTTACGTAGAAATCTAAAAACTATCTTTACAAGTTCATAATTCTGACATCAGTTTTGAAATTTTTAGAAACTTATATTTTGAAGCTTAAATGACATCAAAATTGTAAGTTAATGATATATTATCTCAATATCCATATTATTTCTGAGCTTATTTTAAGATGTCTTGAAGTATCTTTTCGTATTTCTTATTGGTAATAATCAAGTGAAATTTGTGACATCAGTATTTTCTGAACAAAACATAAATTTGAAATTAAAAATTTGAATCCAATATTAACACAAGTTATATAGTTTTTGTTTTTTGGGGAAGAAATAATTTTTCTTTGTAAGTATCTATCTATATTACATATTGTTTTTATTTTCTGGTGAACAACATTATCTAAGTTCTTTATAACGACTTTTTCATATATTTTACGACTTTGTGCATATGAAAATGTGGCGACTAGAAATTAAATTTGAACATGCAGTGATACTTCTTGCAACTGCCCTGACGAAACGATATTATATACCTTAAACAATTCAATTTGTTCGGAGCCAGTGCTGGCCACTGTACTTGTAAATATGTGTAAATAAATGTGGGTAACCACTCCCACCTTACAAAAACTTTGTGAATGAACTATTTTCAAATCAAAATAAAAATTCGTTTAGTGGCGTTTTCAACGTTTTAATGATGTATTTCAAATTTAAAATATGTAGGTATCTGTGTTGAATTCATTATGAAATCCTACGTGTCCGGGTAATATCAAAGTTTTAGATTGATAAAAATAAAATTTTAGTTTATTTTTTTTATAAAGATTACTTAACTTATAAGGAAGGGGGGGGGGGTATTTTAACTCCCGCTGAAAATTTATATATTATAACGTTTCAAGAGATGTAGAATCCAATTTTAAGACGTCCATTATTGACGCGTTCTTTCGGCTTATATATTCATCTGTATTTCGCCTTTGGCATACTAACTTCTTAAGACTTACCTTAATGTTCTCATCGCCAATCCTCAGAACTATTGGATAATCTGAATAGAACTTATGGTAGTATTTAATTTATGAAATGCTGTTTTACCACAGTTAGGGTTTATCATGCGTTTAACCGAAAATCGCAATTTTTTGCAAAAATGGAAAATTAAAAGCCGGAGTTTCTTACAATTGATTTTTGGTTGATTTCTCATCAATTTGGCACATCCTCAGTTGAACAAGAACAAGATGACGGTGGAAAATCATCGCAATCCCATGTATATCCAACTGAGAAATAATCATTTATAATAAATGATAAATTAAATATGTGAGTACAGAAATTTTGACAGCCTAAATCATCATCAATAACAGCAGAAACAATAGAATTTAAAAATGTTAAGCATAAATTGGTCCTATTCAGAATTATTGGTAAATTTACTGGAAACTTGCAAATATTATATGCAGCGTTGTGTACCTAACCAACGTCAATTGTTATTGACAGAATCTTCAGCGTTTTTAGTTGTACTTCTATATAGACTTAGGGAAGATTGTCCGATTATTATGATATCCCCAAAAAAACGGTTTTAAATCAAAAGTCAAAAATCCAAAACCCCGGTGTTTTTCAACTTTGGTTATAGTACCTAAAACCCTAGCCATAGTATTTTAACATTCTTGAACATTAAAGAATTTATCAATTGAAGACCATGTTTTGACGGCTCATTATTTTATGTCCTTAAAAATAAACATTGCTATTATACTTGAAAAAAAAACAACTTTCATGATAATTTCTAATTTTAATTTAGGAATAGAAAAATAAGTAACATTTGTGTAGAATTCTAAGCGCTTTTTAAATTTTAAATTTGTCGTTGCATCAATATCCTAAGTCATTGAAGCCTGTCTAAATTTCTAGATTTCTCAAAGTTTAGATTACTCTAAGCTAGTATGGGATTCGAACTGAATTTACTGGTGCATGTAACAGTACTCAAGATGCTGCGCTAATAGATTGGCTCTCAAAATATATTATAGTATATTACAACAAATGCTAAAGGCACACATTTAATGGTAAATACACCTACGCAAACACGTGGGTTGAAATCTAAAAATTACGGCAGCAAAATTTCTACATTTGCGTCTTCATCATTAATTTATAATGCTGCGTTTTATCTGAAATTTTAATGTAGATAAGCAAAAAAATTTGATATTACCTTAAAGAATAAATAAAAGCTTGCGTCTTTTAAATAAATAATTGCCTCAAAAACCTACTTACCTACTTCACTCAAAACATAATATATTTATTTAAAAAAAAAAACTCAAGTTTCATCCGTCAAGCGTTTCTACAATTTAATTTAACTTTTTTGATGATTAAATCTTACAAAACATTTTTATTTGAACTACATTCAATTTGTCCTTATTTTTGATCAAACCTACATGACATTGTATCAAAGCAAATAAGTTTTCATATGAAAATATTTGATCAAATTGTTGTTTTTTCGAACAACAAGAAGAATATTTTTATCGCGTGATTTGAGGTAAAATCCTTGATTTGATTTTTTTCTACTTTTAACCTTAAATATGTATGAATTTAAAAGCTGATTTTATATAAACGAAGTTGCAGTTATTACAATGTTTGTGACTGAAATAAATTAAATATTTTTTAATTTATTCCTAGAAAGAATCAATAACGACGAGCAATTACATGGAAATCATTTTCATTTATTAATTTTGCAACGTATTAAAACACGTTAAACTCATTAAAAAACGACATAAACCTTTGTTGATTATTTTTATAATGATCTTATTTTTCATAGTATATAGAGATGCAGCACGTGTAATTATTTTTTCATAAAAAAATTCATTATTGAAATAGTTTGAAGATAAAATTTTTAACTTTTAATACTGCTTAACAAAGTATTTGTTTATATTTATTTGATTTGAATTAAAATCAGAAAGTTAGCGAGGGTATTTTGCAGTTTACTACTCGTATAAATTTGACTATTAGGTACGTTGTTTGAAAAGTTTTGAAACCTTCTAGTAGCACTGCAATATGGTTGTAGGTAGATGAAAGAAGCTTTTGTGAGAGAGAATGGAAGGGATGAAAGTAGAAATAAGCTTTATCGTTTAGTTCGTTCGAGCTTACATTGGATTCGGAACTTCTATGGCTCTTCACTTATAGTTGATACAAGACCAATGTCAAGAGACAGGGGAGATGCAAATATATAGAAATTGTTCTGCTTAGAGACTCGAAAATATTTTATTCGATGCCACTTACGTTACAACTGTGCAATGTCCGGTTTAAAATTTCAGTAAAAGCGCTTCAGAATTATGTGAATGGTCTTTAAGGCTACTAAGATGGGATTGGCCGTTGTTATTTCTATTCACGAACGATCATTTGCTGGAAAAACATACCACCCCTGGCATTATAAAACGGAATTTGGAATTTTTCAAATATTGTTGCACATTGCAACTTAGCTTAGTTCAGCTGAGCTTTAGTTGTTAATGTCTTGGATGATAAAAAATTATTTCTTGAAAAACATTCAATAGTTAACAATAATGACCTAAACAAGAAACGTTTTCATTTGCCTTTAATGGAGTAGTGGATCAATAAAGTTCCTCTTAATTTTTTCTAAATCTTATCTTTACCTACTTCTTTTTTTTTGCATAAAATTCTTCCTTGTCGATTACTTGAGAAACTAACTGTTGACTCGTTATCATCGACACTAAATTTTGTTCAATTCTAAAGCAGGTTTATTTTTGGGCTAAACTCTAGAGCTTTCGGAACGTTTTTTAAATTTTAACCTATTACCTATTTTATTTAGTGAAGAAAACTTATTTCTTTGATTTTCATATGATAATTCCGAAACTATATTATTGTTGTCAAAAATTTGTTTTGGTGATCCAATGGACGTCGTCCTTGCACAAAAGCATACGACAGGTGAACATAAAATATTTAAGCATGGACGTTTGTCAATGCGATAGTTGAACATAGAAACATTTTATCGCACGACAGATAAACATAGCGACATTTTATCACTGGGACATACGACACTTAATTTTTTAAAGTTGGAGTTATAAGTTAACAAAAAAGTGTAATAGGACTTAAAAACATCGAAAAAATATGAGAAAAAATTTAATTTTATATAATTCGGAAATATCTACGAGGCTTTTTCTATATCAATAATAAAATTTGTATCTCAAGGTACCACTGTACTTGTATATTTCAATTCAGATTCCAATTAAAGTTCCTATCAAAAATAAAAGGTTTTGAAATTACTTTAATAAATATTAGCATTAAAACAACTCAGTGGCTCCTTGGTAGAACCACTTAATACCATTTTTTTTGAAAATGAAAATTATGGTGGATTATGAATCTCTAATCAATTTTCTTTCAACTATCTCAAGGAGAATTTCAAATTCATCCTTATATGTCCGAAATCAGCATATGAAAACACAGCCTAAGTTCATTTCCAAATGTGTCTGTAGAACTTCAAATCCCAATATCTCGAAAAAAGTCAAAATGGATTATATGATTCTACTAAGGAACCACAGAACTAATTATCATCATGCTGTCGGCATCGCTAATATCTAATCTGTTATTAAAATTAAAAAACTTGCGTTCTTGTAAAAAATTCATCTGTTGCGTAGTAAAATTCAAGTGTCCGTGTTTAAATGTCGCATGTCTATCTGTTATATGTTTTTTTGCTGCAGAAATCCAATCAATATAGCAATTTTCTTACTAATAGATAAGTTTTTAATGAAATGAAGAGGATTTTAACTAAGGAGGATTCTCTAAAAGAGGATTGTAACTAAGAGGATCTTCGATTGATTTTTTTCTCATTTTAAGTTGATTGCCATTACCTGATGCTGTAGATAGAACTAATCATTTTAACCGTTTCTTACTGTCTACGTATTTTTCCTGTCCCGGGTTATAACCTCTTTAACCCTCTGTCTATTATCTATCATTTTGATTAAAACTCCTGTAAGGTGGGAGTGGTTACCCACATTTATTTACACATATATATTTACAACTACAGTGGCCAGCACTGGCCCCGAACAAATTCAATTGTTTAAGGTATATAATGTCGTTTCGTCAGGGTAGTTGCGAGAGTTATCACTGCATGTTCGAATTCTATTTCTATTCGCCCCACTCTTATTGACTTTTTTCTTAAATAAACTTCACTTTAATTCGTCGATTATACGTATGTCTAACTATTCAGTTTCATAGATGCCGTTTTGCAATACATCGACTCGAGTTTACCATAAAATTAGCTCATGAATTTTTAACACTAACTCAACGTGAGAATATAAAATATCATAGTATCATCATTTTATTAGATTATTTGGAAGCAGGAAATGTTAAATGTAAGATGGAAATCACGTAATGACATTAAAATGAATGAGTGTTAATGGCTTATACAGAGTCTCGCTGAAAAATACTGGAAATGGGATTTTATTTAATTTGATCGACGCAAATGATATTATTTTCATGAAAACTGAAAGGATTACGACCGAGACGAACTTTTTAATGCCTTTTTGAAATTTGTTCAATAGGCTGAAACAGAAGGAAAAATATTCACCAATAGTTTTAAAAAAACGTTTATATAATATGAATTCATTTCTAATTCAATTTAAAACACGTTCTTGTAAATGTTACAAACATAAAAAATATCGAGAAAATATGGTAATTTCATTCACGCTATTTTATATTCGATTTTTGCCAAGTGTTAACCTGTTTTTAACGGCATTAATGCGACAACTGCCTACAGAATGTTCCTATAGTTGAAAAAAATATTGTCATCTTTTAATCTTTTCTTAGAATTCGAGTGAAATAAATTATTGATATTTTCTTTTCAATTTTAATGATATTTGGAAAAAATACATTTTCATTGTGCCAATTCCTTGAAAAGTCTTAAACATAATTTTTATAATGAGAAAAATCTATTTGAGTTCTTTTATTTATTTATTTCTGTCAGAGTTAAGACGATTTATTTCGCTTGTCAAATTTCATCCCTAAAAAGAAAATATTTTGCGAAATACAAGAAATATAAAATGATGCATTATGAACAAATTGGCTTGATTCTTTCATCAGAAATTTATAAATATATCACAAGCTTAAATAACACAAACTTTTGTTTGTTTCAGATTTCTGCAATAACGAGTTTTTGTCGGGTAAGTGAAAATTTATTTCTAAATCAATAAAGTTTATTCTTTTTATGTATAAACCACCTACACATATATATATATATATATATATATATATATATATATATATATATATATATATACGCAGATACATGTTATAGATACTTATAAAGCAAATTTATGTCAATATGTTACAAAAAAGTTTTCTAATTTTAAACATGAGTGCTTTTTTAACACGTTGAAAAACTTCATCACATTTTTAAGCCTCCACCAACTTTTACAATCAATCAAACTTTGTTGTTTGTTAACTAATTTATTTAAATCTAAATGCACACTTATAAAATTATATTATTGCCTTAATGCAATCAAAATTGACCTCAATTAATTATATGTGAGTAAACCAATATTAATATAACGAAACACGTTCCCTTCTAAATCCATCCCGAAATTCGTCAAAGATTAAACATCCGCTCTGCAAACCTAATTTATTTTGGCAAATTGTAGCATTAATATTGATTGATCGTATTATATCGGAATTCTATCCACTATACTTAAAGTCTACACATATATATGAACCCCTTTTTAAATAATATGAATGAATTTTACTTTTGGCTAATTAAATTTTCATTCATAAAGGTTATTGGTATACATAAAAAATGCAAAACGTAACATTGAAATAAAAGTTCACGTTTTTTTCTGCGTTACAAGCTATCATTATAAAATATAAATCAGAGGAAAATAAAATCGAGATACGTGTCGTGAATAAATTGAGTTTGTTTTAAATAAACAGTGTAATTTCAATTTATGAATTCAAAGGAAAGGATTGTGGTGACCTAGTTGTGATTTTCAAAAGGATTGTTAAGTTTGTTGAAGACTTATGTATATGTTATAGAACTCACCAATTAATGGGTTCTGTAATAACAGGTGTCAACGTAACGTTCACACCATTCATAAACCTTTAATGTACGAGGGTAGTTGCGATTAGATAAATCAAAGCTAGAAATTTTAAAATATGCACCGATGTTTGTATTCAGTCGTGTACAAACATAACATAAATCATAATAGATACAGCTTGAAAAGTTCGTAATAGTTTTGATCATCCCAAACTTTCTCGTACAATTATTACTAAAGTCTGAAGAGAAGATGATTAACTTTCTTAATAAAAATACTGCATATTTTAATAATACCAATACCTTTTTATTGGTAGAAGTATAATGACATTTATGATTATTAGCTATCAGGGATCCTATAAGACATTTCATAAGTTGTATTAGCAATAGGAAATCACAAAAAATTGTAGGTACTAAGAATATTTTTTAGTTACTAACTAACTAACAAAACTTCATTAAAATTCGTTCCTTTAAGTAATTGTTTATTATTTAAATATTTAGTATATTATTTTAATACTAATTAATATCTTCGACAATGAACAATAAAGAAATTCAAATATCTTAAAAACGTAATTATTATTTTTATCGGGTGTTAAATGAAATTCATAATATTTATTTTCCAGTAAACTTTGTAAATTTTTTAATTTAGACTTTGTAGAGATTTGTTTCGTAACTGAGTAAAATTGGTCAGGCCTTCTTGAGAAAAATGTGTTAGTATGCTATTTCACGAACTTTAACAAAGCTTACCGAAAATACTACTATAATACACGGTTCCTGTAGGATTCAATTTTTATGCTATCCTATGTAGGGTGACCAACCGTACTCTTTTAAGAGTACAGGTACCTTACATACCTAATTGGTGTAGAATTTTTTGAATTTTTTGTCCTAAATAAGGACCCACATAACATTTTTATATTTATAAGAAAAAGATAGCAATAAAACGGCCACTACGTACGACGTACAGTATCCAATCGCAGCCAACGCTTTTTAAGTCTGTGATATCTTCAAAGATATTCATTTTTATGATATGCTGTAAAGGTAAATTTTGATCTACATGAAATGCACAACGTATCTAATGCGTTTAATTGATAAAGGAATAATACTGTATTGTTTAAAATAGCTTGATAAATAACCGATAATTTTTTTTTTAATATGTAAAAGATAAAGATGGTTCCTATGGGTTATCCTTAGAAGATAGACATATATCGTTGACTTTTTCATCAATATTTTTAAGATACATAATTTCTTCGCATATTAGTTTGATCTATCTCGTAAGGTTTAGTCAGCGTTTGCAATGTAAATGCACAAAAATATTTTTGTTATGACATCACATTACAAATCTTTGAACTTCCCGACTTTTCTCTACTATAATATGCATGTTTTATAACTACAAACCTTTCTCGTGAATCACTCTATCAATTGCTGAAAACTGCATTAAAATCCGTTCTCTACTTAAAAAGATCTAAGGGAACAGACAGCGGGAGCAACTTTGTTTTATACTATGTAAACATAAGAAACAGTATAAGTAAATATAATTCCTGTACGTTGTTAAAAAGTTCTTGCAGGAAACGAAAAAGATCCAGAGTATGGTTCACTGTGGATAATATATTAAAGAAGCTTGAAAATACTTTAATTACTTCCATGACAATTTGGAAAATTATAGTGCAGAATTTTTAAGTAAAGTAAAGATTTTTACAGAAACTTAAAGAGATAAAAAAACGTTACAAGGGTTGTTGAAATATCAACACCATGGCGATAGGGAATAGGATATCAACTGTTAGTTGCTTTACCACGAAGCTCGGCAAGTGACTCTTTGTAGAAAACACGGGACAAGAAATTCAAAGAAAGAAGAGTTTAAAAGTATAAATTTTATGCAGCCTATACTTTAAATATGTTATTAACCATGTTTCTGATGTAACATAGCGTCTCATTAATTTTCCCATACACTATATCAAGGGTTTAAATACTTAATCATTTCAAAATTATTTAAATAAAACTTATGAAGAAAATTTTAAGTTCTCTTGTTTAACAATTACAAATGATCAAAAGTGTCTTCAGTTATCATCTTAAGTTGTAAATTTATCATTGAGCTAGTGCCATGTTTGCACTATATAGCGTTGTCACACCTGACACTCACTAATACTTACGCTCCAAGAATGCAGCTTAACCAGGACTAATGCTTATGACCATGAAAAAAGATCAATTACCAAATGATACTTTTAAATTATTCATATAAAAATAAATATTAATTAAAAAATATTATATATTAAGAAATATTATATTTATCATTCGTGAGTGTTGCAATATTTGATATGCGAGAATTAAAGCAAATAATTAGAAATGTTTTTGAGTTAATAGCAGTAAGACATACAAAATTTTAAACCATCAAAAATAAGACAGAAGTAAATAAAATGTAAGAAGCAACATTGACGATAAAATCTTTTTATCATCTTTTGATCTGTATCTTTTTCACTGTTGGGTCCCTTATGCCGCGTTCACACGCTTCAACTTGAGTTGAACGATAATTTTCAATCTTTTAGACCGTAGCGGAGTAAGCGACGCGAGAAGTGAAACACAAGCGAGTTGAATTGGAAGCAAATTGAGCATAATTGAAAGAAAACTGACCGGAGTCGACTTGATCAAGTTTGACTGAGTCATACTTTTGTTGATCAAGTTTTGTTGATCAGTTTTCTTTCAATTCTGCCAATTTGCTTCCCATTCAACTCGCTTGTGCTTCACTTCTCGCGTCGCTTTCCCTGCTACGGTCTAAAAGATTGAAAATTGTTGATCAACTCAAGTTGAAACGTGTGAACGAGCCCTTACTATATTAGAGTAGGTTGCAGAAACTTGAGTCAAAAAATGTGTTACTCTCAGGGAGAGTTTTATATGAGCGTATGATATTTTCAGATTATTATTCTCAAAACTATCCTATTTTATTAGTTTATTTAACTAATAACAAAATCTCTACAAATAGGTACGTACAGGAGAGTTTGAAATTTAAAATGGAAGTTATTTTCAAGAAAATTAATAGAAACACTTAGCTATAACTAAACACTGATTTAATTTTAAAAAATGCTAAAATCCAACCTTAATTGAGCAGACTTATTTAAAATAACTCGCATACATGTAAATAAGTAAATTGAGGCTGTGATTTTCAATTTGTTGACTAAAATCGACTCCTAATATTTAATTTGGCAAAATTAAATTTTAATGTTTATTTGCTCTAACTAAGCAATATTAAGATACGGTCTATTGTTATTTCCATGTTGCATATTTTATTTAATTAATATTTGTGTAAGCGTATTTAAACTAAATGAGTTTGTAATTAATTAAGCTGTTGCTAAACCAAACAATTCAACCACGCTTTCAATAAAATCTGCTACAAAAAATAAACATTTGGTATTGATTTATGAAAATATTAAAGAGGTGAATATATTTTGTAGTTACTTCAACAAAAGTAACTTTACTCGACGGTAAGTAAGTTTTGAAGCATTTCCTAAAAGTGTTTGGCATTACACAACGATTCATCCAAACTATAATATTGTGTGATTCAACTCTTTTCTATAATTTTCCACTGTGAAAGAGAGCAGACGTGAGTAGTAAAGTGATAAAATCAAACTTCTCGTTTTAAACTTAACCCGGAAACTTAACAGTAGGAAAACTTCTCTGACAATACGGTTTATAAGAGTCGATTTTTAGTAAGGATTATCACAAGCAAAGAAATGGTTCAATCTAATTTATATACTTTCGTCCAACTAGTATCTATGAAGCGTTCAGAGATTCTAGCCTTAATACGCTTTTGATTCCAATGTAGAGTATTAGAAAAGTTAACGATGTTTGAACGAGATTTTTTTTATAAATGCTAGCTTGATAAAATGTTTACTCGGCATCTGAAGAATAACAAGCAAAACTAGAAATCCCTTTGCAACTTCCAAGTGTAAAGTTTTTGAGTAAATATTGGTCTAAATTTGGCTTGGTGAAACTTTTAAAACCACTTAGTTTTTTATAAGTTGGAATAAATTCTTTTATTTTAAATTTGATTTATCTGCAAAAAGAAAAGCATAACATTTTATTGCTAAGTATTCATTTTAGTAACTTAACTCGGTTTTCATTTGAAAATGCATCATTCATCATCACCATTCATCTTTACTATATAAACAAATAATATTATTTGTATGTTCATTGGAAGTCCCATTTAAAAAATTCTAGTTGATAATTTTTTTTCAATCAATGTTTCATGATTATAATTTATTTTCTTAAAAAAATAAAGCTGACACTGAGAAAAGGAACTAAAATGAGTAAAATAAAATAAGCTTTTAATATTTACATCGTTTTCGAGTCGGTTCCATACAAACCAATAAAGTTACTTAATATTTCTTAAGATCCTTGTCATTTTGAATCGATAGATATAGTTAGAGTTAGTTTGTTTTATATAATATAGCTTCATCAGACTCTCTGATGCATGCTCAGCATTTTTGTCGTTCTGTAGCGTAGCATATACCAATTCTACATAATTTTTTTCTATTTTAAAAACGAACTTGACACTCACGATTGATAATAAATTATGAAAATTGTTGTCAACAAAAGACAAGAATGCTGAGCATTCATCAGAGAACCTGATGAAGCCATAAGTTATGGTAAAACGTCGCGATCTGATATTCTTGTTGCATTCATTGTAAAATACACTGCCCCTCTTACTATTTCTATCAATTCAAAATTAAATTACGATATTTTGTTTTGTCCCTTATTTTTACGTTTAAAAGCTATTTTGTAGGAGCAAAGCCAAGTTGTGGCCCCGATTTAAAAAAAACCAAACTTAGCACTGATAATAAAGTTGTTACTTATTCAACATAAATTTTCTATCCGAGTAACACCAGGTATTATAGCTATTTAGATATTTGCTAAATATTATTTACACTTTTATTCTCTCAAATATAAATTCAAGTTAAATTTAGTAAAAGTTAAAATAATTGTTTGTATAATTTAATACGCCGGCTGCTGTATAAATTTGTTTGTAAACTATAATATTCCTAAATTATTACTGGTTTGGGTGGCTTTCGCAAAGTTTTCGTCTCAATTAACGAAAAAAAAAACGGATTATGGCAGACAAATTGGTGAGCAACTGCAGGATGGGGGCATTTCGTAGAAAAAAAACTGTAAAGAAAATGGCTGATAATAAAATTAAAAGAGGATGATTTTTCAATATGATTATTAAATTTTTCATTCTAAAAACGTACGTTAGAGCAAAGACGTTAAGACGAACCACATATGAGTTTTCGGTAGAGCTCGATCGAATTAAACGTGCTTGGATTAACAAACCACCAATTTTGTCGTAGTTACAGCTATAAAATTCACAATCCGTGGAATGAAAATAAACTCTAGGTAGATGAAAAATCAATGTAAATATTATATTATGGTAATTTTATGCATAGTAATTATAGCAAAATATAATTAATACAGACTGATGTATAAATAATTGGGTTTACTTAAAAATGCATTTTATAAAATGCAAAATAAAAATAACAATGGTACTCGATTATTTTTTTCTGTACTTTTTTTTTGCTGGACCATGAACAATGTTGAAGTGATATCGAATAAAAGATATTGACCTACTTGCACACAAGCACAACTATACCTCGATTTGAATGTTTCATCTTCTTTAGAAAAGAATTTGATATTGAAGTCAGTTGCACGACAATGACTTCAAATTTATTATAGAAGCGCAAATTTCTTTCACGAAATTCGAATCTTCTAAAGCCAACAACGGCATAAAAAATACAAACTTTTTTAGAGCTACTTGAAAACTGTCGCAATGCTGATAAGAGAAATAAAATTACAGAATTTCAAGATTTTTAATTTGTTCTGTTACAACTATGAGAATAAAAAATGCGTTTCAATTATTTATTTATGAATTTTATATAAGACTGATAAAAGTACGGCAGAAAATTCAATAAATTATTTAAGCTTGATGAAATTATTGATACGAAAGCAGAAGTTGTTTCAGTTCTGTGAACAGCATGTTTGCTACGGGTTAGTAGGTCAATATTTCGCAATTTCTTTTTTTATTTTTGTTTGATTTAGTAAACCAAACATTTGCATTAGTTTGTTGTAAATGAGCTTTTTTAATGCCATTAAACTAGTTTATTTTATTTAAAAAAAATTAAAATTCTGTGTAAGTGGTTTATTGATGTAAACGAAATTATCTTTTCTATTTATCTTCAAAAGCTTGCTAACAGAGGAGCAATTGATGCAACCAACTAGTTTAAAAAAAATACAGCTTTTTTAAATTTATAAGTAACAGTGGCAACCCATGAATACAAAACTGAAAGGATAGAAATATGTCTTCTTTTTAAACGAATTTCATCTTAAGAAAATTAAACTGTTTAAACTGTATGTCTTTATTAATTATAATGGCTCTTAGTCATTGATTAGATCACGCATTTGTTTTTTTAATTCTTTGAACCTCTAGACCGTGATATTTGATAGTATTTGATTTTGATTGATTTAATAAGGCTCAAAACTTTCACTTTTCTGTAGAACTTAACATTGCTGATTGAACTTTTTTTATTTTTTTTTATTTCATGACTATTAAGAGCTAATGCAAAATTCTGGCTTCACACAAAAAAAAATCATGAATTCTGATTATTATTCTGTTTATTGTATATTCTATTATTATTGTTCTGATTATTATAACGGTGTCATAATCAATATTGAATAAATTGCAATCCGAACAATGGCGCATATTTCGGTTAGCGGAAGAGTAAAAGTACAAATTTCTATTCTTCTTCTATTCTCAAATTTTTAACGTACTTTTTCACGCGTTTTCACTCTTACATGATTTTGAAAATACGTTTAAACATTTTTTCTGTAATCATTTTACCTTCTGTTTGTTTGATGAAATATTAATTTGCTTTTTATAAATGGTACCTACTATATCCTTTATGGCACTAGTTTATCAAAGAAATGGGATGATCTAACAGTAATAAACATTAAAATACATGTACAAAGCAACTTCGATTAGAATACAATTAATATAGTCCACTCAGTGGCGCAGTAGTTAGAGCAGTTTGCTCTCACCACTACATGCGTCGGTGGTACTGGGTTCGATACCCGTTGAATCTCTAGATATAAGATCTAAGATCTAAAATTTAGATCACCTTCTGATCACCTTTCTTTTCTGTGTGTAGGCAGTCGTGATATGACTTAAGATGTTAAAGCGACTTAAAACACCAAAAAAATTTTTTTTACTAAATTATATTCTTTTATCCCAAAAAAAAAATTTAAAAAAAATTGTTATAAAATTAAAAAAAAATGTACGATACATACACAAAAAAAATAATATGAATATATTTGATTTACACAGTTTTGCATATAAAAATTTACGATTTCGATTTACATGATTTTCAAAGGGACCTATCTTCCGAGATAGTTGGAGGATTGGTGTATTTATTTGGAACTACAGTAAAATGTCAAGTTAATCGAATTTCATTTTAAAAGGTTTTCTACTATTCTAAAAAAGAAAACTTTAAAAAGCATATGAATATTAAAAAAGGGGAATAAAAATTGTGCTAAGTTCCTCGATAATTTAAAGATTCGACGGTCACCAAATAAAAAAATTCAATAAAAATAAATTAATATAAATTAACACTTTTAATTAGCTTTTAGTAAAGTGTTTTAATAAAGTCATTATCATTAAAATATTATAAAATCAAATTTCTATTTTCAACTGGGTTGCAAAACGGCTCAACATTATTTAATTTAATTTAAAAAAGATAATGTTGTTTTAGAATTTTGATTGTTACATTATACCTACCTCTTATTTTATTAAATCTATTATATTATAGCTAGTGAAACTATTTATTGGGAAATTTCAACACAAAATATAAACAATACCTTTTTTATATGTACTGTATGTATGTATGTTTTTAAAAAAAAATCTATAGATCAGTGAGTGCATTAATTTTATATGAATATAATACTCTACTAAATAATAACAATGGCTGTAAAAAGTTTCGGTTTTTCATAGCTAAAATAATCTTATCATGCTTATCTTTTGTCTAGTTTTGATACTTGTATACTTTTATATGTTTAATTCAATATTTTTATTTAATCTCATTTATTAAAAATTCAATTTTGAGAAAAAAAAAACTTTTTAAATAAACTGTTGTACTAATCGCAGTTCTCTTAAATTATTTTAAAAAGTAGGGGTTTGATAAAAATGATTAATATTTATTAAAATGTTCGATAAGTATCTATTCTGAGGCGCTATGAACGTTTTCAATTTTATTTTTTTTTTTAACTTTTCTCTTAGTTACATTTAGATAAGTTCAGATTAGTGTTTTTTATCTATTAATACATATTAAAGTAAAAACGGGAGCATTTTATGTGAAAAAAAAATTACGTGACTTCTTGTTTGTTGATATCCAGAATAATAAAAAGCTTGCATATGATGCTGTAATAAATTGATTCAAGGACGGAGTAACGGATGGTGATGAGGGTGAGATGAGAGTGAGAGATGAAGCATAGAGGATCTGAGTTAGTGTGTACGAGTTCAGTCTGAGTAGAGTCTGGAAGAAAAACTCAATGAGTCGTGGTGCGAGAAAGAACTCGATTGACTTAGAAATAACTAATGTCAAGATTAATGTAAATATATTAATTAAAAATAAGCCGAAGAAATCAATCGTAACAATGCAAACTTTTTATATATTAATGGACTGAAGCACGAGCTGCGCTTTTTCATATTATGTTTTTTTTTTAACTTAAGAATCTTAGTTAAAAGTTATCACTTAAATGCATTATTAATAGTTTTAAATAAATTTATAATTAACAGCTTCTCTTGTTTTATAACAAATGGCTGGACCTTGGATAATAATCGATATAGTTGCAGCTGGCATAAAATCTGGATTGTTCTATCTTGTTGAATTTTATAAACAAAGACTTTTGACGCAAATTTTCGGTATTTCTTAGTAATGATTGATGATCAAAATACAATTTTGTATGAAGCCGTACTCGTAATTCCTTTAGCTAATAGGTATCTGGTTTAAAGTATTATAAGTGAGCTGAGAGAACTGAAAAAGATGCCATAAATGCAAGGCTGAATGAAATATACATTAGGTTTGTTCCACTTGTCTATTTGATGATGTTCATCAACAACACGTCCACCGAATGACAAAAAGCAAGACACATTGACCAAGAGACAAGAGTGGGTAAAAATCATAAAGCAAGAACTTCTCCCTAATTTTGAACCAGTTTTACGGTGTTTAAACACCTCCAAATCCGTGTTGAAACAAGCTATTGTCACGAAAACGTACGTTCATAGCTCGACTCTCGGCCTAATGCGACCAAGCGGCTGAGGGCTGAAACATTTCTTCACTCACTCTTGTCTCTTGGCAGTGTGTCTTGCTCTTTGTCTTACGTGGACGTGTTTGGCTTCAACGTTTGGAACAAACCTAATGGAACAACAAATTTTTTGCTAAAATTAAAAGGGATCTTAATATAAATAGCATGTCTCAACAAGGAATGGTCTCATTTATTGTTACTGTCTTCGGACATCAAATAAGACCATTGTATATTTTATTACTTCTTCTAGTAAAAATTATAAATATGACAGATTTTTAAGCTCTTTTTTATTAATTTTTAATAATTTGTGATCCACATTTAAAAGCAACAAATTATTTGTTTAGGGTTCAAGAGTGACTAGAAATTTAGCTTGTGACATATCCCGACCATTGTTTCAATTTGAAAATAAATATATTAAAACAAAACCGGTTCTCAATTCCACATGAACATTTTTTATGTCAGATCATGCATAACTTTTTACTTAATGGACCATGGACAATGGGTTTTGATGATTTTTTTTTAATTCATAGGAAGTGTTTCCAATTTGATCTCATTTTTATTTGAAGAAAAAATTTCACTTCTAAGGGGTTAGATTAGGGATGACATTTTAACTATTTGTTGCATTACCTACTCAATTTTGATAAATTTTTTGTTCATCCAAGAAACAATATTTATTTTGTTTTAATAGAAAAAAAATATAACTTTAATCATAATATAATTTATTTGGCACCATTGTATTATTTTGGGTTAACCAAATTTCGCTTTAATCGTTTTCATTATAAACCTTTCCCCTGTGTATGGACGTAATAATCAAGATATTGATCTCGATAGAATTAAGAAAATAATATGAGCTGCGGTTTTTCAACTACCTACTGTTCGAATCAACCAAAAAAAAGTACAACAAAATACATAAAATTGTCTTTTATTTATACAATATTGTTTTGAACAACTAAACCCAGAATTATACCAACTTTTGTATAAAAAACCCCAAATAAATATTTCAAATTCATCTTAAATTTTGGCTTGAAATTATAATAAGTCAAATATAAATATTTCAAGTCGAGTTTTCAACTAATTTTTTTAACAAAAAGTTTAAAAATAAGCTCAAATTATTACTAAAAGTGTCCAAATCCTTGACTTAATTAATTTTAATTTATTAGTTAAAAATTGAATGGTAACTTAAAGTTTTTTTAAAATTTGTTTTATTGGCCATCAGGACAATGGTCCTTTGCTAAAAGTTGAAGATATTAAACTAAAATAGTCCGCCTTTGTTTAAGAGAACTCTTGAACTTTAAAACTTTAAATAAACTCTAAGTAACTTGAAAACTTTCATCCATTATCGTCCAAAGAGGTATTGCAAATCGCATCAACGCCAAACACTATAAAGTTGTAAGAAACAAGTCGCTCTATGTTAACTTATCAATTATGCATATTGTATGCAATAAAACTATCGTACTTCTGAACATCTTTGAATAATTATACTTAAAATGGCCGTATTACGGTAATAGGTTTATTTTAAGGCTAAAAACTTATCCAAAGAAATCTTATTCTATATACACCGAACCGTGTAAATGTAACAGAAATATAAAACTGGGTAAACACATTTAGTTGTCAATAGCAGTTTTAAGAATTGACCTCTTTTATTCAAGGTGCGTGTAAATTACATAAAAAACGAAAGCTTTCACACGACAGTATTGCTTGACTATATTTTATAACATTTGTATTCTGATAGCTTAAAAAAACCTTTACAGATATTTACATAACATTACCTACAGTATGTTGATATTAATAACATATTTTATACAGAAAAAAATATGTACATTTCAATATGTTTCAATTATTTCGTGGATTTGCTTCCTTCCTGTTGGAAATATAATATTTGACATGTATTTTATGAAGCAAACATAAAAATATTTAATAAAAACCTTTTATGTCATCTCCTACCTATATAATAACGTTGTATGTTTCCACGTATTTCTTTGTGCAAGCTTTGTTTATGTCAAAAGTAAAAGAAGTATCAAACACATCGGTGTTGATAATATATAAGACGATCAATAAAAAATAAATAGTAGCGGAATGAAAGTTAGAAAAATAAATTAAAACATTTACAAAAACGGGATTGAAAACATTTCATTCTCAAAAGAAATATTTAAAGAGAAAAATAAATAATTTTCTTTCTCTCGAGAAAATATTTTCCTAAGAGTGGATGTTTTGTATATAACTATATAAGTATAGTTATAATATTATGTTTAAATGAACGTTTTTTATCTTATCCGTATTACCTAGTTATTGTTAGTAATTTTCGCAACAGCCTTGAGGTTAAAGAGCATGGCGTGTGAGAGTTGCATGATCCATACACATGTAAACAGTATAAATTTTCAAGAAAATTGGATATGTCAAAGAGTTGATTTTCCATGCTTATGATCTGGAAAACTAAATTTATACATACAACAAATTGTGGACCCTAGCGCATTTGATTACCAACTTTAATATAGTCCTTCGTAATCTGTATTTGTGTACTAGCAGTACTCCACGGGTTAACTCGCGTAAAATAGTAATTAATGCATTATGTATATTTTCTTGGTTAGTAATGATTAAGGTTAACAGTATTATTAAAAAAGATCTGTTTTCGAAGTCTTAAAATTTAAGTTTAATGACCATAGCTACAGTCTTTAAACAAAGGGAAGTAATATTATGCTGTTATGCTGGTTTGTACGATACTTTGAGATTTAAGGAGTTATATGGGCTTACTCCGGGGAAATATGAAAAATTTTAAAAAAAAATTTTTTATAAAAAATGAAATCCATAATTCAAACTTAATCTTATATAATTAACAATATATATTTAATGAACATTTTGTGAAATGTTTGTTAAAAATATTAAAAACTCATCCATTGCGACGTTATTTCCGATGACCTCTCCAAAAAAAGAGACTTCCGCTTTGACAGCAAAACTCATTATAGAATCATTTGAGATCAATAAATCAAACTGAGCATTTTAATTTATACTTAAAACTGGAATTTGGACAAAGTAAAAATAAAATTGATATTGAGATTTTTGACAGAGTTTTAAAAAAAAATAATTTCGTCAAATTTTGCAACACATTTTGATCTTTTTAAATTAGTTGTGATAAAAAAAATTCTTCATCCAAGTCATTAAGAATAGTATCTCAAAGATGATATTAATTTTTATCAAGATCGGTTCAGTAGTTTTCGAGAAATCCAGACAACCAACCTTGAAAATAGCGTTTTGAGAAAATCCGCGTTTAAAGTTTTGAGTGACGATAAAACTGAGAAAAAAATTTTGTTCAACTAACGTAGAATCTTTGATTCTAGGCCGATCAACTTGATAATTGGTAATTTAATATGACAAAAAAATCATTTTTCTTAAGCTCCCAAACCCATGTTACCCTTAGAGTTATGTTTTTTAGTTAAAGGTCTATCATCTGTCCACAGGTTGATTCTGTTTTGTAAAGTTTGAAGTGATAATAAAAATACACTTACCTATTTTTAAAATCCAAAATTACACTATTATTTAAGCAAATAAAAGGTTATGAAATTCCAGCTGTAATCACATTAATCACTTATTACATTATCATACCTTTTGAACATAAACTTAATCGAGCTTCATAAGCTTTAAATAAGTCCTTTATTCACACAAAGGAAGAAAAATTATATAAGAAAAAAATTTCAATTAAAAATTATTATTTTTTTTTTTTTTGGTTTCAATGAACGAAAATAAAAAATCTCGTAATACTTATACGTATACCTGTAGAATTTGTTTATTGTGACTCCGCTTATAGTGACCACTTATTTAAGGTAAAGTTATCACAGAGCTAAGTTTCGCTTTCATATAAAATTTTTATTATAAAATTTTTTTAGAAAAACTTTACTTATAACGACTTATTTTAAAAAAAATATTTCCGGTTATGATGACCTATATGATTCTTAACACTTCTATTAGTGATCCGATCCATCTTTCCCGCGACAAGTTATTTAACGCTATGTTATGGTATAGTTATCGCAATAAGTGATTTACATATGTTCAAAATTACATTGCAACGGTGTTAAAAATTTACTATTGAAAAGAAAATTATATGCACTAGTGACTAGAAAATGAATCAAGCTTAGTTTTCTCACAAAAGACCTTAAGATTTGCCATTTGACAATATCAATGACTTTTGAAACAACAGACTGGATTAGGAAATCGTTTAGTTCAAATATTTTTAAACCTAAATGGCTTCGGAAATCACGACAGAAAAATGTTGATCAACTAATAACTCATTGGCTTAAGATCATTAGAAATAAAGAAATATCTCTTAGCAGTTTTATGTTGCAGAAGAAGCCAAAATATTTTCGGAATTGATCGTTTTATGCTAATCATGTTTACCTTTTTAGTAATAGATTCATACAATTTATAGTTACTTAAAGTTTGTCTCTCTATCAAACTAAATACCGAACAATAATAATTGGAATTTTTAGTACTAATATTCGCTTATTTTCTTCTTTTTTCAGCTTTCCGCAGTTGTGGACGGCATTTACGCTGATCACTCACACATAGCCGGCAAATTTACAATGTTATCTTCAAGTCGAGTATATGTCGGTGGAAGTATCAATACGAGAGCACTTCCCGGCTCGAGAATCAACAAAAATTTCGTGGGATGTTTGCGGAAAGTGGAGTTCGTAGCTGATACCTTACGGCTAAACTTGATCGATTTGGGAAAAACAGGAAGCAAACTGATAGCCGTGGCTGGAAAACTTGAGTTCAAATGTCAAGAGATTGAGCCGGGTGATCCCATAACATTTACGACACGAGAATCACATTTGGTGAGTAAAGTTTATTAATATTTTAAAGTCATATTCACTATTGATGTTATGCAAATTATTGAATTTATTTTTCAATTGGTTTTATGAAAATTTTTCTTCCTAGTCTGTATGGTAATGGAAATAATCAATCCGTTTTAATTTCAATTTCAATTTGTTTTCTTCGTGATTGTTCGTTGTATGAAAATTATAAAAATTGCATTTTTATGAAATATGGAATTAATTTAAATTTAAATTATCACCTTTTAAATATTAACAAGTTATCTCAAGTGTCCATCTTCGATTTCATTTTCTTGAGCTATGAAATATTCTTCATTGAAATAGGTACAAGCTTATAATAAACTCTTTTAGAAAACGAAAATTTATTTTCTAACACCACATTTTCGTAGTTTTTTTCGGAATGGGCCTTTTTAGGGAGGCTATACATTAAACATGATGAAACATGGTGAATGCCTTATGTCGATCGGATGTAAGGAGGCAAAGTAATGAAAGTAAAATTCACAAATTTGAAGAAAAAAAAATTAAGGGGTGAAATATAGACAACCACGAAATAAAGGTGCTATAAGAGAATTTATAACTTGCCTTAAAAGTGTCATAAAATCTCATGTGCGTGTGTCAAGAAGAAGAATTAACCTTAAAGCTCTTAAACTTCAGCTTTTATAAATTTAGGTAACTTTTTTGGTAAGTACTTTTAAGAGCATTTTGGATTTTATGCAAAGTTATAGAGCTGAAAATCTACTAAAAGTTTGGTTTTTATCAAATTTTCATAAAGTTAACAGACAAATACGTTAGAAATCATTTGAAACCAATGTTTTATTAAAAACACATGAGATAAATACTCTCTGATCATTAGATTTTAGAAACACCAAAAACATGAAATCCTCTTATGACCAAAAGAAATCTCACTTCGTACTCGTGTAAACTTATACACACATTCTTCGTTTTTCGATAATCGAAAAACAACAAACGCAAACTTTATTCGTATATTTCTTAAAAATGGTTAAAGGGGAATTGAACGTTGGTCATAATTTAATCGATATTACAATTTAAATATATAATATCGTTTTGTTATCAAGAATTCTGAAACTAAAGTCAGAGCATTTTATAAAATGTGAATTCTTTACATGCAATTTAACGTTCAAAGTAAGTAAACGTCTAGCAAAGAGCGACGCAGATGAAAAAAGATGATTGTCGTCGTAGAGGTAACGTAATGCTATGTTGATTCTTGGTCCTGATTCTATACGAGATCTGGAAAAAATAGTAAAAAAAAGAAAAAACTGACGAGGGAAACGTCTAAAATGGGGTGGCTACAAAAAGAGGGTGACACCTTGCAGAAGTGAAATGTTCAACTAAAAATAGATGTATATATGTATACACTTATGTACCTGCAGTCTACAGTCTACACTATCTATGCGCTTGATATTACCGTGCAACTAAATGCAATGCTACTTTTAAAACTTCATACTTCATTTCATATTTCATTATTTCAATTGTATTCGGTTCATATGCCGTTTAAATTACGACTTTAGTAATATTAAAGAAATGGAAAAGTTTATATGCGAACGTAAGTCTTATATACGTATTGAAGAATAAAGAAACGAAATACAAAGCTTAATGTTGTTTATTGATTGTTCTCACCGATAACATCTAGAAGCTTTAAAGATGTTTCACTTAGATAAAGCTGCACAGGTGCTAGAAGCCTCCATTTCTAGTTCAACAGTGTACGAATGTTTATGTACAGACATGAATAAGTAGATACAATGTATAAAATGGCGAGCAGCCAAATATACTTGCAAACATTTTCCCAATTCACATTCGTTTCTTCATACATGTATACATTTGCGTTTGCCCAATTCGAGACGCAAGGATATTTCTCGTACACCTTGCGGTTAACATTTAGTTATGTGAAGAATAAAATGCTTGAAACTGTTCTCCAGAGCAAATTTTCAGGGTGTAAATTTCACACAACGAAACACGTTTTACTTACTTTACAAAGCGAGACTACGTCACAGTAAAATACTGGAACGGAAATAATGAAAGTGAGACAAAGCATATAACTCAATGTGTAGAAAAACAGCCTCGTAAATTTCATTCAAATCATCCTCTTGGTAGTCTTAACAAACTTTACCTGTTTAAAGTGAATGTCATTAAGCTTCTTACAAACCAGTTTGAGAAAAGTGGCCAAATATGGAATAATGTTTTTTGTTTTTTACGTTTAAAAATAGAAAAGAAATAAATATCAAAGACATGCACTGATAATTATTACCAGTAGGTTTTTTTGTTTGAATTGATAATGGTTTTGTATCTAGATGTTTATTTATAATATTTTTACAAGAATAGTTATTCAAATATGAAATACCACAATAATACAGTCTAACTACACATATTTCTATTATTATATAAAATTTAGCAATTAAAGATGTAAAGAAAGGTTAAAAATAAAAATTTGACTTTGATAGATCAATAACATGATAACACATCAAATCAATAATTACCAGCTCCATCAAAACAAAAAAAAAAAGAAATTTAAGCTTTTATTATTTTGTCTCTATAACAGTGTCTTTAAATTTTCATTTTCGTGAAGCCTCTTGGGTGTCATTCTAATAAGTAAACAATATAATTTTAAAATCACTATGATTACCAGGAGATATTAGAAACTCAATTCATCAAGTCGAGTAATTGAACAATTTGTGCAATGAACTTGGAAATGCTACATCTTTCAAAATCAATGGAACAGTTGATTTTATTTTTAAATATTAAAATTTTACTTAAGCTTGACTTAATTTCAAGCCTAAATTAAGCTAAATAACTTGAAAATCAAGTCAAATAGCATAAAAATCATGGGAAGTAGTGAATTTCTTAGTAGTACATATTGTTAAGATCTGGTCCATAATGCGACTCCATAAACCAGAGCTGTAGCGTGATATTACGGTGTCCGATGTAAAAGAATAAATCCCCTCTCCCCGTCTTATAAGCATCTCTGAAATGTAATGAAAAATTATAGAACTATAAAAAATTTAATTCATTACAGCGTTATTAAAAAAATTTAAATTTAAATCGGTATCTCTATTGCTTGCTGCTTTTATTTCTCAGTATTATTTGGCGCCTTGTGCCGGGGCACCGCTCACTTTATGTTTCTGTCATAGACTGTTGATAATAAACCTAATTCCTTTAGTCCAGCGGTCACCAACTAACAGCCCTTACATGATTTTCATCTGGTCCTCCAAAAAAAAAAACGAATTTTGCGTGTAAGTACATAATGAAGATTCTACATTAATCATACAGATTAGCCGGGTATCTTGATTACCCCAGTGTACCGGAAATCTTAATATTTTTAATTTAAAACTAGAGACTACAGAGACGCGATAAATTAGAACAGCATTTATATTATGATGTTAATTCATTTGAAACCAAATTAGAATTATTAAAAATCCTACATTATTCAATAATAAATATAAATAATACATAATTATAAATACACCCCTTGTTATATTTCCCTTGTTGTAATAGTTTTCCTCAAATTTTTGTGAAAAATATGTTTCCTTTCTAAATAGTATTGAAGATATAGAAATGATTCAGAAATCTTTTGCTGAAAAGTGTACTGATTTTAATTGGCAATCAAAAATGTTTCAATTGTTTTAAAATCCAATTGGCATCCCGATTAACGACGCTGAAGATGTTTTTCAATTGGAATTAATTGGTCTTCAAGGAAATGATGACCAAGATATTTTTCAAAAATGGAACACTATTTTTCTTTTATGCTTAATTAAATGAGTCCAACTGTCCTAAATTATTTTTAGTCCTAAATTTTTGGGAGCACACTCATCACGCCAAATGAAATCGCATTTCTAAAATTGCTTGCAAATTGACACCAAAAAAATAAAACTGAATTTAAAAGAATTAACAATGTCAAAAAATGTGCAAATTTTTCACTGAAGACATATTAATCCTTATGGCACAATTATCTTTGTTATCCGGACCTCAAGGTTTTTAAAAATTATCAATCCGGCCCTTTTTCTCAAAAAAGTTCATGATCACTGCTTTAGTGCATTTATTGGCGCAGCGGTTATAGTAGTTGTTTTCTGCTTCCTACGTCAGTGGTGCTGGGTTTGATCCCCATTGATATAATATTTAAGACCCAAGACTAAAATGACTTAAATTTTTTTGTGTGCAGGGTTGTGATATAGTCTTAAATGTTACTTAAAAACAGCAAAACTCAAGAGGTTTTGGGAAAGCAAAAAATTTTTTTTCGGAATAATATACCTAGGTACATAATTTGTACACTTACCTGATTTATGAACTTGATTTGCTTAAATTAAAATCAAGTGGAATTCGACGGTTGCCCTCACATTTTTTTCACATGTAATATACGAATGTCTTCTTACTAAACTATTATTAGATATTTTCATTTATATTAACCAAAAACAGTCATAAACCAAAGAAAATAATTTTCATTGTGTTAAAATAATGGATCCTCTTTTCCTCCTATCAATCTACCATCTATTTTTTTGCAATAAAACTTTTACGTCCTGGCAAAATAAACTTTTGTTCAGTTTTATCGGAACCGCAATAATCTACAATAGAATCGTCGTGGGTTCATATATTTTTCAATATCCTCTAAGAATAGAATAACGTTATGAAGATTGAGAAATAAATCGGATAATGGATATGAAAAATTAAATATTTCACTGCCAATATTCATTTCATTTATATATGTTCTTTTTAATAATAGCATCTTTATGTGTCCATTTTTAAAGATAAAAAGCGAATACTATTAAGATTAAATCGAGAAGAGGCACTGATATGATATTTTTTTAAGAATTCTAGCAAAGTTAAAGATAATCAAGAATTGGAGACTTGGGACTAATAGTATAAGAAATCAAAAAAAGTAATCGTTCCCTTGCTTCTAATTTAAGCCACAGTTTATCGTAAGTATATAATGTGCTTTACTTGAAGAAGTTTTAACTTCTTTTTTTGATATAAGAAATGTTCTTAGGATATTTTTAAGGCTTTTCTTAAATGGATAATTTTATTTAAATTTTATATAAAAAAATCTTTTACTTGAAGTATAAATAAAGATTTAAAATATTGTTACTAAACATTTAACGATATTGAATAAATCAAATTGTGTATTTTTATTAAGGTAGTTAAAATTAATTAAAATACAGTACCTAATACAAAAGTACGTCAATTAGAAAAAGCATGAATTCACTCAACTTCAAGCTTTTAGAAAATTAACATTTTCTTTAATTACAAGGTAGTTCAATTTATTCAACAAGCGACACAAATTGATTTGAAAGTTAAATGAATTCGACAAATATAACACAATCTTAGTCTATATTTTCTTATACAGACGCAAATAAACTAATAATTTTAAAATTAAAATAAAACACGAAACTATTTCATCATTGAAAATGTAAATTTTGAAAGTTTTGTAATAACGCTACATAAAATATTTAAAGATTTAAATGCTTCACTACAAATTAACGTGTTTACTAACCACATCTCTTTGCAAGAGTTACATATTGTACAAGTAGTAACACAGATTAGTTATATACATGTAGGATTGGGAAAGGGTGTGAGGGGTGTGTCAAGGGGAAGACAAGAGAGTTTTGAGTGTAGAGTTTAATGTGGACAGTGTGTGAAAAACGACGAAAGAAGCAAGACGAGAGAGTGATTATTAGTCAAATCTACATCAGAAGTGGGATAAAGGATCAAAGATAAAGTGCCGGATAAGGGATCAAAAATAAAGTGTCGGATAAAGGATCAAAGATAAAGTGCCGGATAAAGGATCAAAGATAAAGTGCCGGATAAGGGATCAAAAATAAAGTGTCGGATAAAGGATCAAGAATAAAGTGCCGGATCAAGGATAAAGTGCCGGAAAAAGGATCAAAATTCAAGAATTAAAACAATCTAACGACGGTTAAAACAATCTAACGACGGTTTTCAATAGTCAACGGATACAAAAGATTCAAATTTCGAGCTAATTCTACAAGTTTGGTGAAGAAGATAAAGACAGAAAGTGAGTGTTCGTGTGTTAAAGAAAGACAGAACAATAACATGCAAGATGGCGTCACGCAAGCAAGTTGCTACGTTTTCTTTGACGTTTAAAGATGTTGAGGATTCAATTCGAGTATTTGATGGAAAAGAGGAATTTCCTATAAGAAAATGGATGGAAGAATTTGAAGAAATTGCAGAAATTACGGGATGGAATGAGCTACAAAAACTCATTTTTGCGAAAAAGTCGTTGGGTGGTTCAGCGAAATTATTTATACAATCGGAAAAGGGGATAACTTCATGGGGAAAATTAAAGAGTTTATTATTAAAAGAATTTGATAATAAAACAAGCTGTGCGGAGATTCATAAAAAATTAATGAAAACAAAAAAGCAAAAAAGTGAGACAATTTACGAATATTTCTTAACAATGAGAGAAATTGGAAGTCGAGCAGACTTAAAACAGGAAGACGTCATTCAATATGTGATTGAAGGAATTAGTGATGACATTGCCGTAAAAGCTATACTTTATGGTGCTACAGACTATGACGAGTTTAAAGAAAAGTTAAAAGTTTATGAAAAAATTAAAACACAGGAGAGACATTTTGAGAAACCAAGGGAAACAACATGGAAAAAGCCAGTGAATGTTGGATTGAAGGAAACTAAAGAGATTCGCTGTTTCAATTGTGGAATTGTGGGACATCGAGCAACCGATTGCCCATCCAGGATGAATGGACCAAAGTGTTTTAAGTGTTCAAAGTTCGGACATGTGGCGGCCAAGTGCACGGTTGATACTGTCGCTCCGGGAAAAGACAACTCATTGATTCGTCAGTGTTATTTCGCGATTAGTAAGCCTGATTATTTTAAATCGTTTGTGCGGAAAAGCGAAAATATTTCGGACATGATGACTAAAACGTTGTGGATAAATGATTTAAAAACTTGCTGTTTGATTGACACTGGAAGCGATGTAAATTTAATGGACACAAGTGAATTTAATAAAATGCATTGCGAAAACTTAATGCCATGTGACGAAAAGTTGCGCGGTTTGGGAGGAAATAATGTTTGTACTCGCGGAAAATTTGTAGCTGATATTAAAATTGACAATATTGAACTAAAAGTTGAGTTTTTGGTTGTTAACAGTAATGTGCGATATCGTGTTATTTTGGGCAAACCGTTTTTGGACTTAGTAAATTTTGAAGTAAAATGTGGTCAAGTGCAAAACATTAAACGAATCGTGACGAACGATCGCGTCGAAAATGAAGAACTAGAAATAAATGACAGTAGCGATAATGAATTAAGTGCGTTAGTTGTGGACGTCGAGAGCGAGATTGATATCGAAGTCCAGGTGGGCGACGATACAAAACGAATTATAGCAAATTTAGTGGAAAATTACAATCCGATCGCTACCAAATCCACTGATATAGAGGCTAGGTTACATCTAACCGATACTATTCCGGTATGTCAGCCACCGCGACGTTTATCGTACCAGGAGCAGTTGGAACTTCAGCGATTGATAGACAACTGGTTGAAGGAAGGAATCATTGAAGAGGGATATTCAGATTATGCAAGCCCGGTTGTTTTGGTTCGTAAGAAGGACGGGTCAGCGCGACTTTGTATTGATTACCGAAAATTAAATAATAAAATTGTAAAGGATCGCTATCCATTACCAAATATCCAGGATCAATTAGATCGATTGAGAGACGCTAAATATTTCACGACTTTGGACTTGGAAAACGGATTTTTTCACGTTCCAATGCATAATGGGAGCCGCAGGTATACTGCCTTTATAACTGCCGACGCTCAGTATATTTTTAAACGAATGCCTTTTGGGCTATGCAATAGTCCTTCTATTTTTCAAAGATTTATCAACTCCGTATTTCAAAATTTCATACGTAATGGAACTGTATTAACTTATCTTGATGATTTAATATTACCGGCAAAAACTGAGAACGAGGCGTTAGAGAATTTAAAACTGATATTTCAACGAGCAGCGGAGTTCGGCTTAAAGTTTAGGTGGTCGAAATGTCATTTCATGAAGCGAAGTGTGGAATATTTGGGACATATTGTTTCGCATAATCAGTTAATGCCATCGAGGACTAAGACGGACGCGGTTCAACGATTTCCGATGCTTAAGACGTTTCGACAGGTTCAAAGTTTTTTGGGCCTAACGGGTTATTTTCGAAAGTTCATAATGGATTACGCTTTGATATCCAAACCCTTAAGTGACTTATTAAAAAAGAACGTTAAGTTTGAAATTAAACCTGAGCATGTGGTATCATTTGAATTACTTAAGAGGGCATTGTCAGAAAAACCTGTGTTAGCTATTTACAACCATGAGGCCGAAACCGAGTTACATTGTGACGCAAGCAAATATGGTTACGGAGCAATATTACTACAAAAGGATGATGACGGAAAATTACACCCTGTTTATTACATGTCCAGAAAAACGAATGACGCTGAGGAAAAGTATCACAGCTATGAGTTGGAGATTTTAGCAATTGTGGAGGCGTTGAAAAAATTTAGAAGTTATTTACTTGGAATTCAATTTAAGGTAGTCACCGATTGCCAGGCGTTCGAGGCGACGATGAAAAAAAGAGATTTGGTCACTAGAGTAGCAAGATGGATATTATTGATGCAAGAGTTTCGTTTTGCGGTAGAGCATCGTTCGGGAACTAGGATGGCACATGTCGATTGCCTTAGTCGAAATCCGATAACAATGGTTATCACCCGAGAAATTGCGACGAGAGTTGAGGCAGCTCAACGAGCTGATGAAGGAGTTAAAGCGATAATGCAGATTTTAGAGGATCGAGAATATGAGGATTATATGGTGGAGTCCGGTCTACTCTATAAAATAAAAGATGGAGTGAAGTTGTTGGTGATTCCAAAAACAATGAGTTTTGAGATTTTGAGGAAAGCGCACGAAGTTGGACATTTTGCTGCTAAGAAAACAATCGATCAAGTTAATAAAGAATTCTACATAGAAAATATCCAAAAGAAGATCGATGAAATCATTACGAACTGTATACCTTGTATTTTGGCTTCGAGCAAGTGCGGAAAACAGGAGGGATTCTTATTTCCAATTGCAAAGGATCGACCTTTGGATACTTATCATCTGGACCATTGTGGACCCTTCGAGTCTACCAGAAAAAGTTACAAGTATCTGTTTTTGGTGGTGGATGCATATACGAAGTTTTCATGGATTTACCCTACCAAGACGTTGGGGGCGCAAGAGATGGTGCGAAAACTACAAATACAACAAGCCACATTTGGGAATCCGAGACGAATAATTACTGATCGTGGAGCGGCGTTTACATCTATCGATTTTGGAAATTATTGTAAGGACGAAAAAATAGAACATATTCAAATAACCACGGGAGTGCCGAGAGGAAACGGACAGGTTGAGCGGCTAGTGAGGACGATAGGAGAGGTTCTTCGAAAGCTCTCAGTGGACAAACCCGAGGAATGGTTCAAACATGTGAAGAAAGCACAAGTGGCCTTAAATAGTTCGTATCATAGAAGCATTAACATGAGCCCATTTAGACTTTTAACTGGGGTGACAATGAAGAAAAAAGAGGATCTCGAGTTGCAACGGATGATAGAAGAAGAACAAAGAGAGGTGTTTATAGAAGACAGAGAAAAGTTACGAGAAAGTGCCAAATTAGAATTGCTCAAGATACAGGAGGAAAATCGAAAGACTTTTAATAAAAGAAGAAAAGCGGCTTATCGTTATCACGTAGGTGATATAGTGGCGATTCAAAGAACGCAATATGGGCCAGGCATAAAGTTGCGACCAAAGTTTTTGGGGCCGTACCAAATAGTTGGAGTAAGGGAAAATGACCGCTATGACGTGGAGAAAATCGGCCATGGTGAGGGGTCAAACCGAACAACGACTAGTGCGGATCATTTAAAATTGTGGGGCGGCCAAACAGGGATCATTCGGGGCGAATGATATGCAGGACGGCCGAGATGTAGGATTGGGAAAGGGTGTGAGGGGTGTGTCAAGGGGAAGACAAGAGAGTTTTGAGTGTAGAGTTTAATGTGGACAGTGTGTGAAAAACGACGAAAGAAGCAAGACGAGAGAGTGATTATTAGTCAAATCTACATACATACATACAATAAAACATTTTATATAATAGAAAAATAAATTTACAATTGTACTTTGAAAGAAAAGGCATCTAAGTGATAATTTCTATAATTACATATTAAAAATTAAAATGTTTTTCTTTCCAATATTGATATAAACTTGAGACAAAAAGCATTTAGCTAACAATTAGGAAAGTTTTCTACATGAAAATGTTCAATGTAAAAATGAAAAATATTATAAATCAAGCTGTGAATAATTTCAGACTATTTTTCATAAAAAAATCGCTTAATTTTGCAAGCTCTGTCTCTAAATAATACAATTAAAAAAGTATATTTTAAAGATATTACGTACATGAAAGAAAGAGACAGCACACGGATTCTTCGTTGGAAAAATTCCTTGTCTTTTGAGACAATCCAAGATTTGGTCTAATTTTGGCTTCTTCGTAAGATGTAAAATGCTGCTCGATCAGACCATGAGCCATCGATCGGAATAAGTGGTAGTCCAAGAATGCAATTTCTGGGGGCGAATGGGATAGGACATTCTATCGAATCGTTTCCAAAGTTTCCTTAAAGCTTTTTGCAACATGGGACCCAGCGTTAAGCAATTCAATTTGTTCGGGGCCAGTGCTGGCCACTCTAATTGTAAATATATAGTGACCACAATTATTATATTATCAAGTGATCGATAATGCTCGATCACTCATTCGTCAACTGTTGCAATTTACACACTGTCAGAATATCAATAAAATTATATATATATATATGTAAATAAATGTGGGTAACCACTCCCACCTTACAGTCATGCCTTTTGGCATATTGGGGGTGTTATAGCTTCGATACTTGACATAATTTTATCAATTGATGTTGGTAGCATCTTACAGTGATAGTTTCGTTAGCCTGGAGTAACTTATGGTAAATCACTCTGAAGTGATCCCACCAAATGTACGGAATTAACTTCTTTTCAGGAATATTTGTTGAATTTGATACAAGACCTGGCTTACCAACGATTTTCTGCGTTTTGAATTATCAAATTGAAGCCAATTCTCATCTCCTGTTAAGATTCTGTTTAAGAAATCTTTGTATTTTTGCTTTTGGGGCAGTTATTTGCACGTGAAACAACGGCACTCAACATCTTTTGGTTTGAGTTCATACGGAATCCAATTTCCTTGCTTTTGCATCATACCCATTATCTTCCGATAGTCGGAAATGGCTTGCTGACTTCCTTGCAAGGTTAACCAGTTCTTCTTTACTTTGACATGAATCTTGATCCAATAACAACTCCACACTTTACTGGTCTTCTTTTGTGTTCTCAGCTGCCACTGGTGTGAAAATCGCTAACTTTAAAATGCCAAAATCGAAATTCATAAGTTTTTATTGATGAAGTATGTTCCCCATATCCTTCACATAACGAAAAATATCAACTGCACTATTTTTAAAATTATTAAAAATAGGAAATATTGGTCCTATTTTGTTAATCTTTAAAACGTATTTGTTCACCATTTATATCGTATTTTTAGTTAAATTATCTCTACCTATTTCTCTGATACAGAAAAAAAAACCGTTTTAAAATATGATTCTATAAAAGTTTCATAAACTTGAATTACTCATCCAAAAAATAACATAATTTGAATGTTATTAACTATCACAATAATTAACAAGTATGAAGGTAAAATGTCATAGCAGAATACTCTAAAATAGCTACAAGTTAAACCTCCTACTGCTCCTTTAGTTGAAATATATATTTAATTATTTAAGGATAGAATTCTAAACAATGTAAAATAAGCAAAATATATCACTGAAATCCAGTCGTCGGTAAAACGATTTTAATTTAGAAGATAAGAGATTAAGTGAAGGGGTTGACGTTTTATTCCAGCAATATGAATATACGCCAAAATGAATTTCATATAAAAAAGGGATATATTAACGTAACTCCCATTCAGAATCAATTCGATTTAGATTTTCCAACGAAAGGATAAGCGACAACCAGCAGGACACAGGATGTATAATACTACGCCATGTTGTAATAACGATAAATAACATTGTTTACCCTTTTACAACGACATTTTAATCCATATGCGACCATGTATTTTACCCATTTAGCTGTCCATTACATATGACCAGATATCAAATCAGATGTTAAAATCGATTTAAAGAACATTTAATGCTACTTTATTCATTTTATTGGAACGTTTTTCATATCATAAAATTAATAAATTCTAATTGTTTCTTAACTTAAATTAGGTTTCATCAAGTTGCATCTACCCCAATCTATGACTTGGATACATCTATACTCGTAGAATACATTTAACACACTTTCACAAAAGTAGTAATTTAACTACTTGTAATTGCATATTAATATTTCGTTTGTTTTGATAAAAAAATTATTTAAATTTGAAATTAAAATTTAAATATGACATTTTGTATCATTCATAGTATTAAATTCGATAACCAAACAAATTTTATCAAACGTTACTACGTATCACTATATCTAAATGATACATTTCTTTTCTGACTTGGAAAACGGCTCGTCTGCACAGTAAACATGAGAAGGAGATTTTCCTCTGGATTAGGTTTTGTAAAGGACCTGAAGATCTATCCCATTTCCTTTACGGATTTAGGATGTAGTCGGACTAGAACACAGATAGATGTGTAATGTCACATCATTTCGAGACGGCACGACATGAATAGAAAGTAGAGCATGGAAAATTGACTTCAATAAATTATACCATTAAAAATGGCTTGAAGCTATTATATTTTATTAGAATAAAGTTGCAAACAACGAATATTTTAAATTGAATTTTATATATTTTTCATAATGCAAATATTATTTGAATTTGGAAAATTCTATTTATCTTTTCCAAATATTACTATGTTATTGACTTTAGTTTTATACATATCAATATCAATTAAAAACTGATGAAAAACCGATCCTCAATATTTTACCAATTTTTCATAAATTTTTTGAATATTGTGGATTTTAGATAACTAATCAAAATTTCGTTAATTGAAGTTTAGTTATTACTTTGCCCTTATTTGGTTTTTTGATTATATTTTCATCTTCATTAATAAAATAAAAGTGGGTAGATACTTTTCTAATTAAGAGCCCCTCCATTCGTGATATTGGCAACGCTAATGTTCAACTGATTTATATCTATCACTGAAAATAAACATTAGAGAGACAATTCATATTAAACATAAAAAAACCTGAGCCATGTTCTTTTTTAATAAACAAATGTCCTTTGTTGGCGTATTACTCTTTTATTAAGTAGAGCTAGCAAATAACATAAAATTTGTTATTTTTATGACCAATACTAATCAAACATCGCCAAGATATTTTCGAAATATTCATATGCTTAAATGGATGACTAATTTTATATTTCTATTGAAAATAACGCATATGTATGAAAAATTGTGTATATGTTTTTTTTTAAAGTGAAACTTTTTATACATTGTCTCAAATGTTTTGGCCTGTCTTCAGCATGTCGCGTGTTACATTCTCGGCAAGGAATCGGCAAGTGTTCGGCAGAGCTCGTATACACATTGTTAGCTATATATAATGTCGTTTTATCAAGGTTATTTTGCGAGTTATTACTGAATAGCTATTTTCCTCTCCATCATAACGTTTTAGTGTATTATAAGTTGTCATTAATTGTCAATCATATTTGTATTGGTATTTGTGTGTTTTGATATAAATGTTGTTCACTTGATCATGATAGACAAAGATACAGCTAGTGAGAATAGTGCAAAAATATCCGACGGTAAATTAATTTTACGCCGTAGGAGAAAGATTGCCGACAGAGTTCGTGCTTATAGAGACAGGAAAAACACTCCTAGTGAGTTGATTTAATTTTTATAGTGAATTTATTAAAATTATTAGAACTTTCTGCTGGTGCGTATGTTTATGTATGACGAGGCGATAGGCGGTTTAGTATGATGTTTGTGTTAGTGTGTAGTCCTTTCTGGTCCTTTCGTCCAGAAACAATTCGCCACAACAAACTTTATTTAACAATTATTGAACATGATATTCTTGAAGTAACTTTACAATAGATAACAACAGGCAGATGATCGATTTAACAATAATCAACAAATTCAATAATGAAAATATCATTTGAGTATTAATATCAATAATGAAAATTGAAAATTAGTTGCAAGTAATGATGTAGTAGAAAAATTGTGCCGAAGGCGTAGCAAATGGAGTTAGATGCAAAACCTAGAAAATCAATTATATCATTTATTTTCATGCCCTAAATCGAATAATTTTCCGAAAATTTTCAATTACTTACTTAAATCTCTACAATCTGAAAAAAAGTTTCACTTGCATCTTAGTTTCGTAAAACCACACAATATTTTTTTTTTGTTTTGGCAAAAGTTGATAAAAACTGGCAATTTGTTTCTGGAAAAAGTTTTTAATTTTGGCATAAATCCAAGTTATTAAGCTTTGAGGTTCAATGAATTCTTAAGATGTGGCAATTAAACTGCAATTTTAATTAAAACTACACAACTTTTACTTGGAAGTGTTTGACCTCTGGCAATTAGCCTTAGAAAACGTTTCTGTTTACACTTTTTAGTATCAAAAGAAAACTGTTAAATCGCATATGGAACTTTTTGTCCAAATTTCCTATTTGATTTTAATTGAAAAACGTTTGACACATAAATGCTTTGATATTTAATCTGTATTTTTGGTTATTAAAGAATATATTTACACCGGATGTTTGGTATGGCTCCCGAGTCCCTCGGTAAACTGCCAAGTCAGAACTATGCACTCCTTTTATTGTTAAAAATACATGAAAATACATTTTATAAGGTTATTCCCGGCCTCCAAGCTCTGGGTTCTAAGGCTTCGACCCTGCCAGCTTCCTTTCAAAAGCTATGATGTTATGTATCCAAAGATAACGAAATTCAAAATTTGGATGGTTAAAATCAAGACTCTTGTAATAGAAGGGCAATAAAATCACTTTCATACAACATATCAATGTTTGAAAAGTTTAAAAGCTTAAAGTTTTTTTTTTTTTTTATAACCTTAACAGTAGGTATCTACATAATTTTTGATTTTTTTAAATTGATAATATAATATATACTAAATATTAATTGATAATCGTAATAACAAATATTCTTGAGAAAATTATTGTAAACTTACATATGAAATAAGATTAAAATTGAATCGAAAGTTCAAAATCACTGCTCGAATACAATTATCATAAAAATAGGCTATGTAGAACTACAAGGTGGTGGCCACAAATTTCTTGATGCTTGAGTCAATTTTACATTAATGGTATATAATGGATCGTAAATTTTGGCTAATTACTTGCGTAAGATAATCTTGAGATGTTTATGGTGTTGACTGAATTGCCACAAACTTTTTTACTATTCATAATCGGATATTTTGAGTTTTCAACTCAGTTCTTTTGTTACACGTATCTAATAAATCATATTGTAACGTTTTTACGGGTTCGTTGGTTTGTGTATAATGACTACGAATTTATTTCTTAACAATTGTTTATTTATTTATTTAACATTTATACACTACACGTTAACAATTAGCCAGTTTTTAAAGTCACTCATTCACTATTACAATGTCCACTGTCACAATTTATATAACACTTTCACAATATTTAGAATGTTTATTTTATTTAACAATTCACTGATCACTTTAAGCACTTTAACAATATTCACTTGATTTATTTCAACAATGGTCAAAGATTTATATCACACGTAATGTCGTTTAGTTGCACTGTTGATTCACAACTTAAAGATTTATTTTAATACTCTCGATGATTTATTTGAAAACTGTGGTTTGTCTTTCGGATTATTTATAGTAACCCATCATCAGTCTAGAACTTTCCAAGCCATAAATCATTCATTACCAGAAGATTCTATTTGTAATCTTAGCGCCTGTCTTTCTCTCATCCATTGATAAATCAATGGAGAAATTACTAGAACAATGCGCTCATTTTCTCCTCTTTTGTAATATTAATCCTCGGTCATAAAACGGCTCCGGGGTGTCCATCCTTTTGTGCAATTCTTATCGCTGGTGATTGGTTAAGCCTCCCATTGGGCGTCCAGACACAAAATGGTGTCTTAGATTTGTGACAATATTGTCATTAAGAAGTACTGCAAATTTTAAGCATAGGGTTATTATTTTTTGGTTGTCAAATTTTAAGTTCCATCTAATGTGCAACAAATTTGTTTTTTCATTTTTTTAAAAATAATTGTGTTGTTTTGCAATCTGTCCCAAGACAATAAGCGAATCTGTTGAAAGTATGGACAGGGCACCCCTGTTGGGGGTGTATTTTACGTTTTAGCCTAAAATTTTAACAGATTAAGTAGATTTTAAAGTTACTTAGAAACGTCCTAATTAATTTTGTTTGTTATAGTTTTAATTTACCTTCCAAATATCCTTAAAAAGTTGCCATTAATGTGATGTGACGTCAGACGTTGTACATCAGTTTAACAATGTTTAGTCAAAATTATAACAAACAATCATAAAAATTCAAAAATTCTAGCTCTTAAACTATTCAAAAATAGATGCGTCGTATCAAAGTGATTTAGATACTCTTTAGTAGTCGAATCTTTTTTTTTTTATATCTAGACACCGGGCATCAAAAAACCTGCAAGCAGGTAGTCTCTGTGGTATATAGGTATACAATGTTTGTAATATCTTTCATTTTCAAATTTAATTTTCCTTCGTTTTATTTTAAGTGATATTATGGTAAAATAAAAATGATATAAAAATTTAATTTGCATAAAGTTTTCAACAACATTTCAAAAAGTTTAATGGAAGTTGCGGAAACTCATTGAAAAGCTTATGTATAATTAAACTCATTTTTGTTATTTTCAATATTTGCGATTGTCCACTTAGTGGCGTAGTGGTTAAAGGAGTTTGCTCTTTCCGTTACATGCGTCAGTAGTACTGGGGTTCGACCCTCGTCAAATTCCTAAAAAGACTTATGATCTGAGATTTAAGACCTACAGAAAGGTTCTGTGTTTAAAAAGTGCTATGATATTCATTTTATATTAACAACTGACACCGTTTTTAGTTTTGAAATCAGAGAGAATAATTTGGGAAACAAGACTTCAAACCAAGACAAATAATGTGTAATACGAATTTTAGTTTATTGGATGTCCATTAGATGTGACCAAGTTTATGTTAGAAATATACTTACTAAAATTCAATATGTTTAACTTTATAATGGAAGTTCTACAAGTTCTACATATTGTTATTATAATAACGTTGAATCCAACCAAATATTTATCATTTGCGGAGAGAAGAACTTCAACACCTAAATAATGCCTAAGCTATAATGTGCTTAGTATATGTCACTGCTATATTTTCGTTAATTCATTATACCTATCAAAGGCACTATTTAAAAAGGAAAAATATTTTAAATATTTAATTTGCATTTCATGTTTTATAAAGTTGAGCTCATCAAACCATGTTTTCCTTATCTTTTTTCTAACGACGACTTATCTTCTTTCATCACTCCCTCGCAATTCACTAGCGACGTTGACTATCAAACTGTCATCACGTTACGATATCAAAATGATGACAGGATGTTATATTTTTCGACTGTTCAAGCAATCTAAAAAGCATATCAACCATAGAAATATTATTTATCTAGCAAATTTTTCTAATATAAATTGACCTAGTTTCTATCATACAAATTATATTCTGTAAATTTTTTCCCATACCAATGCTATTATTAAAATGTTCGTTTTAATAAGCTTTAATTGTACTAGTTTATTTTAGAAATACATTAATAATTACGAGTATTACTCAAAGAAACTTGTTGAACTATAAAAATGTAAAACTCGTTTAGTAATTTTGAAAGCTCAATACATGACAAATATATACGTCATGTACAAAATGAAAATTGTTCAGAATTCTTGTTTGTATACACACCATCATTGTGTGGCACTGATTTAAGTGAAAATAATTAATAATAAAATCTCAATCTACGTGCGACAGCAACATGAAAAGTATTGCACTTTTAAAATGACTAAACAAAGTTTTATTTTTTTCATAGTTGAATAGGTTTCTTTGAGTAATATTTATTAATATTGTAACGTTCTTACTGGTTCTTGGATTTGTGTTTGAATGACGACAATTTATTTTTAACAAATGTTTATTTATTTACACTATTTACACTCGTTAAAAATGATAAAGTTCACTGTTACAATAGTCACAGTCACTAATTGTCACTCACTGTTTATATTTTACTATATGCAAAGCACTGTTAATTTTTTACCGTTTATTTTACACTCACGATTCACGATTTATGTATCACGTTGACGATTTATTTATCACTCACGTTGAAGATTTATTCAACACTGACGTTGACGATTTATTTATGACTCGGTTGACAATTTATTTATGACTGTCTCTTCGTTCAAACAAACCTTTTTCGAGAACTTCCTACCCTATTATTCGTTTACTAGAAATTTCGATTTGTCTTCTTTCTCATCTACCGAGTAATCCTTTTGGTCCAACCCTTTGCGGCACGAAGATCTGACTCCTTGAGAATCTTCTAGTTGTCCCGAAAGGTCTTTCCCATCCTACAACCACGTCGCTCCCCACTGGTTCGTTGATTGGCTAGACCCACCCACGATGAGGTACAAAGACAACGACTGAGACAGTTAAAAAGAAGACGTCACCCCAACCTCACAAAATGGCAACACTCCCATCCTTAGAATCTTTTCCTTGCTCCTTAGACTGTGACAATATGTTTATAAAATGAACTAGTACAACTAAATCTTATTAAAAAGAACATAGCTATGGTATAAGGAAACATTTACAGAATATAGTTTGTATGACAGAAACTAGGCCCATTTATGCTGTCGCACGTATATTGAAATTATATTTCTTATTTTCACTTTAATTAGTGCCACACAATAATAGTGTACCTATATACAAAAAGAATTCTAAAAAAAATTTTCATTTTTCTCGTTTTCAATGAAAAATCTCTTTTAAAATCAGATTCTTTTATGCATTTGGTCCTTGGAGATTTGAACTTGCTAAAAACTGAATAAAAATGGTAGATGAAAAACCACTAACAATGAACGTTCATATTTTCATCATTTTAATAAAATATTACATATTATAGGAAACTGAAGAAAAGCTTGAAAATACCAATTCAAAAAAAATGTATTACACAGGAACATATAAACGCTTTAATACTTGATCGTAATATCTACTGGGTCATACAGATCACTGAAAACGGGATTGTTATTTCCATATGAATAAATTCAATGCTCATATCCAGGTAAATCCTCTGTAAATGTATTTTCATGTCTATATTCGAAAATACAAAAGATGCAATTTCTACAACAGGAATTACAGCTTTTATCAATATACAAGCTACCGAGTGACTATCTTTCCTGTTTTCTATCAAGTATTTACTATTATACGGTTTTTGAGCTTTATAAGGTGTTGCAGAGCTTTCTCTAATATTATAAGTTCCTTCCTGCTTTTATTTTACTTATATAATTTGTTATTAAGAGAACATGTATACTTATGGAAAATGTGTTTTATAATCAGATTCTTGAAGATATGAAATGTTAACAGTAATTAAAATGGAAGTTAATTAAACATTGTTTTTATGAACTATTTAAGGCTATTATTTTGTTTATATTTATTTCAGTTTTTACAAATAACTAAGCTGAAGATTCTAAAGTTTTATTTGCAATAAAAAAATCATTCATTTTTAATGAGTTTTCCAACTTTAAACAACAAAATAAAACCGTCGACTTGCCTTCAATTCAACAACGTACAAAGTACGACAGAGAGACTTATTTTTATTTAGATTTCTTTTATTCAGGACTTGAAGACAATAGGATGTTTTATAGTTTTAAACACTTAATCAGTGAAATGAAAAAAAAATTCAAGTAAAAAACTTTTTATTTTTCAACGAACTGCATTCATCGTGAAGGATGTAATTTACTACACCATCAACGCTAAAATCGTAATAAGAGCAATTGAAATAAAAGGAAATGAAATAAGGACGTAAAACGCTACAAAAAAGGATGATATTTAATTCATATTTCTTGTGCAGATATTGTGAAAAATATCTTTCCACTCATCGGAAGGCATTGTGCTAACGAATATGAATTCTTTTAAATAACGAGAATGCGTTCTTTTAAATAACTTTGTGTTTGTGAGCTGAACGTCATGATAAATGCTTGCTATTGTCTTATTATTATTTATTCAAATTGTTTTATTTTTATTTTATATAAAAAAATTTTTTTTTTCTATCATCAACGTAATAGTTTTCATTTTAAAAATCGCATCTTATATTTTGACCTATTATATAATAAAGAGAAAATGTTCGTGAGTTTGTATAGTGAAAGTTCTGTCCTAAAGTACAAATTTGATTTTAGTAATTCTATCATTAATATTTAGAATAATCAGTCAGGTTGGACATAGGTTCTATTTTATTAAAAAATGGAGGAGAGCGATGACCTTTTTTGAACTTATGAACATAGTTTATTGATAATTACTGAAAAGGGTGCTCAACTATAAAAATACAACGATTTTTAATTTTTAAAAAATTGATTGTTTCTGTAGGATAGCTACAAGCTAAAGAACAATGTATATTGGTTTTATTGGTTCTCACGCAGGAACAAAATAATGAATCGAGGTTGACGATTGCATATGTTGATTTGACTATCGAAAAAATGTATGGTTTCTGCAAGATAGCATAAATTGAAAAAGCTACTGATTCTTTATTAAGACCCAAAGAAGAATTGTTTTCTTGGTGAAATATTGATTTATGTACTAGCAAAAATGTAATGCATTAGATCAGAGTTCCCCAAAATGGATCGCGACCCACTGGTGGTCGCGAGCGAATATTGAGTGAGCCCTGCTTGTAGAACGACACACCAACCGACCAAGTCAACGGCGATAAAAAGTAACTCGAGTTGAAGTTGATGTCAAAACTGTAATAACGAAACATAGGAAACAATTTCATTGTTCCCATTGAAATAACTTTTTTGATATAGTTATTTAATTTAGCAATAAAAAAATTTATTAAAACTTTGTTATTTGAAAAGCCCTTTATTCATATTTGTAACGGTTCCTAGAGGTGGATCCCAAGTGTGTAAACTTGTATTAGATGGGTCGTAGCCCAGACAACATTGGGAACCACTGCATTAGATACAATAAAGTTAAAGTTCAAATTAAAAAAAAAAAATAATTAAGAAAGCACATTATTGTAATTTTTTTTAGTTTTGCCATTTATTTATACTAATTTCACGTTGAATTTCTCGATTTTTTACTTTTTAAGATGCTTAGGTAAACAAAGCTGTTTATTCAAGTTGAAATAGAAATTTGAATTATTTAATTACAAATGTAATAAACGTTTTGTATATGTATCTATGCAGAACATTATGTGTATAATGCACATAGAAATTATATTATACCTATAGATAAATGAAATGATAAAATAGTTTGAGTGAGTAGAATCCAGTTATAGCAATGTGAATGTTTTCATTTATTATTTAGCAGTTTATAAACGTGAAATTGTAAAGCTCTGTCATTCAATTTACTATGTTATTGCCGTAAATATAATTTATACGTAGAGAAATGTTATGATCATTTGACCTGTGCTTGCAAATGTATTCTAAATTTTGATTATAATTTCATCATAGTTTCCTTTGTCCATAAAGATATTTAAAACATTTGCATATAAAGTTAGAAAATACAATACCTATGTCAGAGTACTCCTGTATACAATTATATGTTGCCATTTATTTAAAAGAAAACTAGCTGATACCTGACAGCTTTCTAAACTAAACTCATTTCAAATATCTTTTGAAGTAATATCTTTTGGAGTGTATTTTAAGATGTCCAAGTCACATGTTTATCATTTTCAATTTTTGTTTATTTTTATTTTTTATCAAAATTATTAATTTGTAATTAATTGGATCAACAAGTAATTGCGTGTGCAATACTGTAAGATGCTTAATATAAACTACGTTTTAAGATGTCTGATGAAGGCCAAATAAATGAACAAAACGTTGCTGAATCAACAATTGGTATTGTCATATACAACTTCTGTTCACTTTTCTACGAATTTTTATAAATTGACTTTAACAGAATTGAAGCATCGGTTATGAAAAATGTATTAAATTAAATTTGGTAGCTAAAGGATAAAAGAAAACCGTATCGTTTGATGTCAACGTTTTCGATAGTAAGAGCATAAGTATAAATTCACTACTTGACATGATTTTCAAGTTACTTGGGTTGAGTTTGGCTTTAAAACAAGACAAACTCAAGCGTCAAGTTTTGAATTTGAGAAATGAAATATAATTAGTAATAAACTTATAAATATCTTTGTTTTTGTACTTTTTTTACGTTGACTTTTTTAGAGTGCAAATTTCATAAGATTTCGTTTATACTGGTTAAAAAATTTCAGCGCAACGTTTATAAGATTGAGCTTTTGTAGATATATCTCGTTCTCTAGTGTTGAATTTCTAAAAACGTTGTAGAGCATATAGCCTTCAGATATAGTTCTTATCTTTAGGTACGATCAACAACTTTCACGATAGAGGGCGAAATAAGGGAAAAGCTCGATAGGTGAGTAGGGAAATGATAACAAAAATGATGAAAAGTCGAAATAATTTAAATGTTTTAAAAAATATCATTCCTAAGACAACTGTGAAATTTTTCTGCGTAAAAAAATAGTTAAATCAAACACTTATTACATAAGCTCAATCTATTATAGGTTTGTAAGCAAGTGTACTTTTGCAATATGGTAGAAAACGAAAACTTGTACCGGTTTTACATTCCAAAATGAACATTTTACTAATCGAAGTGAACATTTTACTCATTAGGACATTTCACTCATTTATATGTTACTATGTAATAAACACCTTATGAACAAACTGTCCAATTTAGTTTGTAAAATGTCTGATTTGATTTGTAAAATGCCCAATTTGAAGTGTAAGACCTGTATTGTATCTACTGATGCAAGCCGACACAGTTTCAGTGTTTAGAAATTCATAACAGTGTATTTATTTGTGTTTTTACACAAAAGGGGCAACGAGTATCTATTAAAACAAAACACTTTCATTTTTTTGAGACATCTTACTGTACTATTTGTTATGTATCTATTGGTCTATTTAAATTTTATCTCTCGCCGAAGGTAGGCTAATTTTTTACACATATCACCGAATACTTCTCTTGGCAATAAGCCCATATATAGGGAAGTTATTTAATAATGATATAATTTATATTTTCGGTATTAAAAATTCATTTATTTTCAATTAATTCAATTAAATGTATAATTAAAAACGGCGACACCATTTTCACTTAATTTAAAACCAAGCTCTTAGGGAATAAAACAAACAAAAAATGATCAAAATGCATCCAGTAGTTTTAGTGGTACAAGCACACAGAAATGAAATTGGACACTATTTTATTTACATAGATATAATTAATATAGAGTTCTATCTGAAACATGCCACATGTTCTAAATATAAACGTGTTATTTAGAAAGCAAGGAAGTTTAAAAATTGAAACTTTATTAGTATATGACAAATAATGAATGGTTTCAATATGATCAAATGATAAAACTTTGTTACCTAGATAAAATATTGCAGACATTAATAACTTTTCTCATTATTTAAAACGGAAAAAAAACTCAAGCAACTTCAATTTGCAGGTGTTGCCTCCATGGAATGCCAAGAAATCTGGAACGATATCCTTCAAGTTTCGCACTAACGAACCTAATGGGCTCATCCTTTACAACAGTGGTGTACGACCTCCACGGGTAAGTAGCTGCATTAGTACTAATTATATTAATTTACTATTAAATAAGCTCGTAAAATAATTTCATTATCAAAATAACATTTTTGATTTATATAGGTACAAATATTATCTATATAAATACTTATTTATGTAATTTTCATACATAATGTTATATAATCGAATCATATTTATTTATAAATTAGCGGTCCTTTTGCTTTTCAATTCACTATCTTTTCAATTAAAATTCATATCAAATTAGATAATTTAATTGAATGATGCCTCTATAATCAAATATTTATATTTTGTTATTTAAACATAATTAAATTATTGATAATATAATTTTCATCTCATGAGAACATAATTGTAAATAATGCAATTATTTAAATATAATGGATTTGCTGATTTTTTTAAAATAAAAAAAACCTTTTGAAATTCAATTAGTACATAGTGTAATCAGGTATTAAAATCAATATGTTTCTAAATTTGAGTTTGATCATAAAATGTCAATGTTCTATTTGGAAGGAAATTAAATTTATAAGATGAAAGAGATAAATCATTTATCTTGCAAGAAGTTTTGCATCGCTTGGTTTTCCATTAAACCGAAGTCCGTGTATGCATTTAAATGTAACGAGAATCTGCTTTGACTGATGTTAATGCTTTGTCAGCCATTGACATAATATGAAAAACTTTTCAAGACATTTAATTACAAATTAAATCATTGGCTTTCTCTATCGGTTCTATGATAAAAATTTTCACAAAAATAACATATAAAAATTGAAATCACGTATTCATTTTTTCCCATGTCTCTTTACTGGATACAAACACAATCACGTATACAGTCTCCTAATCATATTTCATTGTCAAACTCGTGAGGAAACTTGGTAGTAGAAAGATAGTTTTACTCGTAAATGACACAAAATACATAACTAAACTCAACTTTATACACTATATAATTCAAAATGAAAAACGATTTCCTGATAATGTGACATTACACAAAGTAAGTATGAATTCAATGAGCTTCAACCCTTTTAATAATAATAGATATTTGTACAATTAACACTTATCTCAAAAAGTTATTTCCTTAGAACAACAAATATATCAATAAAATACTTTGAAAAAGCTTTGCAAACATTGTGTTACTAAAAGTTTTATAACTCTGATTTCATTGTAAAATGTAAGGTAAAATAAGAAAAATTATATTTCTCCCCAGGCTACGTTTCTTCTACTTCGTCTCTGTCTTAAAAGGGTCAATAATCTTTCTCAGTTTGGTTTAAATCCGATTTATTGTAAAATATCTTGACAGAAAATCTTTATTTTTTTCTTTTGAAGTTTTATAGCAAACACCAACAAAGGGACTATTTGAAACGTTGTCAATTACATATTTCATACTTTTGCAATGCAATGGAACACTATAAAAATAAAAATGTTTAAACGAAGTTCACGAAATAATGCTTTAGTTCTATTTAAGTATGTAATATAGTTCCAATTTTTTTTTCTGTTAAAACAAAATTCGTTTAATACTGTAACGATATTACCTCGTTATATCCACACGTAAAAATAAAAAAATATCAGTAAAATATCAGTAAAATATATTTATAAAAAAATATATTCTCACTTGAAATTACCTTAACATATTGTAACGTTTTAACGGGTTTACTGGTTTGTGTTTAAAGAATAATGACTACGAATTTATTTTTAACACAATTGTTTATTTATTTACCTCACACTATTGTTGCTTATACACTACACGTTAACAATTAGTTAGTTTTCACAGTCACTTATTAACTATTACACTGTTCACTTTATTCAACAATGCACTGATCACTTTTCACAATGTTCACTGTCACAATATTCACAATTTATTTACACTCGCGATTCACTGTTCACTTTAACACTGGTCGAAGATTTATATCACAATGTTGAAAATTACTCTCGATGATTTATTTGAATACTGTCTCGCCTTATGTTTGTCCGGGCTTATATTGGGTTTCGAAATATTTCTCGAATGTTCGGCCCATTGTCCCTGGACTTTCTATTTTTCTCGGAATCTATTTTGTCGCCCCACTATCTAGTTTCCTGGAACTATCGATCATTCGAGATTTTTTACCTCTTCTTAATTCACCCAGTAATCCTATTCGGTACGCCCTCTCGGTAGGGGTCCCTCGCCACCCCTTATCTGATAACAAGACCGTTTTCTCATTGACCGGCTGATGGACCGGGTGAGAAAAGGCGTTAAAAATGGCGACGTCTCTCCATCTTGAGATTGTGACAGTATCATCTTAAAATGTTCTCCTTAAGATTTCCAAACCTCAACACAAACAATTGAAGCAGGTCAGGATTTAGGACTGTGTAGAGCATAAGATAAGAATTAAATAAATTAATAATCATATAAATCTCTATTTGAAGCATAACATGTGAGTATTTGTGAACTTATTGTATACCCAAGAATATTAATAAAAATTTATATATCTACTTACATAATAGAAATAATCATACTGAATTTACAGGAAGTCAAATGAATATTGATTGGAAAAACGCCTAAAGGGTGTTTTTTTAATAAAATTTAGTTCTACACTTGTAAAAACGTAAAAATGTAAATTTTCAGGATGTCAAGTTTATATATTTTTCCGAAATAATGGAAAAATTTAATAATGGTCAACACTTCAACATGGAGAAATTCAAAATTTCAAAATGAAAATTTTAAATTTTATAAGCCTAAATAATTACTTCACGAAAAGCAATGACGGGAGTAATGTTTTTAATTACATAAAACAACTATAACCTATTCGGGATCCCGCAGAATCACGCTGGATTGAAGTCAATACAGCAAAAATCCCGAGGAATTAAAAACAATGCGGGATTGTAATCCCTAGTCGTGATTGACCAGGTAGTCGCCCTACACGCCAGTGGTCCTAGGGTCGAGGAAAACCTAATTTTTTTTTCGATGCGACCTTAAATAACCAAAAAATAAAAATATAAAGCACGGAGTGTATCGACATGAAAATTTGAAAAAGTTGACAAAGTGGAGTTAATCGATGCGTACCTACACTGGCCGTCTCAATTATCAATTTATATGACAATGTAAAGAAATTCTGCTTTACGTTATACTTACAATATGTTTTTTAAAGAGCACTACGGTTTTTGTAGAATTGCAGCGTTCGCTGCAGCAACAATTTCAATTCTTTACATACGGAAACGGAAAGCTATTGAGTTATCGTTTCATTTTTAAGATGACATTCTTAGGGGTTCTTGTTTTTTTGCATTAGGTTATTTCATGTGGTTTCTCTTTTTATAAGCAGAGTATTATTTTTCAACAAAGGGTTATAAGTATTTCTTTTGGCAAATTTTACGTGAACAAAGTTCCGAGTAGCCGCTAGTTTCGTTACAAACGTACTGCATTACTTAAAAAGAAAGAAAAAGAGTTGGTTATAATGAAAATGAATACAAGAGACACTGCTAAAATTTTTATCATAATCCGTTAAATTATTCATAATTAATAGACAAATCTCTTCATGATTTTTGAGTGTATGCAAATGAAAGATTAGTTTCAAAATGTATGCATTCTAATGAATATTTTACAGTCGGATTTGTTTGCCGTCGAGCTTTTGAATGGCCACATCTACATTCATCTGGATCTTGGCTCGGGCGGTGTTAAGGTACGTGGATCGCGGCGTCGTGTCGACGACGGAGAGTGGCACGAATTCTCTTTGAGACGTTCCGGACGCGACGGCCGTATCACAGTCGATTCCGGTCCAGCCGATTTCATTATTCCAGGTGAAAATCAGATTAGTGATTATTAACATAAACGTTCGTTTCCTTTCATATGAAATTAATGTTTTTATTTTTTTTTGATTCTCAAGGCGATTCGAATCAGTTGGAATTGGATGGGAATATGTACGTTGGGGGAACGGGTTCTCCATTTTCCCCATTTCCAATCCCACCTGCCTTGTGGACGGGTGTCCTTAAACAAGGATTTGTTGGATGTTTGCGGGATCTCATTATTAATGGAAAAAATACGGATTTAGCAGGATATGCGAAACAACAAGATTCAGGTGCTTTTTAATTAAATCCGACTTAGTCTGTTAATATGTGATATTAAGTTGTTATTAGAGATAAGTTTATTTCTATACTTGTAAGGGTACATAGTTGTATAATAAGCATCTGCTTACATCACTAAAAGTTATTTAAATTCATTCAACAAATGTTTCATGTAGAATGCATGCTTTTCATAACAAGATTAAATGGTGTTCTAGGATCGGTACGAACTTCTTGTCATGTTCATGGAGCGCAATGTGCAAGTCGTCCCTGTCACAATGGCGGTATTTGCTCGGAGGGTTGGAATCGACACGTATGCGATTGCACAGCAACCAACTTCACAGGACCGACTTGTGGAAAAGATGCTGCAACATTGCATTTTAACGGATCTCAACATTTTATAGTAACGAATTTAATATGCATACTTTTTGACGAAAAACATATAACTTGCTCATGTATAGATATTAAAAAAAAAAACAGTGGTTTTCAATCTGGGGGTCCGTGAAGTTATGGTAAGTGATTCACGGTGGATCTCAGTGCGTCTGATTGTATTACTTTAACATTTGTAATATGTATTTGTTACAAAATTAATTTTATTGTAAATATTTCAATGTTGACCTTATAAAGGTAACCAATTTATTTAGAATCTTATTTTCTGAATCTGACTATCATTATTGGGTACATATATAAAACTTGTTTTTACAATCTTCCAGACATTTTATAATTTCTTTTTTGTAGTTTTATCTTCTTATTTTTGAGAGTTTATTATAGTTAAAAGGTTGACAACCACTGTTATATTTTATTATTTAACTTTGTGGAAAATATGCTGTGACATTATATTTTAACAGACCTCAACATTTCATACCGACGAATTTAATAATAATTTAGTATAGTATGGACAATAAGAACATACTTTCTTACGAAAACATAGATATTACTTTTTCATGGGCGTACCAAAAGAGCAGGAAAGACAAATGCTTCTAATTTATTTAACCAATTAACTGGTAAAGTTAATTTATAATTTATTTAATTAAAAATTACCTAATGGCTGATTTAGTATGCCAATATTTAAGATAAGGGTTTCACTAATTGATTTAATTATTGTGCTACTTGACTTGATTTTCAAGTTACTTGTTTAAATTTGACTTGAAATAAATTCAAACGTAAGCCAATTCTTATTTTTTTATATATTTTAAATAAATTAAAATTATAACAAAATGAAAAGCCGACTGCAAAATAAATAAAAAATCTTAAACAAAAAATGCACTAAAAAGTAAAAAAATAATTGCGTATCCTTGCAATGTGTCTACAATTTACAAATTATTAAGATGATATAATGTAGGTACAACTATTGTTATTTTTGAAGTTGGTGTCAGCCAAGGAAATACGACTATATTGGTGACTTAGCAATAAACGAGAATACTTTATTAAATTTATTTTTCAAATGAACTTTTATACAATATACCTACTACTTCTGTGACAATACCTAGCGACCTTTAAACTACAAATAACTAATTAAACCTTTTTATTACGAATGAACATTAATATTTATTTCCTTTATGACACCAACTCCAAAAATAACAACAGTTGTACATTATATCATCCTAATAATTTGTACGTGGTAGACACTGCAAAGATATCGAATTATTTTTTTACTTTTTAGTGAATATTTTTTGTTTAAGATTTTTTATTTATTATGAAGTCGGTTTTTCATTTTGTTATAATTTTTAATTATTTCTCAATTTTTAGTGATCTGAAGTTTGATAACTGATTTTATTTCTTTAAATATGGGTAAACCTACTAAACGCGCTGCTCATATGAGGCAGCGACGTTAAATGTTAAAAGTTACGACTTCATCCCCTTGTGCTCTTAAAGGTTAAATTTTTTTGCTTTTAAATGTAATGAAAGAACGAAGTGGTATACTCTTTCCAATAGAAAAAAAATCATCAAAAGTTGATGAATCAATTAAACGTCACTATTTCATCCCCTATTTTCATCCTTAGGGGGTGGATTTTTCTCTTCAAATTGAAATGTGAACAATTTAAAGATACGATTTACGTAAAAGAACAAAAAAAAATTATCCAAATCGGGTTAGCCAGGAAACATTTATAATTTCATCCCTAATTTTTCACCTCTTATGAGTGGAGTTTTTTTTTTTCTAAAAATGGAAATAAAATTAATTTAAAATTATGTTCTACAAAAAAAAAGAATTATCAAAATCTATCTATTTTGCTATACAATAAGAAGTTAATATTCCATCCCTTAGTTTTCAACCCCTAAGAAGTGCAAGATTTCCTTAAAATTAAAACGGAACCACACGAGAAGCACTAGCTTTCAAATAAAAAATCATCAAAATTGGTTCACCCATTCGAAAGTTCTGAGGTAACAATACAGTCGAATTGAGAACCTCTTTCTTTTTTTGAAGTCGCTTAAAATTGGAAGAAGTGGTCAAGTTATTATTATATAGTAAAATCTCGAATTGTCAACTAATTCCCGTTGATTTTTCAAATAAAAAAATGCCCTTTGGCGTTATAGTGGCAATTCATTATTTTTGTAGAATAATATACGAAAGCTAACGTAAAATCTTGTTATATATTCTTTGTATCTTATTGAATTTCATTTACATCAAACGCATTAAATTTTAAGCTTTTGATACTTTTGTGTAATACCTGATACTTAATTAAAATAGCGGTTCTAATGAGCGCGTAATCATTTCCTTTTAACTGATACTTCATTTATAGACATCGGTTATGTAAGAAAACTGGAAAGAGACCAAAAAAATAATATTTTATCCATTTAAAAAGCGTCTGTAAAAAATAAGAACAATTAAAAACGAAAAATTATAACAATTATGACCGAATCAATCAATCTACTATACTTTATGGATCCACCTGAGTTTTAATTAATTTCTATATGTTTTCAGTTTAATTAAGATCTTAAGAAGCTGCTGCCTATGGAGTTGTTACCAAATGGCGTTTTTGCATCCAAACTTCAGTATAGGTAGAGCTATGACATCTTGGATTATGAAAACGCCATTTGTTTGAATATAAAGTATGACGTTATGAGGCTAACCCTATTAATAGTCTCAAAATTTTACTAAATTTTATTATATTATATTATATTTTCTAAAGTCTAAAGAGGAATATTATTACAAATAAGAAAATAAAGAGAAACTTTATATCGTTTATTGATACGTTTTTAAACAGTGAGTATAAAACAAAGATCTCAAATATTTTGTATTCATAAATCTTAAAAAGTTTTCCCTGCTCTAAATCAAAAACTGCCTACGCCCATGAACTTTCTTGTTTTGTGCCATAAAATATTGTTTTACACATTTAATTAAAATTACCTGATACAGGCTGATTTAGTTTGTATGTTTTTTTTCTTTCTTATATTAAAAGGTACGATTACCAAATGAAACTCGTACACAAACTGAAGAAGTTGTACTACGCTTTCGAACGGCACGGCCACTTGCTCTTCTGATGACTACAAGCTCGGAAGTATCGGGTGATCGTGTCGAGCTTTCAGTAGCTGCAAGCAGAATACGATTGGCGGTTCGATTGGGAGGACGAGATAAAGTAATAACAACTTTTCAATAAACGTTTTTCATTATAGCTTAATACAATCTTTTCATTTCAGACGTTATTGATAGGACGAAATGTAAATGATAATCGATGGCATACAATACGATATTCACGACGAGCAAGTAACATAAAACTGCAATTGGATGGGGATTCTCCCATTAGAGGTACTTTCGGTTATTTTTATCAAGAAGATAGATTTATAGAGTGGATTTATTAAAACGATACGTACTTTAACAAATCATTCCTTTTCCGTTTATTCAATTATTATTTTTTTTTTCATTTTAAGGCTTTGTTATGTTTGTAAATATATTTAATAATACCGATATTATACAAATCATCTAAATACATTTCAGTTAAACAACTTAATTTCAAGGAAATGCAATATGAATAAAACATCAATTTCAAAATTGGACTATTTACACCTTTTTCTAAACACAAAAGTACCTGTAAAAATGATGCACAGAATTTTTCAAACACTAATCGTTGCAAAAATAATCAAAATTTATTTGGCTTTTAATATTACTTAACTGTACAAAGTTCGATGCACATTTTTATCTTTAAAAATTAATATAAAATTCTAATTATTTACAACAATGACAATTAACGACAAGTACATGTGATTACAATCTATTAGAAATGGTTTAAAACTTAGTAAATTCATACAATTGTTACAAATATACATATAACATAGATTGTACAATTAATAATCACGTTTTTCTGAAGCCAAACTTTATTCCTATTTATGGTGGCTGATTAAGTTGCTTTTTGTGTGTTAAAATTTAGCTTTTTTAATCGTTTAATTGTTTCTTTTAAATATTGTGTCGCTAATATACCAATGTAATTAATTTTTAGTTAGCTGATAAGTTAACAAAACAAAACTGTTGGGTCTGAATTTTCCCGGTTTTATCTTATTTCTAAGTGTAAAAACGGAATGAAAATCGTTATTTGTTTTGACAAAGTTTGCTTTTGTTTTCTTTACTATTAAAGTGGTATCAAGAGAGAAGGGGGTATTTTTGAGACTTATATTTGGAGACAAATCTTCAAGAAAGCTTTGTATATTCCGTATTAGATCGATTATAAGACTCACCTTAAATAAACCAGAACTAAGGCCTTTGAAAATGGTAAAAAGTGGAAAAAAAATTATAGTAGGATGAAACCCGTTAGAAAAGGAAGAGCATATAACCAAAATGAAAGGAATAATACATTACGGTCGATCTGTGGTCGGGAAATGGAAAAGAGGGCTGGGGGGTAAGGGTAGAAACGGTTTATCTAGATTTCCAACAAAACTACAAGTCCTATGGAAAAAAGTTAAATAGCAAAGTTGTAGATAGATAATAAAAAGATTTACAACTTTTGTGCTGAAACTTTTTTCATATAACCTCAAAAATGTGAAAAATTCAAATTACCAACTTTTTGGTTTTTATTTTTCTTTTACAAAAAAAAAATTCCATTAAATATAATGAAAATTTACCTTTATATGTCCCAAACACAGTATAATTTTTTTGTTTAAAATATTTTTTTTTCACTTTATTTTGACTTAATATTGTAAAAGCACCCTAATTTTCAATCGGAAATTCTCACGTCAAAATATCTGCTTTCTTAAAAAAGTCGGTGAGCTTTTTGTTCATTGAAATCTCTACTTTCTGCTGGTGCAAAACAAAATCCATACAAAGTTAAATGTTCCCAGAAAATGCAATAATTAAAAGGTAAATTTTAATTTATTGCTCAAAGTTGTACCTATCGGTACAATTTTGAGCAATTTATTAAATTTTAAACACTTTAATTATAGCATTTTTTAGGAACATTTTACATTATAATGTATATTTTTTGCATCATCAGAAAGTAGAGATTTCAATAAACAAAAAGCCTACCATCTTTTTAAAAAAAATAGATATTTGGATGTGAGAATTTTTGATTGAAAATTAGAGTGCTTTTTCAATATTAAGTCAAAATAAAATGAAAAAATAAATATTTTTAATCAAAAAAATTATACTGTGGTTGGGACATAAAAGGTAAATGTTTACAAAATTTCGTGCTAGTTTTTGCTATTTAGCTTTTTTCCATAGGACTTGTAGCTTTGTTGGAAATCGTGATAATCCGTTTCTACTCTTAAAAACCCCCCTCTTTTCCATTTCCTGAACTCAGATTGACCGTAATTTACTTTTCCTTTCATTTTGGTTATATTCTCTTCCTTTTCTAATGAGTTTCATGATTTAATCCTACTATAATTTTTTTTGAGTTCAAAAATTATCGACCCTGGTCGAAAATATTTCAAGTTAGAAATAAAAAGCTTGAGTTAAGGTATATCTGAATTTACCATTTACCATACCAAAAAATGTGACCCTGTGACAACTTTTAGCGGCAGACCTTAAGAGACGCTTTGTTACGAAATAACTGGCGTTTTCAATTTCCCCTTGAACCCAACTGATAGATAACATTATATTTCCTATCAATTTTTTGCGTTTCACATTGCACCCACAATGTTTAAAATGTCCTTTCAGTGATTGCTGAAATAAAATTTTGAGCATCTTAAACGCCTAGTGGAACACAACCTTAGTCGGCAATCTCTCTTTCTCTTTCTCTCTCTCTCTCTATCTCTCTCTCTCCCTCTCTCTCTTTCTCTCTCTCTCTCTCTCTTCACTTTAAATTAGCTTTTTTGTGGTGTTCCAACAGTATGAGACTTTTTAAGACACTTAAACGAAAGCTTAACAGCTCTCAAACCTACACAAATCTAAAAATAAATTTGACACCTATTTAAGAAAACAAAAAAATCGTTTCACCAAATTGTGATGACATTATGACTAGAACAACTTTACATTCAGACGTTGCATTTAAGGGTTGATGCGAAGAAGACCTTGGCACTTAAGTACATAGAGAATATTAAAAACACATGTTATGTTCCATTCTTTTTCATAGATCAAACCGATTTTGAGCTTTATCTGTTTCAATTTTATACAACTTACCTGCTCATGTGAAAAATTTGGAAAATGTCGTTTTGATGATTACAAAAGCAAACTTTTTAAGTTAACTAGTTTATTCTTATTTTTAAATAGTTACGGTATTGTATCAAAATCAGATATACAAAATCCAGACTCAAATTTCTTATTGGACATGGTAGTTGTTAAAATATAATCGTAAAACTAAAGTATCAAACTATAGGATTTGTTTTAGTTAAAAATATTTTCATTTAGTTGTTTAAAAGCTAGAAGTAATAAGCGAATTAAATTACGTTTTAAACGCTAGGCTATTAGTAAAATTTTCTTTAGGTGAAAATAATGAAAAAATTGTTCATATATTTTATTCTATTTGGCAAGATGATTGCGACTTTTAAAAAAAATGTTCTTTTTATAATGGATTTTTAATGTTGTGGCTTTAGGTGTGTTTAATTCACAACTTGTATTTATCCAAAATGAATATCGTTTTAAATATCCACATCTATTGGAATGAATATTTTGAAATAGATTTTTACTTTAAATAGTGACTAGAATTTTACTTTTATTTTACTGCTTTGAGATTGTCATTTTTACTTAAACATCTAAATGTGTTGATGGATCCATGATCCATGTTTAAGTTTTAATGATTAATCTGGTGTAGAAAGCTAGTCTATAAATGAATGCTAACAGGCACATAGCACTGTAGGCTTCTGTTAGTAAATGGCTGCTTTTGTTATTTATTTAATAAAAATGAAAATTTCTTTAAAAAAAATAACTTTAGAATTATATAAGGTGGAGAAAGAAGAAATTGTCTATGGCGCACACGTATTTGCAACACTAATCAAGTACTGTACTATTATTTCATGTTTTAACAACGTGCCCTTACCTCCTTCACACAGCAGAAACGATCTTGGGTAAACAAAGCACGCTACAGTTCCGCAACATCCATTTGGGCGGATTATTCCACGAGGAGGAGGAAATTCGAATGACGACCCCGATGCCAAATTTGGTCGGATTTTTGCAGCAGTTTTGGTTTAATGGCCAACCCTACATAGAACTAGCTCGGGCTACTGGCCGGGAACAAACAATTGTTCCAGGCGCTCCACACATCAAGTACTCGGCGAAATTTGTTCGTGCTCAACAAGAAAACTTCCATCGACCATACACATTCAAGTCGAAGCACACTTTCATTGGTCTACCGATGATTAAAGCATACACAACAATCAACATTGATTTCCAGTTTCGAACCAGCGAAGCCAACGGTTTAATCATGTTTAACGGCGGAAAGCGCAATGATTTCTTGGCCGTCGAACTTGTCGATGGACATATTCATTACGCGTTTAATTTAGGAGAAGGATTAATCCGAGCTCATGATTCTGTGTCGGCAGCATTAAATGATAATCGTTGGCATACTGTGAACATTCGTAGACCATCAAGTCGACAGCACACCTTAATGGTAGACGACATACTGACAGTCACAGAAAGTCCAGGTTTGAATGAAAATCTTGATTTGGACGGGATTTTATATTTTGGCGGAGTTCACAAGGAAATGTATCCGTTGCTCTCGAAAGATATGATTGAATCGAAGCATGGCTTTGAAGGATGCGTTGCGGGCTTGGATTTAAATGGTGAATCTCCAAATATTTTAGATGATGCTGTTGTGCATAGTTCTTTAGTTTCTCCTGGATGTGAAGGTAATTATGTTTCTTAAATTTTAATTTTAAGGTGAGATGTATTAAGATAAAGTGAACACTGATTTACATTTTTAAAAAAGTTAATAAGAAATTTAAAAAATTACTGCGTGACAATTTTACTGGTATCAAAACCACTTATCTACAATTTTCTCAACAGAAAATACAATTAAGCTGCAACTGTTAAACTTGTTTGCATTTCGATATTTTTTTTTTCAAAAAATTGGAAAGATTTTAATGAAGCATTTCTTAAAATTTTCTTAATGAGTGATACAGAATGCTGAATCAGCTTTGCCATGAAAAAGAATTAAAAATGTTCAAAACAGTCTTTTCCGAAAATAGTTGATTATATGAAAATTTTTGTATTATATGTATAATAAATTTTGTAAGAACCAAACCTATATATAACTTATAGTATATCTATCAATATAATTTTGCAAAAAATTCAAATTGCCCTTAAAAGCTCAGTGGATGAAGTGACTACAAAAGTTCTATTTTTGAGAGCTTTGAACTTAAATATCTTAAGGTGAATATTGTGAAACATTTTAATCAACTCGTAAAATGTTAAAAAAATATATTTAATATGTTTTCAGCTCTTTATTTCTTAACTCTTATCCCGACTGAATCTTTTTTGTCTGGCCTCTTTAAAAATCGCCTTTTAACTTTGAAGCTCAAATGAAGCCTTATAAAGCTCTAATTTTATGATATTTTTCTGTAGATAGAAGTATTTATCCGCTTATAGAGACACTAAAGCCCTTTGACATGATTTTTAAATTTTTGTTTTTTCCGTTTTTAATTCAATTCTAATCCTATTTTATTGAACCATAATTTATGAGAAAAAGATTTGGTATTATTATTGTGATTATTATCAAAAGAAAATATCTACAACTTTCTAATAGAAATAGGAAAAATATCATATAAATGTTTTAGTTCTCAAGCTTTTAAAAAATTGGTTACGTCGTTTTGATGTGATGTACCGTTAGTCGTACGTCTAGACATCGGAAACCTCTTTCATCGAAAATGATATTGTGGATAATATTTTATAAATGTTTATTGGCACAGTTCAGAACCCTGTAGCTCCATTGATTCGGCTAATACAACGATAACTATACGTTCCTGGATATCCCTTTGATAGCTTTGAAAGAGCAATCCTATTCATGTTTATTATTGTTCAAATGAAGAGTGTTATTATATGGCATAAAACTTTATATGATTACTTTCTTTATGTAATCATAACATTTTAATATTCAATGTCTTGTGGTCTATCACTAAGTAAAATAGTGTTTATTAAGTTTATTAAAGCCGGACCTAGAAAAGAAAAACAGGTTCTGTGAGCCAAAAATGGTAGCTCAAACTTATTTTAAAAGCTCAAATATTGTTGCTTAAACAAATTTTGATCTTAATTCAAAAAATGAAAATATAGCCTTTATAACATAGTTTATTGAATAAATTTCAATTAGGAGGACGCCGGATATTTCACCATTTTATTGTTGTCCAAAGTTTTGGCTATTCGCTAAAAACGCGTGGTCATTTTTTGCGAAAATGTATAGGTACTTTTCATAAAATAATTCTGGTGACTTAAATTTTATTTAGGTTTCAGATAGTAATCTTTTATAAATTGGTTATATATATATTTGCATATATAAAATACAAAAATATTTTATAATCTCGGCTAAAAAATCGGCCCTCTGGCAATAGTTAAATGAGCCGATATATCATTCTATCCACAGTATAAGAATTAAGATAGTTAATAAACGTATATTTTGATTCTTTCATAGACTAATACAGTGAACAATTGCTCAACAAAACTTTGTGGAAATTTGTAGAGTTACTTAACCGTGAAAGCCATATGAACACATAAATATTCACAGTATATTTTTAGGCTTAATTTTATAATAATTATTATAATAATTATAAACTTAACTAACTTGCAGCTGGACAACCTCAACGCTGTAGCCATAATGTATGTGCTAATCGAGGTATTTGCATACAGCATGAACATGGCTATTCTTGTGATTGTGATTTAACTTCTTATACTGGACCTACATGCTCTGATGGTAAATATTCTATACCTTGATAAATTTGTAAGATTATTACGAAAACCAACCATATTTTTCTAGAATCTATTGCGTATGAATTTGGACCGAATAAGGGAATCATCAAATATTCTTTTCCAATGGACAAAAGACCGGATCTCAGCGAACATTCAATTGCTTTAGGTTTTATAACGACCCGTTCAGATTCAATTCTACTTAGAATTTTAAGTTCTACATCTAAAGATTACATAGAAATTGAAATGGTAACAATTTAAGCTTAGAACAATTTTATTTTTACATTAAAATGAATGTTGTTTTTAGGTGGAAGGAAATATTTTCATAGTCTATAATCTAGGAAATAACGATCATCCACTTGGAGAAATTGGGGTCAAAGTTAACGATAATACATACCATGTTGTAAGATTTAAACGAGCCGGAGCTAATTCTACACTTCAAATCGACGATTATAATGTACAAGGAACTAGTCCAAATGGTAAAAAATCTAATAAATATATAAAAAATTAGAAAAAAAATCTTTTTTTTGTTACAGGGGAAAATTTATTGCATGTGTTTAATACACAGTCGATGATTGAAATTGGAGGGAAATGGAATAAGGAAAAGAAAAGAGTGGAAAAACCATTCGCTGGAGTCGTTTCAGGGGTGGTTATTAATGGAATACGGGTGCTTGATCTTGCAGCCGAACAAAATGAGCACGTTTCAATGATAGGCGATGTGCAGTTAGTCACTGGGATACACGATCGAAACGATCATTTTCAACGAATGCAACAAACGCCTGCGTCCGGATTTTCGGAGGTGATGGATGATTTAGTTTTTTCAGGAGCTGGTTCGGGACTTGATTGCAACGCTGATGACGAAGACGAATGTCCGCCTCCAATTGATAACGGTTCGGGTGACGATCTCGTCACTCCTGTTTATGTTCCACCCACAAAATCGCCCATGACTACCCCCAAACTAACAGCTGGTCGTAAAAATAACATGATCATGAAACCAAATCTTGAAAAAGCAGATTGCGATGATGATGATGAAGATTGTCTACCTGGTTCTGGGTCAGGAGAAGTCACTGAAGAACCTTCATCAGGAACAGGTATTTATTATATAATTTTTGTTTATTTGAGTTTTTCATTAATTTTTTTAGATGGAACTTCTGGAACCACTCCATTAAATGCGTCTAAACATCATACTACTGATTCAACATCTACATCTTCGTCTTCTACAGCGTCCTCGTCATCATCATCATCTTCATCTACGCCCGGTTTGACTGTAACATCTACTAGCGTTGGAACTTATGGAGCAACACATGGAAGTGAAACTTCAGGAAGCACCACTGAAGTTCGTGTCCCTGAAGTGACTCATCCCGGTGTAACCTGGGTCAACGTAACGGTCAGTGTACCCGGTTCTACACATACTCATCGAGAAACTACCATTCCTATAGAAATTTCAACAAATGGAAAAACAACACAAGATATCATTGTTGTCATTCCCACAACTCCAGAACCACCACCTATCATATACAACCCACCATATATTGTTACTGCACGTCCTCCACGAAGGGACCGTGATCGAATACATTCAGAAACTGCTGAAAATATAGCGTTAATCATCGGAATTGTAGCAGCGATTTTAATTGCGGTTGTTTTGGTCATAATTATAATAATTAGATTTAGACCTGGAAATGAAACCCGCTACAAGATAGATGAAAGTAAAAGTGGATATCAACAAGGCCCTAATGCGGCTTTATTAGGCAACGCAGGTAACAGTAATGGACAAACACAGTACCAACTAAATGGTGGTACACGTAACGGAGCCGACAAACAAATAGGTTTAAAAAAGAAACGTGATAGCAAAGACATTAAAGAATGGTATGTTTAAATTTAAAAAAATATTAGTGGAAATAGTGAAAATTGTTATAAGTGAAAAATATAAACACCTATTATTTTATAATTGCCTTTTTTTAATTTTGAGTGTGTCCGAGCCAAATTTACAAAGCATGAACGTTTTTTTTCAAAACGCAATAACTAGACGTCTAACGAAATGGAAAATTTTAACTTAATTATTTTTATTTATTTCTAGTCTGACTTGTAGATACCCGGTATTTAAAAGAGCTTCGTAAAACCAATTAATTAGATGATTTCTTTACAAATTTTATCATATACTTTTGTATCGATAGAATTTAAAAAAAAAACGAAAAGTAGAACCTTACGGATAAAGTAAATCATACCTATAATAATCGTGGAAATGAAGTGCTGTTTAAATTATATATATACATATTCAACAAAACATCATATCGTCTTTTCTATGTTAACTTTCTATTTGCTCATAAACAAACATTCAATTATTTATGGTATTTAATCATAAAATAATTTAACATTTAAATGCTTTAAAAGATGGAACACATTTTTAGTAAAACACTCGTCGTATATCTTTGTTTTGTGACGTAAATACCGGTGTAAAAATCTATTTAAAGTATTGTGGATAATATTATCAAATGTAAAATAAGTTCCTGAAATCCGCATTAATGACTTTGCAAACTTTTTTTTTCGGTGTTTTTTTAAGTGTGTACTTTTTTTCATGTTTGTATTATCGAGATTATTCTATGAAATCGACGTAACCCATTATGGTCATATTATGCGTAAGTATAGGCAACTACCTTTACAAGTAAGTAACTTGTACAAACTATCTTTATGATGAGGAAAAATCAAAAATTGTTTTAATGTTTTCAACTGCAGATTTTGATTTATATACTATCAAAAACTAAATATTTACTTAAAATAAACGCATCAACAGCAATAAATAAGTTGAATTCTTAATTAGGTGTAGCTTTTCTGGCATATTATGTACTGGAAAGGGTTAAAAACTCGACTATTTCAATCAGAATAATTTTATTTATTACTATATTATAATAATATAAAAATGATTGTTAGATTGAATTTTATCTGTAAACAATTTTTATTGTTTGTCCTGCAGTATTTCAGCTATCAATTTAGATATTTCAAGCTTATTTTTACACCGGTAATCTTCGCTTTACGCGATTTTCTAAGAGCTTTGATTTAATGATGTTAATGAATAATTGTTTATTTATATATTTAAACGTTAGAGTTTATAGACAACTTATAGTTCCAATTCATGATAACGTTAATACGCTTCCTTTATATTTGGTTTATGAAGAAAAAAAACGTTGAATGTTACTTATCTTAGTATTACAATTAGACTCCTTTTAAGGAGCATTTATTTTGTCAATTGTACTCGCTACAATTTCAATCAATTAGCAAATTTAGCATAATAGATATAAATTCAAAGTTAAACCATAAATTTAATAGATATACTTCACGTATGGCGAAGATTACCAATATTTTTGTACTGAGATCCAATGTAATATATTACTTAATATTATAAATATAAATTGTTGGTAGATTTCGAAATTTGTTATGTTTCTGTGCAATTTGTTTAAACTAAGTTGTTAAAACTAACTAAGAACTATATATAAAACTAAAAAAAAAACGGTTTAATTACGGTTTAAAACTAAAAAACCGTAGATTAGGTTTTACACAATTGATTAAATTTCGTGACTGAACATTTTCATTTGATTTGATTAAATCCTTTTTTTTAGATGATTTAGGTTTGAATGTTAATATTATAAAATATAAGTATAATTGAAAATAAATTAATAACTATAGCTATTAAAAATATAAAAAAAAAATAGATTTCAACATGTTACAGATTTCACTATTTTAATCTCTATATCTAATAACTATTACTATATACTTACTCTACTTACATATTTATATTCAATTAATCCTTGAATGATGAAATCACAAAATTTCCTTTTGAAATTATAAAAGACGTTAATGAAAAATGAAACATGAAATCATGAATTTAGAATGTAGTTGAGTGAATGAAATGAATTTGATTAATTTTAAAATCTAGCTATTTAGACACTGCCGAAAAAAATTATTAGAAAATGTGTGTAATTTTAAAGTCAAGATCTTATATGATCCTTTATATGACAAGTTTCAAATATTAACGCAATTCAAAACGCACATATTTATTTATTTTGTCACTTAATTTAATTTCCAATAATCAGTAACAATTAACAAAGCGATTGTTATGTAATATAAAGGCATCATATTAAATGCATACATATCTAAAAATTCATATCAGATTATATAGAATTCAGACTGATTTTCGATTTTACTTAGTTTCATTCTCTAATTTCATGCTTCCATGTTTCTTTTTTTACAAAAAAAAATCAATCATATAGTGTAAAAATGAATTTGATCAGCTTTATGTAATTTTACTTTGATTCCATATAATATATATTATAATTATGTTTTTGAGAAAATCAGTTAATTGCATTTATATAACAAGTGATTTTTATGGGAGAACTAATAAATGTATGTAATAATATTATTTAAGATCAAGTTTTTTAGTTGCTTTCAATGAAGACTGTTTATATCTTGCCTTACCTGCCCTTTATTTTTGATCATTCATTTTTAGATACCATTTTTTTACTAACAATAATCGATCCATATTTGTGTCGCTATATTTTTTTAAAATAAATAACTAATCCAACCTTTTTTTTTGTATGAGTTTGGAATATTTTTAGAAATGCAAATATGTGTAACTTAAAGTTTATTATACCTACGTTGTAATGAATATGTTTATGTATTAAGTATAAATACTAAAAAAAATTGAGAGGTGATTCAGTAAATAAAATATTTAATTATATAAATGTAAAAATGCCCCCCCCTCCTAATTAAGTTTTAGTGACACAAATCAATAATTTTTCATCATTATTAATATATAAGTAGATTAAATAAAGCTATATATAAATATATATATATTTCTTTGGAATATAATTGTGAGGTGAAAATAATAAATTAGTTGATTTGAATGAAAGATTCTTTGTCATTTTTCCTATGTAGTTTTACTTTCTTTTACTACTATATAGTAAGGGAGGTATTTTAATAGGGTCAAACTTTAGATTTCGAGTTTTCACTGAAAATAGACGTTTTGAGGTCCTCTGAGTCCAAAAAATTGTATTTTATAGAAACATGTCTGCGTGTGTGTGACAGCGATATCGTATCGAAAGCTTTATCCGAATTTCACCAAACTTGGAATTTGGCGTTTTATTTTACATCTCGTTGGGCCGCGAAGCTTTTGGTTAAAATCGGTTGACCGCCGGAAGGTCAACTTTATTCTATGGATTTTTGAGCTATTTCAATTTTTTTCGAAAACGGTTCCAACGATTTTTTTAAACTTGCTTTAATTCTTAGACGCATTAATGCCTACAACTTTTATTTGAAACAACTTTTTTCTGGAAAAATTCAAATAAACATAGTTCTGGAGTTAAGGATGGGAGTTTGTATGTACATAGAGGCTGTAACATTTAGTTTTGTTTATTATATATAGCAATTTATATATTATTTAAGTTATAATTTTGTCACTAATCGTGGGTTTTATTTATGTTTTTTTAACCAACAGCGAGTTTCATAAATGAAAGTAAAGGAAATATTACTGCGACGCCTTGCCAGAGCCGGATTTAACCCTTGGTCGTCCCTGGACACTATAATAAATGCTACCCCATCACCAGCATTTTGTATAAAATGAATAATGTTTTCTAAATTAATAAGATGCCTCATTTATAGTAGTAGCAGGAAAGTTATGATATTACTTAAAAGCCATATTTTATTTGTACTAAAGATTATCATTAGTCATAAATTGCGATGTTTGCGTATTTTCTAAGTACACGCGTCTGAATTAAATTTTCACAATCTAAGCATTGAAGTGCATCGGATTCGTCGCATAAAATTGCTTAACTTTTTAGTCTATTTTCAATTCTTGTAGAACGTTGTTAATTTTTAAAGAATGAATTCTCAATAAATGAATCTTTTAATTCCCTAGCAGTCGGGACCGGGTTTACCATGGGACCATGTGGGTCCGGACCCATAGCGGCAAATTTTTAGGGGCGGCAAAACGACAAAAAATTTAATAATAGGACCCTGGAATAAGTAATAAAAAATATTGCACATTCAATGTAAACTAAAAAAAATGTTGGTTGGTTAGGGTATAAAGTAATTTAATTTTTTTTGGGGGGCGGCAATTTCCCCGGGCCCATAGGCGCAAAATATGTAAATCCAGCTCTACTAGCAGTAGAAGAAAATATAGTAAAAGTGATCTGTAAATTTTGCAACGGATAATTTAAGAAATTCGAAACACTAAAACTTTGTTGTTAAAACTATGCAATTTAAATTATAATTTTGAACATATTTTTTCTATTATAATTTGAGTTTTTTTTTAATACGTGTACACTGTACACACTTTTCAAGCATTCTTTTCTTACTCTCCGAATTTGGCCGCCCCTGAATATTTGCCGCCATGGGTACTAGCCCAAAGTGCCACTAGTGTAAGTTGAACGCTGCGCCTCGCAGCAGATATTTACGTTGGTAAAAATAAATTAATTAGTTCTATAAGATTTTTTTTTGCCTTCAAACAGTTCATTAAATCGGGCAAATGTCCGATAGGTCGATCTTGTAAAGGACCATTTACAGCACTGTCTGATTGAAGGGTTTTTGTGGGTAGTGTTTTAGAAGACGAAGTCGCCAAAATTCCCGGTCTGCTTAAAGTCCTAAACCGGGCCTGATTGGGTCCCTTGCAAATTATGTGCTATTCATTTTTAAGATCATAGATTACAATAATCACATTAAATCAGGGCTGCAATATTTCTTAACACAAATTAATTGGTGTAAATAAAACAAATTTAGTGGAAAACACCATTTTATTAAATAAGAAAACAGTATAAAAATATAAATTCAACATATAACAAAATATACAATACTAATATGAGTTTAATTTATGTTTCAGTAAAAGATTTTGTAATTTATTGCAAATATCAATCATATTTTTGTCGCTAGTATTCTTTTTGATAGACAATTTACGGTCAAACTCATTCTGTTTTAAAAGCAATTTCTCGCATGCAATATTACGTTTTTGTACGGGTTCAGGAATTGGTGCCGACTGCGAGGCTGTTTGATAAACTTTTGGCTTGTGTAAAATTTCTCTATTTATGTTCGTACTATGAAAATTATTAATTTGAATATTAACGGTCGACGCTTGTGTTTCCAACGAACACGAATTCACTTGTTCATGTTTTATTTCGTCCTTTAAAACACCCACAAAATGAGTTATGGTCTTCATATCTAAATTATTTCGTTCCTTCGATTTGATCTTTTCATCAAGAACAGTATCCTAAAATTAACAAAGTCGTTACTAAAATAAAAAGAGGATGCTGATTTTAAATCAAACCATCCATTTCCAAAATATCCCTTGACACGATTCCCATTTATTTTTAATTTCTAGCAAAGATAAAATGTAATTATGCTCCGATGAAAGCTGATTAAGAACATCTGGATTTTTCATTAAATATATGTCATTGACTGATAAATGTGGAATGTCTATATCATATTTATATGTAGCTGAATGTAACTAAAAGTCAAGATTGAAAAAATATTAATATGCATAAGTATAGGCACAGAATACACACATATGCAGAAGTTTCTTCTACACATACGCAAGCATGGATTTTTAAATAATGATGACTAGCATTTCAAAACATTCAAATTTGCTGACTTTCCTGACCAAATCTAAACTAAGTTCTTTAACTTTTTTAAAAATTTCAGAAATTTACAGAATAGTAAAAATGTGCCCCTTTTTTCCTACCGAAAATGTCGATTAATCAGATAGGTCAGAGAGATAACGTCACTTAAACGCTTCATAAATAAGTAAATGGAATGGAAAAAAAAAACAATGGCAATGAGCGTAGTCGTTGTAAGTGCGTTGTGGAACGTAACTTGATTGTCAATACCCAGTTAGCACAAAATATCCAACTTCGTATTTTTTTCCGTTTTATGGGTCCCAGGATATTCCGTCCCTTTATCACCACGACCAAGGAGGTCTATTGTGATGCGACCCTCTGTGTTAACTAGGAGAACATCAGGCTTTTAAAGAAAGCCAGCACCTGCCTAGGGGCTGCCATTGCTATCTCGGTAGGCGTCATGTCCGCCTTTCCGAGATGCTGCAGTCTTCTTTTGAAAGCTGCCTCACATGAGCACAAAATGTGCTCCGCCGTTTCTGCCGCTTTCCAGCAGAAACGACATAATATGTTGGTGTCTGCTTTACCGATCTTGTGAAGATGGTAATTCAGGGTACAGTGGCCCGTATAGAGGCTTGTTAGGAGCCTTACGTCTCTTTTGCCGAGTGACAATATGTCATGAGTTCTCTTCTTGGAGTACTTTATGAATTTCTTAGCTTGTCTATGCCCCGGAGTATTCCTCCAGTGCGAGGTCTTGGTTTTGGTCTCCCAAGCCAGAAAAGCGTTTTTGCGATTCCACAAAAAGGTTCAGGTCCTATGAGGTCTGAGAGGCGCCATTTTTTGCCAGTTGATCGGCCTTTTCATTGCCCTCTATACCCTTATGTCCTGGAGCCTATCATAGGTAGGCCTTATTGTAAGCTGCTAGCTCCCTGAGAGTTTGTTGACATTGCCAAACAAGCTTAGACTTAACCGTCTTAGATAACAGTGACCCATAAACGCCCATCCCTGCTCTGTCGTCCTTAACTGAGCCGTCGGTGAACCAGACCGACCCACTTTTAAAGACACCTCCCCCCGACGCCCATAGTGGTCTGTCTGGTATGCAGAACTTGGATGGTTAGTAAAAGTTTTATGTCATCGGAACTTCGTCCGACGACATTTGAAATACCGGATCCTTTAATGTCATTTAGGACCTCTAGGTGATCCGCATTTAGTCTTAGAGCAGAGATCATAACCTCTTTCTTTACATGAAGATGCAGAGGGAGGAGATCCAAAAATACATCCAATGCTGCAGGACAGGCGCTCATAGCACCTGTAATACCCACCGTCACACAGCGCTGTATCTTGCCCAACAGGATCTGGGTTTTCCCTTCCTTTGTTTTTGGCCACCATACCACTGAAGCGTACGTGATCATAGGGCGCATCACCGTCAGATACGACTAGTAGATCATTTTGGGGTTTAATCCCCAGTTTTTCCCAAAGAGCCTGTGACATTCCCACGCCGCTTAGGTCGCTTTTTGAAGGGTTCTCTGTATATGAGGGTTTCAAGTCAATTAGTTATTAGTTCTGTAATTGTTACGCAATATTCTTTCGTTTTAGAACTGCTACGTAGTTGGACGTTTTGTGCTCACTAGGTATCTCTCAAGCAAATCCACGGTGTTGCAGTATGCTACGGTGTAAACTTAGTGTAACTGCAGATATGAGATAACACCAAGTATACACTGAAATCACACTCACACATTGGTCCTATGATATCCTATGAAATGCATGGTATCTGCTCAAGTGTAAAATTTTCACATTTACACGGTCGGATTTCAGTTTGTATAATGTAATCAAATCTGTTAGAACGTACTTAGTTTGATATTTTGTGCTCACTGGGTATCTAACACACGACTTATTTTATTTTGATTTAAAAATAAATTCTTCGTTTTTATTAAAAGCGTCTTTATGACTGACACATATATCAATAAGACACGTACCTTTTTCATATTTTTAATTGTTAATAAGTCAGTCTCATTCGTTACTTTCAAATTATTGTTGATTTTTCCAACCAATAGCGTAATGAAATTAAATATATCAGTCGTTTTCGTCAAATTCGCCATATCGAAGTGTTTCACTTTCGAGTTAAATTTTGGAAATTCATTCCCCAACGACGAGGCCGTGATTTTCGATTCGACAATGTGTTCGAATTCGTTTCTTTCTGCTAACAACCAGGCGAATGCTATCAATAGTTCTCGACTTCCCTGTCGCATATCTTCCGATAGTGCATAAAAATCAACCGACAGGTAGTTGATTGAGGCGAAAAATAGTTTCACATTGGTCACCAAACTGTATTTGTCGGAGGTGTAAGTGAGAACATTCCGAAACCGGTCTAATAACCGCCACAATTGCTCAATCTAAAATTTAACATGTTCAAAGGACTGAATCAAACATTAACTACTGAATAATTAACAATTTCATGGTCGGCTTCGTCAAACTTTGCACTTCGTAGATGTTCCGGCTTAAATTCATCGTTTAAATCAAAAACTAAATTCAAGTATTTACACAGGTAGCCAATAACATTTTTTAGATCACCCATTTCTTCGATAGAAATTTACGTTCATTTTTTCATTAGAAACGAAAAACTTTTACCACTTTTAATTAAATACAGTGGAAAAAAATTTAATTAATAATTAATTAGTTTTTATAATTCATAACAAATTAAAAGCTGGAAATGTCAAAATTCAAAATGTCAAAATATTTTGGTTGATTTAGGTTATGTAACCCTCTGTACGTCAGCAGTTCTATTTTTATTATGCATTTGTAGTAATTTTAGAGTAGCTACAAATTAATATATTAGCTATAATTTTATAATGACAATAATAGTATATTGTAAAATATAATAAAGCAGATAATATTTGAAATTCTATCATGTCGCAAATAATGATGATTGTAGCCACGGCTCACTTGCTCTACTGTCCTTTCACGAAAGTTGAGGAAAGTTTTAATTTACAAGCAATGCACGATTTGTTATACTTGAGGGAAAATATATCAGAGGTAAAATGTATCTAGAATATTTCATTAAAATTTTGTATTCATTCGTTTTCTTATTATTTCAGTATGATCATCTTGAGTTTTCCGGAGTCGTTCCTCGAACATTTATCGGCCCGTTAATTGTCTCCTTTCTTTGTGCACCTGTTGTTTGGTTGTTTGAATTTTTTAATCTAAATAAGTTTTGGTCTCAACATATAGGTACAATTAATGGAATCATAGCCCATTTGTAGTAAATAATAATTTTGTGTTGTTTCAGTTAGAGCCACATTAGCTGCATGTGTTATATTTGCGTTTTACTTCTTACAACGTACACTGAAATCAATTTTCGGGGCTAAATGGACTGTGTGGTTTGTCAGCATTACAATATCTCAATATCATTTCATGTATTATTTGAGTAGACCACTTCCAAATATAATGGCACTACCATTAGGTATTTCGTTAAGTCTGTTACCGATTGTAAGCAAAGATGTATATCTCTCAGGGGCGTAGTCTGAATGTATGTGACTTGCGGCTAATCATGAATTAGCCTCCTACCAATTTAGCCAGAAAACTTTCTTAAATCGTCTAAAATACTAGATCACAGATTTTAAATACGGATTCAAAACAAAACCTTGCTCGTATAAACAATGAATTGTTCAAGTTTTATGGAGTTTTAATTAGTTGCCATCATCTGATTATGTTGATCAGGCTAGATAAGGTTAGCCTACTGCTCCTTGTTACCCCCATATTTGTAACATCCAGGGCTATGGTTCCCATACACTACGCCACTCTTATGAAGGAATTATTTCAAGTCAAATGTAGATAATGAATAAATAGTTCTAGTAATAGTAATAGTTCTTTTAACCTTTGGACTCAGGGCTAGAGTGAATTATAAGTTTGCTCCAAATGCAAGTAAAAACGTACAATGTACGGTACAAGCCAAGTGCAATATAAAAAAGTTGCTATAATGTTATACAGAGAAAAAGTTGAGAGAGCCAGATTGCACAAATACATGTGCTGCCCCCTACTCCGAGTACGAAATTTGGAACTATTCCTTAGTCACTCGTTTGTTCCTTTTTCCACTGTTCTACAGTAGGAACGACTAAAGCCATAGAGAAACGGTCGAGGCTTTAGTGCTTTAGTCGTTCCGAGTGTGGAACAGTGGAAAAAGAAACAAACGAGTGACTAAGGAATAGTTCCGAATTTCGTACTTGGAGTAGGGGGCAGCACGTGTTTTCGTGCGATCTGGCTCTTTCAACCTTCTCTATGTGTTATATTACGTTTGGCTTTCAACGTTCAATACCGTAGTGTGATATTATGGGGCCCAGTGCGAAAGAATAGAAAAGGGCCCCTTCCTACCTTGTAATCATCTTTGAAATATATGGTAAAATCAAAATTTATTCAAAAGTAAAACGGAATTTTTGTTGTTCGCTGTCTAGTCTTAGTTTTGTCCTATTTGGGGTCGTTCAAGTATTACGTAAGCAGAATTTCAGTTAGTTTTAACCCCTCTCTCCCCTTTGTCAGCAAAAGTCAGCAAAACCCTACCCCCGCCATATGCTTACGTAAACATCTGTGTATGTTTTTAAATCTATTTAGGTTTCTTTATTGTTATTAATTGAATAAATTTTATCAAGACAATAATTGTTAACATTCTTAAACATATTTAAAAAAATGTTAACTTATAAATGATTTTAATACTTTTCTTAATTTAAAATTTAGATAATTAAAATTATTTGTCCTCAGTCCATGAAACTTAAATCTATGACTCCAAGTTCTCGATGACATTGGTTGTTTTCTGTAGAGCGAGTACCTAAGCAATATCAATTTTTTTGGGGAATCCTTGTATATACTCTTTGCTATCAAGCATGGGTAATTATTAGGGTAACTATATTTGTTTGAATTAGAATCTACTAAATTTTGCAAAAAAAAAAATAAATATTCATTGCTGTCGTAATCACCAGCTAGACCCCCCGGCCTCTTTGTCATCAAAAATAAGCAAACAAAAGACCCCCTCCCTCCCCTTCGGTGTTTACGTAATAAAATATATAATTTATAATTAAAAATAAACAAATCTTTAGGGCTGTATAACAATTTGGGTAACATAAGCAAGTTTATTTTTTATAAAATAGCATAACAATTTTCACTGTAAATGGTGTCAGACTTTATGATCAGATATATTTTTTAATTTAATTTTTTTTTGCCGCCATATCGTCTATTGTTTTCAATGGAGATTTTGTATGCTACAGCCCAACAAGCTTTTAAGTAGATCCGGTCCTGTCTACGTTTAAATATTTTATCGTAACGATTTAGCAAGATTTTAAGTTAGCCGCAAATTGGTTCTAGCCTACCCTCAACAAAAATCTAACACATTTTGAACCCATTCCAAATACCATCCATTTTTTCATTGCGGTGGGTAAGTTTCAAAATAGGTCCAATTTACGCTTTTAAAACAAAAATCATTGTACACTGTACACATATACTTTCGTATATATGCTTTTAAGTTTTAATGCAAGATCCTTTCATTTCGGTTCTACGACACCTTAAAGTTCTCTAAAATGTTTAAAAGGGTTGCGCAAATAATAACTAATACGTTTAACAGTACAAGCTGGAGCTTTTTAATTCCCTTTAATATTCAACTTATTTTTTAAAATTATATGCACATTGCAAATGTGCAAGAATTATAGGCTTTTACGAATTTTAAAGCTCTTATTTTAAGAGAGAGATATACCGTCTTTGTATGGCTTTCACGGAACCCACCAATTTTATCAAACTAATTGCTTTCTTTTTTTAGTTTTGCTAGCTTACAATAGCTGGTTGAATCGACAGCAAACACGTTTTATTTGCTTTTCTGGTGCAGCAATTATGATATTCCGCTCTGAACTAGCTTTATTTTTTGGTGTCTTATTACTTCATGATTTATATTATAAATTTATGACTGTGCAACGGTAAATTTTTCGCAATTATTAGCTGAAACATTGACTAACTCAGTTGGTTTCTTTTAGATTGACCACATTAGTAATTCCCACTGGAATTTTGTGTCTCACATTAACGGTGGCGATTGATTCATTTTTTTGGCAACGATTTCTTTGGCCTGAAGGCGAAGTGTTTTGGTTTAATACAGTTTTGAACAAAAGTTCCAATTATGGAGTATCCTTTTCACTCTTAAATTCCAGTAGTTTATGATATGATAAAAATCCTTAACGTTCAAATAGACATCTCCATTTTTATGGTATTTTTATTCTGCAATACCTCGGGGTTTAGCGGCGTCGATATTTTTAGTTCCACTGGGAGCGTTTTTAGATTTGCGAGTTCGCCGACTTTTAGCTCCCGCTGTAATTTTTGTGTTTTTATACTCGTTTTTACCTCACAAAGAGTTGCGTTTTATCATCTATGTGTTCCCGATGTTTAATATTGCAGCAGCATCAGCTTGTCACCGATTGTAAGTACAGAGGAAAACGTTTATCACGAACATGTTTAAAATGAAATTTGGTTAACATGAAATTGTGGTCTCATCAAAAACCAATATTAGTCAAGGCATTTTTTTTCTTTTAACACGAAACAAAAGCAATGAAAAAGTTCCGATTTTCTTGCGATTTTTGACTTGCCAAAAATGTAGTATTGGTAATTATGTTGGTGTTCAGAGTTATTCAAAAAAGTTTTGATTTTAATTTTTTTTAAGTCGTTAGAAAAATTCAAAGGCCAGTCAAAATCGACATAAAAAACCACTAAATTCGCAAAACATGATGTACCTATTTCTGATTTTTGAATTTTTATAGAGGAAAAATCGTGAAATTTTTGAACTTATTTCAGTTTCTGCTTGGTATCTCCTAATCCATGCATTTTTCTTCGAAAGCTATTCTGTGCGTTTTTAAGAGGATTAATTTTTTTTTTAATTAAGCCCATCCGAAGCTTTGCACGTCAATGGGTTACCGAGTTACGGCACTTTGAAAATAGGCCATTTTTTTAAAAATTGAAAATTTTAGTTTTAGACCTATTTTGGATCGAAGTTGTGTCGAATCTATTGATCCTACGAGCAGAACTTGTAGAACATAATTTGTAGGACATTTAATTAGGTTTAAATTAAGTGCAGAGCGGGGTCTGTAAGCCTCATAATTCATCTTAAAATCGTAGAGAACCTATATATAGTAAAATCAGATTTGGGTGGGTACTCCAGTATTGGTGGATCGTCAGGGTTGTCTTGAGGCTTGTCACCGTCGTCCTCTTCAATGATAAGGGCAGCATTTTTGCACATCTCCCCAGGGCAAATAGCACCCATCACAGCACATCTAAGCCCTGCTTTCAGACAAATGTAACCACCTCTGAACCCCTTCTTGAATTTACAAGAGAGGGATTTTAGGAGCTCTGCGGGGGCAGCAGCTAGCCGACTGGCAATGTGGATGAGTCCAGCCGAGGTTTAAAAATCACTTCATGCAATAAAAAAGTGTAGGTACATTTCTGGAAAAATTTGATTTTACTTTATGTTTTTTTTTAAGATTTGGAGAGAACTACGAGGCTTACAGACCCCGCTCTGCACTTAATTTAAAGCTAATTAAATTGCCTACAAACTATATTCTCCAAGTTCTGCTCGTAGGATTAATGGATTCAACGCATCATCGATCCAAAATAGGTCCAAAACTAAAATTTTCAATTTTTAAAGAATTGGCCTATTTTCAAAGTGCCGTAACTCGGTAACCCATTGACGTGCAGAGCTTCGTATGGGCTTAATTTGAAACACATTTAATGCTTTTAAAAAACGTACAGAATAGCTTTCGAAGAAAAATGCATGGATTAGGAGATACCGAGCAGAATCTTAAATAAGTTCAAAAATTTCACAGTTTTTCCTGTATAAAAATTTTTCCACAAATTTTTGAGAATTGCAAACTTGAGAATACATATACCTAATGGATCCAAACAACAAACTAAAAAATCAGTAATACATCATGTTTTGCGAATTTGTTGTTCATTTTGACTGGCCTATTCATAGATGCCTTATGGATCTTAAAAATTTCTGAAATATTTATTATATTTCTCTAAGAAAATGATTTTATAAAGGATTAGCATGCAAAAATGATTCGGTCTCCCCTTCAGTTTTGTGTTAATCGTTTTCACTACATTTGGTATCCTTTTAATCATTTTTTGTTTAAAATTATAAATTTCTTAGTTGGGAAAATCGTAATAAAACAACGTTCCATAGCCTGTTAGCAGTTGGAGCTGTTGGCCATGTGGTTGTAAACATTTTTTTCACAATGTTTTTACTATGTATATCACATGTTAATTATCCTGGTGGAGTAGCGATTTCTCGATTTCATCGATTGGCTGCCAACGAACCAAACGTCTTCGTACATATTGATAATCTCTCAGCCCAAACAGGAATATCAAGATTCACCCAAATTCGAGCCGATTGGAAGTAAAAACACCAAAATCTTTATATATTACCAAGGCATTTTTAAATCATTAACCTTGTTTTAGATATTGCAAAAATGAAACTGTCGAAGCTGGAAGTGAAGCTATGTTACGCTACACCCATTTACTAACCGAAGCCAAAAGCAAATATTCTTCAAATCTAAAACCATACTCGCACACACATGAAATTTTAGATACAATCAATGGATTTTCCCACATTTCTTTCAACTACAATCTTATACCACCCTTCACAATCAAAACCAAACCTTTGATTTTCATATTAAAACGTAAAATTGCAAATCAAAGCAATGATAATTTTATTGAAAATGATTTAGATGATAATTTAGATAATAATACTGTTGTACTTACACCAAACACAAAAGCAAACATTAAAAAAATTGTTGAAAAATATAAAGATCCAATTAATACAATAGAAAGAAATGAGATTTCAGACAAATTAAAATCAGTTAAGGAACACACTAAGAAACTTATAGAACAATCCAAATCTGCGAAATCTGATCCGATTGATTTCAAAGAAAACGCTAGTACTAAGGATCATATTAAGAAAATTATTGAAACACATAAAGAGTTAGAAAAACAGGGTATTTTACAAGAGTCGATTGACTTAATTGATAACGAATCGAGTAGAAATGAAATCGATAATCAATTAGTTGTGAATGTAGGACAAATTGTAGAATCTTCCAGTTTGGAAAGTTCTGAATTATATTTAAAGTCCGAGTCGGATGAATCTCAATTACAGTCTTTAGATAATGAAGAAATTACCGATCATATCAAAACGAACGAAGAGTTGTTAACTGATTTTTTGAGTAGTATTAACGAGGATAATTTCAAAACGGAACTTGTAGATGATTTAAGTCATCAAAATTACGGTCTGACAAGTGATATAAATGAGTTTAGTAGTAAACTATTGGAGAATAACACTAAAGAAAATCGTAGTTTTGACGAAAAAACAGAAAATGTTTTGGAAGTTGAAACTAACGAAAAAGTTCCTAATCTGGGACATTTAGATACGTTATTAACGACAGAAAATGTTCAGGAAAATATTAAGAGGATCAAGTCACACTCGGACGAGTTGGAAGACCATTTAGATAATATCGGTAGGCAATTTGATGAAATTAAAGTTGAGTACGAAAAGCAAAAACATATCTTATCCGAAGACAAAATTTCGGAAATGTTAAGTAGTGAAATTGAAAAAATCAAGTTCGACGATAAAGTTGTCAAGAAAAGTAAAAAAATAAAGCGACCCGTGACAAATTTAAATGAAAAATCAGAACCGCAAATCATCGATTCTTTAAATGAAGTAACTGTAACTACGGAAAGTGAAGAAAATGAGTGATTTGTAGAACTTAAACTAATTTGTTACCACAAAGTATTTATCTAGTCAAGGTTTTAAAAAAAAAAATGACTGATTTGTTATTTATGTTAAGAAATTTTAATAAGTAGCATTTATATAATGATTGAGACAAGAATTTTTTTTATTTTATTTTGTTGCCAGCTCCACCAACATTTTCGTTTCGATTACCGATGCTATTCCAATTAGCACGAGAACAGCTTGAAACCATATTTTATCGGATGTACCTCTCTTCAAAAATACTGGCACACCATTATCTTTCTAAAAAAAATCATAAATTTTAAATTAACAAAGAACAACATGTTATGTTGAAAATATAACTTGAAATAGTTCTTGATTTTTCTTTAATTTTGCTAAAGAAGTGTCGTTTCCATCAGAGCATGCTTTTGCTTTTCGAGCTAAAGATCGTATTTGGATCGGTTCTCGAACTGTTGTTCTTATACATTTGGAGATATTCTGAAACATAAAAATTTAGAAAAAAATGAAAATTTGCTTCAACTTCATAATCTTACTCTTAATATGATGCTCATTGTATTTTATAATTATAAAAGAAATAAAGAATTTTGTGTCAAAATTGTGTTTGTTAATTGCAATAATTATTTTCTAGTAACAAAAAGTTGAACGAGGATATAACAGCGAGCTCCAAACAACATGAATCATAATATGTTTGCAACTTATCTAAACTAATCTAGTTGACTAACACAAAAATTTTTCTACTAAAAATAAAAAGTTTCTACAGCAACCTAATTAAAGTCTTTACATCCTGAATTCCTTAGAGATTCATCAAATATGTCCTTTCAGCAGCAACGGTGCCGGTGCGACTTTTGTCGAAAACAGGTAGTATTCTCTAATTTTCAGGCGCCTTCATTTCAATTTTTTTTTAAGGTTTTTCTTCTTGTACTCTTAAACCCACCAGTATTTTAGAGTCTTAATGAAATAAGAATCATTATCTATACGAATGTATGAAACTGTGTGGCGTAGAAAATTCCATTTGTAATCGCAAATCAATTAGTTTAATTAGGTTTTGTTTTTGTTTTTTCAGGATAAAAAATGATAACATCACTATAAGAATAATCTAACAAAGTTAGTTTTAACAAGAGTTTTGTATAGGCAACTACTCGTGTTGGTGCGTTGTGTGTGTTGCATAGACTAATTTTTAAAATTGTTTACTTGCACTAGAAATCATCAAAATTTCGTAGAAGACCTCAAAACTTATATTTCGTGAATTTTTCACGTTACTGAAACCAGAAACATATGATCAACTATTTACATCTTAACTATAAGATTCGCGATAAGCTTTATCTGATTGTCGTTGTGTTTGGGAAATATACCTTATGTTAGTAAAATTTAAATTTGAATTCAATGGCTTTATGATAATACTATTGACGATCTGTAAATCAAATTGCAAATCTATATACATTAAAATTTATTATTAAGACTTCTTAAATCGTTTTTCGAAACTCTAATTTGACAGATGAAAATCGTCAATACATAGTTTAAAAGCAAAACTTTAAATACCTTATAACAGCACAGCACATTATTTTCCAATGACCACAGCTCAGTCTATGGAGAAATGCACTTCACCTTCCACACGAAGCAAAAGAGATCTTCGGTCCTAGTTCTAGATATAGCAACCTACTGTAGTTTTTAAAGTTGATGAGATTTCACAGGAACATATAAGAAAGCCAACCAGTGAAATATGTTATAAGTAACAAAGTGACCATAGATGTTTGAGCGAATATTAATAAAATACTTTAAAAAGAAGTTTTAACAACGTTTTCATACAGCATAGTGTATAAGCTGATAAGCAGTGGAGCAGTGGACCCGGGTTCGAATTTAGCAAGCTCACTCATCGTCCAAATTTATTTCTATATTACGTAATATTAATGTATATAATGATTTTAATGTTACATTATAATGTTTACACCTTTAAGTTGGAGGTATCATCGATGAATTATTCAAAAGACCTTTATAGCCATCAACAAATTCGATTCATCGAATCGAACGTTCAAATCTCTAACATTAGAACGGTTGGTGAAATCCTTTCTGAGTTTCATCATTTTTTAAATTTCTCAATGTCCTTATTTTTATTTTTCAAAAAAATACAAATTGAGTCGGATAATTCGAGGTAACATTTTTCAATTTTCATTCATAAAAATTGTAAGTGTTAAAGACACTCGAATTTCTTTTTTTTTGAAGCAGCGCGGCGCCGTATCAAACCGTATTAATTCTTGAAAAAGCCTTAAAAATGGTAATTTTTCGAAATTTAACGCCGAATATCACGTTGACCAACGACCATACGTTACGAAAGTAGATTCATTGGAATCAGCGTAAATTACTCTATTTATTTACACCAAGAAAATACCGGAAAAGCATAAGGGAAAGATTTATGCAACTGAAATAGCTATCAATCGATATAGAAAATTATGAGGAACAAAATGTGAAACAAGTGTTGCGTTTTTATTTTTATGAAACCTCTTTTAGACCAAATCATTTCGATTGATACATTCATATCAAAAATCGGTTAAAACATGAAGACGCTAGATCGATTACAAAAACCTGTTAGCGTATACTCGTATATATTGATAAAAAATAATTTAAGCCTGACTTACTAAGACTAAAATTAGTTATATTTGAGGAGGCTATCATCTTTTTTATTATTACACAATATATAGTTAAGATGGGCATTCTCCTTTATTATTATATCATATTTTTGTTAAAAACATGTTATAGGTACAACTAAGTATATTTCATTGTAACTTTATGCAATAATAAAAAAAAAACTAAATTTTAAATTAATTGATTTTTTACCTATAGTTTCTTTAAAAAGTAAACATACCTTAATAATTTAGGGGTTCAAACGCACAATAAGCTTATTGTTATATTTCAAATAGATTCGAAATAAAATTTTCTCGTTCTAATATCAATGAACGGAAATGTAGGTGCGGAAACTAAAATCAGACTTCCTCTTCCTACTGATAATACGCATCACTCCTAAAAAAAGTTACATCTTATATAATATTTGATTCTGCCAAGCGTCGGCGGGTCCAAATTTTAACAAACGACGAGTTTGCAAAATATAGTAGCCTGTATGTGGTATTTTTATGAATGAATAATCGCGTATAATATGTAAGTATGCATGGGCGTTCCAAGGGGAGCAAGGAGATGCAGATGTTCTTGAACCGTGACTATTATAAATTTATTTAGTTGGTTAGTTACTCTTTATCCTTAAATTCCAACGAACTATGCTCTCTTTGGTGAAATTAGAATATGATTGAACTTGTAGGAAAATGATGCTGTACAATGATGTACAGATGATGTAAGAATGTTTATTGAAAATCGAAAAGAATATCCCTACGTTATTTAATAGTCTAAACTCTAAATTGTAAGAGCCTGACATAAATCACTCTATTCCTATACAGTTTTCAAGTTAAAGCAGTTCTTCTGTAATCAGAGCAATGATTCATATTTTGTAATAAAATATAAACAAATTAACGCAATTTCTTATTAAATATTCTATCTTGTTGAATACATAAAATAAAATGTACAAAATCATAAATTACAAGTTCCTTTGCGTTCCTTTAACTTGATATTTTATATACAAAAATTGGATTAAATGAGGGGGTTTGAATAGGTATTAATAATGGTTATGCTCTTAGAAGTGATATTGATCTTATTTTGATAAGTTTTTTAACGGTGAGAACAAAACAAAGATTCTAATTAAAAACTTTGTATTCATATAGAATTCTTCTTCAATAGTTTGCCCTTCTCGAGACCAAAAGCTGGGTACGCCTATGTAACCGCACGTATGTGAAAGAGATAAAATCAAATAATTTCGCTGAAATTGATGAGATGAATACAATTGAAATTAAATAGTATTGTTATAATTTATAATAAATCAATTACTTGATAACTAAATTCATTAAGCCCAGAAAAAAGATAAGTGATATGGATGAACTGTTGCGAGATTTTCGATCGAATGTGTTAGGCGGGCACGCGTTAACATATACAGTCGATACGAAGAAAAATGCTCTTAATGCTCTTTTTTGTCTAAATCCGTGAATGTGTTTCGGCCGAGTTTGTGGTGGATGGAGAGATGGTATGTTTTGGTCCATTGTAGACATCATCCAGACTCCAACGCCCGCCATCACACGAATCCAGTCTTCGCCTCAACAGTCCACAAATTGACGTGGTTTCTCATTGTGGTAACCACTAAACGAAAGCGTGTGTACCTTTATGTGTTGTACCACTCGCGCGTATTCATCGTTGTCATTATTACGACCATCTCGACAACAATCGCTCATTATCTTGACAATATTTTCAATATACCTCATTGATTAACTATGAACATTCAATATTTTGTGATTAAATCATAACTAGTAGATTAATTTATTTACTTTTTTATAATTATAATTGTGAAACGTGAAGTTAACAAACATTTTTTTAAACGTAAATAGATTATATGTTACCGACATTTATTTTAAATTCATAACATGGATCTGCGACGTCATACAAGGTAAGCATTTTATCACTTACTTAATTGAAAAAATAATACTAAACAATTTGTTCAACCAACTCAAATTACCTACTGAAAACAATACTCGTCTCCATATAATATATGAAAAAATTCTGTATTACTCCTACTTGTAACTAAGGCTAATTAACATAGTAAATATCAGTTAACATTATGAAAAGAAGAGTGCAAATTAAAACAATAAGTAAAATTATTATATTCGAGTAAAAATGAGAAGGAGAACATAAGGAAGTAGCAAAATTTTCAAGATATTCACCAGAAACGATTAAATCATTATTGACTGGATATATTTTCCCAGGTAAAATTTCAAACTCTAAAATCCACATCGCTTTTTGCAGACAACAAACTCCTTTTGTTCTAAATCTGTAATTACATTTCCATCAATGTCATTAACTAGAACTTTGAGTCAAAAAAAAATTCAATCAAAAGAAACAGCGACCGGCATCTTTTCAAATTTTATGAAACAACTTATTTTTTATAGCCTTACACTGATTTATACTTCCTTTTTCGTTGTCCTTGCATCAGAACCAGGCAAAAATCAGAGTACATTTAATTGCCCTTTAAATATAGAATCCATCTTATATATTTTATGAATCAAACGTTTACAATCCTAATAAAAGAATACCTGTATGACATAAATTCATTTTTCATTAACATTTCTTACTTTATTATTAACGATGATAAGGTGTTATATTTATTAAACGACTAATCTAAACGTCTTCATCACACATTTAATAAATGATAATTGAATAATGAAGAAAACATTTTTCACTAATGCATTTTTAACTATATAATATTAGATTTAACAAAGTCATGTTTGTTAATAAATTCCTTCATTTCCTATATTATAACAGCCAACAGCATATATGCATCTTATCTTTACATAGTATAAAACAAAGTCGCTCCCGCTGTCTGTCCCCTTAGATCGCTTAAACTACGGATTAATGCAGTTTTCAACAATTGATAGAGTGATTCAAGAAGAAAGTTTGTAGGTATAAAACATGCATATTATAGTAGAGAAAAGTCGGGAAATTCAAATATTTGTAATGTGGTATCATAACGAACATATTTTTGTGCACTTATATATGCAAACGCTAGCTAAACCTTACAAGATAGATCAAACTAATATGCGGCGAAATTGCGTATCTTAAAAATATTTATAAAAAAGTCTGCGTCGGAATATGTCTCCTAAGGCTAACCCACAGGAACCATTTTTATTTTCTACATATAATAAAAAATTATGAGTTATTTACCAAGCTATTTTAAACAATGCCGTATTATTCATTATCCAATTAAATACATAACATAGGTTGTGCATTTCATGTAAATCAAAACTGCCCTTTACAACAAATCATAAAAATTAATATCCTAAAAAATATTAGAGATTTAAAAAGCGTTGGTGGAACGGCTTTTTTGTACAGCGTACGTAGTGGCTGTTTTATTGATATCTTCTTCTTATATATGTAGAAATATTACGTAGGTCCTTTTCTAGGACAAAACCCGAAAAATTCTTTACTAATTGAGCATTTTAACGCATTTTCCTCTAGAAGGCATGACCAATTTTACACAGTAACGAAAGAAATCTCTATAAAGTTTAAATTAAAATATTGACAATTTTTACTGGAAAATAAATATGAATTTCAATTTAACACTCGATAAAAGTAATTATGATTTTTATTAAATATTTGAATTTATTGATCATTGTCGAAAATATTAATTAGAAAAAAACGTATTACAATAATATACTAAATTTTTAAATAATTAACAATTACTTAACGAAACGAATATTAATGACGTTTTGTTAAAGATACCTTAGATATTAACATATTGATTACCATTTATCCTAAAAAAGGTACGGTTTCTGTAGGACAGCTTTTCTACTTAAATAGCTGAACGGTTTCCAATGATATTTGGTATAAAATATTTTAAAATTTTCTTAAAGAACCTTATTATACTTAAAATCGTATAGAACCTGTGAAATAGCTTATATCTCTTGTTAGAGAAATAGTTTTAAGGATTTTGTTGAACTTACTTTAGATCTAAAGTCTATATCATCTTTTTCTGCCAAAAAAAAAAAAATTATACCTATTTCGTTATGAAGGTAGGGAATATATTAATCAATCAATTGCATTTAGATACTCTCAGCAAAGCGAGCGGGTATCAACTAGTAATATAATAAAGTAAAATTTTCGTAGGTTTTCGTAAATTTTAGGTAAATGACGATTCTAATTGTTGTAAATGTTTAAGTAAATGTTTAAATTCTTAGAATACTGACGTCAGGTCAAATGTATTTTTAATATGCCGTACAATTGAAAAAAAAAAGAATTAAATAAATGCCTACCATTACTTATGTTAGACACATTGAAGAAAATGCAAATTTGTAATTATCACACATAAATATAAAGCGAATATTCTCCAAGGTGAATGTCCAGTGTGTTAATGCTCTACACAAATAATATAATCGTTTATGAGCGTTCTAAGTGCTTAACAGAAGGAAGAATACCTGATTTTGTAACAGGTGTTTTCTTTTTGTGGTTCATGCTTTCCTCACATCTCCATTCATTGAAATCCTGATGGACTTATCTTTACTACTTATATTAGCATAGTATTTTTCACTTTAGTTTCAGTTAAGTCATTGGAATTAATTAGTTTAAACTTAACTTGAGGAATGTGATCGTATATGGGGAAATTTTTAAACGATTAATTAGAGGCAAAAGGGAAATATTTGGTTTGGAAATTTTATGGCCGAAAAGAAGTTATTTCTTTTGACATGGCCATAAAACCAAATACATTCATTAGTTGTTATTTGTAGTAGCAGATTTATTTTCACCGAAACTAATTGTTTAAATAATCCTTTCATGTTTTTATGATTTGACGAATTTTTTTCTTTGCTTGTTAGTTTTTATATATCTTAACTGTTAACAGGAGTCGAGAATATAGAGAGGGTCTTTGTAATTGTCAGTTTGTTGGCAGTATTATTCCTGTATTTATTGAGTTTCCATATGTTGTACATTTGTATTTATTTTTTCAATGCTTAGTCAAATTTCAGTTCGAACCAAATGGTACGCACATTTGATTCCTCGAATTTCTTCTTGTTTATAATCATTAGCTAAAAATTTTAATTTATACCTGAATTAAGTACTTTATCGCATGTTTATTACAATCAAGTTATTTTAAAAACGAAATCGGAAGGAAAGTTCTATTTTTAACTATTAAATCATACTGATGAACATTTTACTACACATATGGACATTTCATTGACAAAATACGAATCGTAATCAATTTTATTCAATGAATTGCTCAAATACTAGATATGAATAGTATTACATTTTTTTCTTCATAATATATAATAAATTATTGTATTGAACTGAATACGAACTAATAAAACAATGTTAAAAATAAAAATTTAAAATTTAAGAAACGTTAACAACAAAACTTTTTGAACAAATTTTAAAAAAATAAATTGTAAAATCAGTGAAATATTTGAAATTTGAAATATTTGATGAAAGTTACACTCGTAAAAATATAAAAGTAATGAAGATATGCATAAAGTTTAAAATAGAAACAAATTAAATATTTTGTTTTCAACCATACTTAAACTGAATTTATTAAGTTTGAAGATATAATCTAAAAAGCGCATTATTTTTAGTACTTATTGTGTTTTGAGAAAATGAAGAAGTGTTCATAGAATTCCATTTTGAATTACGCTTAAAATGCAGTGGCGAACTCACACATTTGCCGCCAATAGGCTTGTCAAATTTTGCTGTCCCTATAGACCTTTACAATTAAATACTCTAGTTCAAAATGATATTAATTACAACTTTTTTGTCAATTAAATTATAATTTTATGATCTGTATTTGACATTTTGGCCCTACATTTGCCGTTCTGGACTCCGGTCTACTTAACCTGCTTGTATCTAAATTTGCCACTGTTAATATTGTTTTATTGAAATTGAAAATACAGATTCGAGAACATTAAGAAGTCTCTTGCATGATTTCTGGTTAAATCAATTAGCAAAAATTCGTTTGGTCTCCAGGTCTTTTGAAGAAAAAATTATGCGGTTGTAGTTATTTCATTTCATTAATGCAGAAATTCTCCATATAGCACGTTAATAAAATTTTATTTTTAATTTTACATCTTAAACTAGACATTCGTGAAACTTCCTTTAGATCAACTTCTTTCGTTGACTAACATATATTCTTAAATCATTTGGTAAAATGAACGTTTTTTGGATCTTTTTTTTTTTTGCTTCCATGCATAGTTTTAAAGTTTTACCTCATTTTTGCATAGAACAGCAATTTTTAAAACTTTTACAATTCACATTCTATTTATTTACCGTTTCAACCAAGATTTACAGTATGATATTCATATTTCACAAAAATAAATATCAAAATTGCTAAATTTTTATTGATTTCGTATACGTTTTAATCAATTCGATATCAGTACTTCTTAAACGCTGTATCTATTCAAATTTAGTTAAACTACTATTTTTAGAGAATGACTAAAATTGATGTCTAAACTGCCTATAAATTGAATGTTTATTGCATTAATGTAATTAATTAGTAGGTATCACTTAAATAAATTGCAAAATACGTTTAAAAAAAATTAAAGCTTGCTTAATCAAGTCCAGATAGATATTAAATAGTTTTCAAGAGTAATTTAAAAAATAACGACTGGTGATCACAGGGATCTAGCGTCTGAGGGCAAGGGAGGCCATAGCTCTAGGCAGCACAAAAAGCTCGTCTGCAAAATCATGCGATGGACATTAACGAAAAATGAGAAAAAATGATAGTAAAGACCACAGAAATACAGATGCTGACTAGTTACGTGAAAAGAACTAAATTTATTTTTTTAGATAAAGTAGTTACTGGAAAAATTCGAGAAAGATTTCAACAGCTTTGTGGCTTTTTTAGTTATAGAACAAGTAGCAGATTCCAGAACCTAGACAATGTATGCTAATGAGTTTGCGTTGCAAAAACACGAAACATTAAATGTTCTTTTTAATATAGAATATATTTTAGGAATTTATTTGAAACATCAGCATTTTATTCAAAGTTATTTATACATTTTGTGAAACTGCGAAAATAAGGGACGGCAAATTCATCGTGTTCATCGGGTGGCATAAATCAATGCTACGTCACTGGATAATCAAAGTGATAAACCTTTAGTTGGTTTTGAAACTATTTGCATTTTTATGGCATTGCTGTAAGAATATTTAGTTGCAAAGTGATTTTAAAAATATTTAAGAAATCTTCTATAAGACTTTCATTCCTTTAAATAGATTTATTGAGTTTCCTATGATAATGTTCCAGCTTCCAGATTATTGTTGAATGTTCCAAAAACTTTACTTTCTTTGCTCTGAAAAAGCTCTGGTCCTAAAACATTAAACAAATTTCTTATCTTATCATATTTCTTTTAATCGTTTATCGTTTAGTTAATAAATTTAATCGAAAATTGCACCTTTTGGGATTTAGCAGCCAAAAATTCAAACTTCAATATTTTTTATAATCCATCGTTCAATCATGAGCTTTATTCCCCTACTAACAACATCAGAATTTTTTGAATTTTCCATTTTCAAATATTAAACAATTAAATTTTCATTATAATATGATATTTACTAAGAACATCCATATTTTGGAATAGGATAACAATAATTGGTCGATGGTTATAGATAATAAATTTCGAAAAAATGTCGTCGCTTTACCTGATATTGTTATAAATAGGCGGTATATTTAGAAAAGTGTTTTCATTGTAATTCAGCTAGAACTTTGCTATTTAGTCTTAATAAATAGATATTTGTCAAGTCAAGTAATTGAAAATTTTGGGCAATGAATTAAGCTTAATATTTTAACTTTAAAATGAAATAACTTCCAAATTCAATGGTTGATTTAGCTCGACAATAAAATATTAGATTTAACTTCAAATCAATTTGAATTGATTTTAGAACAAATTTAAGTCAAGTGGCTTGAAAATCAATCTAATTTACTTCAAAACTAAGTCAAATAATGATTCGGTGATTTGTTATTATTAATAATATTGGTATAACGTATTTGATTCTATTTTTTAGAAGTTTCACATAGTTTCTTATCTTATCAAAGTTAAAATTAATAATCGAGAAGTAAGTAGAAAAAGTCGAAGATAATTTTTTTAGTTATAAAGTTAATGTAAAAATAGTTTAAATAAATGTCTTCTTATGAAATATTGAAAATTACACTTGGTTTTTAGTTTCTTAACTAACAAAAATAATAAACTAAAAATTAACTGCATTTTTATTTAATTATTTGTCAATGAAACATTTCGTAGAAACATAAATCAACCAATTAAATCTAAAAATCAGAAGATATTATTTTAAAATGAGTTAGGTACATAAAAGGAGTCCTAGAGACAATGCTCAAGTTTTCTCGTGAAACTCTACAAAAAAGAATCAGGTGTTTGTTCCTCAAAAAAGCCGCTAAACTATTTGAACGGAAAGCATATACATTGACGATTTTTATTTTACATACGTTGCTTACTAACGAGGCCTTATAATGTATTTATTGTCTTTACGTGTAATGAACTTTTTTCTCATATGAATTTTAATTCGCCTACTTTATCGAAGTAATCAAATATTACAAACACAATCGGTCCATTTGACGTCGCCACTGTTAGAATTAAAATAAAAAAGAACAGTGCTCAATATATTGAAATTCAATATTTGTTTAAATACAAAAGATAAAAGTAAACGATAACGCCTGCAAGATTTCAACATGTTTTTTAGTCTTAACAAAAGGATACAATATACAATAGGCTTGGTCGACGCTTGATCCTTCAATACAGTTTTCTTTTCTTTTTTTTTTTTTTTGACACATGGCTTTTCTAAAACAGACAAAAAACTACCTAGAATAGAACGATTTTAAGGATTAAATGTGGCAAATTGACATCGAGCACACTCTAATTAGGATCAAGGATGCATTTAGGTGCATTGATGCATGACCACCCACTTCGATGAAATATCTTCAAAATCCATTATAATTTCTTAAAAATATCAATATCTAATATTTTATTATAATTGTTGCTCTTTTTATGTATATTTAGATCATAGTTTTGATTGATAAAATTTGTAAGTAGTATGTGGAAAGGTTAAGAAACTATGGCTATTGTTATGTTAAGTAACGTGGATGTTAATATGAAATTGCGACCATTCTTCAGCCAGGTAGGTTACCTCAAAAACAGTAGGCGAGACTCCAAAGTAAATTATGTATAGACATATCTTGGTCGAATGTCTAACGCAGGTTCGGCATAGCATAATTAAAGCCTCGAGCCAAGCACAACATAAAACCAGTGTAACGTTCCGTCAAGATTTTATACTATTACCACATAAAACTTATAGAAATATGATAAATATTTTTAATTAGCCATTTTATAAGAATTTCTTTTCAATTCGATTCATTGTTTCAAAATTATACGTTTAATTTATTAGTCTTAAACGCATATCAATTTCAAATACTTCATTTGTGACATGCAATTTTCAATAGGTACACTATTTTCTTTATTATCCTTTTAGCCTTAAGAGAAATGTTATTATAATTTAATGGCGTGACATAGAAAAAGGTACAGTAACAACTTAAGCATGCCAAGAACCAGCTTAGTCCCTCTTTCTTTTCAACGTCTTTGGTAACGTTTGTGATTTTTTGCCCTTCGCTCGTTTCTTTAGACTCTATTTTGGCCAGCAGCTTCTTTTATGTTTGTAGACGGTGTCTTTTTTTTGCAGAATTCCTATTTTTGATTGACAAGAACTAAGACATTGAAACAACGAAATACTACATCAAACGAAAATTAAATACATTCGAAGATCGCTTCTTATAATTGAACTGATTGGAAAGAAATTAAATTTTTCTAATTTTTTTTTTTGGATAATATAATAATTTCAAGGAACTTAACGGGTTTGAATGATTGAAATTATTTTAACATTTTTTATTGAATAAAAAATATTTTTTTGGATTAGTAATTAGATGTTTAAGATAATTAATTTAAACAGGCTTTGTTACGATTTGTCGTGGTTATAAATTATTAAAATACTCATTATAATTTGAATTTTTAAATGAATGTAACGAGCCCTTGAGTCTACCTTGCGTACGATTGTTCCAATGTTTGGTTTTTCGAGAACCTCGAGACTGCTTTGACTAAAACCGCTCCGATTGCTTCAATGAATTCATTGAATGCCTTCTTGTGTTTTTTTGTAATATTAAATCAAAAGTTTTTTTTTTCTATACATATTAAAAATAGTAACTTATTGAATGAAAAAAAAGATTGGTGCATGCATTAATGCATGCGTAAGATGTGAATTTTTTTCGAGTTTATACCCTTTATGTGTTGTTTTTGGCGTTTAAATAAATAGAATAGTTAACGAATAATTTTTTATTTATTTAATCAAAAATGCACAAAATATGTGTATTGAGACCTAAATTATGCTTTGCACAGTAAATTAGGGATTATCAAGTCAAGTAGTTGGACTTTTTTTTAAACAAATTATGCTTCAAGTTGTGACTTGTAAACGAAATAACTTGTGAAGACAATATTTGACTTGATTTAACATTTAAATATAAATATTGGACTTGAGTTTGTATTGATTTTAACTCAAATTGAGAAAGAGTAGCTTGAAAATCAAGCCAAGTAACTTTAAAGTCATATCAAGTAGGGAGTCTCAAGAGTAGACATAAGTCAAATGTAGGTCGGTAAACACTCACAACATCAACAAAATAACTGATATTTCATAATGTTTCATAATGATTGTTTTTTTTAAGTGAAACGTTTTATATATCGTCTCAAATTTTTTGGCCTGTCTTTCGCATGTCGCGTGTTATATTCTCGGCAAGGAATCGGCAAGTGTTCGGCAGAGCTCGGCAAGCTTGTTAGCTATATACCATGTCGTTTTACCAGGGTTGTTCCGCGAGTTATATTGCTAAATGGCTATTTTCCTCTCCATCACAATTCACAACGCAACGTTTTAGTATATTATAAGTTATTATTAATTGTCAATCATATTTGTATTGGTATTTGTGTGTTTTTATCAGTGTATTGATATAACTGCCGATAGAGTTTGTGCTTATAGAGACGGGAAAAAGGCTCCTGGTGGTTTGATTTAATTTTTATAGTGAATTTATTAAAATTATTAGAATTTTCTGCTGGTGTATATGTTTATGTATGTCGAAGCGATAGATTGTTTAGTGGATGTTTGTGTTAGTGTGTAGCCCTTTTGTCCAGAAACAATTTTTTCGCCACAACCAACTTTATTTAACAATGATTGAACATGATAGGTATTCTTGAAGTAACTTTACAATAGATAACAACAGGCAGATGATCGATTTAACAATAATCAACAAATTCAATAATGAAAATAATGAAAATAACTTTAGCCCTGTTTGGTAACCACTGACAGCATCTCGATTTTCCCGTGGTTGTATAACGTTGAACCCTTGGTAAACCAGGGATATCCTATCATAAATCTTTTGAAATTGATTTTGATTTTGTTTTGGTCCACCTGAATTAGTTCCATTTCATTAATTTTATTTTTATAATATTATTTATTAATTTGTTATTATTTTATAATATTATTTTTTAATATTTTAAAATAAAAGTGGACAGCAATGGGTCCTTTACGTCACTTTAGGCATCATTTATCAATTTTTTACTGTACTTGATATTTCCCAATCGCATCTAAAGAAGTTTCACTTCAAAAAATATTAAATTCTAAACACTCAAAACGTTTTTTGTTCAAAATGTATGGAGATAATAAGTAAATAGTATTAAGTATTTTTTAAAAAGCAACACATAAAGCAAATGTTACCACATATTTCGAATAAAACCGTCTATTATACATTTATTAGTCGGAATAATTTTACGGTATTGCAAATATTATTTGTTTCATGTAGCTACGTTTAATAAATTAAATGCAATATTTACTAAAAATAAAACATGCTCGTATGTCAGTAACTTGATTGTAATGTAGACAGTACGATCTTCTACTTTGCAACCTGTTTTAAGCGGGAATTGGAGGATCCAATACAGGTATATTGTAATGGTATAAGCCTTGCAAATTTCATATGTACGTTGAAGATAAATATCACATGAAATACGAGTACAATGAAATTGAAAGTAAACATGCTTTAGCTAGAAGTTATATTTGATTAAGACTCTCAAAGTCTCATTAAAAGTACAAATTTTCATTGCTTCAACCACTTAAGATTTATAATGAATAATCTATTTTTAAATAAGGCATATCGAAGACAATAGTTGATGAAATAATTTGCAAGACATCACTTTCGTTATCATACGATATTGTGGTTTTGTTAGGTTTCTTCTTGGTCAGCATTGATATGTATACAAGTGACATGCAATACTGAAGACATAATTCTACTCGAACGCATATTATTTGTTCCAAATTTAAAATCGATACTAACTGTAAATTCTTCAAAATAATATCACTAGTATATATGTATTAAATTTTTTTTTATAATCATTGATTAAAATCTTACGGTTATCAATAAAGTTAACCAGTTAAATAGGAAGGCAGTGAGTAAATCTTTCACGCGTTTGATTTATATTTTTATACACCACCTGTAACTGCGGCGTTTTGATCAGTATAAGAAACGGTGGAAAAAGAATTTCGATAATAAATTCCGAACAACTTCCAGAGGATTAAAAGTAAAATCTTAACTATGTATTTATCTTATTACACGATGAAGAAAAAGCATCGTTGAAATGTTAATGTTTTAGTGAAAATGTTTTTAACTTCAATTTTAATACAGGAACGTTTATGAATTGTCTCCAAGAATCTGAGAAACGAAAAAAAAATCATTAACTAAATAGATTAAATCAACAAAAGCTTTTTCTAATTTTTACTTGAATCAGTTATAGAGCAAAAGAATCGAGACAAGTATACCATATAATATGAAGAAATAAATTGAGCTGCGATAGAATCTTTTTTTCTTTTAATAAAAACTGAATAAATTAACTGGTTAAGATACAACTTTCAGGATTACTGGTACAACAATTTATATTAGTTATCATAATCCTAGTCATAAATTTATCTGTAATATAATATTTTTAAACTAATGAACGTGAAACATTTGATTTTCATACGAAAATAACTCTGATAGCTGTTACGATAATTCATTAAAATGCGTTCCAATTAAGTTGCTACTGGTACATAAGAATAAAAAAGCGATTTAATTTCATTGTTTGAGATTTTTATCAAATTAGTTAATGGGAACCTCTCCACGCATAAAGATTATAGAATTTGACGTTGTCCTTATGAGTCTTGCATCTTAAACGCTGACAAATATGGGAATAAAACTCAAGTCGAATAAAAGTCAATCTTGCATGAATACGACGTAATATACTTTAAAATCTTTGAGAATAAGATAAAGTTTATCTTTATGAAGAATGGTATTATATTCATGATTTAATAAACGAAGTTCTAGACAATTTTTATATGCTTTCTTTAACCCTTTACTTATCTTTATCTTAACTATTTTTAAAGTTGTTTGTATGGTTATTGTTTTTATTTTATTTCAAAAAGTCTATGGTGGATTTCTATAATTTTTTAAGAAGTTAAGTTCATATAAATTATAAATGCTTTTAAGATTTTTATTGATTTTTATAGTTCAAGAAAGTTTCAATAGCTATTTGCATATAATAAAAGAAATTCTTGTCTTCCGATAAAATGTTATAGTCAAACAAATGCAGAAATAGTTTCCATCTGTTTTATTTGGCTTGATTTCAAACTCTCTTGACTCTATTTTCAAGCTACTTGCCCTAATTTGACTTAGAATGAAGTCTAACTCGGGTTAATTATAAAAATTTAAATTTTATATATCAAGTCAGGAACTGATTTTGGAAGTTATTTCGTTTAAAATTCATAATATCATTCACAATTCATTTAAAAAAATGTACCTACAACTACTTGGCTTTATGTATCGCTAATCAGTGTTAAACGTTAATTTGCCCATGCTGATACTCGACAGTGTAACTAACTTATTTACAAAGATATATTTTTGTCGGAGTCATCAAACAGGAAATGATGAAACATTATGAAATTGATGAAAGGTGAAACTGAATTCCGTGTCTTAGGATGTATCATGCTTCAAAAGAATTTTTTAAATTGATAGTTTATATTAAAACAAAAATGTTGGCGCCAAAACGAGCTCTTAATATCATTATTAAGATTTGCCTCAATCAATTTTATTATGTTCTATTTAAATATGACACAGGATTTTTTTTTTAATTTCATAACTTTACAACAGTTTATCGTAACAACAAAGAAGGGATTTAAAGCAAATTTCACGCTCCACAAAAAAGCCTTAGAACAAAGTTGGTAAATATTGAACATTTTTAATTTATGTTATTTTGAACGCTGTTATCTGTGAAACGGCTGATCTCAGGAACCTTGTCTTAAAGACCTTTTTGTAGAACGTAAAACGTCCCTTAAATTCCTTTGTTTAAATTGATATTACAATGAACTATCCCAAAGTTATGAAATTCAAAAATAAAACAAAAATCATTTGATATCTAAATGGAAAATTAAATAATGGATTGAGGCAAACCTTAATATTGGTATTAAGAGCTCGGTTTGGCACTAAAATGTTTGTTTTAAAATACTACCAATTTTTGGACACCATGAACATATATTTTTTTTTTTTTTTTGAAGTAACATATTGTCTTAGAAATAGTGGTGTAACGTTCAAACTCATTTGGAAAGTGCAAGCTTTATTGATGAACTTTTTTTTCTATATAATATATCCCAAATATATTTGGTTTCTGTGGGAATTGTTACTTCTTCATGGTTGAATGTATGATGATCAAATTTTTTGTAAGTCTGTCTTTAATTTTGGTACAACATAAACTATAAAGCTGTGGTTGGGGAATTTTTTTTACCATTACCCTAATATTTTTTGCGTAAGTCGATATTACCCCCTAATTTGAAAAGGAGACAATCAATTTTTAAAATTAAACACTTTTTATTGATCACCTGACCACCTATGGGCGCAGTGGCTATAGCAGTAGTTCTCTTCACTTTATGCGTCAAGTGGTACGAGTTCGATCCCCGTTGAATCCTAGACTTAAAATCTTAAACCTAAGATTACAATTGACCAACAGAAATTTTTTGTGCTTAGACAGTCGTGATATGACCTTAGATGTTAAAGTGACTTAAAACACCCAAAAACAAAAAAAATATTGAATAAATTTTCACGGAAAAACAAGTTGCATGAAAGTAGTACGTAATAGACAAACAAAATAAAATTCTCACATTGGAGCAAACAAAAACTAGTTGAAAGCTTTGCCAATTTAGATTTTAGAGAAACGATCTTGCTTCATGTTTGATACAATAACTTCAAATTTGGGGCTTTTTGATGTAAGAAGAATTTGAATACAGTCTTCGGGGAAATCAACACGTTTATAAATAGCCATGGCAAAAAAAAATCCTAATTACCCCCAAAAATTTTTACCCCATTTGGGGTAATTTAGCCCGGTTTTCCGACCGCTCCTATAAAGCATACTTTTAATAATAAATCTATCTAAAAAATAAAAATAGCAAAAGCTTTTCAAATATACATTAAAAGACGACCAATTATTTGTAAGATTTTTTTTTTGATTTGTGGTAAATTAACAAAATAGGTAAAATTTATTCAACCCCTTAAGGATCAGAGGGAGGGGAGGATATTTTTGTAATTATTTAAATATATTTATGTATTGTACTTTCTTTTAAAAAGTGTTGCGTTTCTCGTTCGTTTTAGTTGCCTCTATATATTATATCTGTTTCCAATTGTTTCTAAATTTTTTAACGTTTAAAATGCTTAATGCGTTATTAAATGTTTCAAATAGTTAAAATTTTCAACGTTAACGCAAATATTTCATAGCCTCGTAAAAATTTACTGCGCTAAAATATACCAATCAAAGAGGTAGGTAGTTAAAATAAAATCATGAGATTGTTTCGAATGATCTTTCAAAAATTTTAAAAAATGCCTTTTACGAGAGTAATACGCGTATTATTTAAAGGAGAGGAACATTAACTTATCTTTTATATTTACGACACGTGAAACATAAACTCATTTACATTACATTTGTGCCTTTAACAATTTCATCTTAAATTATTACTCTCCCATACAATTGGATATATCTACTAAAGTATATTATTTAGATATCCTGACACTTCATTACCTATTTCAGAGAATTGCATTATATAGTATTATACAGTCCAAGCATGTGATACTTTTATGGAGATGTTTTACTATCGTTCAATGCTTCGATGGACTTCGATGACAAGAAATCCTGCAAACTAAAACGTTAATTATTATACTATGTACATAAATAAATTGATCGGATTTATTATCGTATTTTAATAACTTTATGAAGAAATTTTTTTTTCTAAGAGTCGTTTAATTTGATTGAATATGTATTAAGTAAAATTACCTCAGGGCTTATATAAGAGATACACTTTTCTCTCTGTAATCGTTTTCAAAGACGATTTAATAGACTATTGTACACCTGTATACGATGTCAATTACCTCATTTTAGCGCTAGTATAAGTCATCGGACAAAGACAATATTGAAAAATAATGTTAACCAAATTGAACCATTTGAAAGAAAAATATCAAATTTCAATATGTCGGAGAACTAAGCGCGAGGAATTCTCGAGATGCATTTTTTGGATTCAGCCGATCATTAGTCTTGTGAGAAGGGTGGTGTAATTTTTTTTCGTAATTTGAGGATGCGCTTAAAAATAATTACAAAGCAGAAGTTGATAAAGTATGCGCGATGCTGGTGGAGACTGCAAGTTTTTTGCCGTCAATATAATCGTTACATGAACTTTTTGAGTATTCATTTAAAATTATTATAACAGTGGAAACAAATAAATTTCGTTTTGATTGAGCATTTTATCGCTTCGTGAAGCTGAAGGTTATAAATCGTTTCTGGTTGTACACAGTAAACTTTGGTGGTTCTATTTGTAATTAATAATCTTCATAACACATACAATTATATCATACACCAATATGAGAAAGAAAAAAAGTTTGCCCTGTTGGCAAGTCGGTAAAAATAATCATCTATAATTTTTTTATAATTTATTACCATCAAACCTGATGGCTTAAATGAGATTTCTCAACTTTAAGACTCAAACAATTACTTGTTGTATTATAGTTAAACATTACTATTATAAAACGTGAAGTTTAGTGTTGAAATTAAAGATAATATGAAGTTCGTGGAAGTGATAAAACTCTCTGCAAAGTTGTCTTGAAATTTTTCTTAAATTAATTAATATTTGTATTGTTTTAAAACAAATTTTATATACTTGTAAATTTTATAAGGTTTCTATGATCAAATAAACTTGTAATTGTTACATTAATTAGGAGCGTTTGAACTAATTTCTAAGTTAGTTTTTCCTTAGTAGAAACTCTTTATAGCAAGCGTATTCAAAGTCTTTTATATTAAGTTTAAGTCATGTGGAGATTTTCTTTCTTTGCAGATTGAATAATCTTCATTTAGTCTCCATTGTTTCTTGTGTTAACACTCGAAGAAGGTACCTGCAAATTAAAATGCTTACAGCCTCAACTATTAATCTTTCAAATAACTGTACAAATACTCCCATAATCATACCTTCGGCCGAGTATAATTTCATATTGTTCAAGTTTAAAATTGAAACAGCCAACGATTTTTCAATACTGTTTAAAGATTTTTCATAATTTACCTAGAAAATATTGAGAAAAAAATCAGAGTACAAATAGTTTCAGTCACGTTTGATGTCAACACAAAGATTACTATTCTAATGAGTTAATTAAAACGTTTCTTTTTGAGTTAAAAACATTAAAGCAAAATTGATAAAATCTGCGTAATGAGACTGTGTTAAAATAAAAACTTTATGCTCGTTTTAAGAAATTATTCAATTTGTTTTTTTACTTACTTTTAAAAATAAATCAATAATTTTCAATTTCAATTAATTGATTTTATTTTTAAGTTTTTACTTCTTAACGTACGTTAAGAACCAGAGTTTTTATAGATTTAATTATATTTTTTTTATTGTATGACGAGTTTTTTCCTAGTGTTAATTACTTCGTAAATGTTCAGAAATGAAAAAAATAAGCCATGCTACTAATACTAACATAATTTTTTTCCAATTTAATTAAGAATGTTATGAATGGTTCTATTGTATGAAGTAAAATGTAATATTAACACCTGAGGTTAAATTAAATTAAACATTTGTTAATTAAGTAATTACAATATTAAAAAAATAAAATATAAATAAATGAGTTTAGAGGAAAATATAAGTTGTTCATTATGTAAATCAAAGTAAATCTAATCCTTATAAAAATTTTGCACATAGTTAATCGTTAACATTTAAAGGCAATCACAGAGCTTGTATAAAATTGCATTTTATTTTATTTGTAATTAAAATGATTCTATTTTTAAGAAACAATATCGAAGTTAAGGCTAATATATGGAGCTAATTACTCGTTATATATTTACTAATTGATCATCTGTTCTAACTTGAAATTAATAATATCTTTGTAATAGGCGGATACAAAAATAATAACTTTTAATTGGATCTTGTTGAAGTGAACGTCTATAATGATTCTTCCTATAGAAATGCGATTGGAAAATGTATCGAACTTATCGAAAACTTAATGGTTTATACCTATCTTGCTCAAAATTTCATATTTTGTCAACTCAAAGACAATTTTTTTTAAACATTCAATGTGGCATTAAAGAATTTGCTTAAACTACTTGACTTGGCTTAAAATCAAAGTCAAACTCAAGTCAAATGTTGATTTTGAAAAATACTATTTGTCTAACAATAAGTCAAGCATGGAATTTGAAAGTAATTTCTTTTCAAAGCTTAAATATTCACCTCAATTCTTTCCACAATATGTCCAAATACTTGAGTTCATGAATCCATTTGGTGAAAGCATTGTACTCAGATGTCTTAAAAATGTTTTTTGAGGAAGTTATATTTAAGAGGCTCAAATTAAACTGTTGAAGAATTCATAATTCTGAAATAATTTTTGAAGCCTTGAAATAGTATAGATAGTTTTAAGTTCAAAATAAATTCTTAATTTTAAGTTCCTGATGACGTAGTTTTTCTAAAATGATTTTTAATGATATCTTGAGGTATTCGTACTTTAAAGCTTATATTGAAACTAAATTCAAATATTTTAGGTACTACTTATAAATATTTATGACCTCAAAAATATGAATGCTTTTTGAAGACCTCAACTTTTTTCTGTGCAAATCAAAATATGAATTCTTGAAAACCAAAATCATTTTAAAAACCAAATTTAATGAAAAATTGAATTTATTTGGAACTTATTGCGCCTCTAAAGAATTTCTCAAACAGCATTTTCTGAAATATTTTTTTTTTTTTAATTTTTGAAAAAGTATACATTTGAATTAAAAATTTTAAGTTCCCGATGATGTATTTTTGAAATTATTTTAAGCTATAATACTGAATCAAAAGTTGTTGAAAGTTTAAGTTTTTGAATATTTTGATGTAAATATTTATGATTTGAAAAATATGAATACTTTTTTAAGAAAAACTTTCTTTTAAATTTCATTTATTGGCGTTTTAGCTGCTATGGGTATGTCTCGACTTGGTCAATAAAAGTCTATATAAAGTTATAAATGGTTGATGTCTTTATGGCTCGCCAATACTCCAGAAAACCCGGACTCTGGAAGACATAAACTTGTTTTTTATAGGTATATTTGAATTCCTGAAGACATACTTTTAGAAACAAATTTATAAAAGGATAAAATGAGGTAATGAGGTTGCGTTTTTATAACTGAAAAATTGTTCTATCTAGCAATGTGAATTTTTGTAAAGGGGGCAATAGAATATTTTGATCTTAGAAAAACGCATTATTCTTCTGGAGTTAATTTTATAATTTTCTGTCAAACTAGCTTACAGGAATTTATTGAATGTTTTTTCGAAAATTATAATTTAGATACGCTTAGCGAAGCGGACGAGCATGAGCTTTTCATAATATGTTCAAATCTGACGTCGAAATCAAAAATATAAAATAAAAATGAATTCATTTTGAAGTCTTAATATTATGCTTTGAGATTTAAGTGAATTTATTTTAAAGACAACAATTTGAATTATAAATTCGAATAGTTTTATAATTTACAAGTTTCAAACATGATCACAAAAAGAAAGAATGTCAATGTTTACATTTTATTTTCATCGAGTCTTTTATTACCTTTTGTCTAAACTTTTCTTCAAGAGGAAGTAAGACGTTGCAAAATGTTTGTCGAAAATTTTAAATTTAGAAATCCAATCAAATCGAAATCATAAGTATTATTATATATATTAACAAAATAAATATCTTATATAAATATACAGGACATTGACTTTAGCATTGGATGTTAGTGCTATTTGTTTCTTGTCAACTTTTTTAAATCTCGAAAATTAGTCTGTGTAATTTTCTTAGCAAATATCTACTTATAAACTGTTTTATGTTTCTCACAGAACGGCTATCGTATATATATTTTCGCTTAAAGAACACATTAAAAGAGAATTTAAGAACAGGTCTGGGAAGATGAATGGAAATGTTTTTAGTATGGTATTGGTTTTGTTTTTATTAAAATTGAATTGTTCCCCCTTTTTAAGTGATTATTCGTGTGAAATACCCTTCGTCTAACACTGAAACGGAAATTGTAAAATAATTCCTTTCTATAAACATTAAATGAATGCGACTTATTCGAAGATGTTTAAATGAAGAAAGTTTTAAACTTGAAAAAAGACACTAAGATTACTTATAGAATTTCGATTTTTGTTACGAAGGATTTTTGTTTAATTTTAAGATTCGATTTTTTTAAAATCTTAATTGTTTCAGTATGAAATGTATGAATGTCATGATTCTGTGTAGCATTTGACCTATAATATGACTATAAAACACAAAAAAGCCGGTAGATAATTGGGTTCAGTGAACCTTTAAGTGGTGTATATAGACCATAGAAGATTAATACTGTTAGTGCTGCTAAAATTAATTTTTTTAAATCAGTTCTCATAAGGAAAATAAAAAATAAAATCCATTTGACAGATAACATTTTATTTACGTGCAAGTAAATATTTTCCGGCGATTATAGTCAATAATTCTTATATAAAAAAATTATCAATAACGAATTTTATTTTACTTAACAAGATTTTATCGTTACTTTAACTTAAGAAAGAAACAATAAATCCCTATCATGTGTATATTTGCCATTAAATTCGGTCGTTAAGTAGCGTTTTTAGTTTAACACATGTTGTTTCAAAAAGAAATTCCTTTAAACATACTTAAGTACAAAAAAGAACAGAAAGGCATTTGTTAAGAAACAAGGAAAAATTATATTGAAAGCATAAAACTTGTGTCGCAAAAAAAAGATAATAAAATGGCACATTTTCGAGTCCTTGGCGTGATTTTATTTTTTAACATTTAATGCGGCCAAGTAAAAAGCAATGATAAGATAGCTCTATCAAAAATTTAAACTAAATTTTATTTGTGTTACGAGACGAATGCCATCATAATTGCACTGTTCGTATCAAGCAAATTGTTGCATCAGTGATAAAAATTATTTGTTTGATTTTTGCTTCCTGCAAGTCGCATATTTGTTAATTTTATTTTAGTCTGCTAATGTGAAAATAATTTTTATTAAATGTTCGTGTTAAACGGGAAACAATTTGGCATTTCAAATTGAAAAAAATACTCTTTTTCCTTACACAATAGAGAGCTTAAATTGAATTTATGTAATTCAATCACTATTGGTGTCAACCCTAACTTCAAGGGCAGGAAAAATTGTATTTTTTTTTTTTTTTGTAAATTTTCGCCTACGATTTTTTACAAGTATGTGGGTGATTTTAATCTTGTTGTAACGAAATTATTATCTGGTTAAACACCAAATTTAGTTCACCGGATATATCCGTTACTTCCTCCAAAAAAATCTTCCGATTCGATTATTTTCAGCTTTTACTTATAAGCTTAAAATGTTCGGAGTATACTCCTTAAGAACTAAATTTTATATATAAATATATAAGGCGTGGTACAAATTAAGTTATATGAGTAGTGAAATCGAGTGTTAATAAAACACAAATCGTTACATTTTTTCTATCTCTGTTTTTCTTATTTAATCAAAACGATATTTTTCTCAAAATTTTTCATAGGCTTTTATTCAATAGTTAGTTTGTAGTTGTAGAGTACGTTCAATTATTGATTGTTGCAATACTACAAACGGCTGTATATTTTAACGAGTAAACTTTAATCTCTCATCAGAGCTGACACGCGATACTTCTCTTTTAAATCTTGAAGAAAATAAGTCGATTATTAATGATTAAATTACTTCAGAATAAAACTCAATGTTGGTGTACGAAGTCGTAAAATTGGCGCTTCGGTCGTTCAAAGGATATTTTTTTTTTCTTCGCCAACAATTAAAGACAGATGAATTGATGATTTTAGACGTACCATATGTGAAATATTCCAATTATAAGATGCACTTTAATATCATTTGTCATCATGAAGTGGTATTTCAACTTGCGCGATGCCCTTTTTCAAAAATCGTAACTTTGATTCGCAACGGGGGTTGGTCTCTCGACATAATCCTTCAAAGAATGATGCCCACAAAGATAAGCTAATAATTACTAGGAGTATTATTAACTGCTGTGTTGTAAAAACAAATAAGCGTATATGCAATTCATCTTTTTTAAAAATCTTGTTACTCAAATACAATATTTTTCATTTAAATTATTTGTGTTATCTTTAACGAATGAAGGAATTTGAGAGATTTAATGGAAAATGAATGCAATAAAATGAATAACTTTACATGCAGACTGCCTGGCGCGTCTTTGAAGTTATTCATATCGTAAGAAACGTGTTGAATATAAAAACATGTTTTAAAATATCAAGTACAATGAGATATAAGATTTTTATTAAAGTAAAGGTAAAACTACAGTCGCGTTGTTAACCAGATAAAAAAATTAAAAGCCAAATTAATACTACAATTTCCCTTGTTCTGAGATAATAACCTAAAAGCATGTATGATTTAAGTTATTACAAAACAATAACCTTTTTAAACTATTTAAAATCTACCAAAGTAAAAGTAATAACTGGAAAAAGACAACTAGGACATTTAATTTTATTGTCAATGAATCTGAATCACGCTGTCATTTACGTGACCGTTTGCTACATGAAAATTGAAATATGCCGCTCACAATACCACACTCCATAATGGTGAAAATTTGCATAAAAATGAAAGATGAGTTCATTTCCTTGCGAATCAAATATCAATATGTTTGTCTTCAATTTAAATACGTATCAAATACAACTTTTACCAGACAGATAAAACATTGACGACAAATCATTTTGCATATAGACGATAATTTCATGTATTTGTAACGCGAAAATCAATCATCTGAATTTGAATATAAATTTATAAACTCACCTTGAACGCAATAAAGTTTTAACTTGAGGAAATTTTCACACATCATTGCCGACGTAATAAAATGTACTGCAATCACAATGATTGATGAAGCAAACTTGTCTTGATGGGATTGCAGATTGTATATTAAATCCGTTTGTTATAAACATAATCAATTATCGAAGTAAAATATCTTTAATTTTATTAATAGGTACTTTTCCCATCATACTTTTAAACTTTAACGTTACTTATTTAAGCTGAATTTATTACGATAATGGAATTAGTAGTAAATTTCTCAAGAAAATTGTATCGTTACTGTCCTCAGAAGGGTTTATTAATTTTTTTATATACTGATACCTAAACGATGATGAAAATTTTTTTCTCTAGAAGAAGGCGTGAGAGACCACACAGAAGCCAAAACTAAGGGCAGAGAATTTTTTCTTTATTTTAAAAACTTGGTGAATAGTTTCTTTTTTGATGCCTCGGTCTAATACACATCATCAAGTTTAATCTTTAAAAAAAGGTTATATTTACTCGAGTAAAATGACTTGCACTAAATTTCGGTTTTTATTAAATCAAAGGAAAACTCTGATCAATTGATTCACTAAAAAATCCAACTAATCTTAAAAATATTTTTCTCCATATTTACCAATTTCATAAAGCGTTTCATCAAACCATTTCAAGGTTCATGATTCATAAAATACCTTTGTCAGGTTACGGAAAATTATTTTGGACACGCGACTTGTATAATTAGAAGCGATCACGAGCATTTATTGGAATCATATTATTGGATTTGAGCTCGTTAAAAGATTTTATTACTTCAAAAGCACGTCTCCAAATGTCTAAGAATATAATTCACGTGAGGTCTTGTATCAACTGTTCATTAATTTAAAGAATTTCCATTTTTAGAATTAAATTTTATACTGTGTAAAGAAATTGTTTTTATGGTAATTCATTCATGCAATGAGAGAGGCATGTTCTTGATTTTGAAGAGGACGTCGTCATGAATGAAAGGAAGTTGACTTTAAAATTCTGCACATGTTTCAATAGTAAATCATCGCTCTGAAGAATGGACAACTTTTACGTGACAATGGAGCAAGTGAAAAAAGTACTAAACTTAATGGTACAAAAAATGAACTAAATGTTTTGTGTAACGAAATATTTGAACTGTTCAAAATCTGGTCTTTTATTTTATGAGGCTTGTAAAATTTTAAATCATTGAACTAGAATCAGAAAAATATTTTACAAAATTATCTAATTATTACTCAATCAGTAAACATGTGTTTATACAGATTTTTTCGAAGTTCTAAGATTCATTATTTATTTAAAATTATAAGAATTTGGCTGAAATTATAATAAGTAAAAAAATAAAAAGTTTTCTTTAAGGTCCATGGTTTCATTAATAATGAACTAACAATAAGAATACCAGAATTAAAATACTTTACCTCTTAAACTATCTTAAAATAAATAAATAAAATTTTTTTTCGCTTTTTTTTAATCGTCTGGAAAAAGAACCATAACAACCCGGTGACATTTATTACCTTTGTTAATTTTAAATTTAATTATTAATTGACTTGACTTTATACTATTCTTTTTAACTAAGTATCCTAATTACTATTTACATTAAGATGTATTTAAGTCTTTTGTGCTTTACAGCCTCATTATCACTATATGTGGCTATTCCTCTTATTTCCAAATTCTCATTGCACTGACAGTCATCAAGAAATTTCCTTGATATCCCTTTTACATAATTCTTTATTAAGGGCAGCCTGTTTCTCTATGCAGCTCCCTTACTAGAGTATATCAAGGTTTGTTCAGGGAAACCTCAATAATTTGTTTTGTGTAACCTGGATATTTTTATAGTTACTTTCGCTAGCAAAGCTTCAGCAAGGAGCTGCGTAGGTCAGCATGTGTCTTACAATTGATTTGTAAAGCAATATTTTATTTTTTTACTAAGATCGAGTTTCGATGTAATAACGGGAATAAGGAGACAATTATTTCCTTCCCTTTTTGAACAAGCTCATTTATTTGAGGGGTAAACGTCAAAGAGCGATCCAAGTTTAGTCCCAGATACTTAAACGAGGTGGACCCCTCCAGATCTTTTCGTTCTATTTGTACTTGGTGTAGTAACATGGTCTTCTTTTACTAAATACAGAGCCTTTGTTTTAGAAATATTTATCAAATTTTCCATCTAGTAAAATATTTAATCAGTTTGGACAATCCCTGGCTCAGCCTATTTGTAATAGTATCCATTCTCCACGATGATACATCTAGTGTCGTGTCGTCAGCTAAGAGAGACACCGTAATATCTTTTCTCACTGGTACTGGTATGTTATTTACAAATATCGTAAATAAAACTGGACCTAACACAGAACTTTGTGGAGAAATTAAGTTAACCATCAACATCGGTATTAACAAAGCCTTTATAATTTTTTCTGGACTGGGACCAAACCGTTAAGTTAACTCCCAAGTTAGCAAGTTCTGAACATTATCATTGAGACCATTGAACAATTTATGTTCACTGATCTCTACAAAAGAATGAATAATATAATGCTACACTATCGAGTAACGAGGTAGGTAAAATAAAATAAGGTATAGAGATGAAAAATATTTCTAAACCTTATAATTTTCTTATTACCACTGTCAAATTAACGATTTTTTTAAACTGAGGTCAAAACGTTGAATTGCCATACTCATTAATACCTCATAATACCTATCTGTGGAATAAAAAAAAAAAGTTTAAAGCAGCAGCTTTTGGAACAATATTAAACATGAATTTCCCAATGATCTTAATATATTGGAATGACTAATGTAAGGTAATTTCACTATTGAGTAATTATACTATCGATATAGGAAAGATAAAGTGTGATAAAAATGGAAAATATCTCTAATTTTTAACATTTAAGTGGAAGAAGAGATAACTCGTTTCGTCAACCCAAAAAAAAACCCAAGCTTACTTAGCTCAAATAACAAAATATTCAAAAATAGCACTTTTTTAACCAACTTAAAAAAAAGGTTCTCAATTCGACTGTATTTTTTTATGTTTGTAATTTATTTGGCTATAATTTTTATTTTTAATTTAAAAATCAATGGGATTCCAAACATTATTTTTATTAAATATTTTGAATCAATGAAGAATAATTTTAAAAAATACTATAAAATCTTGATTAATAGTTACAAATATATAAACAATTTAGTAAATTTCATTGTTTTAACGTTTGTTCCTTATTGTTTTGTGATGAAACAAAAAAAAAAATCAAAATTTAGTCAACTACAAGTGAAAGGGGCGAGCTTTTAAGCTAGTTAATGGAAACAAAATTGAACTCTTCAATTTACACGACATTACGTAAAGATTCGGTTTCTTACCTCAGATACAACCTTTATCATTTCAAAAGAAACTATTTCAATTTCAAAAGCAACTTTCTTTATTAAAAATAACATTTTTTAATATCGATTTTAAGAAATATTTTTTTGAAATAAAAAATGTTGTATTTGAAGTAAAAAACTATACTCTACTATTGTATAGTGAAAATGAGGTATCAAAATCGGGTTACAACTAGCAAAATTTAATATTTTTGTGTTTTCGCTTTTTTGGTTCTTCGTCAGGTTTTTCACAGCAGAGAGTGTTTTCTTTCTCTTCGCAAAAAAGCTTCAGATTAATTTTATTTGTTATTTCATCTTCATCGTTCTTATCGTTCTTCATTTCAAAGCTCTCTAGGTGTTGATTCTCATTTCTGTGACATCTTCGACCCATGAAATCACGGACAAACCTCTAATTGGTAATAAATTTGTATTTAAAAGAAAATATTATTTCAGCTACTTGCCTGGTAATATTTGCCATGTAAATATTGACCATGTTTTCCATTAAGAACAGCCACGTAAAATTTATGCAAAACCGCATCGCGTTAAATATACAAAATTGTTATGATAATAAATAAACTACTGACAACATTCGTACCATGACGAATGTTGCATTCAAGAGTTCGTTAAAGGACTCAGCCTAACGTCCAAATTTGATAAATTTCCAGACCTCACACAGATATAAAGTTATAATTTGCAATTTGACACACAGCAAAGAGGCTGTTATTGATGAAGTGTGAAATAATAGGGGCATCTTTTCATGTAACACTCTCATAATATTTTAATGATGCTCGAAAAAATCGAAAAAGAAAATACGTTGTTACAAATTTCCTAGAATCTTCCAGGAAGATTTACAATACGTAAAATGAGTGTGTCGTAAAGTGAATGACATTTACGTCCCATAAATTTAATAAATGCAAAGCGAATTTTTTTGCATAATTTAATATAAGAGTTTATATATGCGTATATAAACGCATTATATACATCAAAAACATGCATTATAACATGAAAATAGTTCTTAAAGAGGTTTTGTTGAAGTAAAAAATGCAATGTTCGTATGCACATTGAAGTATTTACATTTTTAAAAATAATGATTAACAACGAAAACATTGAGAATGTAGCTTAACAAATTAGAGCTTAAAAATACTCTCTATATATATTTGACATACTTAGTCATAAAAAACCAGATCATCTGATTTCAAAGAAATTTATAAAGACATATTTGATTCCTTTTTCGTACTCCACGTGCCAACCTGCACATAATTCGTTTACTTAATTGATCTCCCATAAAAACAAATAATTCAAATTCGATTCATTAAAATTTATAAAATTACAAATTAATAACGAATGAAAGACCAACGTTTTTTTTTTCAATTTGGTCGCATAATTTAAAAATAAATCGATACTTAAAATTCCTTTATATAATTAATAGATAATATTACATATTAAAATAATAAAAATGTTAAATCGATTAAGAACCAGTCGATTAAAAGACGAAAATCTTTTACGCTTACATCGTTTTATGAATATTTTTAGCGAGAAATAAATCCTCAAAATTAAACATTTAAACAAACTTTAATTAAAAGGTACAAATATAAAGATATTTTATAAAGTACCTTTTAAACCTTTACCGACACAATTTAATCTAAACATTGAAGTGGAAATTAAATCGATTTTAAGAATGCAAAATCATTTAACTTCTATAATGACATTTTTTGTTTCCATGTAGGTGGTCGCCTTTGACTGCAAGATCTTTTCCATATAAACTGTTTTTTACCTACTTTAAACATTGTAGGTTCTTGTCTTTCACCATGGAAAACAATAATCATTTATATTCCTATCAAATTAGAACAACTTTTACAGAAAAAGTTGTGTTTGAATTAAAAAAAAGGTTGAATAGTTTTGAATGAGAATAGCTTAGCTCCACACCCTTCGATTTCTAAAAGTTTGAACTTTGAAGATTTAAAAAAATGTTGAACAATATGTTTCATTATGTGTTATCATTGATCAGCATAAAATTTTATCACGAATTGTATCATAAATGGGCTTTTGTTATAAGGTATAATTTTAAAGAGGACAAATTGGGATTGTTAATATAAACGAGCAATTAAAATCAAAACACATGTAATTCCTTCGACTTTTATGGAAACCCTTTTAAAGGTTTAAACATCAGCATACTTTTTTTAAGAACTTGGCTTTATTATTTTTATTACAATCGACTTCTGCGTAAAAATTAATTTTGGGCTTTTGAACCGGTGAAAAATTTTAAATGGATGTATAAAGTTGTTATAGATCATAGAAAATCTATGTCGTTCAATATACGAGCTTTCTTTGAAAAATGCAAATGTTTTAGAATTGATTTTCATATAACATAGAGTGTGGTACAAAATTGAATAAGTAGGTAGTGAAATCGAGTGTTAACTAATAGTAAGTAGAAAATTCGTTATGTTTTCTTCAATCTCAGTTTTAGTAATAGCAGATATTATTATTATGTATAAGTTTTGTTGTAGTCATTGATTTTTAATTTATTTAAAAAGTTTAAACATTAATTTAATCATTGAGTTTTTATCCATTTAAGGCACCGTTTTCTAGGTAAACGGTTAGTGTAAGTGTAAGATCTTTATGAACATTATATTAAAAGTCCACACCAATCGGTTTTTGATTTTTTTTTTTGAATATCCATCAGAAAATATTGGCCTGAGATGAAAAATATAAAGTATACATGCAAAACTAAAATAAATTACATTTTGAACAAACCAAGTCATTGCATTGTTCTCCTGGAACACCTATTTGTTAAGTTAGAGGGGTGGACAACAATAATAAAAACTAATGGTCAAATTTGGGTACTTATTAATGCATACTTTTGGTAAGATTAATAAGAATTCCCAAGAAAGTAATTAATGAAAAAAGTATAATCAAAGAGAGTAGTGTTTCCTAAACAGTGGTTCGTCAATCACCGGTATCACTAGTGATTCATCAAGTCAAATAGGTGGACATTTTTTAAAATTAATTGTGCTTGATATTTGATATTATGTAAATAAAATAACTTGTGACGTCAATGGCTTTTTTGATTTAACAACTAAATTTTAATCTTTAACTTGAATTTGATTGAACTTCAAGTCAAAATTTAGGCCAAGTAGCTTGAAAAGCAAGTCAAGTTATTTTTAAATCAAGTCGAGAAGTGAATCTCTAGGTATCGCATTAAAATTAATAGGTAATGTTTAATGAATTAATATAATTGATAAGTAGTTAATTAAAAGAAATTATCTCCAGCGTTATCCTCCAAATTCGTTTATTTTCATATGCTGTTATCTATCGAAACCTAAACGACTTAGATTTTTTTATCGGCATTAATACACTTTTAGGGGTTGAAACACACCTTCAAAGTAATCTCTGAAAAATGCATTTACGTAGTTTTTGCATACCTCCAGTTTTTTTTGGAATGTGATTTTTTAGGATTAACTAACATAAAAATTCGACCACTTAATGGCGCAGCGGTTAGACTAGTTGATCTCCGCTCCACGCGTCAGTGGTACTGGGTGCAATATCCGTTGAATCCTTGATATAAGATTTAGGACCTAAGGTTAAATAACCTATAGAAATATTCTGTGTTCTGACAGTCGTGATATGACCTCATATGTTAAAGCGCCTTTAAAAAAATTAATAAAAATGTTGGTATATAGATTAATATCGCTTGAGTCCAAGGAAAAAATTTAACTAATAAAGGAGAAAATATAATCTAATTACAGAGTGAGAGTGAAAAATTTTTACTCTTTTATTTAAAATTAATTTAATTCAAATCTAATTAATATTTTAATGTTTCATGTTACCGGAACTTTATAGGTGTCACACCTTATATTGCCCTTATGATAAATCCAATCGACATGATGCAAGCATCATTTTTTAAAATTTTATTTATACGTTTATTCTGCAAATTCAGACATAGTTACAAAAGCTGCAAAATTGTAGTTCGAGAATATTCAGAAAACTATTTATAAAGACTACAGTTAATGGAATGAGTTAATCGTTTTCAAGATAATGTCTAAGGAAAATGAAATCAATCTTCCAAAAATCTATTTATTTTTTAACCTGACTTGTACATTTTTATGTAACATGATTAAAATATATTTCTTAGTGCTTTTTTTGGTACTTTAGATCTTTTTAACATCTAGGGTCATGTGAAGGGTCATTCTAGAGTCACGACTGTCTAAATAGAGAAAATTTCTGTTGGTCCATTTTATGTTAGGTCTAACTTCTTATAGGTATTTAAGATTTAATGGGGATTAAATCAAGAACAACATGACATTTGGAGCGGATATCAACTCTAACTGCTGCGCCAATTAGTAGACTAAATTGATTTATTTTATCAAATCAATTTGCTTTTCATCATTTGACTTGATTTTTAAGCTATTTGACTTGATTTTCAAGCTATCAGACATAAATTTTGTTAAAAATCAATCCAAACGCAAGTCAAATGTTAATTTTTGAAATATTAAAATAAGTGAAACTATAAATTTGCAAGTTATTTTACGCCAAAATTTAAATATTTAGCTCAGTTCATTGCTCCAAGTACTCAAATACTTAACTTTATGAATCACTAGAATCACACTTAATAAATACCCGTAAATATCAAAACAAGTATGCGTAAAATTTACCTAATTTCAGTATTTTAAGGAATGTGTTTATTTATCCCGTTATTATTGTATGCATATGCCAAGGAAATCATTCATAAGGAACAAACTCCAGGCAGGCATTTTTTTTATTTAACGTACAATTTTATGAAAAATCATACTTCTCATATACAAAAAAATTATTTATCCATTTCGGTTTATAAAGTTACGCCCTTAATTTAGAAAATATTTTAATTTTAATCAAAGTTAAATAAACAAAATATTTAAATATTTATTAAATCAATCATCATTGATAGCATATATCAACAGTGAAATTGCCTTTTAAAACAAACAAATAATTTTTAAATAAAAAATATACACTACTTCATTTTAAAATTGATTCATACAGTTGTACTTTTTAATCTGCATTTATATCTCAACTAAAAATGTCTCATGGACTGGCATAAACATATCGTATCTACAAGTAAACAGCGATTGAAGTGGTTGACGACTGAAAACCATCTTTAGGCTTTAAAAGACTTTCTCAAAGATTGAAGTTTTCCATCGACAGACAAGAGATCATGAAAACTTAAGGCCATCATGATATTTTTTTCAGTGCCGCTCAAATAAAACGCTAGGCCCACCGTCTTATTTGAATAATAACCGATAAAGACCATTTTTAAAAAAAGTTTTTTTCTTATCGCGGCATCAATTTTTAATAGGTAATAAAGGACCATTTAATAATAGCTTGACTTATCATAATAATATAGATTATATGTTAAATATGGTTATTTTATGACTATACAATTTACTTGTCTAAGCGTTAGATATTTGATTCATAGTTTTTTGATGCAAGTAGAATCAAGCACAGAGATACATTTTTAAAAGTCATCAAATTGTGATAAGTTGATATTTTATGAAGCACATTTCATTTGCATTTTTTCAGATAAGAACAATTAAGTGAGTTGCAATGAAATTAAATACGTTAATGTTAATTAGTTGCAATTATTATTTTTATAGTCTGAGTCGTTATGCTACTCTAGTGGGAGTTGGCAATTTATGTACATAGTTTTGACTCAATGGGTGTAGCGAGATTAATTATTATCATAAGTGAAAAATGTAATAAAAATCAAAAAATTTTGGAAAAATTCCTTTTGATGGTACAGAATTCCACGTATATTCTTTTTAAATATCACAAAGTTCAGTGCTGTATTTGAAACTGTTTATATTTAAATAATGTATCTTTTGTATGTATAATACTTATTCATTTTAAGAACAATTCATTGAAAAAAAAAATTCAAAATTTTTAAGTGAAAGAGTTCTTTTATTTTTATTTTAAATATTTAAATTAAAAACTACGCCATCACTTTATTAGAATTAAAATATTTTTTTTTCAAACTTACACATCTTTGTAAGTGGAGTCATTTTGATTATACAATCAATATTTGCAAATAACAGATGTAATGTATTTGATTAAAGGAGTGCTCAGTAGTTATTTTTAAAAAAATTAGTCACTGTTTTAAATTTTGTTATCGCCGAGTGAAACAAAAATCAAAGACTAAAATCAATTTCTATTTATATTTTTATTCTAAAAATAAATTTTAATTTAATTAAAAGTAAATGCCGGTTACTTATATATAATAATAATATTTTGACTGTGTTTGTAGATGTTTTACAATAAAAGGATGGTGTGGGATGATCAAACTTCCTGATGGGATGTAATAATCCACTGTAACCTCGGTTACATCCTTCCAGTAACACGATCACTATTTACATTAAATTACATTAAAAAATTTTCTACAAGAAACTTGCATAACTTGTCCTAAAAAAACCAATTTATGATTCGTGACCAGAATGTCTTGAGACAAGATTATATCATTCTTTTTACACCAATGATTAAATAGCTTATTATTTTTAACAATTTAACGATAGCTTTTATGTGAGTTAATTCTGTTTCTATTAAAAAAAAAAACAAAACAGGGTAATTACTTTTAAGTCCCCTTAATTTTTTTTACTAGATGAGACATCTCAACTAAATCAACAGAATGAAAACTTGAAACATCAATTAACTTGATACGAGTTAGACAAATATAGGAGTGGACGTGTAATGACCAATTATAAACTATAGAGAAAAACTGAATATAACGCTATTCAATGAATTCAATGTAGGTACATGAAAAAATAACGACTAAATATTATAATGAAGAGGTGAAGACGTAATTGAAGGGAACTTTTAAAGCGATGAGAAAACTATTATGTTTAGTAAAACCGACTAAACATTCAAAGACCATCTTTTAATGATATTTCTAACAAGATAAGAAAGTAAATATTTTAATTAATTAAGGTTGTGTCGTGCACTCATGTAATAATCCAAGCATGATGTATATGGGTAAAGGCAACAGTCAAATTTTTTTTAAATTAAATTAAACCTTTGTCGAATATTCGAGGATAGAAATAAGACAAAATTATTGAATTAAAAATTAAAGTTATCATTTTTTTCTTTACGTTCCTGTAAGTCAAAATTTTTTGATGGAGATCTTGTAATAATTCCTTTTGTATTCGTCTTTATATTCATAGTAATTGTTAACTTTTACCCACACTCTATTTTGCAATCTAGGTACCTAAAATTGTAAATAAATAGCTAAATCTCATGTTTAGATTCCCTCGTAATATATTAAGCCATTAAGGGATAGGGAGATAAGCTATATTGTCAACTATCTCAAGCTTAAGACTGATTATCAATAATTAAATGTTTAAATCCTTTTAAAAATTATCTTTTTTATACTCTTATGGACCTGTTTTTATAGTTTGTTTTATTATATATGTATCAAAAAATATTTAACCAATTCATTTAAAATAGGGATACTCAATCGTTGTTTCAAATCTGGCATTAGAAATGAATATCATAAAATTATTAATTTGAAAAACACTTATTAATTTTTTAAAAATTTTTTGTTGTTTTATATCGAAACTGCAACAAAATTGTGGAAAATAAATTTATGATTTCAATTTGAAAAACTTACATAATTTAATTATGCCTATGTATATGTATCGTTTTACTCCTTTAAACTGGAAATTAATTCGTTTTAATTAGACAAAACAGTTTTATTTCATCAAAATGATCTCAAAAAGTTCAATTCTCATATCTTTTCCTCTTAACTCCAATCAGTATGAGATTAACACTATTTTCTATCATATTTGATGAATAATAATTGAAAAAGATCCATTTCAAAAAAAAATATAAGCAAAAGTAAAAAGGCAATAATGCATAATAAAAGCGTTTTTCGTTGATAAAAGTTGGTCGTTTAGATTTTGGTTTTTGAAGAAAAATTACACACCTAGATAATGAACAAAATCAGATGGGGACACCTTAGATACTTTCTCTGTAAGTCATATGAATTGAAATGATTAAATTTAACCCATTAAAGAGATTTCATCATAAATGAGCTTTTTAAATTAAATTGAAAGAAACCATAATTTTGATACAAAATTAAAAATAATGGCAGTCTCAACTGTCATGACAGGAAGTTTTAGAATCTTTTTGCTTGAAATTTAAACTATAAAAATGCTTTTTCTCCGTTTAAACCGTATTTCAACCGTATCTTATTTGTGAGGAAAATGGAGAATATTTCAGCAAATAGATCAGTTTATAACAAATCTAAGGTTCAATTATTGGAGGCATTTCAATTTATAAGCAATCAACGTTGTGAAAATCAGTTAAAACGGTCTCTGAATATAAGACATTCATTGATAATCATAGTTTTTCTTTTCTCAAAAATCTTATATCAATAATTAACCACAATAATTAACATATTGCTTGTTAAATTGTTAATAGCAAATACTGGGATATATTTTAAGTTACATTTTTAGTTTCTTGTGTATCAACTGGAAATATTGCATTAATTTTATCTACTTTAAAATATTTCAGTCCTGTAAAAAAACTCTAAATAACATAAAAGACGTTTGTATGAACAATTGTTTTTCTGCATATTTATTACAAAAAGCTTAATTTGGCAATCATGAAAAAGTTAAACGATATTGAACTACCTATAATCTTACAGTATGTACGCGGATATTTGAACAGTACGTAGTTTTGAGCGCTTCAGATATTGGAAAATTCGAATACCATATGCATCATTTTCTATACACATATATAATATGTAGGGTAGGTCTCTGGAAAACCATTTGTATCATTTTCTAGATAGGTAGGTTTCCGGTAAACCTTTTCATCAGGATCACATGAAAATTGAACATCCACCAACTAAAAGCGCTTGCGCTAAAGCTTACCACATCCTACACATCCTATTGATTATTAAACAAAGAGCCTGACTGGAAAATATTCCCATAAGGCAAGGAAAACCCTTTGTATGATTTTTTTATTTGGAAAACAATTAAAAAATGAAAATCAGAAAACTATTCGAGAACAGTGAAAACACAAATTAATTCTATAGTTAGAAACATGAAATTTCGTAGCTTTATTAATACTTGACATAAATAATACGGTCGCTCCTCCTTATTTGCCGAGGACTGTGTTGCATTCCAACAGGTGTCTTCCCGCCTACACACAAACATACACACATTGAAAAACCAAACATTACTAAAATGCATCCACTTTGGTCTATTTTCGTAGCGATATTAGGAAACCGTGACGTCATCGTCCTCCCGGACTATTTCTGTGGATAGTCGCCTGATAGCTGACATGTAATAATAGCCCCATTTGTGACCTGACAGAAGGTTATTTATGACTTCTACATCCAAACTGCATTCGCTATGCAAAATCAATAACTTGTAGCAGCAAAACATGAAGGGAACCATACTGTATTCATTTACAAACCATACAAAATTATCTAAAATTATTTTTTACTAGCCAAAATAAGATATTTTTCTTTAAAAAAACATTTAAGTAGGTGTTAAATTTTTTTATTTTTAAACGAACTAGTGTAATAATGCCCTTACCAAATACCTATTAAACATCTAATAGCTATCAGGATACCATATAATTACTTACCATCAATTAGAAACCGTTATTTTTTAAATCCTGATCTTCTTTTTAGACGTTAACTACCTTTGGCTGTTGATAAGTTCAGGTCGATTTATTGGTTTTACTGTTTATAATTATTTTAAGCTTCACTTCAACAAACCAGTTAAGTATGTAAATAAAAGGTTTTGTTTTTTTCCTACTTTAATAAGAGGAGTGATGAACTTCAATTCCGGGTTTTCAACAATTGGAATGATAGGTTTCATTTTTATAAGAGCAATCGTATAGATACTTTTTTTCAATTGGATTATAATTAGTTAGTAATTAAGTAATTTTATGTAATTAAAAATTGACAAAAAAAACTTATTTGATTTTCTTTTTGTTTCGTTTCAGTTCGCTGACCTTATTGGTGTTCATTTTAGCAACATTTTTTAGCACTGTACTTACAAGACATTCTTACGTAAGTAAATCAATAAACTATTAATTAATAAATATAACTTCTTCGTTATACTGAATCTAATATTAATATTGACTTAATATTTAATTGAATTTTGTTGTAATTTCAACAAGTGTCTTAAGTAATACTTTTTTAAGTGCTGGAGAAATATTATCAAATACTTAAAAATTAAATTAGCTCAATAGAAGCGTGCGAAATAGTTGCACTAATATATTTCCTCTATCGTCATAATAAATTGTTGGTTTCGTGGGCTGACTTAATAAGTCGAATGTGTTACATTGCCATTCAACCTTCATTCACTTAGCGCCACTTTCAATGTTCTTGACATTGGAATTTCTCTTTCATATGTATAGTTACTTGATGTCAAGAATAAATACGTTCAAGCACTAAAAAAAATGTAACTAATTTTTAAGAAATGAAACATTTATATAAAAAATTACCTAATTAACGTAATTATTACGCAGGTATTAATTATTTACAAATAATCATTTTTACTCAGACACATTGAATTTCAATGTTGAAAATTTCAAGTAATTATTCAGGAACTTTTTTTCCAAATCTTGTTTATTTCATTTGAATCACTTATTGTGTAGGAAAAAAATCTGCCTGAATCCAAAAATAATTCTTTTAACATAAACAAATGTCGTTCAACTATACTTGTGTTATACGTAGTGGGAATTAGAAATTATTTATTTTTTATTTTGATTAAAAAGAATTTTAAACTTTTAATTACATATTATAAAAGGAAGGGTTCATTAACCCCGATCCTGGAAATAACTAAATTAATATCAATAAATATATATAGTAGAAAACGGTTAACACGAAACTGATGAAGCTGAAATTTATTCCATAATTTTGTGTTAAAAGAAACATTATTACGTATTAAATCACATTTTTGCTGTCACACTTCACATTATAGGCACTGTTTAATATTAATAAGTGCTACATTGTTAGTCACTTATAAATATATACATACATGTATTCAGGGGTGGATTTACACACTTGCCCTCAGTAGGCTATTCAAATGAAGAGGTCCTTACAATTTGTTTAATCAATGAAATTGTAATTTTATAATTTATATATGAAATGGTGGCCTCAAATTTGCCGCGCCTAAAATTTTGAGTCCTAGGCTTCAGTTTACTCAGCCTACTGGTAAATCTACTTCTGTATACATTAATCATATTCAATGATAAGAAAGCATTTAAACAAATTTCCCTTTTGTATTTAAGTAATGCTTCTTGTAAAAAAAACAAAAATATTAATTTATAAAAGTATTTATCTCGGATCGCAGTGTTATTTCACGTTGATCGAACTATATTTGAAATGTTTTCGTGTTAAGCTTTTTCTTCTGTATATTGTTGCTGTAAGCATACAAATTCTTGGGTGGCTTTTATTTTTCTCTTAAGTGATTTCTATTAAAACGATGTACCTATCCATTTAATTAAAAAAAAAATAATTACCACAATATATACAAAATTACGTTACATTCAATAAGATGTTATTCCAGCTTAAATTTTGTTAACTATCTAAGTTTTAATTCTTTTTCTATGTAGTGATTTATTGCAGCAATTACAGAGATTGCTTAAAATTTTGTATACTAGAACACTTTGGAAATTGATACTTACTTTCAATGTAAATTAAACACTTCATATTTGTTCTTTCTTTATGTAATTAATATATAGTTTTAAGTATGAATAAATTTTTTTTGACAGTAAAATTCTTCTATCATAAAATTTAAAAACTTTTCACATGGTAACTTTGTATTGTTAACACATTTTTGTATTTCATAATTTTACTGGCTTATTATTTAGTAACATGAAAGTTATTTAATATCGATTAGTATAGTTGGTCATTATGTAATACTGTTTTACTTAACTTCTTATTAGAAACATGTAATTTGGTTTGAAATATCGTTAATAGTTCTGTTATTTAAAGCCGTAGCATGGATGGTATGAGTGGTATTCTGGCACCAAGTGCCAAGTGATAAAGACGGGGCACAATAAAAGTAGCGAACGATATAAATGCCGTTTTAACTTTGAGAATTGTTTTACTAATGCAGTAATGTATTTAATTTTGTATAGTTCTATAGTATTTCAATATACTTAAAAAATTGTAAGACAATGGGGAGAGAAGATTTTTACCTTTCGTACTAGGCGCTGTATTATCATGCTGCTGCTCTGGTTCTGTAATTACCAATTTTACAATGATAAAAGTTTGAAAGACTTAATAGTATCATATACAGCAGTAGAAACGCTTAGGTACCACATGGAAACCACTGGTACCACTGAAGAAACCAAAACATTTTTCGTACTAAAGGAATGGGGTTTTAAAACAAAAGAAATTTTTATGAACGAACCGCCTTATGGCGCTGTGGTTAGAGAAGTTGCTCTCTCCACTTCATGCGTCAAGTGGTTCTGGGTTCGATCACCGTTGAATACTAGACTTTAGATCCTAGACCTAAGTAAAAATTGACCAACAGAAATCCTTTGTCCTGCTTTTACGGTCGTGATATGACCTTAAATATAAAAGCGACTTAAACAAACAAAAAAAAATATTAACATAAAAGTCAAATACTAAGTCCGATATTATTAATTAGTAAAGGTACTAGAGATGCAACGAATAGTGATTTGGCCAAATACCGAAAACAGAATTTTCGACTACACTCTCGACTGAAGAGCCAAATATTCGGCCGTTTCATTTATGAGTAAATCGTATCAGGAAACGCATTATTTTTTATTAAAAAAAAAAAAAAAATTTAACGGCAACCGATTTTTATTTACAAAGTATTCGCCTAAATCGGACACTAGATCCATATAAGTAGGGGTTTCTAAAGTCAAAGCAGGTTCCTACTCGAGGAAACTTAACTCAAATGCAGAAAAAATTATTTTGATTCATCATCATTAATTCTCTCTAATCGATTTTCAATTTTAATTTGTAATTTAAATACATATAATTTCGAAATAATTTTTTTTTTTTGTTATGATTTAGTATTTGGTATTTGGCCGATTAGTACACAATATTAGGCAGAATACCGAATATTAAAAAATGCAGCCGAATAGGCCGAATACCGAATAGTAGCCGAATATTCGTTGCATCTCTATAGTGTACTATTGTCTGAACTTCGTTTTAAGCGTTTTCGTTATAAAAATTTTCTACTGCACTTATGAAATTTACTATCAACATTTTTTAAGTGATCTAAAATTGATTAATTTCAAAAGTTTAAGTTAAAAATAAAATTTATCTTGTAACAATTTTTCAATATTACTATAAACTATAGAAAACGTAGATTTCTATAGTTAAGGTAAAATAGGAAAAAATAATAAGAAAACTTACTAATTGCTTAGGTATACATTTTGTTGATTTTTTATGTAAAACATGTTTACAAATTAAATTTAGTATTTAGCATGGAAAATACATAATAAAGTCAACAATGAAAATGTTTGGCAATGGAATATTAACGATCTTATGTAATAAACTGTAACGGTTGTACTTTTTTCTATTGTAATTCTCAAAAAAATTAATTACGGGTTTTACAAATTTATTTATTTAAGTTTATTTTAATGGCTTAAGGAATTTAAAGTTTGCGTTAAACTTTTCTTATTAAATGGGAAGTTGTAATGTTATATGTAAATAGGTATGTATTATATCGTTTGATCATATTAATTTAAAATATAAATAAAACGTGGTTTGTACAATGTTTTTGTCACGCTGTATAAGTTTTAAGAATTTTTTGTTATTTGTAAATGTTTTATTTTCAGGATTTAGACGATTTAATAGATATAGACGACAATTATCAAATAGAAGAAGTTGAGGAACACCATGGTCGATATAAAAGACAACAGGGTGCAGGATTGTACTTACCAGAAAGTTTTGTGACTGATGAAGACAATGAGCGCGAGGCAGGTCCTTGGGGTCCCTGGAGTGCTCCCACGGAGTGTTCCCGAACTTGCGGTGGGGGTGTTTCGACCCAAAGTCGCGAATGCACACCGGGTTACCGATGTCAGGGCGCCTCAAAAAAACACTTTTCCTGTAACACACAAGTAAATATGACACTCTAAATATATTTTAAGATTAGGCTTTTTCAATTGACTTCTAATTCCATCAACATAACTAAATTATCATTTAAACGTTGCAGTTGGTGAGAACCAATTAAAAAATATTTGAATCATTATATCTACCAAAATTTTCGTATGACTTCATTATATTATAATAGAAAATGTTTTAATAAGTATATTCATGGTTTGATTCATGATAAACGTCCTATCAAGCTCTAGATAAAAATTTATAATTCCCTTTGTTATTCATATGTGTCGAAAAACGAGTTTGGTGGGCGTAAGGTAACTTAAGGGCAACCCTTCTAAGGATTTATAATTCAAATACAAAACGAAGTAAATGATTTTTTTTAATGGATAAAAGTCATCAATTATGATTGTCGAAAATCCAAAGTGTTAGTTTAATTTTTTTCATCTTCTTCATTTCGAATGTTTATTTTACCAAAAAAAAAAAAAAAAAATAGAATATTTAAATCTTTAGACTTCCCAGCTTGAAAATACTTGAAGATTTAAACAAACTTGAAATGCATTACATTTAAATATTCAAATATAAATCATTTGATTTAAGCCATTATTTTGATACTACACTAAAACTTACGTAGAATGTATTTATCTGGTAAAATATTGCTCAAGTTCAAACTCTCTTTGTTCCGCTTTGATAATTTTCATAAAGTGCATTCAAAAGCAACACATTGTGTGGTCGTGATATTTTTTTATAAATTAAATGCTAAATATGTACTTAAAAATCCACGTTTATGAAAACAGTAATATGCTTTGTTTAACCAGGATTGTCCAGATAGGGCAGACTTTCGTGCTCAACAATGCTCTCAGCACAATGAAGTTCCCTTCGAAGGAGTTCGATATGAGTACGATGCATTTCATTTATATTTATATTATAAGATTTTGTCAATGTTAAATATAAAATGTTTTTAGTTGGATACCGTATACAAAAGCTCGGAATAAGTGTGAATTAAATTGTATGCCTCGAGGAGAACGTTTTTATTATCGGCACAGTTTAAAAGTCATTGATGGGACGCGTTGCGAAGCTGAAAAACTGGATGTTTGTGTCGATGGAAAATGTCAGGTAATTCTCGGATTTTTATGTGAATAATAATCGAATCATTTAAAGTCTAATAGCAATTAATGTCATGTTCGACGGACACGTTAACATAATCTATTGATATTTAAAAGGGTTATTTTGTAAAGTTATATTACTTAAATTATAGGGTTGGGGCAAGGTTTTTTTTTTCTTCTTTTCAATGTTGTTTTTTTTTTTTTTATTTTTAACAAATGCTTAGCCTGTGGGGTGCGATATGATGTTGGGCTCGGGTGCTCGTGAAGATCGATGCCGACAATGCGGCGGAGATGGGTCGACCTGCAACACTAACAATGGCCTATTGGATCAACAAGACCTTCAAGTGGGTCAGTATCATAGCTATAAAATCAAAACGTTGTATAATTATATATACGGAAAAGAAAACTTGTACATGACTTTTAATGTTTCAAAACTTTTTCAAGTACCTACATACATAAACTTGAGATAACAAGATAAATAATTTAGCCATAATAAAAAAAAATAATATTAGAGGTATGGTGGGACACTAGGTTAAAATAAAGTTTTTCTGCTATTTTAATTATTAAATATAAAATGGAAAACGGTTTTACTTGTTCACTGTAGGGATCAAAATATATTTTCATTGTGAAAGAAATTTTTTTGTCTCTACTTATTGTTACAGTTCCTAGATATTGATTTAGGCCCCTCATATTTTTTAATCCGAATATTTGAATCATATAGAATAATTTGCAATCATTACTATTTTAAATCTTCTTGTTCTACAAAAGTAAAAGTTATGTGTACAGTTAAGACAATTAAAATCATTGTATGCTTCCCCTTTTAGACCACGGTCGATAATTTTTATACCCAAAAAAAATTATAGTAGGTTGCAACCCATTAAAAAAGGAAGAGAAAATAACAAAAATGAAAGGAAAAATAAATTACGGTCGATTGGAGGTGGGGAAGTGGAAAAGGAGGGTGTTTTTAAGTGTAGAAACGGTTTATTTAGATTTCCGACAAAACTACAAGTCCTATGGAAAAAAGTTAAATGGCAAAGTTGTAGATAATAATTAGATCTACAACTTTTGTACCTACACTTTTTTCAGATAAACTCAAAATTTATGTGAAATATTCCAATAACTAAGTTTTTAATTTTTATTTTTATCTTTTCCAAAAAAAAAAATCTATGAAATTTGTTAAAAATTTACTTTTTAATGTCCCATTTTTTTAAAAAGTCGGTGAGCTTTTTGTTTGTTGAAACTTCTACTTTCTGATGGTGTAAAAAATATATACATTACAATGTTAAATGTTCTCAGATTTTGAGATTGTGAGGTTATGGGAAAAAAGTGTTAACACAAAAGTTGTAGATCTTCTTATAACCTACAACTTTTCCATTTAACTTTTTTCCATAGGACTTGTAGTTTTGTCGTAAATCGAGATAAACCATTTTTACCCTTAACCCCCCCTTTCCACTTCCCCAATTTAGATCAACCGTAATTTATTTTTCCTTTCATATTTGTTATATTCTCTTCTTTTTCTAATGGGTTTCATCCTACTATGATTTTTTTTCACTTTTTACTATTTTCAATGGTCTTAGCTCTGGTTTATTACTTAATTGTTTTTTTTTTTTTGGAAAAATTTTTGTTTTTCAACGTTATTTTAATTAAGACGAATTTTTAAAAATATATTTACATTCAACTACTCTATGGCTATGGACTATTCATAAGATTCAAAAGATAAGGAGTGACCGATAATCGAACTCGGGGTAGTGACCATTGTACAATCTTTCACTTTTTCTGGTTTATCCCGCATTCGTTAAGAACCGTAACATATAACGTGCTATAAAGAACTTCAATATTTGCAACATAACTAATTTTGTTGTTGTGATTCCAGGCTATAACGACATACTCTTAATCCCGGCTGGAGCAACTAATATTCTTGTGCGAGAAATTTCACCCTCCAACAATTACTTAGGTTTGTAAATATCAAAATAATGACCCCGAAAAAATAATGTAATACCTTATTTTTGATAGCCGTTAGAAACGTAAGTGGTCATTACTATTTAAATGGAAACTGGCGAATCGATTTTCCAAAAGCGTTACGTTTCGCTGGTGCTATATTTCATTATGAACGAAGCCCACAAGGATTTGCAGCTCCTGATACTATAACATGTGTAGGACCAACGACAGAACCAATTTATATAGTCGTAAGTATTACAAATTATAGATCAATTAAGAGTTTATCTCAGTGTATTTTTTTTTAATTAACGCTTCGAAGAATTGACGGTATTTAAGATGTTAATGTTCTTATATTTGTTTTAACTTGAATATTTAACTATTACAGCTTTTATATCAAGATCGTAATGTAGGTGTTGAATATGAGTACAGTGTTCCTAGAAATATTACTTTAATACCAGAAGCTGATTCTTACTCTTGGATTTTCGATCAATTTACTCCTTGTAGTAGTTCATGTGGGAATGGTAATTATAAAAATTAATACCTTTAAAGCAATTTACTGATTTTTTTTCATTATAACTTAAGGGTTTCAAACTCGCAATGTTTATTGTGCCGGACGTCGCAGTCTTGACCCAGTAGACGATACTCTTTGCGATTCTGCAATTCGTCCAATCGCTAATCAAACTTGCAATATAATGCCGTGTGCTCCTCAATGGCTTGAAGGTCCTTGGGGTAATTGCAGTACTGTTTGTGGAGATTCTGGGGTTCAAACCAGACAAGTTCAATGTGTTCGGGTGGATTCAAGCGGCCATAACACAGTTATTGATGACCAACAATGTAGTGGTGCAAAGCCTTCATCTGAACAACAGTGTAATCGTGACGTCGATTGTCCTAATTGGCATATAGGACCGTGGAAACCGGTATTTATTGAAACATAAATCAAGTGGATATAATAATAATTATTTTTAATTTCAGTGTGATCATTTGTGTGGCAAAGGAAAACAAACACGAGTCGTTAAATGTTATAGAAAAGATCCAAAAGGAAAAATAGAAGTTTTGGACGACAATGCATGCACGCTAACTTCGAAAGATCCAAATCCAGAATCTGAAAAAGAATGCGAGTTGCGTCCGTGTGAAGGAGTTGATTGGATTACATCTGAATGGAGCGGGGTTTGTCAATCTTTAATTATAACAATCAGGAATAGTTTTCAATCTAATATTTACTGTTTTAGTGTGATGAAGCGTGTGGTCCTAGTTTTGAAACACGAAAAGCACATTGTGCTACACAAAAAGGGGTGACATATCCTGACGAACTCTGTGATTCTGATAAAATTCCAATTTTAAAAAGAAAATGTGAAACTTCTGCAGCCTGTGAACATCAATGGTTCACTTCACAATGGAGTGAGGTATTTCATCCTTTTTATATCACAAGTTTTACTTTTCTTAAGATGTATTTAACTTGATTGTAGTGTTCAGCTAAATGTGGAGAAGGAGTACAAACCCGTAAAGTTTTTTGCGGCGTTTTTGAAGGCGAGACTATAAAAAAAGTTGAGGATGATAAATGTGATATCGAAAAGAAATATAACGACTTGAAAAACTGCTCAGCCAAAGAAGACAAATGCACAGGTGAATGGTACAGTGGACCTTGGAGTGAGGTAAATTATAAACAATGGCTAGTATTAATTTCTTATTCAAACATTAATTAACTTAACTAAATTGTAGTGTTCAAAAGAATGTGGTAGTGGTGTGATGACACGTAAAGTAATTTGTTTAGCCGAAAATAAGACAGTGGAAGCTAGTCAATGCGATGCATCAAAAATACTTTTCAGTAGCGAATCTTGTAATGATTTTTCATGCGGAGCGGGTAATGTGAAACCATCATTTTCTCAATTTTCTGCAAAATCCTTAATCAAATTCTTCTTGTTATTAGATGAAATCATTCCCGTCGACGTAACAAAACCTGTTTCTGAAGAAAAAGAAGGAGTTGAAGTATCGGCAGTAACAGCAGTTTCAGTTGGAGAAACAGAAAGTGGAGGCGAGAGTGGCGAAGAAGATTGCGACGAAGATTATGAAGATGAAGATGAAAGTAGTGAAGATGACGCAGATGAAGATTTTGATGAAGAAACCGAAGAAAGTGAACAAACTGTAAGTTTATCGAATCACATCATTTGGAAGAACAACAAAACTTATATTTTAATTTTAAGGATTCAATGACAGACATATCACACGTAACAGAATCATCTCTTTCGACTTCCGAATCATCTCATTCGACTTCCGAATCATCAACGTCAGATGTTTCTTTAGCATCTGAAGAATTGATGTTGAGTGATGCCACAGGAATTACAGACGAAGACGAAACATTTGCAACTGAAAGCACTGTAGGAGAAGAATTGATTTCTAAGGACTATTTTGATTTATCAACAGCCGATTCTGGATCAGGCGATTCTGAAGCGACATTAATAACAGATTCTGTAGCTTCTTCAATTTCACCACGTTTATCGTCGGATTCTGCAACAAAAGATACAGAAACTTCTTCTGAAAGTAGTTTATCTTCTGCTGCAAGTGACAGTGCATCATCAGATAGCACAACAGAGAGTCTCCTGCAAACAACTACTGAATCTTCTGAATCCGAACAAACAATATCAGATACAGCAGCTTCTCAAGATTTTACTTCTTCGTTAGATTACTCTCCAAGCTCTAGTGAATTATTAGAGTCAACCAGTGAAACTTCTTCCAGTTCTGATACTTCCTCGGAATCACCATCAACTAGCAGTGAAACAACGACGGATAGTTCTTCAGAAACAACCACTAACAGTCCTTCCGACTTAACAAGTGATAGTAGCACAGAAGGCCTTTCTACCACTACAGACGCTTCTTCTGATATAACAACTTCTCAATCTTCCGAAGGAGTATCTATAATAAGCTCAACTTTAAGTAGCTTGAGCGACTTTTCAACTACTATCATCAGCAGCATTTCTGACTTTACGACCAAAGAAGCACCTTTTATTGGTGAAGTTGACATAGCAGAAGCTTCGGAGGAAACAAGCGATGCGTCTGATTTAACAACTATAGAATCAAGCTCTAAAGTAACGGAATCTGATTTAACAACAGTGCCTGAATCAAGTACCGAAACAGGAGCGTCCGTTTCTGATACAGAAACGACAAGTGAAAGTATTTCTACAAGTTCAGTTTCTGGTTCAAGTGAATCAAGTGAAAGTGCAACTGAGTTAACATCAACAACTGAGGTTTCAGGATCAACCGAATCTGTTAGTGAAATTTCATCTCTTTCTACAGAGTCATCTAGCTCTACAGAGTCATCTAGCTCTACACAGTTATCTAGCTCTACAGATAAGGCTTCATCTTTGGGAAGTGAGGAAACTAGTGAAACAGAGGAGACCACCTCTTCATCAGTGTTTGTAGAGATTCTTACAAGAGGACCAAGAAAATGTAAAAAGAAGAAGTCAGTTTGTAAGACAAGCACGTATGGATGTTGTCCCGATGGTAAAACGAAAGCTGAAGGACCATTTGACAAAGGTAATTGCTATCAAATAATAGAACAACGTTTTACTTAAGGTTCATGTTTTTATTGAATTTTTAGGTTGTCCATCACCGAAAACTTGCAACGAAACTAAATTTGGATGTTGTCCTGATGGAGTTTCACCTGCTACTGGGCGAAAGAATAAAGGATGTCCGTCACAACATTGTGAAGAAACATTGTTTGGATGTTGTCCTGATAAAAAATCTATTGCTCAGGGTAACGATAACGAAGGATGTGTCATTGAACCACCACCACCAGAATGTGCAAAATCAAAGTAAAATGTATTTATTTTAATGAAGTTCAAATATTAATATGTTATATTTATGTTTGTGTAGATATGGTTGCTGCCCAGATAAAAAAACTAAGGCTACCGGACCTAAAAAAGCCGGCTGTCCTAAGGACTGCAAAAAAACTAAATTTGGATGTTGTCCTGATGCTATTACAGCAGCAAAAGGAAAGAAACATCAAGGCTGTGCGCCAGGTATGGAAAACAATTAAAATGAGTGATAAGATTTGTGATTAATAAATAACCAAATGTTTTAATTAGAATCAACGAAGCCACCAACAGTTGAATGCTCAAAAACCAAATTTGGATGTTGTCCTGATGGTGGAAGTGCCGCTACTGGCGAAAACTTCCAAGGATGCGGAGTTATCAACAAAGATGATTGTACTCAATCGTACTATGGATGTTGTCCAGACGGAAAAACTGCTGCTCTTGGTTTACAAATGGAGGGCTGTAAGCTGCCGTGTGATGAAACACCCCATGGTTGTTGTCCTGACAAAGTTACTCCAGCACATGGACCGAATCAAGAAGGATGTTGTTTGGCCACGCCTCACGGATGCTGTCCTGACAATATTGTTCCAGCAGAAGGACCTCACTTGGAAGGTTGTGGATGCCAATACAGTAAATTTGGATGTTGTCCTGATAATAAGACAGTCGCTCGTGGTCCTGACAATGACGGATGTGGTTGCCAACACACTGAACATGGTTGCTGTCCAAATCGTTATACACCTGCTGCTGGTCCAAATTACGAAGGCTGTCCTTGCTATACCTTCCAATTTGGATGCTGTGATGATGGTGTTTCGATCGCTAAAGGCCCTCGACAACAAGGATGCGGATGCCAACACACGGAATTCAAATGTTGCTCAGATGAGCGCACACCAGCGACAGGGCCTAACAATGAAGGATGTGATTGTGCTTCTTCGAAATATGGATGTTGTCCCGATGGACAAACAGAAGCTCAAGGCGACAACTTTGATGGATGTACCGATGTCCCGATCAAACCTCAAGGTAAAAATTAAAAAAAAACAGTTCTTTTATTTAAGAAATTATTATTTTTAGATGCTTGTTCACTTGAAAAGGATCGTGGTTCTTGTCGAAATTATACTGTTAAATGGTTTTATGATATGGAGTATGGTGGATGCTCTCGTTTTTGGTATGGAGGTTGTGACGGAAATAATAATCGATTCATATCTCAAGATGAATGTAGGGATGTTTGCGTTGAGCCTAAAGGAAGAGGTATTTTCTTTTTTCAAAAACTTAATTTTTGTTTTAAATCAATTATTTACGTTTAAAATGAATTTTATAGATGCATGTTCTTTGCCAAAAGTACCTGGTCCATGCGAGGGCTATTATCCTACTTGGTATTATGATCCTACTAGAAAACAATGCGCTCAATTCATTTATGGAGGTTGCTTAGGTAATAACAATCGATTCCAAAGTCGAGAGGAATGTGCTAATTTGTGTGTGGTTTCGGAGAGCTCAGGTAAATACATATAATCTTAAAAGAATCAAGAAGAGGTATTTAATATTTAAAAATCCTTTCAATAGAGGCTTGTGAACAACAGAAAGAAGAAGGCCCTTGTGAAGGCAACTTCCCTCGATGGTACTTTAACAAAGAAAGCGGAACTTGTGAACAGTTCACATATGGAGGATGCAAACCTAATAATAATAATTTCTTAACTGAACGAGCATGCCATCAGCGTTGTCTTGAACCTGGCCGACAAAAAGGTATTGATTTTTTTTATACATACTTGTAACACAGTATTTTCGCATGGATTAACGTATTTTAATTTCTTGGTTCTGGTTTGATTACTTTTTAAAAATATTGCATGCTGTATTATGTAGATGTTTGCCAGCTTCCTAGAGAAAAAGGCAATTGTTCAGAAAAGTTGCCTAGATGGTTCTTTGATGTTTCCGAAAATAGATGCATGCCATTTTATTATTCTGGCTGTGATGGTAATGGTAATAGCTTCTTGGATAGAGATTCATGTGAAAAAGACTGTCCTCCTAAAATTGGTAAGATGATTGTTATCTACGATTTTAATTTTAAAATATATTGAACTTTTTGAAAAGTAAACTTTGAACCATACGTAAGGATGTATATCTCTTGTGGTTTGGAACGTCAAAATCTAATCAAATGCTTATAATGAATAAATAGTTATTCAGTAGTAACGCTATTAATTTTGAACGTGCCGATTAATGAAGTAGCGTGGATTAGTGCCATCCTGAGTAAACGATGAAATTGAAACCTTATATTTTTGCAGTTAAGCAAAAATTTTAAAAATCCTGGAATACTCTGCTTATGTTTCAAATAAGTTCACAAAACAAAACTCCTTTCTAAGAATAAAATTTAATATTTCGTGTTTTTGCAACGTAAACTCATTAGCATATACACTCGTCTAGATTCTGGAATCTATCACTTGTTCTATTGCAAATTGTAGCAGTTGACTACTTCTTACTTATATTATAAACGTGAAAGTTTGTAAGAATGGATGTTTGTTGCTCTTTCACTCAAAAAGTACTGAATGGATTTGGATGAAATTTGGCATAGGTATAGATTATAATCCAGTTTAACATATAGTATACTTTATATCCAGAAAAAAAATGTACGGTTCCCGTGGGATAGATATTTTTTTGTTTTTTACAGAGCAAAATATTAACTTCCTTTTTTGTAATGTAGTAGTTTAGGGGCCAGAAAATGATATAGATTACTTCTCATACCGGAATAATAAACGGTTCCCATGAGATAGCAAAACAAGTATGTATTCTATAAGAATCGTGTATTTAAAAGCAGTTTCATTAAAATCCACGAAATAGAGTCTTAACTCATTTTCCTTAAGAAGATTTGATCTACTTTTTACTCAAGAGAGATGTACTATTCCCGTGGGATAGATATTTTTTTTGTTTAGAACAGAGTTAAAGATTGATATGATTTTTGCAATGTGGTAGTTTGGGGGAGGATGATATAGCTTACTTTTAAGGCTAGAATAACGCATAGTTCTCATGGGATGGCAAAACAATTATATCCTACAGGGACCGTACATTTAAAAAGTTTCGGTAAAGTTCGAGAAATAGAATTTTAACGTTTTTTCTTCCAATTTTACACAATAACAAAAGAAACATCTACAAAGTTTAAATTAAAAAATTGACAATTTTTACTGGAAAGAAATATAAATTTCAATTTAACACCCGATAAAATTAATAATGAAATTGTTTAAAATATTTGAATTTTTTCATTGTTCATTGTCGAAGATATTAATTCGAAATAAACGTATTAAAATAATAAATTAAAAACTTCAAACTTTAACAATTACTTAACGGAACGAATCTTAATGAAGTTTTGCTAAAGATCCTGTAGGATAGCTACTAATCTATTCTTTTAAGGGAACATCCATTAATTACGTGAGGCGTTCAGGGGCCGATGGGGTCGAGCCGAATCTCATCTAATCTTACTTTGGGGAAAGGGGAGGTCTCGCAAATATTACGTATTTTTTTGTTTTGAAAAATATAACAATAGATTGCGGGTTGGGGGAATAATACATGTCAAATCTCATGACATCTTACCAGAGGGGAGGGGATTGGATTTGCCTCGCGCAATTAATGGATGCCCCCTAAAATAGTTGTACGGTTTTAAATGACATTTGGAATGAAAGATTTTCAAGTCCTAAAGGAAGAAAATACAGTTACTTTTTACTAAAAATCGTATAGAAGCTGATGTGAGACAGCTAACATCTCTTTCTTGAAAAGTAGTTGTACGAATTTTGATGAACTTTCTTTGGATCTAAAGTCTAAAAGTATCTATCATTTTTTTCTGTCAAAATAGATTAGTAATTTTTATATTTCGCTATGAACGTAGGGAATCTTTTAATCAATCACTTAAATTTAGATACACTCAGCGAAGCGAGCGGGTATCTGCTAGTTATCTAATAATGAAGATTCAAATTTGTTTGTGTATACTTCGTCGGAATTTGTACTCTGGATGCCAAAAATGTTCTCCTCCTGATTTGTATTTGGGGTTGAAAATATATTTTGAGCGATAAAAGTTCTTTACACAAGTTTTGAGAGTAGTTTGCATAAGGATTTTTCTCACGTTTAACTAATTATGCCCCCTCTCACACACGCTACACTACTGGAACTCAGCATTCTTCTCAATATTCGCGCTACTAATAAATATTGGGAACGTCTAACAATGACAACGGCAGTTTTATTTCTAATAATATTTAACTTATTTCCTTAACACAGAGATATACTTTCATCCTTAGCTCTACATAAACTAAATAAATGTTTTGAATTTGAAAGGACATATTTTAATATCGTTTTTAAATTTCTGATTAAATACTAAAAAGCCGTGGAAATTAGCGCTTATACTTAAAAAGTTCAATATAAATCAATCGTCGAAATGTGAGTCAAAAGAAAAATGTCTACATAAGCGTTATTTGAGTATTTCAAAACATTGCTTCAACAATGTTGTCTTTTTGGGACGTGTACCGTTAATTAAGTGACTTAAATCAACACTTATTCAGGTGCATACAAATGAAGGAAGTCCTATTAACAAGTAGTATAACCATTATAACATAGTGAAATACAGAAATATCGCTTATTAAATCATTTTTTTCCTTGATATTTTTAGGAAAAATTTAAAAAAGCTTTTATGAGAAAGGTTTGGAATTAATTTTTTATTATAATTTTCAACACCGAATGTGTTAAAATATCTTCATTATTCTTCAATACTCAAGTCTTTTTAATTGTATGAAGCATGTTATCAAAATATTTAAATTAATTCATTTTCTTACCGAAACTTTTTCTAACCAAAAGTAGGTAATTGCTATTAAATTAAAAATTTCCAAAATGAACTTAAAGAGAAATAAAAAGTTTCTAAATGCAATGAATATTTTATAGAACAAGAACTTTGTACCCTTCCGGCTGTTACCGGAGAATGCCACAATTATACAAATAAATGGTACTACGACACTAATGAGCGTCGGTGTCGTCAATTTTATTACGGAGGATGTGGAGGAAATCATAACAATTTCCAGACCGAAGAAGAATGCCTTCACCGTTGTGACTCAGTTTTGGCTCCTTCTGAACCAGAAATTGTTTCCAATGAAGTTTTCAAACAAGGTAATGTTTGAAAATGAGTCTGAAAATCCTTTGATTTTGTATTATTTTCAAAGAAAAAAAAATGCAATTTTCTAAATTGATTTCCAGAGTCTTGCTTTTTACCATCGGATCAAGGAACATGTCGAACATCAACACCACGTTGGTTTTACGATAGTCGTGATGGTGTTTGTAAGCAATTTATTTATGGTGGATGTGGAGGAAACCAAAATAACTTCAACAGTCGAGAAGAATGTCACCAAAGCTGTGGCAACGTTCAAGATTTGTGCACGCTGCCAAAGACGGTTGGACCATGCGATGGTGTCTATCCTCAATGGTATTACGATCAACATTCTGATACTTGCCAAACGTTCGATTACGGTGGCTGCCAAGGCAATGACAATCGTTTTAACGACAAAGAATCTTGTGAACAACGTTGTCGACGAACCCAAGAACCAGCTCCTCCAGAAGCAGTTCGTACCCGTCCACCGGAATATGCACCTCATCCTACTGGAGCACCTGAAGATATTTGCTATGTACCCGTTCATGTAGGAGAGTGCAATGATAGTATTTCTGCTTGGTATTACAATCCTCACTCTCAAAAATGTGATGCTTTCGTATACAGTGGATGTGGTGGAAATGCAAATAAATTTGAGAGCGAAGAACAGTGTGAACGTCACTGTGGTAGATTTAGAGGCCAAGGTACTTAAATCAGTTAAAATAATCTATTTACACTATAGACCATTGATTTTCTGTTTGTTTAGACATATGCAGATATCCTCGTGATCCTGGTCCTTGCAGATCAGCTCAACAAAAAATATACTACGATCAATCTACAGGAACATGCCAAGAGTTTATTTATGGAGGATGCGATGGGAATGGTAATCGATTTAGTACAGTTGAAGAATGCGAATCTCTTTGCGTAACTCACAGAGAAAGACAACCAGGAAATGCAAGTGCTCATGGTAAGAATGAAGTTTCTTTATAAAATCAAATACAATTTTAATCTTTATGATGCTAGTGAATATTTGATCTATTTTCTAACGTTATGTACATATAAAATAGCGATTTGTCGATTACCGGTTGAACAAGGAAATTGTGACGGAGGTTACTATAAACGATGGTATTTCGATGAAGATCGCGGTACTTGTGTAGCATTTATTTACTCAGGATGTGGCGGAAATTTAAACCAATTTAATAATTTCCAATCATGTCTTGATTATTGTGCCATAGTCTTAAATGAAATTCCACCTGAACGTAAGTGAAAAAGAAAAAAAAAATCAATTCAGCACAATTTGCACTCAATATGCACATTAATCAAATTAAAAAAAATGCACCGATGTTTATCTGCACGCTCACTCGCACTATTTACCTATAAATATTTTTAAGAAATAATGAAATATTTATTTAAAGTTTTATTTTTCATTTTAATGATTTTATTTCTGAAAGGTCCACAAATCATTTCCACAAAATCACCTTGCACTCAACAATATCGACATTGTCAAACAATTCGTTGTCCTTATGGGGTTGAACGGCGAATTGATGATAGTGAATGTGAAGAATGCTTATGCCATGACCCATGTCAAGGTGTTCGTTGTCCCGAAGATTTCGAATGTGGCGTTGATTTACAAGTTACTGATGGAAGTTCAAACACACAATATGTACCCCAGTGCAGAAGAAGTTAGTAATTTCAAACAATCGAAAGACCAATATTCATTAGGCACCCAATATTTTTCTTATAGTTAATAAGCCAGGAGAATGTCCAAACCTGGAATCGACCAATAGTATATGCCACCATGAATGCTACACCGATGCAGAGTGTGCAGGAGATGACAAATGTTGTTCAACTGGATGTGGAACGTCTTGTGTTAACCCAACGTTACCAGAACCATTTATTCGTACCACCCTCCCTCCAGAACAACCAGAATTAGATGGAGGTACATTGATTAAAATAAATTTTTGGATATTTTAATGACTATCTTTTTAAAATTAGTTCAACCACCGATATTGGAAGATAATGAAGCAGAAATTACGGCGGAAGAGGGAGGATACGCAACATTTAAATGTAAAGCTCACGGTTATCCACAACCCAGAGTATCCTGGAGGAAAGGAAATATTCCTGTAAGAATAAAATGTTTAAGCTGCAGAAAATTGATTAAAAATATTTGTTTTCATATAGATTGATAAATCAGTGGCTCGCATACGATTGTTAGACGATGGAACATTACAGATAATAAGCATTTATCGAACAGACGCTGGCATTTATATTTGCACAGTAGATAATGGCGTTGGTCATCCCTTACAAAAAGAATTCAAGTTAGAAGTAACAGGTATTGATTTTACGTTATAATGAGTATTTAGTATTGTTTCTAACAATTACTTAACATTTTCTTGTAATTTCTCTTTAAACGTATTATCTTATTTTTCGCATGGTGTTTTTGGGAATGATGCATGAATGATTTTATTTAGATCCAACTGCTCAGCAAGCAAGTGTGGTCGGTGAAGATGATGCTTCGGTTGTGGTTACTTTAGGAGTTCCAAATGTTCTTCATTGTTATGCGATGGGTTGGCCACGACCTACTGTAACTTGGTGGCGTGGTGACCGCATGTTACCTCTTTCTTCTAATGAATTTGAGCAACGCCGCGACTATTCTTTACTTATTCACTCTGTTACATTAGCTAATCTTGGTGTTTATACTTGTCAAGCTTATAATGGTATTGGTAAAGCTGCTTCATGGTCGACGACTGTTCGGGCCATTGGTCCTGTTTATTCCCAAAATCCAGATGACTCTAAATACATTATTTACTTGATTGATCGTCCCGTACGGCCGACACCCCAGTCTCCTATACAGCCTGAAAAGCCTAGATATCCCTATAGGCCTGCCTATCCTCAAATTCCAGCACGTCAACCTCCCGTTAACCGTCCTTCTGTTCCTGAACCTGATCCTGAAATAGTACCCGAACTTCCAAGAACTTATATTGGTAAGATTACAAATTCATATACTTATGTTTCTTATTAAAGCTATAACTAACATATAAGTGTGGAACGAAAACATTTACTTTTTTTTTCCGAAACGTAATGGTCATGAAAAATTGTGTTGATATGAGTAAATTGAATTCTGACATTTTAATACTTTGTGATCACGTTTGAACTACCATTACTGAATCGCATTTTAAAAAGTAAATAACTTAACATAGGTGACGTTGCATAATGCGTTGCAACTATTGCGCTCATTACCGTTGTTAAGAAGAATTTTACGTGATTATATATATAGGTATTGATAACCATTCCGACAAACACTACGTCCGTGGCTTTGGCTGAAGGAATGATTTTTAAATGGTTATATAACAATGTTATAAGCCATAGTAAATCTTACATTAAAATTGCTACACACCGCATATGCTTATTATACTTTCGAAATATAATGCTTTTTATCGCTCAGAACATAATTTATAGTAAATTATTGAACTAAAATGAACAATTTAAAGGCAAAAGGTGATTCTCAATACTAAGAAAATTTAATTTATCCGCTTTTCAGAGAAAATGTTATTATTTTATTAATGTGTGATTTATTTTTTTATAATTTTTATTTTATATCATTTTTCATCATAATAATTTTACTATTTTCCATCTTAAAATATTATTTTCACTTAGAGAATATTAAAAATGCAATTTTCTCAATGTTGTTAAAATTATTTCATATACATTTCTCTCATTTTAGTTTAATATTATACAAAAAATCAAACTCTAAAGGGCCATCCATAAATTACGTCACACGTTAATGGGGAGGGAGGGGTCTACCAAGTGTGACATTGTGTGAAAAGTGGGTGGGAAGGGTCTTAAATTTCGTGACGTCACATTTCAAAATCTATTTTAATCTAAGTGTTTAAAGGAGTGTGTTCAAAGTAGTTCAAAGTAATCAAGATGATTAAGTTTGATTTTTAATTAATATAATTAATTATTAAAAAATAATTTAAAATGAAATAAAACAAATTTTGAAACTGCTGTTTTAATTCAATAATTATTTGGAGATGTAAAATTATAATATATGTATCGTCACACTAAGGAGGGGTGGGTCTCACAAGTCTGATCAGCTGTGACAAGGACGGGGGAGGGGGTCAAAAATCATGAAATTCATGTGACGTAATTTATAGATGGCCCCTAAGCGATGAAAAAGAAATCTGTTTTAATATAATATATTTTATATAATTACCTTATTCCATTCAAGAGGCGTTAAAAGAATCTTTGTGGCACATAATCACCCTTTTTCAAAAAATAAATGTTCTCAACAAAATATAACACACACTGAATAAAATCCTACCAGTGCTAATGAATGATAGATAGTTGTTAATGCACTGAAAATAGGGAAAAAAATATTGACACATAGTAGAAGATCCGAACCTACATCGACCTTCACCGAGTTGATAATAGAATGAAACCTATTTTATCATGAATTTAGTATATTAGGAAATATATTAAAAATGAGTTGGCTAAAAAAATCCGGGGCAGACTATTTTTAATTATTTAAAAAAATATATTTTTCGATGTAGGTTCAGATCTTAGACTAACAAGGATATTTCAAAAACTTAGGTAGTTACTCATATCAAAACCACTTTTGGTGGCTATTACATTTGAAAGAGAATTTTTTCGTTACACCTTATATATGTGAATTCACATTTTACTATTCGTTACAAGTCATTCAATTTTCTAGTGCCTGTAAGTGTGAATATAACATCAACTCAAACATTATTCCCGATTGGAGGTGAAGTATCAATTCCTTGCTCAGTCGATGGCTATCCAACTCCTCGAGTTGAATGGTTTAAAGACGACAATTTAATCGAACCAAACGGAAGAATAAATATTACAGGTATTATTTTTCTTTGTAAAAGATTTAACCATTTTTATTTTTTTGTACTTTTTACGTTAAATAGAAAATAACCGTCTAACTATATCGGATGCTACGACAAGTGATTCAGGTATATATCGCTGTGAAGCTTACAATCAACAAACAAACGATTCGAGCTCTATACACATACGAGTTGAAGGTACTTAAATTTATTATTAAAATGGATAATCAAAATTTTTTACAAAAAAATATTTTTAGGAGTTTATATACATCCAAGTTGCACAGATAATCCATTCTTTGCCAACTGTAAGCTTATTGTTAAAGCTCAATATTGCACACACAAATACTATGCCAAGTTTTGCTGTAAATCGTGTACGTTAGCAGGCCAATTACCTTCACATGGACCGCATTTACAGGTGTCAAGTAATTCGAAAGATCATATCGATAATAACTTAGTTTAAATATTTTTATACGATATTTTTAATAAATTCATCTACCTACCTAGTCTTCAAATGTCGCATTAAAATAAAAACATTTTAAAAAGGGCTGATAGTTATAATAAACAATTTCTATTATCAAAAAAAAAAAAATTAATGCATCAGATATTTTAATTTTATTTACTATAAAACTTGCAAAAAACATTTTTTTTATGTTTGTTAGAAAATATTTAAAATATTTAATGTAATAAAATGAAAATTATGTATGTATTTGTAAAGTTTAAGTGATTTCGAATTTGAGAATGCGAGTCAAATATTAAAATTGCAAAAAGTTGTTGAAAACTGTAAGTTTTTTTTTAAATAATGTTTTAATTACAAAGTCATTAATCGTGCCACTTAATCTTGTTTTATTTTTGCAATTGATTCAATTTTGTGCCTTCTTACAATAATGCGTTTTGTACATATATGTGAGTGGTAAGTTAAATATTAGATACAGCATTTTTAACTCATAAAATTTAGTATTGTATTCACATCATTGTATTATTAAAAATATTTCAAACAATTCGTGTTTTGATTTGTACAGTTAAATATAGAAATATAATAAAATAATTATCAGTATAATTTATTGTTTGTTATTGTATTTTAAAGATTTAAGATTTGAAATCATTCTGAGAAAAAAAGTTCTATCCGTTTTATATGACTCTCTAGTGGTCTTTTCCCGGCTATATGAACCTAGGAACCAACTTAAGTTTTTGAAAACCGTTAATACCCATTTGTACCGCTTTTATTTTCCTTTGTACCCTAACGGTCCGGAATATAGCGAGCCCTTAAAAGGCCGCAACCAACTTTCATGTATCAGCTTGAAACTTTTACACATTTAATGTATTACGTTACTAGAGGATTGTAACGCTCAAATGTTTATCTGTCTTCTAAAGGTCTCAGAGGCTCCCTATATCTCGGAAACTGTTAAAGTACAAACGAAAAGAAATTGTAATGTAATGTCAAAATAAAGCATCAAATATATAGAGATGAGCCATCAAGAAAAATGTATATATACAAATCCGCGGGAAAGAAGATTTAATATCCTAAGAATCACAGCGGGAAGAAGAAGAGCAACACATTCTTTTCAACGTTAGGGAGAAAAAAAATCAACGGCGAAGACGAGTGCAAATAGAACATTTGAATATCCAAGCTTCATGCTATCGAATTGCTTTTTCATACGTACCAGATATTGAATACAACGTCTTTTCTAAGTATGTTGAAATTGGAAAAATGAATAATGTTTGTCCACACTGTAACGCGATGAAATTTAAAGGAGAAGCGTCAGGAATGTGCTGTACAAACGGAAAAGCTTGAGCAAAAGAACAATTCTAACAGCTAAATTTTCGACGTACCTATATGATGTGAATAAAATTACTTTCAACAAAATCGCAGGTGAAACAATGGCATACTAATTGATTGATGGAGATGAACCAAAATGAAGTATCTAGTGAATTTTCAAACGGAATTTTTCAATTCATTTGATTCCCCCGGAATATGATCACACATTTTAAATTTTAAAATTGAAGTGCCAATTATATCACTACTTCGAAATATCAATCAGCCCAAGTTATGTAAAAGCACAAGATTATAGTTATTAACAAATTAATGAATAATATATAATAATTCAACCAAATTTTTGATTAGACCTCATAAAGGTGAATGTGTACTACTTTTTGGAATAAGGCTTAGTTCGACAGATATGGCGTTTGATTTCAAACTACTTCAATTTCCAATACTCTTTGATAATAAAGATAATCTTTGAAAGTCTGTGGTTTGAATTTATAAAAAAAAAACGATTGCTTTTCTCACGAGCAATTATATGTCGCGTACTCAAGAGTTTGTAAGCCATCTGATCTCTATGTTTACGCTAAAAACAGACAAAAAGAAAATCTAGTTCTTCCATTAGCTTTCTAAAAAAGCAAAAAAAAATTTTAATGAAAAACATTTTTTTTTTCTCGTCTTATATTCTACACTCTACACTACAGTAACTTAAATCAAGGTATAAAATTAAACAATGTGTTTCTGGTTAGTTAAAAGTTGGTCAACTATTTTTAATTACTCTCCTAGTAATAATAAATATCATACAAAGTCGGCCGTGTTTATAGTTTCAAATGGATGAAATTACGCAATATCGTCTTAACCAATAAACATAAAATCCGAGATTTTAGCACCGGAAAGAAGTTAGTGTAGAATTTGTTTTTAATTTGTTTTTTTTTAAATTTATGGAGAAACAGGTGAACATCCCGATACGAGCAAAGGTTCAAAGGAACACATGGTCATAGATAGTTAATCACATTCTCCTATGCTTATTCCCACATTATTCTGAATTCAAGTAAATTTATTAAGGCAAATATCAAACTCTTTTATTTTAGGCAATAAAAGAGGCGAAAACGCATACCTCCATTAAATACTTATAAAAAATATCTGCTGCGAGGCGTCACAGTACTTTCTTTCACTTTCGTTTATGAAACTCACTGTTGGTTAAAAGAACTATAAGTACTTTATAACTATACAAATACATATAAACAGAATTATTGTAAATGCATACAGCCTATATGCATATGGATATACGAATTCCAAACTTTCACCCCAGAACCGCCCTTATTCGAATTTTCCTAGGAAAAAGTTCAATTAAAAGTTGTAGCCACTAATGAGTCTAAGAACTATAGAAAGTTTAAAGAAAATCGTTGGAGCCGTTTTCGATAAAAATTGAAAAAGCTCAAAAACGACAAGAGTAAAGTAGAGCTTTCGATTAACCGATTTCAACCAAAAGCTTCGCGGCACAACTAGGTATAATATGGAGGCCAAATTCCAAGTTTGGTGAAATTCGGATAAAGCTTTCGATGCGATATGGCTGTCACACACAGACACACACACAGACATGTTTCTAAAAATCACTTTTTTGGACTCAGGGGACCTCAAAACATGTATTTCCGGTGAAAGCTCGAATTCAAAAATTTGACCCAATTACAATACTTCCTTTACTTTCTATATAGTAGTAAAAGAAAGTAAAAATATCTGCTGTGAGGCGTCACAGTACTTTCTTCTACTTTCGTTTATGAAACTCACTGTTGATTAAAAGAACTATAAGTACTTTATGACTATACAAATACATATATTGTATATGCATACAGCCTATATGCATATGGATATACGAATTCCAAACTTTCACCCCAGAACCACCCTTATTCAAATTTTCCTAGGAAAAAATTCAAATAAAAGTTGTAGCCACTCATGAGTCTAAGAACTATAGAAAGTTTAAAGAAAATCGTTGGAGCCACTTTCGAAAAAAATTGAAAAAGCTTAAAAACGACAAGAGTAAAGTAGAGCTTTCGGTTATCCGATTTCAACCAAAAGCTTCGCGGCACATTTAGGTATAAAATGGAGGTCAAATTTCAAGTTTGGTGAAATTCGGATAAAGCTTTCGATACGATATGGCTGTCACACACAGACACACACAGTCATTTTTTTTAAAAAACCACCTTTTTTGGACTCAGGGGACCTCAAAACATGTATATCCGGTGAAAACTCGAATTCGAAAATTCGACCCGATTACAATTCTTTCTTTACTATCTATATAGTAGTAAAAGAAAGTAATTAAAGACGTTATATTTTAAAAATTGCAACGTTTCGTCGACTTTATATCATCTTCGTTAGGCAAATTCTAAAATTAACATCTCGTTTTGGTGAACTTGGTGACACTTTGGTGACTTCATGTGATTAATAGTATTTTTTTTTTAATTAGATATGTAGATATAAAAATATTAAAAATTATTATGTTTCTTCTCAAATTTTTTTTTCAAAAAACGATATGTTGGTCTTAGAATTTGCCTGACAAAGTCAAAATAAAGTCGACAAAACGTTGCAATATTTAAAATATAACGTCTTTAATTTTTATTGTCCAAACACCCAAGGTTTTATAATATAAATACTTTATTCATGGATGAGAAGATCAATAATAATATTGTATAATCAATATGGACGTCTGTGATGGAATTTCTTTGATCCTCTTATTCAATTATCCGTCATGAACGGGGCCCCGAGGATGGCGGTTGATAAAGAAGTTCTAGTGTGCTTGAAACTGAAATTCAAAATTTAATGCCTAACTAAAACAGTGATATTTTTTGAAAAAAAACCGTTGATTATTTTTTTTAAATTAAAACTTATTATGCAGTGTGAAATTTACTAAAATAATAAAAAACATAATAATTTTGGGTTTTAATAGTAAAGCAGTTTATTTTAAAGCGGAAACAAAGAATAAATTAGCACTTTAAAGAAGAATCAAAACTAGTTTGTCTGAAGAAAATGTGGTACAAAGTAATTTAATCGTCTCTAAAAAAATTTTTTTAATTAGAACCAGAATCAGTAATAAGGTTCAGTTTAGGTTCACTTTTTGCTCTTAAAAACTATACTTATTAATTATCATCTTGTTTTACTATATCTATTAGCTTTACACATTATATAACATCATTTACCTATACCCACTTGTTACAAATATTTTAATTGTTGCCATTAAGAAATATGAGAACCCAATTTTAAAGTCATGTCCAGGGTCCAGGAAAAAGCTATTTACGGCTCTATGCAGAAGAATTGTATATACAAAGGTATATATGTATTTCAATCCAGGTACCATCGGGTTTTTCAGCTAGTAGATGTATAAACTAGTAAACCTAGTAGATTCCTATATACAATACATAGATAAAACCAAAGGACGCGCATTCGAATTACGTTTGCTGCCCTTACATAAAAGCTACGTGGAATAGTATAATGTTTAATGCGTGTCATTGTCAAAACAGACAGTTACCTATTCATACCGAGGTGTTTCAAACTTGTTGAGCTTTTCAATAGCTTGGTATCAACAATGGATTCAAATAATTCTCACAACAATTTGTGTCTTACCGAAGATGACATCACTTTGGCCATATATCTTGAACTATTTATTAGTGCTTGTGAACTTGGAGCAGTTTCAGTGGTTCTTTTTGTGGCATTAAAAATTGCACGTTCAATAGAAGAACCTGCGGAACAATGAACATTTAAACAAGGATTAATAACTTTAATTTCATTTGTATAATTTGTATATTTAACTATAAAAAAGCGTCCATCGATACTTAAAAGTGAGTTCCTTATATTTATTCTTTTTTCATTAAATTGATCTAATTACTGTTTTATTGGGATAAAGATTTTTTAAAGTTGTGATTTTTATTTTTTCTTTCCATCAGTTTTTACCATCAGTTAACGCAATTTAAATATATTTGGGTTTAAAATTTGTAAATAAAAAATTATTAATCAATCCATGTAAAAATTTTAAGTATCAAAAATGTAGCAAATTCTAAGAGGCACAAATACGTTAACATCCTTGTATCAGAGAGTGCGCATTCGGAACATTATGAATATCTATTTTTCTAGGTTTCACACAAACTGCAATCCAGCTTAAATCGAGCTTAAGGACAGACACGTTAACATAGCTACTCTTGTAATTACCCTGGAATATTGCTTGTATTTTTCGAATGCTGAAGATACTTAAAACACAAATTTAGGCTTCTTCATAACTACTCATATACAATATAAAATCTTCTTTGAAGAAAATGTCTCTTCTTGGTTTCGAAAAGCTGCGTGTGTGAATCAGGTGAGATATCATAAGTTATTTATCTTAGAATTTTCTTCTTTTCCAAAGTATATAGCCTACCCACATAAATTTCATTACATTACTATTTTCCTCCCTTTTTGTTTGTTATACAACTGAAAATTGCATGAGATCAAGACCATTTCTAATGTAAGGCCATAGAACATTTATTTGATGTCAAATAGTAACTTGTAATTGCAAGAATGAGTATATGCATTAAAAAATTCTTTTGAATTAAAACTAAAATTTCACTAAAAATAGTCCACAATCGATTATTTTAGTTTTGATACTATATATATTTTATTTCATAGTACCGACTTTAGGATATTAGTTTAGTTCTTCGTTGTACAGTTATAGCTTTGCATGTTAGCTTTACTTGTTGGAGAAAAGTGGGTAAATGATGCTATATTATGTGTAAAGCTTATAGCAAAACAATAGAATTAATAAGTAGTTTTTAAGAGCAAAAAGTGAATCTTCACTGAACCTTACTACTAATTCTGATACTAATTAAAAAAAAAAAAAAACTATTATAGTGAGATTACTATTTGCCAAATTATCTTCAGTCGGACGATTTTTGATTCTTCTTTAAGTGCTAATTTCTTTTTTGTTTCCCCTTCAAAATAAATTACTTTGCTATTAAGACTTGATAACTTGATAAAAATCAAAACATGTTTAATTAGATAGCATTCAGAGTATTTTTAACAAATTTGAGTATAGCATAGTACAGTCGATTTCACAACAAACATTCTTTCAACATTTAAACTATGAATAGAATTAACTAAAAGTTATGTTGTACATTGATACGATATCTTTAGATATTTTAATTTATTAGTTAAATGTTATTCAAAAAGTAGAAACAAATGCAGTAAAAATAAAATATAGCTAAATATAGAGTGAATTGAATAAAAAATAGATGTGCATTATTAGGAGGTTGTTTATTGGTGCATGCATGTGAATTGTGAAAGTTATCATAGGAAGAGGTAATAACAGTAGATGCATTATTTATTGATTTTACAGAAGAGATGGATTTAAATCTTTTTTCTGTCTATTTTTAACATTAACGGCTCTGTATGTTTTTAGATAATCACAAAATATTAGTGAATTCGGTTGATAGGTATATAATAATTAGTCGAATTAATCGAAAATGTAATCCTCCTTTTATTCATTGTTCAATACCAAAATAACAAAGCTAATTAATAAACGCAATTCATAATAACTAATTAATTAAATGCATTCGTTGATGTTCCATTAACAGCTTATAATAAAACTTTTTTAAAATAATGCATAATTTATATCTTCGTAATCTTTAACGCACTTGTTTCATGAAAATTATAAAATATACCTAGCTACTAATCCCGACAACAGTTTCAATTCATATATATACATAAATGTGTAACTCAATTTTGTCCCTGTATTATGTAGTTACAGAGACTATACCTATATTCAAATCTACTTCCATGGTGATATTGATGCAATTGGTGTACGTTTTATCCAGTTTCACCCTCCGGAGTTCATACAACGTTGATTTTAATTTTACTTAAAATTATTTACATACTCTCGTTAAAAAATGTTAGATTTTCTTCTTCTATTTTAATTATTTTAATTTTTCAATTTTTTTTTCTTTTTGTAGACAAAGATCAAAAATTCATAATTCAATGAGGATAAATAACGTCGGTATCTGTTTGCAAATAACGTTTGGTTAAAAGAAGTGACAAAGTATGAAGGTAGTATGAAACATATCATTTTTAAGATATTAGATAATAAGATTTTTTTTTTTAAATTAACAGTTTCATTATAAAATGGATCCAATCACGACTGGCAGTGCTTTTATAAATGGTATAAACTTAACATGGATCGAAAAAATATATTTCAACATTACGGTGATTCCCAATCACTGCAAAAAAACCTCAAGATTGCAGTTAAAAGAAAATTAAAGCTTTAGATAAATACATGTAGAGGACAAGTTAAATTTATTTTTTTTTTGAGTCTAAACAAAAATTATTGCTTAAAAATTGATATAAATTGTTTACTGTCTCTTCTTACTTAATTTTCTTAAGCGATAATAATTTATCTGTTATTTTTATAGACGGTTCATTGGCATTTAAAATTCTCTAATTTATCAATTTTCTTAAAAAAATTATCTTTGTCCCCATACAAAAAAAAAAAAAATCATTATAATCAAGCAAAATATTTATTAAAAAGCGTAATGCTATTAAGAAAATTTCCAAACTTCTAACGACCAATAGAATTTATAGAAACTATATTAGAAGAGAATATTTAAGAGACACTAGGTACATTTTTTATATATGCCATATTATTTATGATGTTCATGTATGATCTTACCTAAGAGAATAACGAAATAAATTTTGCAATATTTAATCATAATATGGTAAGTGCAAAAAGTTCGAACATGTGAAAAAAAATGTTTACATTAAAACTACTATTTTTTCTAGAAAACTATAAATCTTGAAGATCCGTAATTGTCAGTAAAAATTCGAACTTACGCGAAAAGTCTATGAATTGCCACCAATTGTATTACGAATATGCAACTATGGAACGTACGTGTACATTACTTGCATTAATTCACATAATTGTAATTTTATATATATTTCTTTCAGATCACATGGTAAATTGAGCTTTTATACTATAGTTAATGACTGCATTTATTAATTAAAATATCGAAAATTAAATGTATATAGATTTGTTGAAAGATGTAATTACATCTATCGTATGTAATTACATGTATAGACTTAAGAATTTGTAGTATCTAGACTTAGGTAATAGAAGTATGCCAAAAATTATATTTTAGTTTTACAGAACAAATTTGAAAGCCAAAGCTAACATTTGTATAACTGTTTTTAAATAAAAGTTTAACTTTAAGTGCAGATGCATGTTTTAGAAACTTTTGGAAATTATTAACTGCATTTAGAATCTGCATACGCTAATAGATGTAAATAATTGTTTAACTTTTGCTTCAAGCTAATGCTTCTGAAAAATCTACTGGCATTTTCATAGACACGCTTTTTCTATGGAACAAATACAAATAATTAAATTATTTACATCTTTGTTATGTACACTATAGACTCTAGAGTTTGTAGTATCTAGCTTTAATAGAAATGTAATGTGAAAAATTAAGTTCTAGTTTTAGAGAATAAACATGAAAGCTCAAAAAATATTGATTACATATTTACAAATGTTTTCAAATAACAGCTTGTTGCTAAGTGCAGATGCATGTTTTAGAAACTTTGTTAAATTATATTAATTGCATTTGAAAACTGCATACGCTAATGAATTTAAATAAGTTCAACTTTGGATTCATGCTAATGCTTCTGCAAAACTTTTTTAATAGAAGTAATACGAATATCTAAATTAGCTTTGCTTGGCCAGTGTTAGTTCAAATGGTTCAAATAATTTTGTGAAAAAGCTTTCAAATTTTTTGCGATAACTTTTAGTAATGTTTAGATTCTAGTTATTCTTTTCTTAGATTTCTAGAGTAGCTTAAAAATAATACAACTTTTAAAACCATGATTGTATATAGTATCAAATACAATTGTCACATTTTGTTAATCGATCAGATATTGTTAACAAATCGTATATCGGTGACGGTTTGTTATTTGAACATTTATAAATCTTTGTTATCAAAACATTAGATAGATATTTTTTTTTGTATTATCATATAATAATAAAAATTTAAAATTCTGTTAGATAGTGGTAGTGTCCATCATCTTAACAATATGCAACAACTATAATGAGCACACATAAATAACCATTAAATACATTTTATTTTATAATAAATTAAGTAACTTTTTACCAATAATAAGGCGTAAGTAAAAGAACAGTCTATAATAGAGATAAATGAGATTACAAGAAAGAAAATAAAATGTTAAGAATGATTTATACGTTAATTAAGATAATGTAAACGAATAACTACATTTATTCATCTATTTTCAAAAAAAATTTGTAAGTAAGACTTTAATAATTTGGTAATCAGTTATTTTTAAGAACTTTTATGCAATGAATATACGATATAAACATTTTGTTTTGCATACTTGAGTTTTACAATTTAAAGGGTGATATTTTATCACTTTTTTCGTGAAATTTTCACAGCAAGTTCGCTAGACGGGTAAAAATAATTTAATCACAGCAGTTCTTATGTGGAATAGTAGAAATTGTTAACTGATAGAAAGTAAATAATTTATGTCGTAAGCTTTATACATGTATTGTTTCCAAATGTTATCCCTAAGTAGGTGGTATTACTATGGACGTTTTTATGGCTACTATGGCGAGCAAATCCTGAAAATTATACTTTGAGCATAAAAAATTGTAAAATTATATCTCTTTATTTTGTTCTCACGGTTAAAGATTTCATTGTCATTGTCAGATTCTCATCCTAGATCTCAATTATTAATAAACAAGCTATCTAACCAGTATCGGTATCAATTAGCTGTAAGTTCTGCTTGAAAATACTTGTTTGCGTCATGTCAAACACTGTCGAGTATCTTCGAAAAGGTATCTTGTTTTATATCATTCGAAAACCACATCGTTTTCGTAAAGTACAGCGATATCCTAATAAATTGAAATTTTGTTTTTTGACCAACAATTTGTTACTTATTTAGACAAAACCATAAATTTCACAATGGAATTAAAAAAACTAACTAAATTTCACCTTCGTTGCACAAGTTTTGATTTCAGCTGAAACTAAGAGAGGGACTGAATATTCAGTTTCAGTTAAAAATATTTTTTTTGGCGTTTTAAGTCGCTTTAACAGTCGTTTTAAGGTCATATTATGACTGTTGAGACACAGAAAATTTCTGTTGGTCAATTTTATCTTAGATCTAAGATCTTAAGTCTAGGATTCAACGGAGATCCAACCCAGTAGCACTTGACGCATGACGCGAAAAGAGGAAAATCTACTCTCGAACAACTGCCCTTGTAGGTGGAAAAAAATTTATTGGGGAGTAGGTACCTACTTAGTTTTATTACAACTCTTTGAACATTTTCAGAGCATTTATTTTCTTTTAAAAGTTTGAAATAAGTTTTTCTTTAGTCTTTGCAGTTTCAGTAGACAGTGAGATATAAGAACTTAACAATCTCAACTCGTTTTCCGCATTGTAATAGCGCAAGGAAAAAATCTAAAAAATCCAAAAAAAAATCTGATAATATCGATATGAGATTTTGAATAAATAACATTTTACTTGTGTTAGCAAAACCTGTGTTAAGGAACAACAATATCAGTCAGATTCTCAACTAAAGTAGACATTATTAGAAATGAATTTTAATGGGCGTTTTAACTTGATTAATAATAGCTTGCAAAATCAATGCCTGAATTGATTCAACATTTTAATATATGAATAGAACTAACTCGATTCTAAGTCAAATATACAAGTATCTGGGAAATTAAATCAAATATCAAGTAATGAAAAAAAAAACAACAGCTTAAGTCTGAATCTTGGTTATTGAAACTGTTTTAATGTCCTTTCTTATATTAAACAAAAGAACCCGAATGTAGTTATCTCCCAATTTTTACCTCATCTGGTGCTTTTATCTAATGTTATAAAATAAAAATACAAATAACATTTTTCTTGAAACTTAGGTATAAAATTTATAATGCCTTCGATTGAAAGAAGTTTTATTAAATAACTATTTAAAGAAAAAAATGAGGTGCTTCATCTGCCGTGGGTCCAAAGAATTATATCCTCTAGTAATATGTTTTCTTTGTCAGGTATTACTTTAAAAAGTTTTAGCTGACTAATGCAAAATAAATACTTCAGCCATAAATAATAATAAAAAATTTGTATTTCGTGTAGGTATTATATCAGTGTTTCAATGTTTCAATGTTTTAATTTAATTCATCTTACTAGAAATTATAAATAATTATTATAATATCAATTATTGTCAATTTACGTTGTCCAATTGAAAATTCAAAACTTTCACTCGATATTGTTGAGACACATTTATTAAAAATAAAAAATTAAATGTTATTTCATATGTTTATAAGAAATAGGTAATTTGGAAAAAAAATCAGAAAAGAAGTTGGACAGCGCTGTTTTAAATTCAATTGTATTGATGTGATAAATAAAATATTAATACATCTGTAAAATAACAAAATGTGTTTTATTTCCAAAAAATATTTAATTTCGAGTTTAACGAATTCGTATTGATCCTTTTCATTGTACTTATAAAGATTATTCTAGTGCATCCTAAGTTTTATCCTGTAATTATTATTGTGCTAATTTTTGTTAAAGTTTGTGTTTCAAACTCTAATATTGCAAATAATGATTACCTACAATTAAAATAGACGCATCTGAAAACTCCATGTCTGTGATTAAATAAGGTTTTGAATTTCTATTTCGAATTTAAAAATAGCAAATCAAATCTTTTATTTGTAGAGCATGCAGTGTGTAATCAATGAAAAAAATGGTACACTAATTAGTTTAATTACTAGCCAAACATAGGCTTTGTAGTTTTACACGGGAAAAATATTTTTCTATGTAACCATATATGTATTAATGGTTGGGTTAACATTTGGATTTTTAGGTAATATGAACTATAAAAGCTTTAATTAATAATAGTTAGTAAAAATACAATTTTTTAAAGGGAAATACGAACTCGGTTTTATGAAAAAAACAGAATGTGATTTTTTTAATTAAAAAAATTTATTAGTAGGTACCCAGTATTATATCTTTTATGTGAATATTAGGACAAAGTTTGTATGAGAGAAATTTTTGACAAAACCCACCTGAAGAGTCGGAAATTTGGCACAAAAATCTCAATAAAAATATGCTGATTTATAACTCAAGAACTCATTTACAAATTAAAGTGATTTTTACGTATGAGTAAAAATTTTACTAGCTTATAGATGCAATATTTATTATTCTAAAAATAGTTGTAAATGCAGAAGCCTGTTTATTGGTTTGAGTTTCTTTAACGGAAGAATAGCACTGCCTATCAATGTTGAATTTTGGATGAGGATAGCTTAGTGGTTAAAAGCACAATTTCTTATCTTTAAAAGCGTAACTCCCGTGGAGTTACTGTATCTTACATGGTGAAAACAATTTAAAGGAGTTTATTGAAAAATATTAATATTTCTAAAGTAACAATTTAATTCAATTTTAGCACGCTCAGTGAAGCGGGTAGGTATCAGCTAATTAATAACAAATATTTTATTTGGTTTTTTTGGATGCTACATTTGGAATACGTTTAACGAGCTTTTACCTCTAAACGAGAATGTAATACGTTTAACGCATGTCATCAAAGCAATTAACTTTTTCGTGACGAAGTGATTCAAACTTATTGAGCTTTTCGATAGTTGGATATATCAACAATCAGCATGACGCCATACAATAATATGTGTAAAACTGAAGGTGATATAATTTCGGTTATAATTCTTGAAATATTTCTTAGTATTTGTGAACTAGTCGCAGCAGTAGTGTTTATTTGGGTAATAGTGAAAATAATTTTTTCATTACTCGGCGATGAACATATAGAAGAATAGTAACTTACTCAAAAACGTGATAAAATGTTTATAAAAAATTAATTAAAAATTTACTTTGAAAAAAAAATCCAATCACTTAAAAAGGTAAGTTTTTATAAAATTTAAATATATACGAGTAGTATTTTAAAAATAAAAACTAAAAATGTTTATAAAAATACACATTTTATACTTTTATCTAATATATACAAGTTTTTTTTTTCATTACTTTGTTTATAAATTGTTTTTATAAATACGTTTATTATGAATTACATGTTAGCCATATCAAAATACCTAGTTGATAACATTAATTCCATATATTATGACATTTGATAACATTTGCTGAACCCGACAGAATGACCTTTTTTGTGTTATTAATTTATATTTGATTAGTTTCATTAATTTGTCGCTGCTCTTCTTCAGCATCAAAATAAGGAATTAATTCTTCCAGTTCTTGCACTATTTGTCTATGCATTTGCTCAAACGAGATTTGTTCACCGCCATAATCAACTGGAAAACATTTACGAGGAACATGATTTTTGTAAAAATTTTCCATGTCCATTCCTGGTAAATGTGTTTGAATCTAAAAGAAATTCTTTGCTTATTCATGGCAAAAAAATATTTTCATTTGTCTTACCAATTTTAAAGATTCAGAATTTACAAATTTCTTAATAATGGTCAAAACTTGATCAAAAAAAGACACCGTGTTTAACGTGTGTAAAGCTACAACTCGAATTGGTAAACAATTCAATATGTACTGCATATATTTGCTCAATATTGAAATGCGAACTTTAGTCATAATTCGTAACGAAACATTCGACATGTCTTGTATACAGATAATTCCTTTGTAGCAATTTTTGAAAGCAGCCAAATCAGTGAGCATTGTACACAGTTTTAACAATGATTCAATATCATAGTATTTCATGGCTTCGGGAGTGTATCGGCTTAAAACCACACAATATCCATCATCTGTTAAGACGGGTGATATATAAAACTGTCTATGGTATTAATAACATTAAAAAAATATTTTTAAAAAATATATATTTTGAATAGAAAATACTTTACATGACAGATAATTGCCGTTGCAAGTCCGCTGATAAAATATTTCGTTTCGTAAATAATTCTGGAGCTTTTTGTTTAATACCAAAATAGTTAGTTATACATTTCTGTATGTCAGCTTCGATATAATTAGAAGAGACAATGAAATGTATAATTTGGGCGTTTGTTAGATTCGATGGAATTACATTTGGGTGGTTTTGAATCCATTTACGAATTTTAGGCACCAATTCACGCAGAAGTTTATCCTGGGAAATTATAGCTTCAGCATCAAATCCTAAATTTAGTGGATTTTGCATTGTTTTTCACTAATACACTTTTTTTAAACACTTTGTTTGAATGCTTCGAACTGAATGACATAAATATAATCAAACCAAAGTTTAATTAATGAATGATTAAAATAGATGATTTTTTTATAATTAATTGTTTAAAAAATTTACAAAAAAACAACGAGATAGCTATTAAATAAAAAATTGCAAAAGTTGCTTTTCCAATCTTTCTTTTTAACTAAATGCTGATTACTATTTTTTTTCTTATAAAACTATAGAAATAAAAAAAATGTGTTGATAAAAATGTTTTTTATTCGTTTTAATCATTTCTTTGTTGTTCTTCTTCTTTGAAATAAGGATTAAAATTTTTAAGTTCTTCAAATAATTTCAAGTTCATTTCCTCGAAAGATGGTTGGTCGCCTCCGAAATCCTTTGGTAAACATCTACGTGGTACATATTTTTCATAGAATTCTTCCATATTGAGATTCGAAGGATGCACATTCATCTAAAATACATATTTTAGTCCGAAACCATTTTCCATCAATAATTTTCTTACCAAGTTCATCATCTCAGTGCTGATCATTCGTTTCACGAGAGATATCATTTGATAGAAATATCTGTTTGTGTTTACAATATGTAGGGTTTTGATTTTTAACGGAATTGCGTGTTCAGTGTAATGCATATATTTACGGAAAATTCCAAGTCGAAGTTTGAAAAAGTATCCCAAAGACATCTCGGAAGCGTCTTGCAAACATATTGCTCCTTTGCTGGGAAATTTATATATCACTAAATCGGAAATCATTGTGAATAACTTCAGTGATGCTTCCATATCGTAATTTTTAACTCCATTTGGTTTGTAACGAGTAAACAAGACAACATATCCCTCATCTGTTAACTCCGACGAAATAAAAATATCACTAAAATTCATCAAACTTTAAACAGAACTCTGAAATAAATCATTAAAAACCTACTAAATTTCAAATTGTCTTTGAATAATTTCACTATTGAAATCCCGATTAGCGAATAGCTCAGGTGTTTTCTTACGCAACGTGTAATATTCCGTTATACAATTTTGAATATTCACCTCCACATATTCACAGGCTAATATAAACTGAATTATTTGGGCATCCGTTAAAGTCTTTGGCACGTGTTCTGAATCGTTGTCAATCCAAGTTCGGATTTTCGGTAGTAAATTACGCGCTTGTTCATCGTCAACAATAACGGCAATCGCGTCGAAACCCAAATTCAACAATTTTGACATTGTTACGTTAATTTCGATATTAATAAAACGAATAAATTCAAAAAATCACTTCACAGTTGATATCACTTAAATTTATCATTTATTTTATCTAGTTTATTGTACTTCGTACTGTAGTTGTAATTAAACTATCAATGTTTGTTGATCTATTAATTTTATTCACTTGATATTACGCGAAGAATAACAATAGTAAAAATGAAAAATGTAAATTAATATTTTAGTCAATTACATCTGATATTTCATCGCGTTTTTGCAATATGATCCACTAACAACGAGGATGTAGTTGGATATAATAGTAAATATTTACGAAGATTTTAAAATTTATAATATATTACACCACTCTAATGATTTGTATAATTATTATCATTTCTATCATTGACATTGGATTTTTCTCTTCAAATGTTAAAATTATGCATGCCGCTTGCATTTCATGTCGTTGAATATGCTATAAATGAGACTCTCCTACCATACTTTTGCTCAATAAAATAATTATACATAATAGCTTTTGAAATAACGCGATGCTAATTTAATAATAAAATGAAATGTTTTTTAATCTTTTCAAGAGAATCGTGTCCTTCAACAGTCTACACCAGTGGTTTTAAATTGTTTCGAAACCACGGTAGATGTTTTTTTGTAAAAAAAAATAACTGTAAAATACATTAATGGAATGATTAATTGAACCAATAGAACTAGCAATTAGTTGAAGTATAAGAAGTTAAGAAAAAAAACTGTTCATCAAATTAGAAAACAAAAACTAAAACTTACTACTAAAACTGTTAGAGATAACGACAATTTTAATCATGTAAATATTTTCAACAAAATGGTACAATGATCAGTGTTTTAATATCCAAAAATTAAGATAAGATTTTTCCAACAAAAAGTTAATTGACAAACAGATAATGAGTGCGTATTTAACGTAATGCATAAATACTTGATGACAAACTAAATTACTTTCTTTCCATATTATATATACTTAAGGTACATAAAGTAAATCTTGGTACAATATCCTACATGTTTTTTTAATAGGTATCTGCAGTATATTTTTGCCAAAAGTTACTAAAGTTGTTCACATAAACACTCAATCACAAATGATTGAATTGTGGTCATCTAGTCGCGCAATCTTAGCACCTGTTTGAAATGTACCATTCTAATATTGTGTTAGAAAAATAATAGATAAACCCAATATTATTAGGAAGTATTGTAGTAAGTTGTTTCATTCTCTGATATCCCTTAAAATCGTAACAAAGAGTCAAAAAGATATTGGCGATCTTCTAAAAATTTTCTTAATAAAAAAGGTAGATATGTTATTAGTTTTCTTATAAAAAATTTAATTTTGATTTTTATATGTAGGTACATTTTAATTGTTTTGTTTGTCTTTTCTTTGTTGCTCCTCTGCATCAAAATACGGCTGTAAATTTTCTAACTCTCCCATAACTTGTAAATGCATTTCTGCTACAGATATTTGATCTCCACCATAATCACTAGGTAAACATTTTTTTGGGACGTATTTTTCAAAAAATTCATCCATTTTCATTCCGGTTGAGTGAAAATATGCCTGATAATTAAAAAAAAATATTTTTTAAAATTTTTTGTTAAGTTCGATTATTTGGTTTTTAGTTGGATTTAACTATTTTCAAGTAGGTTATTAGTTTTTTTCTATCACGTTAAATTTATTTTATACATCCATATTAATTTTATCATATTATGTTTATTATACTGGATCGAAAGGCATGCTTTTTTGCTTTTTCTTGGCCAACATAAACTTTTTTCGACTTAAAAGGAGCGAAGTATCTCAACAAAAAATTTTCATCAATTGCTATAGTCGTTTAGAGAGATGACTATGAATAACACGATCTTATTAAATTAAATTAGATGTTTTACAATTTTAAGAAAAACATTTTATCCGTAATTTTTGTCTTTTATTTTTTTTTTAGTTATTTAAGATCGTATCAATTACTATGGTTATAAGCGACCGTCGAATCTAAAAAGCCGAGAAAAATTTTTGGGCTTCCACTGGAATTCGACCCTAGCACTACTAGCATATTAGGCAACATTCAGTCATTACGTCTCTGTAGGTAAGTGTATTTTAAAAAGAGGAAAATGAAAACTGATAAAGTTTATACCGTATATACCTACCTTTTACACCTTTCTTATAAAAATACTTAGGTACCACGTTATTAGGAGTACTAAGTTTTTATTCTTTCTTACTACCAATTGATAATAAAAAAATCTTTGCATTAGTGGGGTTTCCTTATTTTATTTTAGGTTGTCAATGGGATAAAAGGATTCCACTTTAGGAACATTTATAAACCAATTTTTTTACTAACAACTTTTGATAATTTCTGTGTTTAATTTCTTTTGAAAACACTTTGGATATACATTTTTGACAAAAAGGATTTCAAATAGGTAGCTTAAAAGTTGACGTGATAGACAAAAACTGGAGTCTTATGTGGATTCGGATGCCCAATATTAGTTGTATATATAAAAGATTTAAATTAACATAATTAGTGTCCTTGTGGAATATTAAAATTGGGAAGTTTAGTATCAGGTGAAACTTTATCAAATGAGAAATTAGTATGTTAATCTTAGATTGTTCGGTTTCCACAATTTTAGCACTTTTAAGATAGCTAATTCCGAGGAAAAAACTCTTTGAAATTCGAAGCTCAGTTTACTGTGTTAATAGTTCCTATGAAGATGCATTTAGTCAATTGGTTGGGTATTTAAAAAAAGATGCTTGATGTTATTTGATTTGGAAATGAAATATATCTTGTGAAATCAATGTTTGAATTAATTTGACATTTTGTCTATGATTTTAAGATTTAAGTTTTGAAAATCAAGTCAAGAAATAAATTCCTAAGTATCTACGTAGAAAGTACCGAACACATTTGGAAAACACCTCTTTGTTAAACAATTTAGAGGATGAGTTAAATCATTATTGCAAAAATAACTAAAGTTTTGAATTAAAGAAAAGAAAATCTTAATATTATCTATAATTCATTATGATTATAAGTACTTGATAAGGGGTAACAAACTTTGTATTAAAATCTAAATAATCATAAATAAAAACACATAAATTAAATAATCTTCCTTCATTCCTCTAAAAATTACAAATAAGTACTTAAACGTACAAGGAGCAGTAAAATTTAAGGAAAATGTAATTAAAATTATTAAGATTAGATAAATAGAGTATGGCTAAAATGTAGGTACTTATAGACTACAAATTAAATTCTACAAAAATTGATTCGATAATACACTAAACTGCGCTTGGATTATAAAAGGCTTTCGAAAATTCCTGGTTAATGAATCAATAGTTTAGCAACTAAACAATTTAAAGATATAGGAGTAATAATTATATTGAAAGTTTTATCTCAAAATACCTAAGCTTCTCCACTTTAAGACTGTCCATTTATGATAAAAAACTGATTTAAAACAATTTAAGTATACAATTAAATTATATTACATTATTGTCTATTTTTAAGCATCTATTAAACGGTTGAATAATACAGTCTAATTTTTAGAGTTAAAATTATTTTTTTGCGAATCTTGTAGGTATGCAAAAAAGATAGAATAGAATCTTTAGAAAAAATTTTAAATAAAATAATAATTACCAAATTGAATTTTTCGCTGTTGACGACTCTTTTCAACAATCCACAAACGTGTGTACAAAATGATGGAGCATTTAACGCATGCATAGCGACAAAACGCAACGGAACACAATTTTGCATGTATCCAACATAAGAGGCTAACGTAGAAATTTTTAATTTCCAAAGTAAACTAATGCCTGCATGGTTCATATCTTGTACGTGAATTATTCCTTTATAGCAGTATTTATAAGCTAATAAATCAACTATCATAGCACTAACTTTTAACGCAGCTACTGTATCATAATTTTTATAGCAGTTTGGAAGGTATTGAGTAAAAATAACAGTGTATCCTTCGTCAGTTAATACAGGCGAAATAAAAAATTGTCTAGAATAAAAATGATTTTGTATTTAGCAAATATTAAATATTATAGTACTGATTTTGTACGATAAGTAAATCGACAAGTAAATCATAAGCAAAAAAGTATTAAATCAAAAGAAGATAAAAAAGTTAATTGTCACTGCTCAGTAATCATACTTACACAACAGATAGTTGTTTTTGTAAATCCTCGTTCTTGATGTTTCGATTTAAAAATAATTCAGGTAAAGTTTGTCGCACTTGATAATAATCAATCAAACATTTCTGTATTTCTTCTTCTTCATACTGACACGCAACAATGAACAAAATTATTTGTGCATTAGTAAGAGTTGTGGGAATATTGTTGGAATTTTTATTAATCCATTCACTAATTTTCGGTAGTAGTTCACGAACTTTGTTATTTTCGGAAATTATAGCATTGGAGTCAAATCCTAAATCTAGCGGATTTGTCATTGAAAATATTTCTGTTTTAAGACTTTGTTTTAACGAATCAAAGTTTAAAATGATTATAAATAATGTTTTATCAATTTTCTTTATTAGACGTTTCTACACAATAAAAATAAATGTAATGATGAGATAATGAAGCGATAAACCATGATAAAGTCAAATAAATATTGAAATGTTCAAGAAGAATGAATGGTTGCAGATAGCGAAAATATATAAGAAGGGTAATTGAGGCAATTAATGTTTATTGCTATTAACGAAAAGACTTGTTCTTATATTGTTCTACTTTATCCTTATATATTTTTCTTTGCATAATCTGTTTCAACGGAAGTATTTATTTACTTTAATAAATGTAGGTATATACTGATTACATTAATTAATGTATCAACGAATCCCTTACTTTCTTGTGAAACAAAAAGGATTTTTATTTATGAAGAAAAGTTTTTCATAGGATATTATTTATTGTATTTGATAGAAAAACAAAATATTATTAACTAAACTCAATTTATTTTTGCTATACAGATAATGTCCGGTGTTTACAGGTTCAAAAAAAAAACTAATTCCTCTAAAAAAAATCAACAAAAGCGAAATTCCTAACTTCGAACAATTTTGGATTACAAACAATAGATCACTTAAAAATATTTAGAAGCAACTCAGTATATTGTGTGAATTGTCATTAAAGTATCATTAATTGATATTACCTTAACCATCTAACATATAAAAATTAATATTTATCTATGCACTAAAATATCGTTTACTCCGAAAAAATTAACACTCAAAAATAAATACCTCGAAAAAGCTTTTTGTAGAATACCTCTAAACCCATCCAAGTAAACAACCGAGCAAATTAAAATTAAATACCCGAAAGTATGTGATTGATTTTCAAAAAGTTGACAATAGTGAACTAAACGTATTTTCTACTAAACTTATTGTGCAGGAAGAATACACGGCTCCTATATAGGTACTTCAATTTGTTCGAAACCCTTAAAGATCAGAAAATTTAATTTTAATCATCTCTACCGATTTAACCATAATTTTTAAATTCAAATTTGCAATGTTGAGAAATAAGTTAATCCCTTAATCGGATTAAAAATGACATTGAAACTCGGACTAATGCATCGATTGTTTCAACTTTTGATAACTTTTGTTAAACTACAGTAAAAGAATTTGATAAAATTAACTTTATACAAATGGGTGGGATGGATATTTTAATTGGTCTCAAACTGTTTTTTTTTTACTTTACTAATTTTTTTACTTATTAAAAAAGTAGTTCAATAGATTTTAATAAACTAATTGTAAGTATGAAATCTAATGCATGTACCATGATTTCACCTCAAGCTAAAATAATTTTTAACCGACTTCAAAAAAAGGAGGAGGTTCTCAATTCGACTGTATTTTTTTTTTTTTTATGTTTGTTACCTCAGCATTTCCGACTGGGTGAAGCGATTTTGATGATTCTTTTTTTATTTGAAAGCTGGTGCTTCCCGAATGGTCCCATTTTAGTTTGAAGGAAATCGTTCACTTCTAAGGGGTTGAAAACTAAGGGATGAAATACTAACTTCTTATTGGATGGCTCGATTTTGAAAATTATTTTTTTATTTGAAAGCCAGTGCTTTTCGTGTGGCTCAATTTTAATTTGAAGGAAATCGTTCACTTCTAAGGGGTTGAAAACTAAGGGATGAAATACTAACTTCTTATTGGATAGCTCGATTTCAATAATTCTTTTTTTATTTGAAAGCTAGTGCTTCTCGTGTGTTCCCATTTTAATTTGAGGAACAGCTTTTACTTCTAAAGAGTTGAAAACTAAGGGCTGAAATATTAACTTCTTATTGGATAGCTCGATTTTAATAATTCTTTTTTTATTTGAAAGCTGGTGCTTTTCGTAGGGTCCAGTTTTAATTTGAGGGAAATCTTCAACTTCTAAGGGGTTGAAAACTAAGGGATGAAGTATTAACTTCTGACTGGATAGCTCGATTTTGATAATTCTTTTTTTATTTGTAGAATACAACCTTAAATTAATCTCCTATCCATTTAAAAAAAAAAAACTCCACTCATAAAGGGTTAAAAATTAGAGATGAAATAATATTATAATTTTTTTCTGGCTAACCCGATTTTGATAATTTTGTTTCTATTACGTACAACGTACCTTTAATTGTTCACATTTCAATTTGAAGAAAAAAATCCACCCCTTAGGGATGAAAATAGGGGATGAAATAGTGACATTTAACCGAATTTTGATAACTTTTTTTCTGTTGGAAAGAATAATCTTCTTAGTTTTGTTATTACATTTAAAAGCAAAAAATTTCAACCCTTAAGGGCAAAAAGGGATGATGTAGTAACTTTTAATATTAAACGGCGCTGCCTCATATGAGCAGCGCGTTTAGAAGGTTTAACCATTTTCAAAAAAATAAAATCAGTTATCAAACTTCAGATCACTTAAACGCGAGAAATAAATAAATATTATAAAAAAATGAAAAACCGACTTCAAAATAAATAAAAATTCTTAAACAAAAAATGCACTAAAAAGTAACAAAATAATGGCGTATCCTTGCAGTATCTACAACTTACAAATTATTAGGATGATACAATGTACAACTATTGTTATTTTTGGAGTTGGTGTCAGTCAATAAAATAAATATTAATAGTAATTTGTAAAAATGTTATAAAGGTTTAGTTGGTATTGGTATTTTGTAGTTTAAAGGTCGCTAGATATTGTTACAGTTCGAGTATATTGTTTAAAAGTTCATTTGAAAAATAATTTTCATAAGGTATTCTCGTTTTTTGCTAAGTACCAATATAGTCGTATTTTCTTGGCTGACACCAACTCCAAAAATAACAATAGTTGTACATTGTATCATCCTAATAATTTGTAAGTTGTAGATACTGCAAGGATACGCCATTATTTTGTTACTTTTTAGTGCATTTTTTGTTTAAGAATTTTTATATATTTTGAAGTCGGTTTTTCATTTTTTTATAATATTTATTTATACTCTGGAAAATGTACGGTCTTGAGGGATAACTACTATCTATTTATGAAAATAAAGCTGAGAGGATTTTTTTTATATTTTAGTATGATGATTTCTATTAATAAAGGGGTTAAAATTAATTAGGTATTATTAAAAAAGGTAAACTTTTAAAAATTGTCCCACTGCTTGCAGTGAAATGATTTTGTAGTTTCCTTGTAGGTAGAACTTTATTAACCCTTCACTGTGTTCCATAGTGATATGCCGAATACTCGGCTACTCGGTCAATTAAGCTAATATACTTGTAATTGGTCGAGTAATTCGGTTTAATTATCGAGATACGCGGTAAGAAATTTACGTTAAAATATAAAGTCTCTATACACAAAACAGTACAACAATTGCTGCCAGACACGCTGAAAACCAAAGAGACTTAACTACGAAAGGTAAAAACATTATATTAAAAATTAGTATTTCTGAGATGATTATGCCTTTCACTAAAAAAGAATTCGTCAATAGTCCATTTCTAACCGGTACAAAAAGGATGGAAAAAGAATCAAAGTTTGGCATTTTTGAAATTTACTCCTAAAGTATTAAATTTTATGTTAGTAAGTATGACTCTACATGCAGTTGTAAAAAACCACTAACTGTACTTAATTCGTTCGTTAAAAGATTGAAAACATTTTTTTTTCATTTTTAATGTGCTTTAACGTGCTTTAACTACACGTTCATTAGCACAATGTTAGTTGGGTTTGGGTTGGTTCCTTGGTTGTTTGAGATCGTTAAATCTAACTCCAGATTCCCAGTATTTGGAGGAAACAGCATACGTGAAAAATATTATCTCGCACGCGTTACACTTTTTAATTGAGTTTGAGTTAAGAATCAAACTACTCAAATTCTTCTCTAACTTTTTTCATGCTTGTTACTCATTTAAAAAAAAATATTCTCTATCTACACCAGCATTATATTTCCTAATGAGAAAAGTTTAGCGTCTCTTTATCTTTCAAATAAACAGTACAAAACACTAGTATGTTACAATATCAGAGGTTCTAATTGAGATGTTGCATAAGAAAGGTACTTGGAATTGAAACAAAATATTTCGTATCTAAGATAATAGTATAGAATCGAGTAATATTCGGTGAAATCTGTACTCGGCACATTATTTATGCTTACTTATTTTGTTAAATTTTAGGTAAAAAAAGTCACGGGTGGCCACTATTACTAGATAATCACTTGTTCGATTACTACCCAAAATATACTAGGAGTACGTATATATTTTTAGAACCACGGCGAAGTTAATTTAAACGAAATAGAAAAAAGTTTAGGTACTTACTAAAGTAAAGTTTACTACTTTAAAAAAAAAAACTAATCCAAGTCGTACTAAATATGTACAGTATGTATAAAAATCATAAATTGAAAATGTGCATTGTATATTTCGAATAACTGAAGATAAAGATAATATCTTATTTTTCTTAAAATAATTAAAATGTTAAAAATAAAATTAAAACATTACCAATGTATGAATTTTTCAATGACTGGAAATGAAATATAGGCTTCAATTTTTATTTGCAAATTTTACAGCTGCTACTTGCTGTGTGCGCAACTGCATATATTTTATATTATATTTTATATTTAACAATTTTTTTTTTTGGGTGTTTATAGTCGCTTTAACATCTATGGTCATATCACGACTGTCTTACACACAGAAATATTCTGTAGGTCTTGAATCTTAATTTTTAATCTTATATCTAGGGATTCGATGGGGATCGAACCCAGAACCACTGGCGCATGTAGCAGAGAGAGCAGTTGCTCTAACCACTGCGCCATCAAGTGGGTTAATAACATTGAAAAAATCAATTTGACTTATTGCTACTTAAAAGGTCCTAGATTGAGGTTCTTTTATCAAAAGGTATACTTTCAAAATCATTGCATACTTTTTTTTTTAATTTTGCTTTACTACGTCAGCTGCGACCATGTGCAAAATACATTATTAATTTTTGAAGTATTTGAAAAATACGGTACCTACTAAAAATGAAAGGTGACCGAACTTGTGGCAAACCTAATTAAAGTTACATATACACTACGTTCCACTAAGTGATAACAAAATTTTAAAAAATGGTTGTCTGTAAAGTCGGTTTACGGACGGTCGTTTAACGTGATAACGTTATAAAAAAACATTGATGAAAAATTGCATACTTTTATGAATTGAATTATTATCACTGAATTGTCATTATTTTGTATAATACAAAGAAGGAGTTAATTGAAAATTAACAATTTTTTCAAAATAAAATCAGGCTGAAAATTATGAAGGAAATAAATTTTAAATCTTATTAGGTAAATTGTAGAAAAAACACAAACCACGTTGTCTAGGAGTCAACAATTGCCTCTCTATCGCTTGTATCGCGTTCTCACTTGCACGCACAGGCTCAAATGGAACGTGACATTTTTTCAGACTGGCTGCCGTATTTCATCAATTTATAAGACGTTATCATGTCAAAAACCAGTTTAGGAACGTTTTCAACCATTTATTTAGAATATAAGTCGTGTTGAGTAAAGCATCATTACATTCGCTAACGGTCACGTAAACTCTTCTCAAAAGATGAGTCAGAGAGAAGAATGTTGTTCAAACACGTTTAAGTTACTCGAATGGGCAAAAAACAACGGCAACAAGCGTTATGATCGCAAAAGCGTTGTGCAACGTAGCCTTAGGTTACACACATTTACGATTGCACCCAGTTTTTTTTTCATTCTGCTAATTTTGAAACTACAATTGTCACTCGAACGCATCTCTTAGGGATTTTCACTTTGTGTGGTCTTCAACGAGAGTAATGACGTCGTTGTTGACGTCTTACTAAACGGCCGTGTTTGTCATAAATAAACGACTAGAATAACAATTTTAAGCTGTTTTCTAACGTTATCTCGTTAGTAAAATGTAGCCCTAATGACGTGGTAGCTTGATTAGCGCCTTATACTCCAATAGTTTATCGTTCTCTAATGACCAAAGCAATTATAGCGACTTAAAATATGTAACAAAATGTTTGACATTTCCTTCATTATAATACGCGCTAGGTTACGCCAAAACTGTACACTTAGTTTGTCTATCTTTTACAAATCAAATAAAATTTAATTAAGTCACTGCAGTGTTGTTGATTTTGAACATACTGAGTATATTTTCAATATTCGGACTACTAACAAATCCAAGTACAGTACAGTATATAAACACAAGTTCAATCAAGTTTTTAAGTACGATACCTCGAAAACAAAGCGAAAGCTTGAAAAGTTGCAGTCTTTATTTTCGTTATATTTTGTCAAAACTAATAATTAGTTGGAATAAGTAAATTTAAGTTTATGCTTGATCTTATTTAAAAGAATAAGTTTAAAAAAAGAACAAGCCATTTAGTTGCAAGTTCAATTTATTGAAAAATATAAAAAGAACATACAACTGGTAATTTATAAATTTAAACAGAGAACACCAATCTACTCTCCTCTCATCATCTTCTCCTTTTGTCTGGCCAACTTCTTTTTAGACAATTTCTTCTTTGATGGTTCATCCTCTGCTGCTTTAGCTACAACTTCCTCCTTTTCTGTTAGACATACTTCAATATGACAGGGTGAGCTCATGTATGGATTAATACGACCATGAGCACGGTATGTACGCCGTCTTAGGCATGGTGCTCGATTAACCTATCATAAATCAATTTGTTATTAAAAAATAAAAAAAAAACCTAACTATAATTCAACACTTACTTGAATATGATCGATAACTAATCTATCGACTTCAAGACCTTTGTAGTCAGCATTACTTTCTGCATTTCGTAAAATTTGTAAAAGAAATTCAGCTGATTTCTTGGGCCATCTTCCTTGAGTTGTACCAAACTGTTTAGCCTGAGAACAACGTCCAACACCACCGTTGAATCGTCGGAATGGAACGCATTCTTTATGTTCAACAACGTTTTTCAAATAACGGATAGCTCGACGAAGTGGTAATTTTTTAATGGCCATCGCGGTTTCGTGCGTATTCTAAAACAGACATAAATAAATAAATTTATAATTTTTTTTAAAGTCATATTCAAGGCGGTCATATATATGCTCATTTATGTTATCACAATCAGTACGTGTCATTTATTTCAATGCTGGGTAGAGATTTAGATATATACTAAGCAAATGTTTTTGTTGCATTTTTAGAAGACTGTTAAGTTGGTATAAGAAATACGGCGTGCTTAGAAATTAGAATTGCTCATCGAAGACACTTTTTGATCACGATGTAGCGGTCATAAAACAGTTTTGGCGTATATTTCCATAGAAAATGTGTTGTAAATACAATTCAAATCAAAGGATAGCAGAAAATATTTGTAATAATACGTGTTAAATAAGAAATAAGTCTTTTTGAAGACACTTCTTAATGAACAATCTTAAGATACCAAGAATAAGCTGTTTATGTATAGGTTAGAATTGTAGGTTAACGAAAACTTACTTTGAAATGTACACGAAGATTTGACCCGCGGGCTTTGCAGGATTTTGTCGCATTATCTGGTTCACGTGAATAACGCCCCATTTTTATTCCTGTAAAAAGAAAGAAAAATTTGTTTAAAAAAAATGTCAATGTAAAACACACATGTATACTTGGATTGGTGACTATTATCAATCGAAAAGTGAAAATATATTTTTTTTAATTGAAGAAATTAGAGAATAAAAAAGGATACCTTTTTATTTAAATGAAATAAATAAATTTAACTGTGATGCAAAAAGATTTTTGATAAATTATTTGAGGCTCATAGAATCTTACCTTAATGGAATCGTAACAGCCGGAAAGAGGTTCGTATGGCGCATGCGTTAAAACGTCACGTTGTGTTTTGAGCGCAAATTTCAAAGCAGCTTAAATTATTTTATCGTATACATTAAATATAAATATATTAACGCTATAATATTATCCATATAGCACTGTAATATTTCAAAAAATTATAAATTTACAAGTTCGAAATAAATTGTTCAAATAAATAATTGAATTTGTATTATATTTCAGATAAAGCGTTTATGGATGGATTGGGATGGGTGTTATGGATTTTTAACCGGGCCATTATAGAATGGTTCCGAACAGTTTCAATGATAACTCCCAAATTCCCTTTAGCGATTCCGAGAAACGATATCAAATGCAATCAAATGGTGGATTTTTTTTGACAAGTTTCGTTTGACGTATAATTTAAATGCGAAAAGCGACCAAATATATTTTTCTTTAATAATATAATCAAATTTTAAGTTATTATCCACGTGAAAAACCTAATTATCAGTGTGTGGACGGCGTGGACATTAAGTAAATAAAACAGCAGTGCTTACAAAAGACAAGTTAAAATTTTTTTTTGATTTTCATTTTATGCTTTCAATAAACATCGATTCGAAATAAAATAATAATGATTTTGTTATGTAATTTGTTTTGATTTGATTTGAATTTGGGGTAGATAAGTTACGCATAGACTCGTTATATTCATTAATGTTATTTATATATATTTTTGACTACAAGTTCAGTTATTATGTTCGATTAATGAATGCATTGTGTTAAAAGCAATATAGTAGCTATATTTTTATTTTTTCCAAAAACAATATGTCCAAAAATAAGTTTAATTTGACTCTGCCACCTGGCTCTATTGAACCAGCTCCGGTTGTTACTCCAACGTCGACAGTTTCAGTTACAGAACCTGTAACACCACAGTTAGTATTTCTTGGTTTGATTTAAATATTAAGTTTATTCGGAAAAATCCTTGTTTCAGAAGAAATACTTTGGTTGGTAAATCGAAAACAAGTATTGAAGCATTAACTGAACGATTGGAAAGACTCGATATGGATGATACTCAACGTAAACGAATCGAAGTATTTTTATGCCAGAAAGAAAAAGTTGGAGAATTAACGGATGATGACTTCGAAAAATTGGGTGAACTAGGTGCTGGAAATGGGGGTGTTGTTATGAAAGTTCGACATAAATCCAGTAAACTAATAATGGCATTAAAACTAATACATCTAGAAGTAAAACCAGCGATTAAAAAACAAATAATCCGTGAACTGAAAGTATTACACGAATGTAATTTCACACACATAGTAGGATTTTATGGAGCGTTTTATAGCGATGGAGAAATCAGTATTTGCATGGAATATATGGACGCCGGGTCGTTAGATTTAATCTTAAAGAAAGCAGGAAGAATACCTGAAGATATATTAGGCACAATCACAACAGCTGTATTGAAAGGACTTAGTTATCTGCGTGATAAGCATGCGATTATGCATCGAGATGTGAAACCAAGTAATATTTTAGTAAATAGTAGTGGTGAAATTAAAATTTGCGATTTTGGTGTCTCTGGTCAACTTATTGATTCGATGGCTAATTCGTTTGTAGGAACAAGAAGTTATATGTCTGTAAGTAAAATATATAAAGATAAGGGACCATCCATAAATTACGTCACACGAATTTCATGATTTTTAACCCCCTCCCCCGTCCTTGTCACAGCTGGTCACATTTGTGAGACCCACCCCTCCCTAGTGTGACGTCACATATTTTACAATTTTACATCTACAAATAATAGTCTAAGATCCGAAGATACATCGACCTTCATCGAGTTGATAAAAGAATGAAACATATGTTATCATGAATTTAGTATTTTAGAAAATTTATTAAAAATGGGTTGCCCAAAAAAAAAACCTAGACAGACTATTTTTAATTATTAAAAAAAAATTATTTTTAAAAAAATATTGCAACAAATAGAAACAATTTTACACATCACAGGCGACTGCGATGTTGGGTCCTTTATTATTACACAGTATACGTATCTCGGATCTCTCTGTCACACATGTCCACGCGCATTAAAATTTAAATCTTTAAAGTTTGCTAACCCCTGATAGGACCGAACTTTTTGCAGACAAACCTATATTAACGTGTTCGCACTAACAGCGGTTATGATGATATTAAATTTTTTCTATTATCTTGATGTTGCAATGTTTTATTAAAAATATATATTTTTTTAAATAAATAAAAATAGTCTGTCCAGGGTATTTTAGGGACCCCATTTTTAATATATTTTCTAATATACTAAATTCATGATAACATATGTTTCATTCTATTATCAACTCGGTGAAGGTCGATGTAGATTCGGATTTTAGACTATAACTGTTGAATTAAAACAGCAGTTCCAAAATTTGTTTTATTTCAATTTAAATGATTTTTTAACGAAATAACATCAAATCAAACATTTCAAGAAATAAATAAAAAAAACGACTAATTATATTAATAATCAAAGTTAATCATTTTGAAAGTCAATTGTCAAATGAATTAAAATCAATATCACCGCTAAGCACGGTGCAGCATTTAGCGGCATTTATCAAAGGGCAATAGTATGGGTGCGTAACAGTACACCGAGAAAAAATTACCTTCGGACAATTAAATCTAAATATTAAATATTTGATTGGCAATGGGCTATCAAATCATTTTGTTGGCGTAAATGAAATTCAGTTGTCAGAAGAAAATCTTTTTCTTAGTGTAGTAGAGCGAGTGGCCAACAAAACAAATTGAACCTTATATTTCTACAGATAGTGTTGCAAATGTTTTTGAGTTTTTCGTTAATAGTCCAAAGTTCGTGTCTTACTTAACAGTTTGATTAAAATAGATTTTGAAATGTGACGTCACGAAATGTAGGACTCCTCCCGCCCCCTTGTCATATATTATCACACTTCATCAACCCCCTCCCTCTCCCTTCACGTGTGACGTAATTTATGGATGGCCCCTAAAGTGCATTTTATATTTTTTTCTTAGCCCTTTTCACATGTAATGCACCATATAGTAAATAGCTTTAATGAATTTATTTTTCATTTTACAGCCCGAGAGATTACAAGGAACGCATTATTCCGTTCAAAGTGATATATGGTCGTTAGGATTATCATTAGTTGAGATGGCAGTAGGAATGTATCCAATTCCTCCTCCCGATGCTAAAACATTGGCTGCTATCTTTGGACCTCGTCCCGAGGGCGATTCTCCCAATCATAGTATAGCACCAAGACCGATGGCTATTTTTGAGCTATTAGATTATATCGTCAATGAACAACCACCAAAACTTCCATCCGGTATTTTTTCCGATGAATTCAAAGATTTTGTGGATCGATGTCTGAAGAAAAATCCAGAAGAACGAGCTGATTTAAAAACATTAATGGTAATAGTTACCATACAAATTGTTAACAAACACAAAATTAATCAATTTTTTTATCGTAGAACCATGAATGGATTCGTAAAGCCGAATCGTCAAATGTGGATATCGCTGGATGGGTTTGTAAAACTATGGACTTAAAACCTTCATCGAATCCAAATCATTTTGCATAGGAATATAAAACATGAATTGATTTTAGTTAAATTGTGTCAAATTGACGAAATTCATTTCTGAAACATGCAATATCGTCAAAAATCTATTAGACTTTTGAATATGTTTTGATTTCGTTTAAGTAGGTCCTATTATAATATATAAATCATGGACAGTTTGAAAAAATAAGAAAAAAACTTTTTCTGTCAAATCATATTTAATATTTCAAATTAAATTTGATGTTAGTTCTTAATATTAAACAATATGAATAATTCTTTAAATATTCTTAATATATTACATTTCTTATGTGAAATATTGACTCATTCACATTTCAAACTAGTCTTAATAACATTATAAAAAATATAAATAAACGCGTCGTTTCAAAATATTACGATTAAAAATTAAAAAAAAAAGAAGATAATTATTCATAACGCCAAGTATTATGTTTTAGCTATTTTAATTTATGTATTTTTTTTTTTGTTAAAAATAGCGTTAAATTATTTACATGCATAAACAGTCCAGTTAGTGTCAAAATGACGGCCATTTGTTTCTTTTATTCACAAAGCATAAAGAAAGAACACTTCTGTGTTAAAGACATGGATACTAGTTTAAATGAGGGTCAAAATGCCCTTAGTTGGGGCATTATTTCTATCTTATGTTGTGCATTTGTAATGTCGCAATCAGCCCCCTGCCACTTAAATAAGAGAAAGGCTAAAACGTGACCGATTTTTACGCAAATTTTAGTACCTTTGAGTGGCGCTGGTATCTAGTTGAAAAACAGCTGTTAACTATTTGTGTTGTTATACGAGTCATACGTCTCTAACAGCCCCTTGGCACTTAAACTTATCATCACTTATCAGAGTTATTATACTTATTATATAAAAATACTTATCATAATTATTCTCATATAATAACAATAATAATGAAAACAATAAAAATAATTTGCCTCATATTTATTAAAAAAATTATTTCTAACCCCGACCTCCATAAAAGTATATTCGGTCTTCGTTCAACTCGTTTTCAACTAATATTCTGCAAATGCAGTCAAAATGGTCACTTTTTTGTAACAGATTTGTAGGGGGCTGGTCGCAATAGAAACTTTTCTAATCGAGTCAATTGCCAACTTTGTAACTAACAGTGCCAGGGCGATTATTCTGGAACTATTTAATCAATATATCCTGATATTTTTCATTTTAAGAGATTTTAAATTATTCTCTTATAAGGGATGTACGGATTTATCTACACTTCATTTAATATACAATAAAAGAATCACATGGTCGCCATTTTGATGTATAAACGGAATGTTTATGCGTATAAATATCTTCCTACGCGAAATGGCAAGATTTACTTTTTTTAATGAAAGGAAAGAAGAAAAATTTTTGAACTATAATTTAATATACATATATTATTTTATTTATGCATCTTTTAAGTTATACAGTTGATAGTACATACATAAATATACAAGAAAAATGAGAATAGCATTAAACTTATTATAAAATTAAATAATTTAACAAATGTTCCCATAGTTTATTTACTGTACCGTTATATACTGTATACAACTTGTCGATTAAATTGAAACAATTAAAAAAAATACTAATGGCGCTTATTTTTTATAAGAATGAATAATTTTTTCTTGATAGTCATAATCATGCAATAGCTTTTCAAGTGATGTAAATTTATATATATACAAAAAAAAAAAATAACAATCACTCGATTAAATATACTTCAGTGAAATCTTGATGCAATTGTAAATGAATTATTATTATCTCGTATGTATTGCATGATATTTATCTGACACGTTCATAAAATAACTTTCTTTGAAAATTTGTTAACGTGTTACTAAAGAACTGTTTCTCCATCAGTATTTCTATACAGACAGTTGAGTAGAATGTTTTAGCATTTTACAGTGTTAAAATTTTAACAACGCTTTTTTATCTGTAATATGTATTTGTATATATTGAACAAATAGATGTTGTGAAATAAACACATATATCATAATATTATGATGGTTTTGGCTTTCTTTAGTTATGCATCCTTTGCCTATACTGCATCTCATTTTTACTCACGATTTATAGGTATAAGCGTTTCAAATGACTAAATGTATTTAATTTTGAAACTGGCAATAGAAATAATCACTTTTATTTCTTAAATTATAGGTTTGTACATAATTCTAATTTTAATTTTTTTCCGAGGAAATTGATATATTATTGTAACAATCCTTTTAACATTCAATCTCTTTTTGATAGTACATTAGCGGTGTTTAATTTGAAACTCAAAAAACAGTTAACAAAAAGCAGAATTATTTCGTTTTGTTGGAATTTCGGGTTGAAGGAATATTTTTTAAGTCATCTTTTAATACACTTTTACTGTCGTATTTCACATCATAGACACTGTTTATGTTGTTTTGTTGTGTTTACTATAAACATAACGTAGGTGCGGTTCATACCGGGACGATAAGCAATATATCTCCAGCGATATACAACGACTATACTAATACACTGTACAACAAACACAACATATCGCGTGCGTGTGAACCTTTTTTATCGCTCCTCCTTAAATTCTCACTAATCCGGCACTTCAGTAGTCCCGTACGTTCAATAATCTGGCACCTTCCGCCCATACCTTCATCAACCCTTGTTCCGCACTTACAAATGCTTTATTTTATTTACGATTACATATTATGAATTTTTCTATACAATCTATTAATCCAGCACTCCCTAGTTTTGAATAGTGACGAATTAGTGAGACTCTATTATAGGTATATACATTTTATGTAAAAATACATTAAGTTATGTTATTTATTTATTTTTGAACAAAATTAAATCTTTTTTGTAGTAGTCGTGTTAATAGAAAAGAAAATGAATATGTAGAGTATTTTGTAGGAACCATTATTTCGTATTAACAGAATTTCAGGGTAAAAGTGTTCGTATCAAATGTTTCCCACGATATTTATTATTTCTGATTTTTATAAATGTGGTTTTAAAGGAAATGCTTCATTGATTAACGAGGTTGTTAAAAGTATCGAAAAATTATAATTTTGTTAAACAGCGTTTGGCATGTATAAATTCAATAAGAAATAATATCTAAGTTACTCTAAAGTGCCTAGTGAACAACACTATGCCTAACAAATGAATTTTTTGATCTAGTGAAAATCAATAGTTGAAAGCTTTGTAATTAATTTTATGTTAGCAAGCAAAAAAGGTCATATTGGTAAAGAATACATGTTTAATGATTTAAGGGGTTATTTTTTTCATGTAACTATAACCGTTACTTTTCTTAATGTAATTTTGTAAATAATTCACTTCAAAAAAGTAGTGTCGCAGATTTTTAAGTAGTGTCAAAAGGGTCAGTGTCTTACAATGTTAATTTTTGATTTAACAGAGCTTGTAAAGTTTTTCAATAAGACATTGATTAAATAAGAGTATTACTTATAAAAGAGAAGACATTTGAAATTTTTTTTTTATGTTTTGAGTTTAAATTTAAATAATAATTTAAAATTTTAATACATAATCGATGTTCAATTGTTATTTCTAATATAAGCGTCGGCCATTTCATTGACAATCAAAACCCAATGCGCAGATGCACTCTTATGATATGCGACTCAGTAGCATTCATTGTTAGGCGTCATTTAAATGGATTTTAAATTATTTCATTAGTGAATTTACATAAATAATTAATAATAAAATTAATTAAGTTAATGTTATTGTGATATACTTAATTGTTTATCCGTGGTTGTGTTATTTGTCAATTGCAAGCGAGCCAAGCTGTAAAATGTACAAACGGAAATTGAAGGTTGGTTTTGAACTCATTTTGATTTTAAATTAGGTAGTTTAATGTAAAACAATATTGTTTTTTATTTATTGTCTCAAGTATTTATGATCTTCGTACATACTATTTTATCGATGGACTACCCTTTCTATGCCATTGAAATGCATTCACACATAATAATTTATGTACATACGATATAAATAGATACTTTAATTGAAATATTATTTAGCATTAAATTCATTTATGTGTTACAATTGAGTAAAAAAGGACACACCGTCCGACTACGTAATATTTCTGTAAGAATTACGTAATATGACTTCGTTGTATGTAACTGTTAGACTGTTACCTACGTAGTTGCACATTTTATTCTCACTGGGAAGAAACCGAAAATTTTGTCCACTTTTAATCAATTTAATTTTTCATTCGAGAGCAGATAAATTCATTCGTGAATATTTTATTTTGGAAAAACTATAACAGGCAAATTGCGGTAGCTTACCTCCTCTGACCTGATGATTAGCACCAATTTATTTAGCTTAATAATTGATTAAGAGCCTATTCCTAAATACGGTTGTATTTATGAAATTGTAGACCAGAGGTCCCCAAGTTTATTTTGCCTTGCCCCTTATCCAAAAGAATAATCAATCATAAACAGCGATCGGCAATATTTTAAATTTCACGGACCATCACATTTGAATTTCAAATATTGCGGACCAAATGCACCTGTGGCTACTATCGTCCTCCTGAATTATTTCAGCTCCCCAAGGTGGGCGATATCACCCATTTTAGATAGGTTCCTATTAAGGATTCATCAAGTTTAGTAGTTGGATATTTTACTAAATTGAGTTGAACATTTTAATTTTGAAATGAAATAACTTGTAATTGCAATGCTTGATTTGATCTGATATTTAAGTTTGACTTGCAATTAGTTTTAAGTCAAATTTAATTCAAGTAGTTCGAAGATAAAGTCAATTAGTTTAAAAATCAAGTCAAGCAGTGAGACTTTAGTTCCAATTTCAAAATTGGACACTGCATAAAAAATAAATAAACCTGCAAGACGATTAAAAATGGTTTGGGCTTTAGATTTACTAGCTTTCTTTCTTCTGTCTTCCATTATGAAGTATTCGTAGTTAGGTTTTAAGGTATAGAAATTTCTTTTTATTTGCCTGTGCTTCTAAAATAATCAGATCTTAATCAAAATCATATCGAAATGAGAAATCACAAACATAAAATGAGACATATTTTTACTTCACTAAATTCATACTAAATGATTACTTAAAACCTGAAAAACAGTCTTTGATAATCTTAAACAATTCTTACGGCCAGATTAATTGTTTAAAATGTCAGTACATGAAAATGAACTTATCAATATTGTTTTTTTTTTTGTTTATTAAGACTTAAAATTGAAATTTTTTCTGAGCTTAAATTGAACACCGCTTACGATTCGATCATTTTAAAACTATTTTTATTAAAAAAAAAATCGCTTTAAATTGGCTTTGATTTTAATCACATACAAATTGTTTTTTTAAGAAACATTTTTCTTTAAAAAATCAAATTTTAAAATGATTAAATTTTATCTTATTGTTAGATATACCTATAATCAATCTTTACTTCATGTTATTCTTACTGCCGATTCGAGTTATAAAATTATTTACTTAGATTTTTTGATATAAGTATATAGTAGGTACCTATAATAAAATGTATATACATAGATTTCAATAATCTAGCTATAAGTAGTTGAAATGTAAACTTAAAAATAATTATATACATTAATGATGGATTTGTCTTATTGGTTATAGTATTACATAATATTGTACATTTCAAAATTTTGAATTATGAAATATTTTTAATTTACACCATATTATGATAAATTGACATTACATAAATAGTTTCAGATCAACATTTTTTTTAAAGTCATCCGACTGTCAGTATTACGATAAGTACATAAACATTTTGTATATAGGTAATAGATTATAGTTTTCAGGCCTTTACAATTACTTAGGCCTGTAGCTAATCGTTTTGATTTACCACGGAAACTTATTACTGATTAAATGGGTACATTTATATTTCATTTTTATATTCTGTAAAGAAAAATCTTATAATTGTAGTTTTAGAAAAAAAAATCAAAATTTTTTATTTACAACTAAATAGTCTACAACATTATACTACAGATGTTTGATGAATATTTATCATTTTCATTTGCATATGGGTCAATTAATACATCATATTTGTATGGTGATGTGCAATAAGAGATATTTTGAACAGTTATTTTACCCATTTATAATTATGGATTTTAGTCGAATGATTCTTATGCGGTTATAATGATTTCCGAAAATGTTCTAGAGGGAATATAAAATGCTAGTACAAGATTTAACGACTATGTGCAGTAATCATCTAAATGTAACAGCTAATAATAGCAATAAAAGAGAGTTTAAGGTTGAATAGGCTGCTCCGTTGTTTTGCGAGCTGCTGCTACTACTACCACTACTACTATTTCCATGTTGCATAGCTGCGGGGTGTTCCCCATTTAAGACGTGTACTAAAACACTAGCCGAATCGCTGCTCGATGGCGAACAAGTGTAATTGCCACTATCACTTGGTAGTGCTCGAGATATTAGCAATCTGCTTGTTCTTGTTTGTTTTTCGGTTACGACGCTGATACCGCCCCGTTGCGAATAGTTAATTACATTGCCACCTCGATACCAGTAAATGAAACTTGGAGGATCAGGCGTTTGTAGTACGATACATGTCAAGTTGATGTCACTACCACTCTTGATGTACAGCTCGGAGTTTCCAATTATTTTCGCTTTAGATACTAAAACAAAGAACCAGTTTTTTTCTTTTCAAATGTACAATCTAAATATACATGATTTAAAATAAATGAGAGTGTCTTTTCCAGAGGACTTATTTCCAATTTTACATCAATTTAATTTCCTTATTTTATTTCATTTGATTTATACCATATACAAAAGATATTATATAGGTATTGAAATACATGTCAAAATTGTTTTATTACTATTCTAAATGGTGACCAAAAAGTGACTTTTGCTTAAGAACAATACTAAGCAAAATGGTTTAGTTTCAGTATTAAATAATTAATCAGATTTCTAAAAGGTCACAACAAAAAGATTTATTTTCCTAAATAAAATTTTAAGCTGTTAGTGCTGTATAATGTAAAGGCACCAGAAAATACAGATTATATTTTAAAATCACACAAACTTTTTTTCAGATTTTCTAAAATGATGTTAAAGTCTCCTTTTGTAACTCTTTTTCCTAAATTCGTTTTGTTCAAACTCTGTTACTCGGAAATTGGTGTCCTTTTTGTTCTTTCTGCACCAATGACAAATAAGTAATAAATAGGTACAGTTAAGTCTCGGTTCTGTCGGTTGTTTTAATCAATGGCGATGGAAACAATTCGTTAAAGGATACCTATGGATACCGTACCTTAGTAGACCTTATAGCTTCAACAATGACCACCTATTGGTGTGATAAATGATCAAAAAGGAGGAGAATTTTCCGAGTACCAGGAGTTTTAATAAATTGAATTTCGAAAAAGAGTAGGTACTAACAAAAAAAGAATATAAACATTATCTTAAAAAATCTAAAAAAATACTAATTTTTGTGATTTGAAAGTAGATACAATCTGTAATTGCCACTAAAACTTCTGCAAAAAAAATTAACACTTAAAAGTTTTTAAAACTCTCTCTATTTCTCTTTCTCCTACTTAAATGACGTAGAATCACTAAGTTACGGGATTAAAAGTGTACATTTCAAAAGTTAAGCAGTATTTCGGTGACCGAATGGATTTAAAAAAAAAAATGTTAATTATAGTACATTCCCCCGAGCTAAAATTTAAAAAAAAAGCATTGTCTTTGACAGCGAATCTACCTGCTAAATTTCAGCTCGATCCGATCACAAATAGGTTAATTTTCCGTCGCCAGATTTACGTGGAACATACATACAACAGGCATGTTAAAATAGAGAGAGAAAAAGAACAGTTTGGTAGATACTTTCAAATTACACACAATTGAATTTTTTCACATTTTCCAAAACAGTTCCAATTTTTTTTTATAAATATGTTACCATTGAAAATAAGTCAATATGTAAGTAGGTGGGTTAGTAAAATAATTGTAAGGATCTAAATTTTCCGTCACCTCTATAAACTCAATATAAGACTTATAAACATACTACTACCATTTTTTAACTATATATAACAGTTTTAGTCAATTTCCAAAAAAAAAGTTAAATTATGGAAATAAGTCCTTTTGAAAAGACACATCTAAGCTAAATGTTTTATTTAAAATACAAACGTTAGCAAGAAGCGTTGATAAAACGCAAAAAAACGAAAAGATTTTTCTATTTTAAATTATTGAAAGGGTATAAAAGCTCTTATCTTTCGAATGCTTACCAACAACATTGAGACGAAAAGCTTGACTAATCTTTGGTTCTGTGCTGACTTGGCATTCATAAGTGCCGGTGTCTCTCACTTGAGGTGAGCTTACTTTTAATGTCCATTCATCTGTTCCATCCGAATGAAGTGACTGAAACCTTTGGTCGTTTGTATACGTCAGAATGCCTACTGTGAGGATATGTAAATCTCTTTTACGTATCCATGATACCTTTAAAAAAGAAAAAAAATGTTTCATTAAAATGTTCCTCCATGTACTAAGTGTATAAAATAATCGTTTTAGTACAATAATATAACTGCTTGAACAAAATAAATTGAAAATAAAATCTTTGATACAGAAAATATATATAAGGAATATTTCAAATTTTTAGTGAGCCATATGGAAATGATTATAGCTCCTAATAAATGTGTTACCTTTTTCTGTCACATGCAACGTAATATATCGCCAAAGAAAAACGTAAATTACCTCTCAGGATTTAATACAAAATATTTGACACTAGAAGGTGAAATAAAAAACCTGTCTTCAGGAAATAATTTATAAAATTCATTTTTTCATTTGCTGTTCATTTTCTTGCAGCTTTTGAGGACTGTAATATATAAAATGAATCTCATTTAATATTAATATTTCTTTATCGCGAACATTGGGGCTTATGTCAACCCCTGAAAAATTAAAGCATCAAATACGTGAAGCGTGCTAATGACTTATAAATTATTGTTGTATTTTATCCTGCGAACTGTCGTTTTAATTACATTATAAAGTCAAATATGAAAAAGCCAAAATAGAAAAAAATTACACGCGCTTTTAAATCGAGACAAAGAGAGATGTTATGGATGATGTGTATATTGAATAAATAAGAACAAGAAGCCAATAAAAATCAATGTACAAATAAATTGTTTCATAAAAAATACAAGTCGAATCCGAGACATGGAAATTATTTCTCGTTCTATTTTTTCATTAAATCTCACGAAGAATTCATAATGAAATGGTAGCTGAAAATTCTGTACATTCTGTACGAATCATAAATATTTTGCAAAACGTTACAATTTTACTATTCCATATCTCTACGAGTGGATATTATGAACAAGATTTCTGTTGATTAAAATAGTAATGGTCACTTATCTTAGCTTTGGTCGTAAAATTAATATGGAATTCCTGAGTAATAATAGTTTATTCATTTTTAAAGTCAATTTTACTGAGTAGGATAACCTATTTCTGTTTTGTTTGAAATAGATAAATCTAACTTACAATATATTATGTTATGTGTACTATGTTTTATTGTTTTTCCAAAATCTAAGACACATTACTCTCGATTACATTAAAATCTGATCAGTCGTTTTAACTTTTGTAGTATTTAAAATAAAAAAATATTTTCATACCCAGAGATGATATGCAGTGGGATTGTAGAGGTTCACCCGAACCTGTTGTTAAAATGTTTATAATTTTACGGCCCTTATTAAAACATATACGTAACTTTCTCAAATGTTTTGTTTCTTTTAAAAAATATAGTAATGTAGATATATCATATTCTGTAACACTATTCTAAACCAAAAGCAGCAACTTTTGAGTGCATAGTAAAGAAACTAAAGTATGCAAATAAACCATTTTTAATAATTTGTTTGATTACTTATCAAAAATACATTATATTGTATCGAACAGCGATAGAAAAGGATATAACATTCCAGATTGTTCCTTCGAAACTCCAATAATGGACATTTAAACAGTTTTATTATTCAAACGGTCAACGGTTTTTGAAAAAATCGTATCGAACAATGGAGAACATTCGAGCTATTTGGGTTGCCTATTAGACTAAGGAGTAAAAACCTGTATTTGATTATTATGCAGTCATCAAACTTTATTTCGCTCGTTTAGAAGGACCTAAGTTTTCTGATTTTATAACCAACGTAAATTCTCACTCATTTTGAAGTTCACTTTTATCCTGAGCGATTATTTTTGGTAGGTGTTAAGAAAAATGCTTAAAATTCACTTTAAATGAATAAAGTCTATTAATTGTTTCAAATGTTTTCGAAAATATCCGGTCTTACCCCAAAAATATTAGTGCACGGGGCAAGTTTGAAGTATATGGCGAATGTGTATTAAAGCTAACTAACTACCTAAGTACAAACAAATTCTTCTCAAAACGTCTTCATAAATCTATAACTAAATAAAGAATTCCGATTTTGTCATACAACGAATGAACATTGATTTCAATTAGCCTTTTTCCTCGGAAGATTTAAAAAGATCCGCTAGGGGCAGCACCGGCGGGGCGGTACATATATTTTGATTTCTCTATTGACAATAACGTCAAACGTACGTCTGTTTATTATTAGAATAAATAAATATTGTGATCAAAAAAATTTTTAAAAAATTGTCATGCCTACAAAACATTGTGCATTCGCTTATTGTACATCTGATAGTCGATACAAGCAGGATGGTGTCAAATTTGCACCTTTTATAAAACCACAAGTTGACGAAAAAAAAATCTTATTATTATTATCTTCATATTTTACACAAAGTCACTCAAACAATATTGTCTTCCCATTTGAAGTGCTTTCGAGTTACCACAATTTAGAAACTGTTCGTCATAGTCAGATAAAGTAGCATTCAAATCTAAAGTATCAATAGGACCTATAGTAATATAACTATACATTATAGCATAGGAAAAAGAACGAGGAATAGCTTGGGATGGAAAATTTGCCCAGTTTGTAGTAGGAAAACTGCATGATGTTGAACTTGGTAGTTGGGTTGAGTAATTTCATGCGTTGCTGTTTATCCGCTCGAAATTTACCACAATCAACTCCAACGAAAAATTTTTTAACATTACCGTTTGCAATGCATTCTTCAATTCTCAAAAAAAAAAAACAATTAAGTTTATTTAAAATAATTAAATTTTCAACTACACAATGACATATACGAGAAAATTTATGAACCAACTAACCTTTCAACTAGGACATTTTTATTACCTGACACGGTTAAGTAACGACATGCAAGTCGTCGTTTTAAATCCTGGACAAGATGATCTTGCACTTTTGCGAATTTCAATTTTGCTCCAAGTACATTGTTTTCCGTTAATTCCATTATAATTCTATACGTTTGACGTTATTGTCAATAGAGAATTCAAAATATATGTACCGCACCACCGGTGCTGCCCCTAGCGGATCTTTTTTAAATCTTCCGAGGAAAAAGGCTAATTAGCTTTAAACGGCTGCTTACGGTCTTGCCCCATCATGGGGCAAAACCGAAGTAGCTACAAATTTTTTTTAATTTTTCATAAAAGTTGTAATTTCCATTACAAGTTTGTGTTTATGTCAATGCAAATTGAAAGAATGTTAGTTGCACTTTACGATCATACCAACATAATGTTTAATCCATTATGTTTTTTGTCCTTGTCTTATCAATACTACAACTAATAGTGGGTAAATAAGGACTAATTTTCTACTTTTACTACTATATAGATAGTAAAGGAAGTTGTAATCGGGTCGAATTTTCGAAATCGAGCTTTCACCGGAAATACATGTTTTGAGTTCCCCATGAGTTCAAAAAAGTGGTTTTAAAAACATGTCTGTGTGTCTGTGAGGCTGTTTGTGTGGCTGCGTGTGACAGCCATATCGTATCGAAAGCTTTATTCGAATTTCAGCAAATTTGGAATTTGGCCTCCATATTATACCTAGTTGTGCCGTGAAGCTTTTGGTTGAAATCGGTTAATCGAAAGCTCCACTTTATTCTAGGAGTTTTGAGCTTTTTCAACTTTTTTCGAAAACGGCTCCAACGATTTTCTTTAAAATGTCTATAGTTCTTAGACTCATTTGTGGCTACAACTTTTATTTGAAACTTTTTCCTGGGAAAATTTAAATAAGGGCTTTTTTCTGGGGTGAAGGTTCGGAATTCGTATATTCATTTGCATATAGACTGTATGTATATACAATAGTTCTGTTTATATGTATTTGTATAGTTATAAAGTACTTCTAGTTCTTTTAATCAACAGTGAGTTTCATAAACGAAAGTAAAAGAAAATACTGTGACGCTTCGCAGCATATATTTTTAAATATACTAACCAAAATTCAGTTATTTCACATGACATAAATATAAAATTTCTAAAAATGACCCGATTGGCGGCAGAACCGTAAAAATAACAATAATTTTAACTAATAAATATAATAAATAACAATTAAAAACATTAATGCAAAAACACAAATGCACAGTACATTAATGTTTTTAGTTAAAAAAAATAATATTATATGGGTGCGAAATTGTGTTATTTTTACTGCTCTGCCGCCAGTTGGGTCATTTTAAGAAATTTTATATTTATGGCAAATGTGAAATATGTAACTGAACTTTGTTTAGTATATAAAAAAAAAGATTTGTTAAATTTAATAATCTTTTAAAGGTTAGAGTCAATATTAATGCATTAATGATTTTTATTGACTATCATAATATATGAATTGTTATTTATTTTTGTTTATTGACGATATTGTATTAGTAATTTGATGTTGTGTATTTTTATTATAGAGCCCTGAGGAAGTCAGAAACTCTGACACGCATTTTTTTTGTAAAATTGGGGTAGACTTAAAGTAGTAAAAGGTCTTTACATATCAGTAAAATAGTGAATATATTACGTTAGTATCAGTTTGTGGAGAGTTATAAACATTTAGACGACTTTTATACTGATTTGTAAGACATCTTCTGAAGCGTCTTATATAATTTTATATGCTTTTAGGCCTTATATAAAATACTTACATTTCCCTACTAAAATGATAACTACCTAATAATAACCACATTAAATTTCGTTACAAATATAGAACATATTATAAAAAAAATCTTTTTATCCAAAAATAGAATTGAGAGAAATCAGAAAATAAAAAGCTTAAAGTCTTCAAGGACTAAAAAAATTATTTCCATGGTCTTATATTTAAATTAAGTTAAATTAAATCTTTGAATCAATTAAAGAATTTTCTTTAATACATAAGCTTGAAAAAAAATCAAACACGTCAATTAATACTCGTATATAAATAACATCATCAGACTAGACTGGTTTTTACTTTCATAAGAAACGAAACAACAACTTAACAAAATTTGTGAAACTAATTGAGGGTTCAGCTTTATATTACAAAAGATAACAAATTCGGTAAACCAAAATACAATCAATGCCATAATCAAGGCAGAAATAAAATATATATTAATTTGTTTTAGTCAACAATTAATATAGTTTCATGGTTTTGGTAAATGATATTTAGATAAATTGATTGGCGAATGAGTTTTTTTAATGTACGCTTACATTTTAAATTTATTTGTTAATGAAAATTTGGTTTATTGTGTAAATACGATTTTGAAATTCATAGACTTTACTGAAATAAAAAAAAATAAGACGAAGATTTTTTCATAAAAATTGTTTCTGTTAAAGTAAATCAAAATGAGTATTAAGGAGGGAGGTTTGTTCCAATATTATGCGGAGTTGTTTGTTTATTTAGGGATGTGTTGTACAGGTTCTATATCAACATTGGTTGATTAAGTCGGATACCATTGTTGATGTTATCCCTTTATGTATTTGTGTGAAATCATTTTTCTCGTTTTCAATCAATTTTTAAATTATTTAAAAGTTTTCTTAAGAATAGAATGCAAATAGAGGAAGATTCTTTTTAAATTAGAATAGTAACGTAGAGTAAAGTTATCGTTTATATGCGTTTATAAATTATAAGCTATAGAATCTTAACCATTTTTGTTGGTGTTTGAGATATTTCAACATAGTCAAACTTCAAAATATACACACATTTAATGATAAACCTTTTTATAAGATTGCTTTACACATTCATAAAGATTATAATGCTTTTGAATCTGATTTTTGACATTATTAAGAACAATTGTTAGAAACAAAAAAGGTATCGTACTATTGAAAAAATTACATTTTTCTGGGTTTCTCCAAGAGAAAACGGTAAAATTCATTTTTATTTTGTACTTAAACATTTAGAAGTAAATCTGTATAGGAATTTGCATTTTACATAGGAATATTTTACAAGTTTGTGAGTACAATACGCTATTTAATTGACAACGTAAAAATGTAAAGCTGCTGTGTAGGACACCTACAAATCTATCAATTAAAATGTCTGATGTGAGCTAAATTAAATTTATTTAAATGTACTTGTCATTGGCTTACTTGTCTAGCACGCAAGAAAGAAATGACAAATCAACGTGCTCTTTCATATAAAGATAGTTTATAGAACAATGGATGCTATGGACTATAGAGTATAGATTATACCTAGAATATTTTATGCTGAAAAAATGCACAATTATAAAGGGGAAAGTCATTTCTTCAAGTAACGACGGAATGCATTTTAATGAATTTTTTTATAAAGAAATCTGAACTCTTATGATAACACGTTTAATCCTAGAAAAATATTCGGTTCCTGAAGGATAGCTACTATTTCATGCTACTTACATAACTGAACGGATTTTTATGATATTTGGTAATTATTATGCAAATATGTCTGACCTTAAGATAAGACACAATATCTTTTATCTTGAGAAAAGAAACGTACATATCCTAAGGGTGGAAGCTTATAACTTTTTCTGCAAACAATAGTTTAACGAATTTTGATGAAACTTATAATGAAATCTAATCTTTACTATAGATATAAAGTTTCAGAGTTACAGTCACAGGATGGGGCAGAGCAACTTTCTTATTTTGAAATTCAATAAAAGAAGTAATATAAATGTACTTTCAATTCTTTAAGGAGTATCAAGTTTAACATGTAAAGTTTATGTTAATGTAGTTTTTATTATGATATCCGATAGATGATGTCCGTTATTGTCATATACACTGCATATATCTACTTTTGAAGTTTCGTTGAAGTGTTTCCAGCATACCGACGAATATGCCGTTAGAACTTGACGTTGCTCTCAGGGTCCTAGGATGAGCTATTATTTTAAGTTAGACTTATAGAAAATAATTATAGAAGGTTAAATCAGGTGACTGTGCTGGCCATTGCAAATCATCTTATAAAGAAATTAAGCATCATCATCAAAAGAAGCTAAACATTCATTGACACATGAGATGTGTTTGCTGTGGCATCATCTTGCTGGAACCACACATCTACTTTGTGATAAAAATTTACGACCCACTCTTTCGATTGTATCTATCTCCACCCTCCTCCAAGAAACCGTCACTCCAGGGCGTCATATTTAAATTAGCAAGTTTATCTGCCCCACCATGTACTATAAAGTTATCGCAACTACAATAGGTTACAGTAGCCAACGAGTTTAATATATTATCCACTGAAGTTAAATGTCTTTGCTTTTAGATCTGTAGACACGTTACCTGTTTAGTACCTAATAGAAAATGTCGTTGTCTTAAGAGATTTTTTTGTTGCCTTTGAATAACCAAGTTCTTTAATGTATGAGCAGAATTGGACAGGATCAAACATAACATTTTGTTAATTTATATTTTTGACTAAAACACAATGCAGCCATAATGAATGATAATTGATAACATATAACTCATATTGTTAACTAAAAAAATTATTCAAAGTTATTATTTTCACTTTATTCTCTTTTAATCAGATCATTAGTAAAAAAATATTTCTTTGGATAAAGAAACTTTTCAGTCAATAGTCTGCATAAAGATATTTGGGTACTATCCAACCATTAAATAATTTTTTTATGAAAAGAAAAATAATTCGATCAATTAATTTAGAATAGTTTTCCATTTATAATTAATTTTCAGTTTGCTTGAAAAACATAACAAAATAGTATTGATATGACAAATATTAACGAAACAATATTCACTAATTGTTTGAAATTTAATGAGCGTACATACTCAATTTGCTTATTGTTATCATAATCTAAAATTCATATTAACAAAGCGATAAAGTAGATATGGTATTGGACTAATTCTAATTTTACCTAATAAAGCGTTAAATATGGCCATTTGTAATTTGAGTACATACAATGTTTGTTGCAATATTATTCAAAATAATTTGACTATTACACACAATATTCAAATGATTTGGTTAATAAAATATAGGTACGTACGGCTCTATCTCCCAAGTTTCGAACTCGGCAATGCAAATATGCTGTTTGACCAACTGTTGTCGTCATTTCCCGGCGAGTCGAATTATCGAAATAGGGCTGCGAGAACGGTTGTTCCCAGTAAGGAACATGTTCGACGACGTTACCAGGAATCCCAAACGTTCCAGGAACTGAAACAAATTAACACAATATGAATATAGGTAATAATGAAACAAGTGGAATGAGAATAAATTTTAATTTGATTCCGTATTATTTAAGCGGTGCGTAAATGATAATTTAATATTCAATATTAAACTCACGCGGCCTTTTATTATTTATTTAAGTTGAGCATAAATTTATGATTTGCTATTAAATTGCTTTTCTGTAATCGTTTTTCATCTATTGTAGGCGGAAATAATTTTCAATGAATTGTAAGATAAAACTATTTTTCGCTGAGGTCGAAAGATGAAAATGGTTGTAATTAATTTTAATATTTAGCCTTTGAAACTGGACGGCTGGCTTTTTTTTACGAATGTAAAAGCTCGTACGAATGAAAGTGGACGAGAGTTCAACATTAACCTTTAAGTGAAATCAATTTTATTGGTCTAATGATAAAGCATGGAAAACCCAACAATAGAATTCCCTCGCGAAAGTTTCGAATTCGCTGACCTTAACAAATGATTCCGTTACGCATTAAGCATCATTGCTATAACTCTGATTTGCAGTCCGTTTCACAGGGAATTTATTATTTTTACATAAACGGAAATATTAATATTGGAACTTTGATATTATTCAAATAAAAATAAAACGAAAAAGTTTTGTAAATCAAAGGTGAAAACATGAATTTGATGTGTTTTTTTATCTCGTCGACTGAAAATTCGTTAAAATGATGAGACGACAAATTCAAAGAGCTTATCTTGACCTATTTGATGTAGCTAGGGTAAAGTTCGAACGTTAAGAGTGTGTGTCTGAATTCGTCATTCAAAGCGAGAACTTCGATTAGGATATTATATTGATGTAATGAAAGCAATCACTCTTTTCATGGCCAGTCAAGTGAGTCGGAATTGAAGATTATGAAAGGAAAAAATGCTTTCTCATTCTGTAATTTTGATCATATTTTCCATACGAAAATGAGAGTATACATGAAAATATATATATTTTCTAAGAATACATTTAATACCTACTGTTTTGTCATATCAATACAATTAAAAAAATAATAAATTGGTACTAATATTGTACATTTCTTTGAGTTCAAGTTATAAAACTTTTGCTTTTAAATTTAATACAATTCAAGCAGTTATAAGAGTTGAGCGTGTCAGCTGCAACGCGCGACTGAATTTTATTCCATAAAGAGGTTTGTTTTCTAGAATATTATATATAAAATGGCAAAAAGGGTAAATAAACGCATCTTTTATAATACAATAGCGGTCCATTCAGTGACGGATTGAGTCTAAAGCGGGCCCTAGGCAACATTGTAATCCCGGGCTTATTTTTCAGTCATGACACATACTTTGTGTTTGGTAGTCTTAAAGCATAAACAAACAACAATATTTAAAAAAAATACCCAGATTGATTAGTTATAATGCCTTTTTTCTCACTTTTAATTTTGTAAATTCGTCAATAAGTTTGTCATAATTATTTAATAACTTTTTTTCTATATAAAGTAATGATAAACTATTTAATTTTTGTTGACCTTATGTGGATCTTAAGAAATTTTTTATTTTGGCTATTACTGAGAATGAACTTTCACTGCTTTTGCTTATTGGAGGGGTTAAATAAATTCTAAGAATTATGTTTAAATTAGAGTATATTGCAATAATATTATTTTCCTCAATAAAATATGATCATATGGATACAGGCGAACTAATATTTTCTTTACTTACAATAGTCTTAAACTGTAATACTTCATTTTTCAGTTCTGCTAGGTTTAAATCCTGTTCATAACATTTTATTTCCTCTATTGAAGAGCCACTAACATCACTATCATGAAAAATTGTTTTAAATATATTGTTAATAGTTTTATATCCCCCATATATTTTTTTAATGTTGCTAAATAAACAATCGCATAAGTACAACAACAACAAAAAAATTAACTTTAAAATGTTCTTTACCACTGAATCTTATTTTATGTTCTGAAATTTCATCATAAAATAGTTTTCGTATTTTCTGCCTCTTTTTATCATTAGTATATGCAATATGATCTATACTTAAATTTTTCTGCTTCTTTTTCTAAATTGTTAAAATCATCTCGAACAGTTTGTATGAAATCAATCAATGAATCATATATTAAAACTGCTGTATTTACGGGTACGTTTTTTTGTTGAAGAGTCTTGTTTGAAGCATCTATTCTTTCTAAAATCTTTTTCCATTTAGTAAGTAACAATACATTTACTAGTGTACAAGTTTTTTTTATGTAAATCGACAGCTTGGGAACTTGTTAATGGTCGACTATAACAATCAACGATTCGGCATAATTTGGACACGTTTCAGTAATACTAATGTAAAACTTAAAATTTACAGTAAAATTAATTCTAAAAATTCTAATTTTCCTGCTCCAAAAATTACGGGCCCTAAGCACGTGCCTAGGTTGCCTAGGCTTTAGTCCGCCCCTGAGTCCATTTAGACGATGCTAGTTTGTTAATTCTCAATAATATTAAAGCATTAAATGACTTGTATCGTTTAAACAGCATGTCACATTTTTGTTATAGTGTGCAAGTTTTCATTCAAAACTGTTCTTGGTTTTAAACAGCACATACAATAATTATTTCTTATACAATTCTTACATTAGACCACCTATCGGCGCAGTGGTAAGAGCAGTAGTTCTCTCCGCTTCATGCGTCAAGTGGTACGGGTTCGATCCCCATTGAATCCTAGACTTAAGATCCTAGACCTAAGATTAAAATTGACCAACAGAAATTCTCTCTGTTTATACAGTCGTGATATGACCTTAACTGTTAAAGCGACTTAAAACACCAAAAAGAAAAATATTCTAACGTTGAATTGGATTATTATCTCTCATTTGCAATCATGCGTGTAGTAGGTGACGGTATTTTGATCGTCGCCAGGACCGTTTTTAACCTATTGGAGGCCCTGGGCACATTAGGATATTGGATTTCCCATGACATTTACGTTGCACTCCGCGTATTTTATTATGATGTACAAAGAATATATATAAGGAAACCTTTGTTTTTATTTCTTTACAGTCACATTATGTGAATAGATAACATTAATATAGGCGGTAATAATATCGGTTATCGTTTGATGATCTGGCAGGAGTTAGGCGCCTATCGATCGCGGGTCCCTTGGGCACATGTCCAGAGTTCCCAGTGAGAAATTGGGACTTGATCTCCTAAGGCAAGAAAATTAAAAAAAAAACATCGTAAAAAAGGTCTAAAAATTGATTAAATTATCGGATCCAAATTTTAAGATTCCCTGACTCATATCTTAAAATTTAAATGAATAACTTTTTTAAATGCGTTCAACACTTAAATGATATATTCTCCAAAGCAAATATGTGCAATACTTGCAGCGATGTGTCAAAACATAGCACAAGAATGTACTGGGCGGCGTTTTGACAAGTCAACACTTGAAAGTAATAATCTTCTAGGCAAAATTGCACCAATGTAAACGAAAAACGCTGTCAGTAATTTCTAATAATCTGCCTCCACCCAGGAATCAAAGAAGGCTCAAGAGAAAGAGGCATGTTGATTTAGTGGAGGATTAATCTACAGTAATAATAAAAGTAAAAAAATGGTTTTTAAGGACCATCAAAGGATGGTGACCTTATTCACGTGACAGGTTAATCTGACTCTAGTCAGCTTCTGCACTGTGTCTGCCCAACCATAATGCCGACTAGGCAAAAAGTTATAACAAGGAGTAAAAAAAAAAAAAAATTTCTCGTCGACATTTGCATTCAATAGTTGCCTTCAATTTTATTGTTTAAATATCTGCCTGTAAATAGTTGCATACAATACCTACATGAATGTTATTATTGTTTTAAAATTATTGCATTCAATTACTACTCTTGTATACCTATATGTTATACAAGGAAATGGCATCGTCTAGATGAGCCTTAATATATGAAAGCGAAATTTTGGTCTAAAGAAACTTTGCCTCTGTTATTTCTTGAATTTATTTACTTATACCTAGGGTAAAAGCCGGATAGTTGCCCCAGTGGGATACTTGCCACGGTTTCGAATACACTATGTTACGGACGTTTAGTGGCGTTAGCGCTTACTATAATTGTAAGTACTCCTCCCGCACACCTCAGTGTTACGTCATCTGTCAGTATAGACGCACACATTTCGCCCGTGCGAACGAAAATCATCCGCGGCGGAACTCCGACAGGCGTCGCAATTATATTGGTAAGTTATTCCAAATGAATATTTTTGTTACTAATTGTGGTTTCAGTCCACTTTATGTTTCTTTGCGTTATTAGACTTTAAATTATACTATTTATTATATTTTATTGCAAAATAATTTTTATTTACTTCGCAAATAAAAAGGGCAAGTATCCGTATCAAAAAGGACAGTCGCCCTAGAAACTTGTGCGGATAGTTGCCCCCAGAGCAACTATCCGCAACTATAAATTCTTTCACCAGCAAAGGCAGATATTTTCTTTTTGTGTTTTTTTTACTCATTGTGGCTATAATTTAGCTTGAATAAAATAAGTATTCAGGTCGTGGGTTCAAGGCTCACGCGTGTCAGTACTTTTCGAATTCCTTATTAAGTAAAATAAAATAAATAGTTAAGTTTTTAGGTGAGAAAAATGCCTTGAAAAATAAATCAGTTGGTAGAAAGAAAAGCATTGAGAAAAAAAGATGGCAACTGCAAAAAAAAGAAACAGACCAAAAGATGTATTGATATTTCCAGCAATGAAACTGATTCCGATAACACAGACTATATTAAACTGACCAAAAGAAGAGCTTTAAGGAAGAGTAGACTGCAAATTTACAGTTCTGACAGTGAAAATGAAGAAAACTCATAGGCCGAAATCATTCAAAGGAAAAGCCATTGAAGGACTACCAACCAAATCGACAAGAGTTTCTGAAAATATATTAAAAGTCGAAAATGCCAATTTAAAAATTAAAAAAGTTTCTGTTAATGATTATTGCGTAGAATGTTTTGAGAATTACAATTTTACTAAATTGAAATCAGATTGGATTCATTGTGAGATGTGTCGAATGTGGTTACATGAAACTTGTACAACATTCGAAAATGATTGCATGAGATGTGGAAAATGAAAACTCTTGCTTTTGATGATTAAGGAATGCTAATGCCAAAGTTAATTGACATATTGTTCTATTTTTAAGATAAATAATATGAGTAATATGCTACTAATAACATATCTAACTTAAAATTTAGAGGATATTTTTGTTATATTTTTTTGATTAATATAAAAAAATTATTGTTGTTATTAGCATCCATATTGTATTTAAAAGATTAATTTTTCAATTAATTTTATATTAAATTTTTTAATTTATTATTCCTGACAATTTAATCCTTTAAATAAAAAAAAATGTTTATATAATGTTGATAAGTACTTAATAAAAGATTGCAGTAAATAATAAAGACTGATTAAGTAAATTGATATAAATTTGTTTTTATTTAAAATCATTGTGAGGCGTCTATACACGAGGCAAGTATCCTCTAAACTATTATTTACGTTAGGCAACTATCCGCTAGAGTAGGCAACTATCCGTTCTCTGAAAGGTCAAATAAAACAGGATTTACTCAAAACTTTTAATAATTATGTTCATTACAATAGACTTCCATAATAGTTCAAAAACCTATAATTTGATAAACATGTTGCATTATTCTAATTAAGAACATATTTTTTAATAATATAGCTTTTTTGAAAAGTGGAGCAACTATCCGGCTTTACACTATGTATTTTTTTTTTTGGTAATTGACAGGACTGTAAGTCTCGATTTATTGTGAGTTTTACCTTTTAACTAAGTGCACCTGCTTTTAAAGGATTTTAAAGCTTTTTTTAAAAGTTCGTTGAAGTTTGATATTCCAATATTGATGATTATTTCAAACGACTGTGGCAATCTTCTTAAACGAGTTTTTCATGTCTTTTCAATTTACTATTTAAAGACTATTCCTATTAAAATTGAAACTCTCCCATTCCTAAAATATTCTTAAATTCCTTAAGTTTTAAATTTACCCGAAAAAAAAATTAACTTGAATTTTTACAGAGTAATCATATTTTAATAGATATTAATCCCTTATATCGCATTTCTTCAAGTATTAAAAAAATATTCACCAGGTAGTTTTACCATGCTCTTCTTATCTGTATAATGTATTCTATACACTTTTATATTTTCAATACACTAAGAGCAAGTAACACAAGCGAAATCAAGAAAAAAATTAAGTATTTCTTGTAAAATTTTAAATATAACGTAATTTATGAAAAATATTTCATTTCTTAAAAGAGTATCAGACTCAAAGCATGTGTACCAACAAAATGGAGAACTTATTACCTCCATCTATTCGTTTCTTCGTTTTTATATAAGGTTTAAATGAAAGCTTGTATCATATATTCAGGAAAACATCAAGGAAAAAAGTGACTAGTGTAATGAAAAAAAATATACATATATAATATATTTTTCTTTGTAGAACAAATAATAATGACATTTGACTGAAAATATTTTGACAAAAAATTGATTTCAAGAGTTTTTCTATGTCGAGATCAGAAATTTGAAACTAGTAATATGAATTTTTTCTCCAATTCAGTCTTTTGATATAAAAATTCCTATCTCGACATGAATAGATCCTTTTTTAAGAAATATATTTTTAAAAACTCATAACAGTTAGTATGTTTGATGTGTAGCTTTACTGGATTTAAATAATTTATCTAAATGAAAGTATATGTTTATCATTTAAGTGAAATAAAATGCTTTTAAGGATCAAAGTTTTTAATGAAAAATATAAATGACTTTTAATATGAATTAAATATAAAAATATCTAAAGGCACATTAGCAACATTAGGGTAATGAAATAATATTATATATTCGAGTTTGATCTTATAAAAAGCGTTATTCAAAATTATTTTGATATCGTTTTTTATGTGAATATCGCTTGATATAGATCAATGAAAAAAGTAAATTAACTAAAACAATAAATACAATAAAACAAACGTATATAAATAACCAAAGACAGGAAAACAAAATTAGTCTGTAATTTCAAAACTGAAATACGAGATAAAATCTGCTCGGATCAACTCGAGCAGTTACAACACGGGTAACACAAACAAACCAAACTCCCGATGGACGAAAAAAATTACATACAAATATGAACTAAACCTGAATGAGCCAAAATGGAAAAATATAACGAATGCTTTTTTATTTTTGAAATAGATAAGAGTAATTGTTTCCATCTACATCCACAAAACCATATACAACTCATTTGTTGTAACTTTTCCCTTTTACACTCGTGTTACACATATCGAAAGAGCTTTCATTTAACAAACGCAATTTGATTTATTATATTTGAGTCGTTGGCACACAAATAGATAATTTATCGTAATGTGTAACCAGAAATGTGTTATTAAAGGTAATGAATTGATCAAAATCTTTACGAACACATGAATCAATGCTTCAATTTATTTACTTCAATACATACCTTGATATAAATAACATAAGCAAAATCATAATCAGTTAACTTTAAAAAAAAACTACCGCATTTACACTTGAAAACCGATTATTTTCACTATTATTGGAAAAATTTAGTTTTCTAGATAAATTTTCACTTTTATTAATGAAACATGAGACAAAACTTTAAGATTTTTCTTGAATGACGATGCATAAACTATGTAATCATATAAAGCATATTTTAAACTTTTAGATCTACGAAATTCTTTCTTAATTTATCATTAACACACCCACTGCTATAAACGCTATGATTGAAGTAATTTAACGTTATCTATTGACTTCCTTCGTAGCTATATTGGACTAGTTTAATTAATTTATAGACCAATTTTAAGTAATAATTAGATTCATTTTTCAACATATTTAAACCAATTTTTGATATAGCTACTATTTTTATATAAAAGAATTTAAAAAAAAATTAAACCACAAATGATCCCTTCCTTTCTATTTACAAAACATCCATCCCTATATTTTTGAAAAATGAAACTCTTGACGTTATTTTTTCAACTCTAAACGCTTCTTAGTTTCAAAATAAAATTAAAAAAATGAATAATTTTTCTTAAAATATTCTTGTTTATAAAAATGAGTTTTGAAGTTGTATTTAAGTAGTTAATTTGATATTTTAATATCAATTAGAAAATTTGATTTATACAACTTTTATAATTTACTAAAGTCGACAGATGTGCAGTTGACAGATGTTCAATAGTCAGTAGAATCAGTTTTTTTTCTCTTGGTGTTTTAAGTCGCTTTAACATCTAAGATCAAAAATCATGACTGTCTAAACACAGAAAATTTTTAGGTCTAAGATCTTAAGTCTGAGATTCAATGGTGATCGAACGCAGTACCACTTGATGCATGAAGCGTAGAGAGCAACTGCTCTAACCACTGCACCAATATCTCTCTTAATTTTTCTATTTCCCCTCTCTCACTGGGCGCACTTCACTAATCCCTGAAAGCAAACAGTGAGCATAAGGAAAAAGAAAGGAAAAGGGCAAGAAATTAGAATTAAAGAGAAAGAAATGACTGGCTTTTTCGTTACGTTATCGTACAACGATTTCATTAAAAGCCCAATAAAAGAACTTTGTTCCAAATTACCCAGTAAAGGTTCTTTAGTTTTTATTAAGTAAATTGTAGAAAAAAAAAACACAAAACACGTTGTATAGGATTCAACAATTATTGAATACAAGGCATAGCTTATTGTAGAAGTTCTCAAAGAAGCTCGCATGGTGGCGTTCCAGTAGAAGAACTCTATCGGGCCTCTCTATCTCCTCTTGTATCCCGTTCTCGTTTGCACACATAGGCTAAAATGGAACGTGACACTTTTTTGTACAGGCTGCTGGTATTCATCAATTTTTAAGACGTTATCACGTCAAAATATAAAAATAGTTTGAGCCATAGTAACCATCAACAGTTAGGGATATATCAAGATTGTAGAGTTAGTTTGAATGCTGTTGACATGGTGTTTTATCTAATATGACTTGGCTAGTACTTATATCCATTTTTTGGATAAAACATTTCTTTGGGGTTGGGTTGATTACCTATAAAGTTATTTAATTCAAATTTAACTACCCAAATTGGCTGTATGATACTTCTGTACATACATATGGTATTATGGACATAAACTGATCACAAATCAAATGCATTTCAAAATATACGGTGTTTTGTTTTCATAAAAATGTTTATGTTACCAATGATATACTAATTGTAAGTATCATTTGTAATTACTAGAACAAGTAAATAAACACTTAAAGAATTTTATTATAGTTAATTAAGACTATAACATTTTTATAATATTTTTATGTAAAAATATGGAGATAGCAAATTATGTATATTGACATTACTGTAAATAGCTCTTCAACATATGAGCTAAGTAGAATGTCAAAAACTCAAAGTAATTTTTAAATGCAGCGACCAATTAGTACCACATCAGAGGGTTATTTCTCTTATGTTGTTACTTAATTGTATCATAAAGCTTATTTTATCTTGGTTAAATAAGGCATTTAATAACATTCAATAATAAATTACATTTGCAAAATTGAAACGGTATATTCTTTGAACTCAATTAATAAAAGCCATATTAAATGTACTAAAATAATTTAATTTCTTTTGGTATAAGTTAACATTAAATTTCAAAAAAGAGATTTTATCTATTTAGTAATCGCGGTCAGACAAGAAACAGTTAAAATAAAATATCAAATATAAAATCTAGAAAAAAACAATAATAAAACTAATCATTTTCTATTTATTATTAAACTAACATATTTACAATAATAACTATAATCTTGCAAGTTTGGTATTTTCGTATAACATTTTTTTGTGTAGTTTAAATGTGCTATTTATCTATCAATATTTCAGGGATAAATTATCAAAGTGTTTATCTCAAATAAATGTTCAGCATATAGGTATTAGGTATAGAAATTATCAACATAAACAAGCTGTATTTTTTCTTATCGCAAATTCTTAACGCATTTTTGTCGTTCTTATATACTTAAAGTATATAATATATACGACGTAATGAAAGAATTCAAACTAATAATGGGGCGAGCTATTGAATAAGGATGATATAATGGCCTCTATAAGCTCTCGTTTCATCTGGTATGAAAAGTCATTAAATATTTTTTGACTGCTACACGCACTCAAAGAAATAAATTGATTATTTTTCATCCGCCCCCAACTAATATCCCGAAAACATTGGCGAAATCTCATCTCAGCTTCATTTTACTAATGCTGTGTCGTATTATACATTATGGCAAGATGAGAGTTTTGTCAATGTGCTCTATTGTGGCACCAGATTAGTTGACAAGGGACTGAGTAGACAGGAACGTGCTTTTCAGGGCGGTTTCGGTGTCGTTTGCAGCTGGTGAATATGACGATGGGGTTGGTCGAGAGATTCTAAATGTCACCAGATATAGTGACAATATAGCTACGCACATGATCGTAGCCACACTGATCTAGGGGAGCAAACTTTTGTAAAGCACAATTTGTGTTCGTATCCATTAGTAAGCAATATTCAGATTTTGGGGGCCAATGACTAACTTTGGTGGTCATTTGTGATAAAGATATAAGAGCTAATAATTTTTACTTCATCTATGATTTCATAACTCCAACAGCATAGGATAGAAAAATAACTAGCCAATCAAAAAAATTTGTGATAGCCAAGGTGTCATATAAAGGTAACCGCACCTCCTACCCCTCTAGGGTACGTCCATGACTACGCATACAAGTAACATCTAGCTACGCAAGAGATATTCTCGTGTTATTCTTGTCGTTGGTGTTTTGGTATTCTACCCGAGTACACACAGCTGTGGGGAATTGTTGGTTGTGGTCCTCATATAGTCCCCCGTAAAATGGGGAGCGGTGAACTGTTTCATCAGCGTTCTTCTTCACTATCTCTATATACCAAACCTTAATTCTTTGCGCTAATGTGAATTTGAATTCAATTTGTTCCAATTATTTTAATATAAACCTTGAAAAGAGACCATAGTTATTCGTTTTATTGTTCTGTTAATTTCTTGATTACTTCCATTAAAAAAAAAAAAAACTAGCGGTATAATTAGAAAATAATGAACATATTTCACCCGGAAATTAAAGGGTTATATTTTCATTTCAGCTCATTACTAATTAGAAAATAATTTAAATAAATGTATCCATTTAGTCAGAGAAAAAATAAAAACTTAATAAACGGGGGTTGCAAATGAACAAATGGTGTTGTTTTTATATTATTTTCATTTGGCCATATTTAATTTAATTTATTTAGTTTTTAAATTACAGGTGGAAAAAATTCAACAACATTTTTATGGCTTAATTAGAATCAAAAATGTATCACGTAAAAAACACATTGAATCTAAAGCTCAATTAGTAAAATTCTCTTTGTTATGCTTTTTCTATAATGATTTAAAAATATTTTTATATAAAATCAAATGAAAGCAATTTACTTAGCACAATTAAATTTAGATTTGTATATTTAAATACACCAGAGTTTATTAATGTCGTACTGTTTATGACGTTATTTTCCACATTTAATGTTAGTCAAGATTTATAAATCATTTCTACAATAACAGAAGAAAAGCCATTAAGTCCTCGAACTTACGAAAATTGTATTTATAAAATGATTTTATTGATAAGTAAAGTTTTCCTAGTCGTGAAAGAACGATTTAAAGACTTTATAAATCATGTTGGCCTAAAAAGAGTTTTATTAAAAAGAAAACTATTGAAGTATCAATGACAAATCTTTGAAAAGTTTTTTTAAACTTTAAACAACGCTTAATCAAATAATCGTTGAACTTTCGAGTCGTTTTCTTGACGGTAATCACACGCTGTCTGGTCAGAATAAAGTCACACTACATTAAAACTTTTAGCGGGGTTGCGTTGCTTGAAATATATAGATATAATATATTTTTACGTCAGAGTTGGCTCACTTTTTCGTATAACTTTGAAATTATGCGTTTTCTTTGGTCGTTCAATTTTGGCGTTTACCTACGTTTATTATTTTCAAGTAAAAGTTTTAGTTTTTAAATGATGTATTATTGTAGTTATGAAAATTTCGAACATGTTAAAGTTACAAAGTTTGTTTATGTATTGGGTTGAAAAGTTGTGAGAAAAATTGGAAGTTGTAAGATTTTTTTTTCGGTCTGTTGTAGAAGGGTTGTTCGAGGCATGTAATGCTTATTTAATGCACACAGTACATTTCCTGAATTATAATGTGCTATAATGATTTTTTACGTGAACATTTTAAAGAAATTAGTTGGTTATTGTTGTGATGGTAGACAATCACAAATACTGCCACGTTTTACCAACGAAATTCGCGGTTTTCAAAATAATATGTACGATGTAGGTACGTGTTGCGGATTTGTACATGAAATTTCAGTTTTATTACTAAAAAATGTTAAGTGTAAAAAATAAATTGTATATTGAAAAGAGAGAGGGAATTTTTTTCATTCACTACATTCATTGCGAGAGAAAATAAACTAAGAAAAATACTTTAAAATACCCACAATTAACCCAAAGGCTGTAGACCTTCCAACAGTCTGGCCAGACAAGCAACTAATAAAAATAAAATGAGGTTTCGGTTTGTGACAAAGTTATCTATTCAGGGTGGCTATTGACATCAAAGCTAGTCAAAGCATCAACAACAGCCAATTTTCTCAACAAGAGACCGTAAATTAAATTCGACGGAGTTTGCAATGAAAAATTTTTATTTATCCGACTGGTTCAAATTAAAAATTATGCCAAATTAATATACAATTTTCTATAAATAATATAGAATTAAATATAATTATCTAAAGTTTTTTTTAACCTTGGCTGTCTGATTGCTTTTATGTAACAAATATGAAACTTTGAAAATAAACTGGAAAGAATTTACATTAATATTTATGATAAATTCAAAATTAATTAACTTCCTTGTCTATATTGGTTGTAAGACGAATTTTAACAACTTTATTTCTATTTTAATGCGGATGAGGAATTTAAAAAAATTTAAAGACAAATAGCGTAGTTAAAATTATTCAGACATTAAATTGTCCCTTTTATAAAATCCTACGCTAGTTGGGCTCTAAAGTTTCATCGGGTATTTTACAGAAATTCAGTAAGGTAGGTACTTATGTTATATGTTGTATGTTTCTTAATTTTGTTATTAAAATAATTTAAAACAAAGCATGAAAATAATATAAGTACAGGCTACTTATAAAAATATACAAATTTTAAAATGAGCTTGATTTCTCGGTGGGTGAGGGAGTAATTAAAATATATTCTAAAAATAACCGACCAAAAATTACGGAGTTTAATTGAATGTATTTTCGAGTATTTTAAATTAAAAATGGATTATATTAGGATCGAACATACAATTTGTAGATAACAAGACGCTGCCTTAAAGTTTATCATACTATATCATGGCTAACTTATTCTAAAATAGTAAATAACTAATTATACTACTAAATTAGCCCTATATATGTTTGATAGCAATAGTTAAATTGTTTCTTTAAATTATCAAAAACGTGACTACTGATGCTATCTCTAGGAAGTAAGGGTTTTGAACACTTTAAGATTTTTTTTTTATTTGTATTTTAAAATTCAACTTTTTTATACAATCTGCTTTTAGAGCATTACTTTAATATGAGCACAAAATTAAGGATTCGTGTATACTTTTTAATAACAATGTAAAAACAAACATAAATTCTGCTTGGAAATTTAAATAATATTAAAATACGTTTGAAATAGAATTTAAGATTGTAGTTAGAATGCGAGAAAACTCTCTTAAATCGAAATAGTGACTATAGTGACTATTCACTATTTTTGCAGTGCAGAGTATACCACTAAATTCAAATAGTGGTATACTTTTCTTTACTAAATAGTGAATAGTCACTTTTTGATAGTCGAAAGTCACTATTTCGATTTAAGAGAGAAGGAATGGAAAAGGCATTGAGAAGTCTCCTCTTTAGGTACGCTATCTAAAAGATTAAATTTAAACTAGGTAGTTTAGTTTAAAGTTGAATTAAAAATATATGATGTACGTTTAATGCATGTGAAAAATTTAGTTACAAGGGTTACAAAATTTTTTTTTTGTAGTGTTGTCTTTTGGTGACCCCTGTTTTAAAGAAAGGCGCTCAAAGCCAAAACTGTAGATATAACGGAAAAAAAGATTATAACATAAATTGTAGCAAATTTTTCCTATTTTCATTTTGCATCCAATTTTTTCTGTGAGTGAGTTAGAAGGAAATATTATCAAGAAACAGTGTTTTGGCGTCATTTTCCAATATGACGGCGCGAGAGGGAAAGATACGAGGTGACAAAGTTGAACTGCGGAAAAAGATCACATCGAATTAATACTGAATGAATAAAATAAATTTTATAAAATATATGCAGTAGAAAGAGGTATCAAACATTTTAAGCTTTTAAACATATTTTAAAAACGCAGCGGAAATCTCAGCAAATATTTGAAGAAAAGGGTTTGAAATATCTTTTTCAATTTTTTGAGTCGTTGAGACGATCCTGGGTTATTTCAGGACCTTTAAAGTTTCTGGAATCAGACAGACTCCGTTTCTACGGGTATTTTTGGGTAAGGTGTTCGTAGTGAAAGTTAAATAAAGACAAAATTGTACTTTTGACAACTACGAATATATTTGTAGAGAAGTCTTTAAATAGCTGGTAGCCTAATGGTCATTAAAGATTGCTAAATTAAAAACCTAAGGATCCTTGAGAAATCCTTGGCCTCCGTAATATTTCCATTTAAATTGGATCCTTAGATTACTGGCGTATAGAGTAACACTAAGTCGAGGTATTAAGATTGCTATTCATGGTAAAACTAAAACTAAATAATTTTCGAATACTTACTTTAACTGAAGTTCCCGTCAATTATAACAATTAAACTTAATGAGAAGTTCATAAGCAAGTGACTGAATCGTTGATTAAAACACCTACTATTGGTGCAATGCAACAATAATAGGTGTTTTAACCACTTTATTATGAGCTCCTTATTAAGTTTTACTTTAAATTTCATGTTTCTAATGTTTAGATCAATAGGATTTTATAGTATCTTATAAACTTTCTACTTATGTTTGTTGGTGTTAAAATATTTAGAGTGACATAAATGGTAACATCAATTGACAAGGCTATTTGGAAAATTAAATTACTCATATCTCTAAGAGATCGAAAATTTTAATATATTAATAATATTATATTAATAATATTTTCAACTCTGATATTTTATTTGAAAAATATTGGTTTTGGCAATTAGGCAGAATGAAGGTAATTGAAATTCAATCTGAAATTAGCTAAAGACCTTTTAAGATCGCGTCAAGTATACCATTGAAAAATTATAAGTAGCCCATACTCTTAGAATAGAAATAGCTCATATTCTCGAAAAGAGTTTTCTCACCCCCGGTAAAAAAGTTCCGTTTTTTCTTTTTTAAACACCGAACTCTTGCAAATATTTAAACTTTTTCTAGTTTACCAATATGTATCTCATACTTACTTTGGAATAAGTTGTGATAAAAAATTAATGTTAAACTTTGCAACTTTAAAGTTCAATTCGATCCTACTTACGGAAAGTTTAATCTCGGAATTATTACCAAATAATTCAAGTCACAAAGATTTAGATAAAGCTGTTACAGAAAATTTTGGTTTGGAAATTTATTCACATAACTTGGTAGTAATATGTTGTAGTTTGTTATTTTTTCATTAATATTAAAACCGTGTTAAGGAAAGCTAAAAGTTTTTATTAATTTCAGGGTTACTAAATATTATAGTTAATTTAATACTTTCTTGCAATACTTGTACCTATATATGAAACAATTCTATACGTGCTTCAAATTGATAATAACGTTTCACGTATAAGTTTAAATGTGAAAAACTAAAAAGAAATAAAGTATTAGCTTTTAAAATGAATCCATATTCCAATGAAAATTTCTTTCCGAGAACTGTTCCGAGCTTCACAATAAAATTTAAATGTGCCAACTCTAAATTGTACATTTGACAAACTGATTGCGGAATGTGTGCCATTATTATTGTTATCGTTCGTAATATTTCTTAAATACAATGGGAAGAAACAACACAAAACAGAAAATTACTTTTGTGATTTTCATTTAAACGTAGTATACTCTCGTAAAATTGTATTCCGTAGCTTCCCGTGTTGAAAATATGAATAAAACCTTTAATTTTATTTTATTATGAGATTTTGAATTTAACTACGAGCAACAAGAAAGAAAATTATGTTTGACTCCGTTATATTTGTCGGTAGTTAAACAAAATGAGTACAAATGAGAAGAGGGATAAAGGGATAATAAAAGGGCATAATCACATAGATAGATATAGAATGGAGCAAAGACATAGTTTACATAAACAAAAACACAAAAAAAAAAACGCAAAAACACTGCAAAGAGAAATAAATGCGTTTTTTATGTAGAAATAAATAATGTGAAATTTTCATCATACAATTGTGATGTTAAAAGAGTTAAATAAATTTTTCTCATTGCAAATGTGATTTTTTTTCTTGACTTTCTGGCTTTGTTGGAACGTGAAAAAATAAATAACAAAACCAAAAATTTATTGCCTTCGATAGAATAGAATGAATATAAAAAAAAATTAGATTACAAAAAATATGTGTACCTAAAGTTTTTAACTTTATTTCCAATTCGCTTTTATTCATTTGAAATCAATCAAAATAAAAAAAAGTTTTTTGAGTCTTCACCGAATAATAAGTGTATTCGTATGGATGTGAATACAACATACATATACATATGCTTCCTTTATAAGTATAACATTTATGTAAAGTGTTTGCAGATTTTCTTCCACTACAATTTACTCGAAAAACTGTTCGAGTGTAGTTTTGATTTTCTTCAATTGGTTTTTATTTTCACTCCACTACACATAACATTAACATATGCATATATATGTGTTCAATGTTCTGTCGATGTAGCATGTCGCTATGTGAATGTGGCTTCCATCGATGCTTGTTCTATGCTATTCTTGTTTACTGAGTTGTATTAAATTTTCTTCAAAAAACATTTACTCGAACCAAAGTTACACTTTTATTTTTCAAGTGTTCAAGACTTAACTGAAACTCACAAACCGAAAAAAATTTCATGTTTTCGCTTATTTTTTTTGCTATCTATACCAATCGTTTCACGTATTTCTTCTTACAAATCAGTACGGTTTTTTATATTTTTTTATCTTTTGTTGTTGCTTGAAATTCCGTAATTCTCATTCTTATGTTGTTATTCTGATATTATGACTTATACAATTCTTGGAGTAAAATAACTTACAATCTCGAAAGTTATTAAAATATACTTATGATTTAAAGAAAGTTACTGATATTACCATGAACATTTTAAGAGGATTATAATATAATATTATTAAAACATCAATGCTTGTGCATCAGCATTAGAAGATTATAAAACTCATTGCAACATAATAATGATGAACTTAGTTTTATTAACTTAACCATTAATTTATATTTTTTGGTTATTTAAGGTCGCATCTACTACTGTTGTTATTAGCGACCAAAAAATCCGAAAACCCAAGAAAAATGTTGTAATTTTAATGGTACTCGACTCTTACACCACTGACTATTTTATTTTGATATGTTAAACATTAAATTAAAATCCTGACAGTGCATGCGTCAATATTAAATCTTATAGTTACAAAAAATTAAGCTTTGGTAAATTGGTTGTTTCGTATGATTTTATGGACATATTAAGTTATTGGCAACGTTGTACAGCATTTAATTTAATGTCATTTTCATTTTTAGAAAATTTTAATGGAGGTAACCATTTTCGAGTTAAAGTGCAAAATACGAGAAGACGTTAACTGCATACCTATACAATAATCGTAAGTAAAATCCTGTGACTTGTACAGCACCATATTTGAAGATACTTGTTTAGTCTTTTCTAAAAACTACCAAATATTTTATGATATTGTAACGTTTTTACGGGTTAGAGGATTTGTGTTTAATGACAAAAAATTTAATTTTAACAAGTGTTTATTGATTTATCTTACACTATTGCCACTTATAAACTACACGTTAATAATGATTTATATACACTTAAACAGCTATTGAGTTCACTGTTTAACTATTCAGTTTTCACAGTCCCTTATTCACTAATTATTGTCATTCACTTTTGCACTGTTTCACTTAATTTCACAATGTTCACAATTAATTTAACTCGGTTCACTTTCACTATTTATTTTAACACTGGTCGAAGATTTATTTCAAGACTCGTCGAAAATTTATTTCAACACTCGTCGAAGATTTATATCACACTGACTCGCCTATGTTATCCCGGGGCTTATAAAAGATTTCGCAATCCTTCTCAAATGTTCGATTCTATTATTCCTTGGTAGAAATTTCTATTCTATTGTTTAATCCTTCATGCCCGGTGGTTTAAAAAACGAAACTCTTAGAGAAAGAATATTCTGGAATTCCTGTAATTTTCACAAGGTTTCTCCCCATTTTGTGATAACGGTGCTCCTCCTTGGCTGGTGATTGGTTCGGCCCACCCACGGCTGAGAGCAGGTGACACCACCCCAGAGTCATAAAATGGCGGCACTCCCTTAGACTTGTGACAATATTTTTATAGTATTACTAACAAAAAGACACCGTTTCAGAATTGTAATATTTGTAGATATTTAATCTTCTCTATGTATTGTACAACATCAAACTGCAACGTGATTGACTGATCGATACGCTGGTGTACAAGCCAAGAAACTAAGAAACAAGAACTTTTAAAATGTTTGCCTTTGATATGGTTTTTAAGTTCTGAATAAGGTTTTTTCAAAACTTTGTTTCTAGAATCTTTAAAAAGGTAACTAAAAATTAAATTTTATTTTCTTTCGAGAGAATTCATTTATAAGGTGTAAAAATTATTATAGCAGTTAAATATCTTCTTTTTTGTTGGCAAAAAAAAAGGTTAAGGTTTGTTTACCCGTACCTACTGCAGCCTTAAGCTCATTACTCTTGATCTGCTTATACATTCTTGTTAGACAAAAATATCAACTTATTCCAGATTCAGCATTCTGCCTAGCAGAAGTAGCTCCTCTAATAAGCTTTTTGTGTGATTTGTACCTGTTTAGGCGTCGTTTATCCAATGCAGCGCAATGTGAGCGCTTCGTAGTTAAAAATTACATTAGTCGCACTTTCTTCCCCACCCCCTAACTATTCTTAGTTTTTTAAGATTGCTTTAAAAAATAATTTAATGGCCATTAGCAACCACAAATACTGAACACCCGAAAATTATATCAACTAGTATACTCACTAGTAAAATTGGGATCGTCAATGGGCCATATCCCGCTCGTTTGATTTAACCCCCTTAGGCTTTTTTATGGTATTACGCAAAGTAATAGATCTATTCCAACAAACTTATAATAATTACTCCTATATGTTAATAAATAAAAACATAAATACCTATTAACATTAATAGGTATTAGTCGGTATCAACATAATAAAAAGACATCTTTCATAATTTATTTTTAGTAAAATTGTAAGTAGATATTTTATAATTACATGTCTTGCTCGTTGTATTTAATCACATTTTAAAGATAAAATAATATAAAAATAAATATTTACAAGATAATAACGAGAAATGAATATAAATTCACTATACCTATCTCAAAGTGAATTATTTTTCTACAATGGATAGATGGGTCGGTAAAACTGCGGTTGTGACAGGAGCTAGTGCTGGAATTGGATTGGAAACTGTAAAGGTTTTAATCAAACAAAAAGTTAACGTATGTATTAAACAAATACAATATGACTATAATATCAAACAATGAATTTATCAGAAGTAATTTTATGTAGGTCGTTGGTTTAGCTAGACGTGTTGAACGCTTAACAGAATTAGCTAAACAATTTACAAACAGTAACGAAGGTACATTTTATCCACAAAAATGCGATTTAAACGATGAAAATGAAATTGTGAAAATATTCGAATGGACAGAAAAAACGCTCGGCGGCGTTGATATTTTAATTAATAATGCGGGAATTGGAATACAAACCACATTAATGGGTTTGTATATCAAATATTTTTCATATTAATTTACGTTTGATTTGAATTTTTCAAGAGGGCAAAACCGATGATTGGAAACGAACGTTTGATACGAATGTAATAGCGCTGTGTGTTTGTACGCGCGAGGCAATCAAATCGATGAAAAATCGAAACTTTGCCGGGCAAATAATTCATATTAATAGCATAGCAGGGCACAAGGTCCCTATGACAGGATATCATAATGTATATCCGGCCACAAAATTCGCCGTTACCGCCTTAACGGAATCGTTACGACTTGAACTACTTTGTAATAACTCAAAAATTAAAGTTTCAGTAATTTCTTTTAAAAATATATTTCGTTTTTCATATTTACGAAACTTTTTGTTTTAGAGCTTAAGTCCGGGTTTAGTAGATTCTGAATTCAGTCAGTCAAACGATTTTGTTCCTGATAACTACAAGGATTCATTTAATAAAAGAAAAGCTTTAAAATCGGAACACATTGCTCAAGGTGTCGCTTACATCTTAAGCACTCCACCAGAAGTTCAAGTAGCTAAATGAAAATCATTTCTTTTTGAATTTAAAATTTTGATTTTTTGATTTTTAGGTTGCTGAATTAACGTTACGACCCTTAGATTTTTAACATTAATTTTACATTGAATGATAGAAACTAATTTTGTGTTATTGGTTAAGACCAATATGAAGTAGTAGTTTGAGAGAATGTTGAATTGTACCTATACCACAACTTGAAAACGAGGGGTAAACATGGAGAGCACTTATAGGGGATTTGGTTAATCAAGAACATTCAACTAGTTGTAAAATATTATTTTGAATAAAACAAAATTGTTGACAAAACAACAGTCAAACGTTTATTATTTTTCGAGTTTAAAATATAAAATTCACTCTAGTGGAACATTTAAGGTTAATGCTAGAATCTAGATCAACAAATTGGCGATCAATTTATAATGCTCAAGTGGGCTACAATACAAAAGAAACATCTTTATAAGACTACTAGCTGATCCTGGCCCGCTTCGCTGGACATAGCTAAATCAAACTAATTGATTAATAGAAACCGTCATAGCAAAATATGTAAAATTAAGTTTATCTATGTTGACATAGAAAGTTATTCCTCAGAAATCGTAAATTTTCTAAAGTGATAGATATCTTCGTATTTTTACCAGCCTAGAAATCTCACTATTTGCAGTTTAGTATTCTTTCAATGAATTAATAATTATAAATTTACGTTTGACATACTTTAAACTCCCTATGGCATACTTATAATTTGGATATATAAGTTTTTGTTCCAATTCATCACTATGAATCTCTATGAAACGAACTCCTAAGAGCTTCAACTCTATAAATCAAATTCCTCTTAATCGGGATCACTTACGTCGAACTGTATGCCTTGGTTTTTTATTCTTACGGGTGTAATTTTGGAACTTGGATATTTTTTGTTAAGAATGATATCATATTAACTGCAGTAAATTTCCTGATTGCTCCAATTATTACAATCAATGAATCAAACAATGGATTAGTAAAACTTCTCCTTCGATAATTTGAACGTTTACTGAGCTGAACTATAGATAAGTCATAAGATAACTACCTTTAAATTAACTATGGATTTATGGTATTTAGGAGTTCAACTTATCGAGAGTTCCCTGAATTTAAAGTTCAAGTATGGAATTATAATATTTATGTTTTAGAATATCTTTACATAGTATAAAACAAAGTCGCTCCCGCTATCTGTTCCCTTAGATCTTTTAAACTACAAAACAGAGTTTAATCCAATTTTCAGAAATTGATAGAGTGATTCAAGAGGAAGGTAAGCAAGTATAATACATGCATGTTATAGTATAGAAAAGTCGGGAAATTCAATCATGTGATGTCATAACAAGCATATTTTTGTGCACTTACAATGCAAACACTGGCTAAACCTTATGAGATAGATCAAACTAATATGCGACGAAGTTGTGTATCTTAAAAAGATTGATAAAAAAGTCCGCGACGGTATATGTCTATCTTCTAAGGATAGCCCACAGGGAACCATTTTTATCTTTTACTTATTAGAAATAAAGTATTGGTTATTTACTAAGCTATTTTAAACGATACCGTATTATTTCTTATCAAATTTAATACAATAGATACGTTGTGCGTTTCATGAACTTGTAAGATAGCTAATATCTCCTTTTAAGGATTTTGATAAACTTACTTTGGATCTAAAGTCTGGAAGTATCTATAATCTTTTTCTGTCAAAGTAGATTAATTTTTATATTTCGCTATGAAGGTAGGGAATCAATCAATTAAATTTAGATCCTCTCAGCAAAGCGAGCGGGTATCAGCTAGTGTATTACAAAAGTCGTGTAAAAGGGAGTAAGAGAAAGAAATTTTCAGTACTGGTTAGTCGTTTACAAACGTTTTCGTTTGTATTTCACAAACACAATTCACAAAAATTCAGAACACAAACTATAAATTCAAGAAAAAGTAAATGTAAAAATCACAAACCGAAAAATCCAAATTGTTAAATTTGTATCTCAAGATACTTATTTCAAACGCCATGCGGTCGTCATCGGTGGATCAAATTGAAGTGTCTTCGAGAACAATTTCGTGTTGATTCACAAAGTAGTCCCGAATTGATCGCAATTTATAGGTCCTTTCGATCCCTTTCTCTTTTGCAATCACTGCAGCCGGGGGTTTAATCCTTTGGTCCATCCTCTTCTTTCCCTTTCCCAAAACGCTGAATAATGTCGAGTCCTGAATCGGTCCATTCTCCCAGTTTAAAACTTTCCCTTTTCTTTTATAAATTTCAATGCTTTCGACGGCATCCAATCTCTTGTTCTGTTGAACATTTTTCAGAAGTTTTACTTCGGCTAACTTGTGACCTGTTTCAACAGTATGTTCCGCTACACAAGATTTTTCCGTTCTGGAATATTTTATATTTGCCAGGTGCTCCTTGTATCCAGTTCCTATTTTTTTCCTGGTTTGTCCGATATTTCTCGCGTTCCATACACGCAATTTGTGTATGTTTGTCTGTGTGTGTTTTTTACGGTCAATGTAAACATTTTAGAAAATTATTAAATAATGTACATTCTACATCATTATTAATTATTATGTTCAACGTATACATATTATTATTGCAGTGCATATAACTAAAAAATTTAACAAATAATTAAAAAAAAATATTTTGCCTTGTTATTGATATGAAATAACCGGAATTTTAATATTCTACTTTAAATGAATATCAGAGTTTTGTAAACTATAATATAAATTGCATTATTTAGTGAGTGATAACAAAAGTAATTTAAGTAGGTGTTAAAAGACTTCTACAACTTTGTTGATCTAGTTTATATGGCTTGTACTTTAATGAAACATAAGTGTTATCAAAAAGATTGATTACAAACAATCACTGATCTAACTATAATAAAACAGAAACATTTAACTCTAAGTATTTACATTATACTAATAAAATAATAATTTGTTGATTAAATAATTGAGATAAAAAATACTGTTTAAGGTTGAACTATTGATAAACATTGAGCACCTAATAAAAATAATTGATTGACCTTTTTATCAAATCTCTCTTGTATTTATTTTGTATAATAAATGATACAAATGAGCCGAGAAATAAGTCAATGGAAATTTATAAATAGGAAAGAAACATAAAGTTCATTAATTTCAATTACATAATTAACAAAGTAAATAAATAAAATCTTTTATGTTGATACATATTTTGATAAATAAATAAACATGATATAAGTTTAATAAAAATTGAAACAACTCATCATTTAAATAACCCAAATGGTAATTAACCAAATGATAAATGGTATATAACCAATAATTAATTTTAAATGTTTATTTGACATGGAAAGCAATAAAAGTCATTTAAAATTATACGTACGCAAATTTTATACAAATATACACCAGTTATAAAATTAGCATCTCTTTTAAAGATTAACTTCAACGTATATATTGTAGTAAGAAAATATATTTTTTGGTTATTTACGGTCGCATCAAATATTGTGATTATTACCGACCGGTGAATCTGAAAACCCAAGGAAAATTTTGGCCCTACATTAGGGTTTGACCTTAGGACCATTGAAAATAGGGCGACAATCTAGTCATTACGCCACTAAAATAATGTTATTGGAATGCCTTATTTAGAACTATTGAGTATAATTTTCCTAGTGAAAGTGTATATTAACAGGATATGTTCAAAGTCAATTTGATTTGATAATGTAATAGATAAGTTTATTTATTTTATCATTGCGACTGATTGCACCGTATTGTTTGTTTATTATATCTATCTTTTTAGTCGCCTATCTTTTATATAATATTTTAATAATAAAATAAAATAAAAATGTGGTGAGATCAACACCTTCAGAGCTCGGTATGTAAGATCAAATTTTAAAAGCATAAGTGATGTACTCCAAATATTAAGAATAAAATAGTTGATAGCTTAAAATAAATCTCGAAGAAATTTTATCGAGACAAAATGCATGGTTCCTATCGGATAATTATAAATTAAAAAAAATATACCTATTTACGATTTTCATACAAAAAAAAAAAAAAAAAAATTTACGTGTTTTTTTGTAAAGGATTCGTAGATCAGAGAGAATGTATATGGTACCTGAACAATGGGTGGATTTCAAGACGTTCTTATATATAATGATAGAGAAACGGTGGAATTCGCAATAAGAACAACAAATCCGAGAGGAAACAAGCACCAAAATTATCCACTGAGTGGCGCAGCGGTTAGATCTGCTAATCCCCGCTCCATGAGTTAATCGTACTCGGTTCGATTCCGGGGATTCTTAATTATTTCTATATCTATTAATTACATACATTTTCTGTATTTTGGAAGTCGTGAAATGAAAAAAATAATCAAAATAACAAAAATAGAAAATGGAAATAAACAATCACCAACATTGACTACCAAAACTTTAGTCGAATAAGGCGCATAAACCAGACTCGGGATCGGACATATACAGGCCATCCGAGGCCATCGAGGTGGCGGTCGCGATCGCTGCTACTAGTTAAGTCGCGATCGATGTCGACAGCACATAACAAGCGGGTTACCAGGGATGCTTGATGTCAAGCTAGACTTACTGTCAAGTGAACAAGTTCTGTCAAATTCCTTCATTTAGCACTTGAAAACGAACTTAATAATCAAATAAAAAAACAATAACAATGAATTGAAACAATTTGGCTTTGAACGCACCAATCACAGGAAAGCATCCTTGTAGACCGCGCAGTAGGGATCCATGTAAATCAAAGTCATTTGATTTTCAAAAGCATCTATGTAAGCCTCCTGGATGGCTTCGCTCTAAACCTTCACCGCGACTTACTTGTTCTGTTCGTACCCTTAGAACCTTGAACATCCTTAAACGATACCTGCCTAAAAGTAAGAACTGGTTGGTAAGCATTTAGATACGTAGAACATAAAGGGACAAATCCGCCCAAATAACCTGCCCGATTCAATGGAACGCCATACTGCCGCTCATATACGGAAGTGTATGGAAGCGGACGCCCTGGACGTCTGTGGAACATGGAACGAACCTCATATGTTCTACATTGGGATTTGGGACTAATAGACTAGGGTAAATAATTTTTGAACCAAAAATAAATTATTATAGGATGAAACCCATTAGAAAAGGAAGATAATAAAACAAAAATGAAAGGAAAAATAAATTACGGTCGATGTGAGGTGGGGAAGTGGAAAAAGGGGAGGTTTTCAAGGGTAGAAACGGTTTATCTTGATTTTAGACAAAACTACAAGCTCTATGGAAAAAAGTTAAATCCAAAAGTTGTTCATAATAAGATGATCTACAACTTTTGAGCATACACTTTTTTTACATTACCTCAAAATTTATGTTAAAAATTCAAATCACCAAGTTTTTTGTTTTTAATTATTATCTTATACAAAAAAAAAATTTTTTAAACAAATTTCGTGAAAACTTACCTTTCAACGTCCCAAACACACTGTATTTTTTTTTAATTTTAATATTTTTTACCTTATAATGACTTAATATCGAAAAAGCACCCTAATTTTCAATCGAAAATTCTCATATGTAAAATTTATGATTTTTTTAAAAAGTCGGTGAACTTTTCATTCGTTGAAACCTCTACTTTCTGATGGTGCAAAAAATACATACATTACAATGTTAAATGTTCTCAGAAAATGCAATAATTAAAGTGTAAATTTTAATAAATTGCTCAAAGTTATATTTGTACTATTGTATTATGCGCCAATGCGCATTTTTTTTAATAAAAAAATAGGTGGCAATAGGTGGCTAATTAGTATTTTAAATCAAAAAAATGACAGTATTTTTGGAAAATTAAGAGGTAAGTTTTTGCCAAATATGAAAAATCAACGCTTTTTACATTTTTCAACAAAAACTTTTTTCTAGAAGAATTCATATCACAGATCACTAGATCAAGTTTTTTATTTTGTGTTTTTGGATTTGGATGATCATTAATGACCCTGGTAGTTACAGTGATCTTAAACGAGAAGAAATTAAAAGCTTTGGTGAAAAAACATCACCAAAGAGTGTTTAAGTATGACAGAAAAATACACTAAAAACTAAAGAAGGGGATTTCCACATTTATTTGATTACCAAAACATCGAAGTTACTTGATTTGCATTCCATTGATAGAAAATTTTAACATCATTTTAACATAACTTTTAACGGTCAAAGCAATACGTTTTAGAAGCTCCGTATTTGTTAAGCGATCTTTATTCAATATTTCGATCTGAAAAATACAATCTGTATTAAAATATTTTTTTGATTAGTATAACTTTTTATTTAACTTCATACTTATATTAAATGGTAAAAGAAACTTTAGCTAATATAGCAGATTGTGAAAACTGTATAGTTAATATGCTATGTAATATTTAGTTAACCTTGATTGTCATTGTAATAATTTGCGAGTTTTTTATATTAAATACTCCTAACTCATTTAGTTTAATAAATCACTTACAATTTTTCTTTTTAATAAGTACCTAAATGATACTTCAATATTACCAATTAAATAAATAAAAGTTTTATCATTGACAAATATGTACTCAAACGTTTATCTCTAAGACTTTGATTGACCGTACAAAGTAAAAAAGATTAATAAATAGGAACAAATTTTAGCCCATTTACATTCTACATTAAAGGTAACATGGAACGTTGGGCTGGAAAAGTCGCTCTGGTTACCGGAGCTAGTGCTGGAATCGGGGAACATGTAACACGTACTCTTTTGAAACACGGCATCACGGTAAAGAAACTTGCAAGTAAATTCAGTTGAAAATCTTAATTAATCGTTTTGTTTCGACATAAATAGGTTGTTGGATTAGCACGACGAATAGATCGCTTAGAAAATATCGCTAAAGATGTAGCTAAGTTACCGGGAAAATTCTATCCCATTCAAGCCGACATGACGAAAGAAGAGGATATTGTCAAGGCATTTGAATGGGTTCGTAACAACTTAAGCGGAATTGATATTCTTATCAACAATGCTGGAGTTATTCGGAATACTAATTTAACGTGTAAGTTTCGATAAACTTATGCTTTTGAGTGTTTTTATTAATTATTTCTTTGTATAGCGGGAGATACGAAATTATGGAAAGAAGTTTTTGATACAAATGTGATGGGATTGTGTATTGCTTCCCGAGAAGGTGTTCAATTGATGAAAGAAAAGAATATTTCTGAAGGACATATTATACAAGTTAATAGTATAGCGGGTCATCATGTTCCTAGTTCGATAGCACCTCGTATTAATGTTTATTGCGGCTCAAAACATGCGGTGACAGCCTTGACCCAGACTTTACGTTACGAAATAAATACGTTAAAACTTCCCATTAAAGTCACTGTAGGTCAATTGAAATTATTATTCCAATCATTCTATTAATCTGTTAAATATTTAGAGTTTAAGTCCTGGCTATGTTCGTACTGAAATTTCCGTAGCGGGTAATATGGGAAGAACTCAAGCAGAATTGGACCAATTTCCTGGTTTAGATCCTGAAGATATTTCTCACGCTGTAATTGCAATTTTAAGTGCATCACCTAATTGTAATGTAAGTCTGCTTAAAAATGACACGTTTTGAAAAACTTCACTCAATTTTATTAATGTATTTTTTCAGATAACAGAATTGACCATTCAACCTCTCGGTGAAATGTATTAAGTTCTTTAATTGTAAAACTTATGTTGTCAAAAAGATATAAAAATAAAAATATAAATATATCGAACATGTTACCTGTTATCAATTTCAGTAGACGTAATATTTTATAAAAAGTAGGTAAATATTTAAAGAAAAACTACACAATAATAATATTCAATCATACCATTTATAAATTTCTTAGGACTTTAAAAAATCAACCTAGCCAATCGACAACTTACAATTAAAACATTTTAACACCGAAGGATTATTAACTTAAAATATTAGCTTATCATTTCAGCTATTCATTGGATTCGACTGAGCATAATGAACTTAAATGTTGTTCCCTCATCAGTTGTTGACATATACGTTCATGTATACATCAAACTTCAACCTTCCTTTCGACGCGTCGTTTTTGTTAATTATAACTAGAGAAGAGTACGTGCTTTCTCTCTTTTGCTCGTTTTCTCATTTTATTTTTTGTAATATGGGAACTTTATGGTATTTGAAGAAAATTTTATTTATTGAATCCAACATGCTCAACTAGAAAAAAAAACTGTGTGGTTTTACGAAACCACGATGCAAGTGAAATTTTTTTTCGGATTATAGGCATTTAAGTAGGTAACTGAAAATTTTCGAAAAATTATTCGATTTAGGGTATGAAAATAAACGATGTAATTGATTTTCTAAGTTTTGCATCTAACTCTATTTGTTATGCCTTTGGCACAATTTTTCAACTACTTGCAACTAATTTTGAATTTTCATAATTGATGTTAGGTAATACTCGAATGTTATTTTCGAAAGTTCTAATATTTTTTATAAATTCACTATAAAAATTAAATCAACTCACCAGGAGCCTTTTTCCTGTCTATATAAGCACGAACTCTGTCTTTCTCTTACGGCGTAAAATTAATTCACATTTTAATTTAATTCAAATTAATTCACCGTCGGATATTTTCGCACTATTCTCACTAGCTGTATCTTTGTCTATCATGATAAGTGAACAACAACATTTATATCAATACACTGATCAAAACACACAAATACCAATATAAATATGATTGACAATTAATGACAGCTAAAATAAAATAGCCATTCAACAATAACTCGCGGAACAACCCTGGTAAAACGACATGGTATATAGCTAACAATGTGTATACGAGCTCTGCCGAACACTTGCCGATTCCCTGCCGAGAATATAACACGCGACATGTTAAAGACAGGCCAAAAAATTTGAGACGATGTATAAAAAGTTTCACTTTAATAAATCGTTATTTTATTACATTCCTTAACAATATTTTGTCATTTTTCTACACAGTTCTGTTGATTTCTGTAATTTCATTTTTTCACAGGAAATTTTTCCCGCTGCATATTTCCATAAGAATTTATGTAAAAATTTAATTTTGAGGTAATTGATTCATTTAACTTATAGATATAATTTTTCTGTTAATTTTCATTACATTGTGTAAATAGGTTTAGTTATATTAGGAATAATCGAAATAAGAAAGATTATAATTTTTTAACAAATTTAAATCAAGAGCCGTTAAAATATTTTTGTGTAATAAACTAAAATTACCCTCTTCCCTTTTCAATCAACATTGATTTTATAGAGGTTTTAAAAAAGGCAAGATTTTTAAGTATTTGGAGTTTTAAAAAAAACCCGCCTTAGCGGATCATATTTCAATTCGATTTATTCAGTGTTTTAATTATATTTCCAAAGTCTATAAATAATAGATGGAAAACTTGTTAATAATTTAGGTTTTTTTATAAATATCAAATATCAAAAATGTTTACATAAGCTTATGTTAAAATTATAATATGAATGTCATTCAGAATTTTAATGAGTTAAGACACAACTTTTTTGTTAAAAATTGTTTTTAGATTATCATTTTTTTAGAGTTTCCCAGATGGTAGATATTTAAATTTTTGAAAAGCTTGTAATAATTTTTATGAAAAAAAAAACTTACTTCAATGAACATTACCTTGTACCTAGAGAAGTATAAATAAATGATTGGTTTAAACAGTGATTGACTTGAAACGACAGGGAACAATATTGTCCCACTACTTATATGAAATTATTTTGAAGGACAAAAAATTATCTTTAAAAGAGGAAATACACATATATAAGATCAAATATATGTAGCAATTATATTTATTCAGTTTGAAATCGTCGAAGATGGAACGTTGGTCTGGAAAAGTCGCCATCGTGACAGGAGCTAGTGCTGGAATCGGCAAAAGTATTGTTTATTCGCTAGTGCAACATAATCTCAAAGTAACACGAACATTGGATGGATGAAATAAATTTAAATTGTAACTATATTTGTTATTTGATAAAGGTTGTTGGTGTGGCTCGTCGTTTTGAACGTCTCGAGGAAATCGCTAAAGATGTAACACGTTTCAGCGGGAAATTCTATCCATTCAAAGCTGACATATCGAAACGAGAAGACATCGAGAAACTGTTTGAATGGGTTAACAAGAACTTAGATGGAGTAGACATATTAATTAACAATGCTGGAATTATTAGAAACACAAACTTATCAGGTCAATACACAAACATTTTTTTTATTATGTCACCAGAGTTCAAGTTACATGATTTTTAGAGGGAGATGTAAATATGTGGAAAGAAGTTTTTGATACAAACGTGATGGGATTGTGCATTGCATCTCGAGAAGCGATCAAATCAATGAAAGCTCGAAACGTGACTGAAGGACAAATCATACAAGTTAATAGTGTGGCAGGACATTCAGTAATACCGGAGTTTGCTTCAAGCTTCAATGTTTATGGTGCATCAAAACATGCGGTTACTGCCTTGGCGAAAACCTTGCGTTTAGAATTGAATAAACTACAGCTTCCAATCAAAGTCACTGTAAGTTTTTTTTCTTATTTAAAATAACCAACAATAGTTGAGTTATAAACTCTTGACGACCAAAAAAAAATCTGTGCTGTGTACGTGCACTGGCTCGTGTTTTATCTTTTATTATCGCAACGACTCTTTCGATTGATATATTATCTATAATACTTGTATTATAGATAATATATATACTATCTATAATTACTGAAAGCGTAAAAAAGGAGTTAAGTAGTAAAAAAAAAAATAAAATTATCGAAGGTGATAAACCGATTTTTTATAAGCGTAAATATTTCCAATCAAAATATATAAAGTTTAGTTTTTAATACATAATTTTTAATTTTAATTTTTAAAAGAAAAAATAATACTATAAATCTTAAAACTATAACGCTTATTGTTGTTTGATTTAAAATTTTCATTAGTTACTCAATATGAAGACTTTTTTGCCATTTCTTAATATTCGTATTTGCATTCTATATATACATATTTAAAATCTCGGATATCTAAATAATGACATTCGTAACACTCCTGTTCAAAAAATGTTGCAGTATGCATTGTATTTTTATCGTATTTTATTCTTATAAAAGTTATTGGAATGTTGGAAGCTTTCCTTTAGATGTTTGTCTTTGGTAATGTAATATCAGACGTTGTGAATTATCAGCGATCGTTAAACTTGTTAAGTATGTATTCAGCGTAGAAATAAGATCGGTGGCATCCAGAAGGTAAATAATCAAAAATCCTAATAGTTTAACATTATTTTTTAAAATCACATTAATTAAAATCCTGACAGCCTAGGGTTTGTTAAAACCAAGTTTGAAAAAGAATCAGTTTTTTCATTCATTTCATTAATTTATTATTAAAACCTCTCTTAACATCAACTGATGTTAGTATGGTACACCACAACTTTATATAATTGTTGGAAATTTTTAATATAATTACTATCTAGTATTTCTTTGATATTGCTGCTGTTGATGATAATTCAGGCTGTGGAAAGTTCTGTTACAACGTAATTATTCAGTTCATCACGCAGTGATAGTTTCTTAGCTGAATTCAAATCGATGGTTACAATAGTTATCTATCTTTATAACATTCTCTTTTTTAATTGATGACAGACTGAATAGATAAGAGACTATGCTAAACAATTGATAATTATGGGGAAAAAAATTGAAATCGAAAGTCAATTATAAGTATCCATGGTTTTAGTTTTTTCATTTTTGTGACAAAACCGAGGTTTTCGGTTAACCGGGATGACAAACCTGAGCCAATATACCCCAAAATCCCGACTAGTTACATGATATTTCACTGAAATTGATAGTTTAAAATATACTTTCTTACATATGAGATTTTTAGTTGTTTGTTGGCCGAATAAATATTTGAACGTGGCAAGGAAATACTGTTATTACGATGTGTATTTTGTAGGCCCTGTGGTGTCCCACCGAAACTAGTTTTTAACTCCAAAACCGAAACCTATACCGAATTTCGGCTTTGGTCTCAGTTTTGGGTGGCCTAAAACTGGCTTGATACTTCTATAAATGCCCAAATTTTTGTGGGAAAAATAAAAGAAACATTTAACATTATCATAATCCGATTATCAATTTTTATTTTTAACAATGATTATTCACTCCTGATATTTGAACTAAACAACAACTTGACAACTAATCAGATTTTATGAGAAATAAAGGGTAATAATACCTTCAAAATAGATAAAATAAATATAACAAATATTCGTTAATTTAAGACAAACAACAAGAGTCGCAAAAGAATTTTTTTTTTATTTTTACTTTTTTTTTACTACTATATAGATAGTAAAGGAAGTATTGTAATCGGGTTGAATTTTCAAATTCGAGCTTTCACCAAAAAATACATGTTTTGAGGTCCCCTGAGTCCAAAAAAGTGGTTTTTAGAAACATGTCTGTGTGTGACAGCCATATCGTATCAGAAGCTTTATCCAAATTTCACCAAACTTAGAATTTGACCTCTATATTATATCTAGTTGTGTCGCGAAGATTTTGGTTGAAATCGGTTAAGTAAAAGCTCCACTTTATTCTAGGAGTTTTTGAGATTTTTAAGATTTTTCGAAAATGGCTTCAACGATTTTCGTTAAACTTACTATAGTTCTTAGACTCATTAGTGGCTACAACTTTTATTTGAAACTTTTTCCTGGAAAAATTCGAATAATGACGGTTCTGGGGTGAAGGTTGAGAATTTGTATACCATTTGTATACCAATTTGTATACATTATATACATATGTTGTATGCATAAAGTTCTGTTTATATGTATAGTTATAAAGAGCTTATATTTCCTTTAACCAACAGCGAGTTTCATAAATTAAAGTAAAAAAAAGTACTGTGACCCCTCGCAGTAGATATTTATTATAAAGATATGTGTAGGTACACAAAACACAACCAAAAACCGTTTTAAATCTTAAGAACAAAATAATTTAAATACAAAGTTTCTGGAGAAACTAAAAAATGTTTTTCCCAATCAATTATAGTCAAACCAATCAGTAATCAGTTTTCTTGTAAAAATAGCATCAATTATACTTTTATATACATTGTAAAGTGAATTTTGAAACGTTTTTGCTGTTAAAAATAACATTTCAGAGCTTAAGTCCCGGAGCTGTTCATACCGAAATAGCAGAAGCAGCAAACTATGACTCTTCAACTTTTGATATATCGAAGATGCCATTTTTAGATTCTGAAGACGTAGCAAATGCAGTTGTAATGATTTTGAGCGTTTCACCAAAGTGTAATGTAAGAAACAGTAACTTATTTTTATTTAGAGGCACCAACAATTTTTTATGTGTTTTTAGATTTCAGAACTTACTTTACAACCGGTAGGAGAAATGTTCTAACTTTTTTTCACAAGTATCAAATTAAAAAAAAATATATATTATCAAACAGTCAATATTAATAAAGTACTTTAAAAAGTTTGAAGTGTTTTGAATGAAAATCCTAACATTAACTATCTACATTAAAAATACCATTACCTTGAGCGATAATTATGTTTGATTACACAGCACTTTTCTAAAATCATATAATATATAAATAGATATCTTCACTAGTTTCATTAAATATTTAGATTTGTATTTGAAAATGGAACGCTGGTCTGATAAAGTTGCGATTGTGACAGGTGCTAGTGCTGGAATTGGAGAAGGAACCGTCAAAGCTCTTCTCAAACATAAGCTAAAGGTATTCGTTTATAATGGAAAAATAAGAAAGAATAACGTGTGATTTTAAATTTTAGGTTGTGGGACTTGCACGTCGTTTTGAACGTTTGGAGGCTCTCGCCAAAGATGTTGAAAGTTTAGCAGGAAAATTTTATCCGTTGCAGGCCGATATGACAAAAGAAAAAGATATTTTGACTGCGTTTGAATGGGTTCGAAAAAACTTGGGTGGTGTTGATATTTTAGTTAATAACGCCGGAGTTTTTAGAGTTACAAATTTATCAGGTAAATTAATTATTCCTTTAGAAACTTCGATAGTAAAATAATTTTGCTTCACTTGGTGGCGTAGCGGTTAGACCTGTTAGATCACCACTCCATGCGTCAGTGGTACTGGGTTCGATTCCCGTTGAATCCAAGATATCTAAGATTTATAATTTATAGAAATTTTTTGTGCTTAGACAATCGTGATAGCCTTAGGTCATCTATGGTTTCTATGCATGGGTATTTGGACGACAAAGTGTTCTGACGAATTCTGACGATTTCGTTCAAACAAACAAATATTTGTTTTGTAATGAAAGTGTTAACACTGGAAGCGACGAGCACAAACCCCAGAACAACTACAAAACGCGTCGGAACGCATGCATAGTAATTTTAGCCTTACCCTATGTTAAAGCAACTTGAAACACCCAAAAAATTAAAAAATTAAATAGCTTATTTCAAAATTTAGATGGAGATACAAATATGTGGAAACAACAACTGGATACAAATGTTCTTGGGCTATGTATTGCGACGCGAGAAGCTGTAAGATTAATGAAAGAACGAAATGTTACTGAAGGACAAATACTTCATATTAACAGTGTTGCTGGGCATCGTGTTAATCAAACTTTTGCTCCATTTTTGAATGTGTATTCAGGTACTAAATACGCTGTTACTGCCCTAACAGAAACGCTTCGATTAGAACTTGCAGCCAGTAAGCTGCCAATCAAAGTAGCCGTACGTTTATTACAGATTAATTTTTATTGAACAAAAAATAACGACTAATTTTTCAGAGTCTAAGCCCTGGCGCAGTCAAAACTGAATTTGGAGTGGCATCGGGTGCGAATTTTGATTTTGATAACATACCACATTTGTCAGCGGATGATGTCGCTATGGGAGTTATATCAATTTTAAGTGCGTCACCAGTATGCAACGTGAGTTATTGTACTGCATATGATATGTAAAAAAAAGAGTTCTAAAACTGAAAATAATTAATTGAACTTTTTCACAGATAACGGAGCTAACCATGCACCCATTGGCATTGCAATAAAATTGCAAATATTTGTTTTTATTTTTGCACTTAATAACTATGTATATAGAAAATATAAAAATTTAAAAAGAAATAAAAAAAAAATACTTTAATTGTATGGAATGTATGTCACATTTATGTGAAGAAAAATAACACGAGTAATATCTAATTAGTAATTCGGTGTAAAATGGGGTAAACGTACTGCAAACTAGATTCGTGAAGTTCTACTGTTTGCAGTTAATTTCAATAATAAACGAAATGCATAAAATTGATTAATCTTATAAATAAAATAACAAAATAAAACGGAAAAAGTAATCGAATTTTTGACATTGAACACGTGTGAATGTTCTACGTACAACAAACTTGATATAATATCGAGTAAAATCAGGTTTTAAGTATGTGTTTAATTTTTTTAAAATGCTTAGTTAATGATAAAAAAATATTGGAAAATTATATTTGTAAAGTGCAGTTTATAATTGTCATTATATCATTCATACTTTATATTATAAACTATAGGTATACAGTAATATACCTAATACTTAGGGATTCATCAAATAGGTGAACATTTTGTGTAACGAGTTAAGTGTAACATTTTAACTTTGAGTTTTTTACTTGAGTTTAATTCTTAAATACATATTAACATTTGACTTTAGATTGACTTAACTTGAAGGCTAATTTATGTTAAGTAGCTTGGTAATTCAGTAAAGTAGCGTAAAAATGAAGTCAAGCAATAAATCCCTAAGTATCTCGAAAAATTTCTTATTATTGTAGTAAGAAAAGGATAGGATTTACAATCATTGAAGAGAGAAGAAAGTACCTTAACATTTTTTTTCATGATCTTCATAAATACGTGCAATTTCATTATATTAAATCTTTTTGATTGAAAAATTTAAATTTCGCTGAATTTGGACTTCAATTATTTTATGAAAAATACATTTCACATTTACTTATAATTACAAATAAAAAAAAAATATGAAAATATAAACCTGAGCAAAAATAAATGTAAAACCAAACCATTACCTTTGTATCTCAAAGTAAATCAAAATGTCTTCGGCGACTGTTTCGTGGTGATTTACATTGACTTATCATGAAACAGTCACCGTTTTCCTTCAAATTAAAATGAGAGCAACTTTAAAATACTTTCTATCGAAAAAAAAACATCAAAATAGGCTCATTAAGTAAAAAGTAATTAAAATTGCAGTTTGAAATATTATTTGTTACAAAAAATTGTGGTGTTTACAACAAAGAGTTTTATCATCACTCTTATATCACTCTTAATTTCCAAACACCTAGACAAATTTACATTAGTTTCAGTAAAAAAAAGTACTGCAAGCAGTTTAATCGTAGTACGAAACCCTTCTAGTGTGAATTATACTTACCCTTGGTCGATTTTTTCTAAAATACACCTATCCCCCGATTTACACTGAAGATAGGTTCCAGACAAATCCGTGTAAAATGAAATCTTTGTTTTTTCTATATAAAAACGTGTAAAACGAAAAAAACTGCGTAATTAAGTCATTTATTCAAATGGAACAAGAGTAAAACATATCCAGAAACTTTAAACTAGGTATAGTTTGCCCAAAAAATGGCGTGATGTCGTAGTGAACTTATTCTAAAAATGAAAACAAAAATAGAAACAAAAAATTTTTCACAAAGTACCTACTGAAACTTAACAAATTCAGGTATGTTCAAAATTTATTCGCTATTACTTTGAGCAACTATCAGCTTTTTCTGCTTGATTGGTATAATGTCACTTCCATCACTAGAATATTCCGAAATTTTCCGAATTTCATTAGCTTATGAACCGTGTAAAAGCGAAATCGTGTAAAACGAGTACCGTGTAAATCGGGGGATAGGTGTACTTATATTTTTTGAAGCACAGACATCAAAAAGTTATTTTGTACACTTTTATTGCTCAGAATGTAATAAAGCTTGCACCAAATGTTTAAGAAAGACTTAAATTACTTAACAAAAAATGAAATTTAAAAAAAAAACAATTTGATATTCTACCGGAAAGTCCTGTCCAATAATGCCATATCAAGTTTCAAACATGCATGTGTATAAAGATCTTTTTTCACAACATCGGAGATTGCAGAAAGGCCTAGTAATTCAGCTCAACAAACCATTTCAAACTATACTCGGAGAGTTGGATTGGTGTGGAAATATTTAAGACTACATGAGTTAATCATCTCAGCTTGCTCGGAACAATATATAATCCTTCTTGGACCGGATGATGACTGAGGCTAAAAAGTAAAAACAGGATCATCTACGAAAACATCGTAAGAAAAAATGCATACCGTGAACCGGGACAACCTTCCTCCTCTACCTCTAAACCGAGCTTAAGTCTAAATAAGAGAATGTTGTTTATATGGTGGGATATTCGATAATCAATACAATATGAGCTTTTGAAATCTAATGAAAGGCTCAATTCGGAGAAGTACTGTCAACAATTGGATGATTTAAGTAAAGCTCTTAAAAAAGAGGCCGGCGATGTTCAGTAATTGCAACATGATATTACCAGATCACATGCTGTTTGGAGACTCGTCAAAAAGTTGCACAGCTAGGCTGGAAAATTTTGCCGCACCCATCATACTCCCATGACCTAGCGCCCTCCGATTATCACTTGTTTTTGTCATTAAAAAATTTTTTGAAAGAAAAAAACATCAAAAACGAAATGGATGCTAGACAAGTACTGCTTGAGTTTTTCGCAAAGAACAGTCATTTTCGGACGTACGTCAAGCTAGCCTTGGCAACCCAGCCCAATCAAATGAAACTATGCTAACGATTTAGTGTTTTTTTTGTGCTAATTAGTTGCCGTAGTTTAAATTTTGTTGCTCGTGCCGTTTACGAAATTTTTGTAACAAGGCTAGCTTAACCGTCAAGCTAGCCTTGTCATGCAAAACATGCACTTAAGTGCAATTAAATTTTGAAAAAAATATGTTAAATAATTTTTGCTAATTAGTTGCTAATAAATTACTAGCAAAAAACCATATAAAGTTCTTAAAAATTTTAAAAAATGGTTTGGACCGCTAACTTTTACGTAAAACCAGCCTTGTCACGCAAAACATGCACTTAAGTGCAATAAAATTTTGGAAAAAATACGGAAAGAACTTTCCGGTAGATCTATTTATATCGAACTCCCTTTAAAAAGATAATGTAGTAAGTTGTATTTGTTTTAACAACATTCCATATACATACTCGTTTACAACATCCTCATATTATAAATCTCAATTTTTTATCGAATTGCAACGGGACTTTGGTTCGTTGGGCCAAAAACCTGTTACACTCACCATTTCCCCTACCAGCACTTGAAAAAACGTTATATTTTCAAGAAAACGATACTTAGTATATTTTGTTCGGTTTATTCACGTCTGAACTAAAACAAAAATGGATCGTTGGAGTGGAAAAGTGGCTGTAATTACAGGCTCAAGTTCTGGAATTGGGGAATGTCTTGCAAAATATCTTTTGAAATACAACATCAAAGTAAGTACTTTTACCATTTCTCTATAAAAAATAAAGAAAAATGAAATTTTAATTATTGGTTTGATATCTTGGGAAGGTGGTTGGCTTGGCTCGAAGATTAGAGCGCTTAAAAACCATTGCAAAAGAAGTCACAGATTTACCCGGAACATTTTATCCACTTAAAGCAGATATAACCAACGAAGAAGAAGTTGTCAAAGCGTTTGAATGGATTGAAAATAATTTGAGTGGAGTTGATATTCTTATAAATAACGCTGGCATCTGTCGCAATACGACTTTATCAAGTACATTGATTCAATTCTTATAATCGTTATAAGATTTGTAACAGTAGAGTTATTATTTTAGACGGCGATACAAAATTGTGGAAAGAAGTGTTTGATACAAATGTTCTTGGCCTGTGCGTTGCTTCCAGAGAAGCGGTCAAGTTGATGAAAGAAAAACATATTGAAGAAGGTCACATCATTCACATTAACAGTCTTTTGGGACATAGTATTCCAAGTTCATTGGCCGTTTGCTCCAATGTTTATGGAGCATCAAAACATGCGGTTACTGCCTTAACGGAGAGTCTGCGAGTTGAACTAGCAATGCAAAAATTGCCAATTAAAGTAACTGTAAGTAAACATTTTTTCATAAGACAAAAAATTCTTCGAAACCAAAAAACACGAACTTATTATATGACCAAAATTTATATATAAGTACGCTTTGTTAACAAATATTTCAATTCAATTTCTCTTCTCCATCTTCAATTTAATAAAATATATTAGTTTTGATTACAGAACTTCATTGTTAACGTTCTATGTAGTATTGATATATTACTTTATTATATTTATTCCCAATTCTCTCGAGATATTTTTCAATTATTATTATGTTTCTAAGAAGAGCTAACCAAAGGTTTTTATAGTTGAAATAACATTAAAATGCTTTTATACGAGTTTTTCTTTTGTCATATTCAACAGAAAAACTATTCGATATGCTTGATTAATTAAAATTATTTCTATTGTAATTTGCTCTTCTCGTAGCAAAAAATATCCACTTATAATGTTGTTTTAGAGTATCAGTCCAGGTTTGGTTCGTACAGAAATACACGTTTCTGGCGGGATCGATACATCATTGGTCGATTTGGAAAAAATGCCTATTTTAGAGCCCGAGTCGGTCGCTGAGGCAATTATTTCAGTGTTGAGCACATCGGTCAAGTGTAACGTAAGTTTACTTTAGTAGTTAAACTAAAAGTTAAATAGGTATCATTAACGTTTATTCTTTCGTTCCAGATAACTGAAATAACAATTCAATCGTTGTGGGAAATGTATTAATTTTCAATGATATAGTTGAATTTTGAATGATAATTTAACACTTAAAATAGTAATATGAAGAATAAAATGGTCTGTCAATTTAATTTTTAAATCTTTCTAATGTTCCATAATTTTGAATAAGAAGAGAAAAAATTTATCTATGTCTATATTTACCTATCATCATCATCAATCAGCAAGATATATAATAATCAGTTTGGTAGTGAATGTAAAAAACACAAAACCTTATAGCAATTGCGAGTGAATTATCTCGAAAATTCTGATAGTTTTGTTCGAGGGCGGTGTTATTTCGAAAATGCAATTCATTCTCGGTGTTTATTACTCGTTCGTTCCTCACCATTGGGTCAGTCGCAATAATTTAGAAATTCTAATTTTTACATTTTAATTCAAAACTTTTCTATTTGCGTACCGCTATTTTATTTTGTATAAAATATTTTTTTCCTGTTGCGTATTGCCTTTTATCTTGTAAATACTTTTTTATATAGAATGTAGAATAATTTACTTATCTGTTAGTAATTAATATAAAAAGTTTTCTTTTTTACGCTATTTAAGACAATTGGAGTAGATACTTAACATTTTTGTTTTTACATATTTTATGATTAAATATTTGAACTATCTTTTTATTAGCTAATTATTGCATTGTTGAATTTCAAATTCAAGGATATATTGATTTTAATGATCTTATCATTAATTATACACAATTAATTATACACTCTTCTATGAACCAACACTTTTCATTATAATTCATTATATTGATTTTACTAAACGAAATCATTTATAGTTAATTAAACTAAATATCTCTAAGAATATAATTTTGTTAAATGAATATTATAAAAAAAAAAACTGCTGAAAATGAATAGTGATGAAAGAAGATAATATATGGGATAATATGGGAAACTATTACAGTTGACAGGGTTTAAATCTTCCAACAGAACAATTAAATAAATGTCGAACTATTGCTAATAACTAAGTGTGTAATTTTCGGAGATTCTGCTGTTTCCCGGACGCTAAAATTTGACAACGGATCCTCGCCAAAATAAAACTAAAATGAATAGTACCATTTACCGAGTTTTCAAGAAAAATGTAATTTTTAGTAACACGACTCCAATTTTATTTCTTATAGGAGATAAATTTTGCGAATGCGGTCATTTTTAGAGCTACGAATCAAGTTTTAACACTTGCTCGCAGCTATCTTAGAAGCGGCGCCGGTGCATCCCCCAGTGGAGGCTTGTAGGTAGAGCTTTCAAAATAAAAAGAAATCCATCCCAACCTTAATTTTTAAGAGTGTAAGGCTTCATTTATTAAACAACAGACTTGCTGAAACATTTTGAGCCAATATCTGTGGTACACATCTACCTGTGATTTTTCACGGGCCAAGTCACTAATTGTATCATAATACAGTCTGTCTCAAACAAGAATTTGTCAATAGGGATGTTTCTGAACATGCCACCTATATGTGGCTATAGGTTTTCGAATGGTACACACATATCCGAATTTTGCTAAACATTTCATGATAATTGCTTGACTGCAAGCGGAGCTCTAGTTTACTGAAACGTTTTAATTAATGCAACAAGTTTATGGTGATGATTCTTTACCCCATGGCAGATTCAAAAAACGATCGTAAAACATCAATGACGATCTCAATGTCGGTTACCCGAAATTCTCGATTATGCCAGAGAGCATCGGAGAAGTGTGAATTTCCCAATTGGGAAATTGAGAATGTTGTCCAAAGACTCTACCCATCGTATTTTGCCCGATTATTTGGGCTACCGGGAGGTGTGTGATCACTTTGTGCCGCATAAGGTGATTGGCGACCAAAAATTGCTCAGAATCTAATATTGCAAGAAAAAGCGTCTAATATATACTTATAGGTACTTATCACTTGTAATAAGCATACAATATTGGAAACTTTAAACGATTATTAAATTATTGAGTTATATTAGAGTTTTTACAATAAATCGTTTACAGAGAAGTTTTAAATCATTTTTTATTTTTTATTACAATTAAATTATTTTATTAAATATGTACCTACGTTAACTTCAGTAGCCAATAGACAATAGAGAATATAGAAATAAAATAGAGAATCGTTGAAGTTGTTTTCGAAAAAAATTGGAAAAACTCAAAGACTCGTGGAAACAGTGAGGCTTCCTGTCTACCGATTTCAACCAAAAGCTTCGTGGCACAACTAGATGTAATATGAAGATAAAATTCCAAGTTTGGTTTTAAAATAGCGTTTTCGATACGATATCGATGTCACACACAGACAGTTATTTTTCTGAAAATTAGTTTTTCAGCCTCAGGAGACCTTAAAACGTGTATTTTGGTAAAAACTTGAAATCGCATGTTCGATCCGAGTACAATACTTCCTATACTATGTACTAGTTAAAGAAAGTAATTATTTCATTCTTCGTTTTTTCTATTTGTATTTTATTTACATAAATTTTATAAAATTTGTTTGTAAGAGATAGACAACTTAACTGTATAGCCTTGTCGATATCTGTGATTATAGGGGTTTAATCATTTTATTTTAATTTTCATATAGCATTAAATAAAATAAAATATACTTTCAATGGTAAGTGATTCTTGAAAATACTTCTCGCAAGGTACATTGGACAACCCCAAGAAAAGCAGTTTGTTACTTGAGCTTTTACTCATAACCAAAAAACTTGCTTAGCCGAATGTGTAAAATCCATTCTTGAAACTTAAAAAAAAAATCATTGAGGAATTATTCATCACATATACCTAAATACATTTTTAAAGTAAATAATTCATGCATAATTAATAACATTATATTTAATTGGTTATTCATTTTATAAAATTAATTAGAGGTGTGTTTTATATATAGATACTTATTTTTACAAATTAAATTCATTTAAAAATTTTTTCATAGATTTGTTAAAATTTTAATATGCATTGTATATAAATTCATCACTTCGTTGGCTGAGATTTGTCTGAATGTCCCAAGCAATTAATTTTATATGCAAAAGCTTCAGAAAACACAATTACATATAAAAACATAATTACATATATAAATATATATATATATATACTACGGGTTGGTGTATGCGTAGTGAATGCTTAACGGGCCTAACGTATCAAACTAAGTTATAATACGACAGAAAGTCCTGAATATTGGAATTAGCCTGTCTTTTCCCGAAAAGAATAATGTCACTTGCAGATGTCGCAAAAGGTTGTATTTAGTATAGACCTTTAGGCATTTGAATATTTAAGTTCATCTTCAATTTGCAGACGAATTACATTCGTATAAAATGACATACACAAACTTGAAAACATACTTATATGCTGACGACCTGGCTATCTCATTAACTCTTCAAAATAAAAATATGCCCAAAAAAATACCCAAATCCAACTAAATACTTTTTAAAACTAGTCCAAAACAAATAGGCTCTATTTTGCTGACCAAAAAACAAAGAGAATAATATTCCACTTACCTAAGGCAATACTCCACATTCCATTGATTACACTCAACGGCGAAAATATAATTTTCCAAAATGAGATAAAATTCCTGGAAGCTACCATAGACAAATCACTTAAAAAAGCTAGCACTAGCAGATTGCCTATAAGGAATAAACTTAATGGAAAAAAAACGGAGGTGTCATGAAAAACCTTTTAAACCTGTATCGTTCAAAGATTAAAATTGGATTATGGTTCTGTGGCCTATGCATCAGTTAAACAAACAGCGTTGAAAATTTTGAACTAAACCCACAACTTTGGGAACAAAATTGCAGACGTCCACCGTACCTGCCCAATTTCAAGCATGCTAGTGGAAGCAGCAGAACTGGACTTAGACTTTCGAAGACATCCACTTCTTTTTAAATATAGCATAAACACAGTTTACCAACTCACTTAAATTATATCTTGATTAAAAGTTACCCTCTTCCTATCTTAAAACTCCCAAAAACTTGTGAACATCATGAACCCTTTAAACCCTTGAAAAGTCTAAACATCAGCGAATTGACCAAATAGTTCTGACACGGCTTCGAACTTGACACACCCGTGAAACCCACTACTATAGATATTGAAGAGAGAGGAACCAAGACTATGCTCCAGAGTTCAGCTGCCAAGTATTATCAAGTATCGTCGACCAGTTACTATCGGAATGTAATAATGGGGTGATTCGACAAAAGAGATTTATTGTAAGAATAAATTAATTATTGTTATTGTTAGAATTAGTTAACCGTATGCATATATTATACGAGTAGGTACTACTATGTAATTATATTATTTTTATATTGTATTAATTACGATAAATCATATGTCATATACATATAATCTATACTATTAACTATATTGTACAAATATAACTTTAAAGCAAAACTATAAATGTTGTACGTACTGTACCTAAATAAATATTGTAACTATATCGTTAATGCATACATGGCCTCGGTAGAGCTAAACGCATTTATTTAAATAAAAACATTTGAGATACATATGTGAAATATTATTTAGTTTAATTTTCAAAATAATATTAACAAATAAATTATTTAATAATTTTCCAAAAATTTATCAAAACTCTTTTCTACATACAATTTTGAATAACAAAAACCAATCCTTGTCACTCGGAGAGCACAGTTTGAATATAATTAATGATCTTGAATTTGAAACATTCTTTCTAACGACGTGAAGGGTTGAAACTACAATGCGTTACAGATTTATGGATTAATGTTCATGCGTGTAATAGATTGTGATTTATCATATTTAGAAAGCTGAGTTATAAAGTTATAATTTAATTATCCATAATTATAAATGATCTTTTCAACCTACCGAAATTATTCCATATTACTAGTCAATCAAATAGAATAATCTACTTGAATTAAAAATAGTTTTTATTTACAAAACAAGCTTTAAACAAGATTATTCGGTTTAAAAGTGTAATTGTCTGAAAATATTAGTACAAAGGGTATATAAAGATGTAGAAACCTTGAAAGTTATAGACAATTTATCATCACCGAGACTAGATTTCAAATAACTTTTTCTGACCCCAATTGAATTCAATTTCTTTGCTTCAAGAAACTTTGAAACTAATTTACTAATAAAATCTATAAAGGTAAGATTCAAAATAAAATTGAGACCACAAATTTAGTGTTGTTATTGGAATAGGTCATCCCAATTTTAACATTCACAAAATGCATTGAAGAAAGAAAGAAGTTATTTTTTTCTCATCAGTAAAAATGTTTACTTTCTCAATCCTTTCCTTATAAATTATAATTACGAAAATAAAAAAGTTTGGTAATATCAAAACAAGATTATGATTATTAAAGCACCTATGGTTTCCTAAAAGAGTCATTAATAGAGTTAATTTTTTTGCAAACATGGAAAATTGTACGGATTATAAAAGCACTTTGAATTTCAAATTTATTTAATATTTCGTTTCCTTCGACGAGAAAAAAAACCAACAAAAGTTCAAAAATTAGGCAATTAATAAAATAGATACTTATTTTTGAAATTTAACCTGTCTTTACTTCATTTTCTCTTTTTGAAACTCAAGGCGAAAGTAAATTTTTCTTTCACATATATAAAAGCAAACATTCCTCATGGCATATTTAAATACAAAAAATATTTTGAACCTACTAATTTACAAATTGTATATAATATGTGTGTGTCTTAAGCTTTCTCTTACACCGCTGACATATTTCTATTTTTACGTGAAGTTATTTAATATAAAATCTTACACTTTTTTTTTGGCGTAGCCTCATTATTTAAGTGTTTTGTAAGCTATCATTTTAAAATTAGCAGCGTACCATAAATGTATTGATCATATCAGCACTATGACTCAATCACCATAGATGCGGTCCTGATTTCTAAAAATTAAAGGAAGTGGTTGCCAACAATTTTTTTTATGAATTTATGATCACGTTGAATGTTTTATAATGTCTCAGTTCCATTAGTTTCCAAGTTTATATTACAACATATAACGCCTTCAACCCTGCGATATAGACCAATCAAATTTGCAGAATGCAGAGATTCCAATAAATATTAATGAGCAATTATAAATAGAAATGTTCGAGGTTGCTAATTAAATATTGAATAAATAGGTTTGTTCTATGAATTCGCTATATAAATGGTTGCGTTTATCATTCTAATTATGACACAAGTAACTTATTAATAATTATGATAAGAAATTATTGGATATACAAGAAATTTAGAAAGACGTATAATCTTCTAGTTAAATATTTTAAATTTAAGAGCAAATATTATTGCAAACAAAATAAAAATGTATATTTTTAAAAAAGATTACATTATTTTGATGTCATCTCACATCAAAGCAAACGTAAGGTAATTTCATGAAGATTTATCAATTCGTTATATTACAACTACAAATCTAATTTCCCCAGTCGAATAAACGATAAGCCCGTACCTAAGTGGAATTGGCTTATGCTAATAAAAACCACTGACTAACGTAAAGCGTTTATAAAGAGATTTTTTTTTGTCCAAATTGCTTTTGATAAATCATGAATTGTGTTTTTAACGTTTTTAAATGAATAAAGCTCGGTCAAAAAGAAGTTATCACATTTCAAATAGGAAGAAAGTATTGAGGCAAGACACAATGCATTGAGACAATCGTTAATGGTATAGTTTCAAGTTCATTAGTGAATAAAACAAATATTTACATTGTATTGAAACATGCAGTTATAATAGTATAATAGCAACTTTACGAGAGGAATTAATTTCCTGTCAACTTTCAATTAAACTTCTTGTAAGACAATTTACTATATGTTCAACAATCATGTTATGGTTTGTTATTGTTTGATAAATGTATTTAGCTGAAATAATAAAAACGGTAACTAAATAAACTGAAGGTTGCTTCATTAGTTTTTTTTAACCTAAGGTATTATTAAATATAGATAAAAAACAGATGTTTAGAGAAATGCGATAGCGACTTTACATAATTGTATGAATTAATTGGAAAAGGACGAGAAATTTTCGAAATTAAATTATAAGTTTATGCATCTACACTGAAAGGTTTTTAATGATATCCGTATTTCTTAATAAGATGATTTAAATAAATAGTTAAATACGAAAATAACTTGATTACTAGATATTGAAAAAAAAATATGAAAAATAAATAGAAATACCAACTAGAGACATAAAACGGGCTAAATTTTGCCAAGGTCGTTAAGATTGTTAAAAGATGGTATAAATATGGTAAAAGAATGTTTATTTAACCATTTGCTTTCGAGATATTTAAGACGAATTGCATTAAGAAAATGGAACGTTGGCATAATAAAGTGGCTGTTGTTACTGGAGCTAGTTCAGGCATTGGAGAAGGCATAGTTCGAGGATTACTTGCCGAGAATCTTCAAGTTTGTATTTTGTATTTAGCATAGAGCAATTAAAGGAATTAATTTTAATTAGGTAGTTGGTTTGGCTCGCCGCATTGATCGTCTTCAACAACTTGCCAGTGATGTTGCCGATTTGCCCGGTAAATTTCATCCAATTCAAACTGATATAACGAAGGAAGATGATATTTTAAATGCGTTCAAATGGATAGCGACGAACCTAGGAGGCATCGATATCCTCATTAATAACGCTGGGATCGCTCGAAGTTCAAGTTTATCTGGTATTTTAAGTGGTTAATCTACTAAAACGCAATTGACCAATACGCGACGATGAAGTCGCAAACATTCATTTTTTTGAAAACGCTCCAAATGGCCCACTTTTTTTCCTTACAAAGTGTAAAATGAGTGAATTAAGTGTAGTATGGTTATACTGGATATTTTTGTTTCTTTCCATTTTTTATCGACAACTATATTATTAAAGCATTTAAAATTAAACATTAATTAACAATAGAAAATTATGAAAAATATATAACGAAATAAATCCAAAGTATTTGAGGATTTCCGGCGTCACTTAAAGTTAAAATTAAGTTAATTTGTAAATTGTTAGTTGTTAGATTGTAAAAAAAAAGTTTCTTAACTCCATAGCACTCATTCTTTGTAGATAAAACTAAAATCGTTCCAGATTATTCACCGTATTTACAAACTCAATAAAAAAAGCGATAAAAGAAAGAAAACATTGCGGCAAAATTGCTTTATAATTTGTCTTTTGTACGCTGAGCAAAATATTTTTTGAATTAATTTTTGTCTTCACGGTTATATGGGAGCGATTTACACGACGTGATTTTGGTGTTGCGTTTTCATCGGGTCACCATTTTAAGGATTAAGACCATCAAAACAAATTTTAAAATTAATTGTTTTAGACGGTCAAACACAAGATTGGATGGATGTTATGAATACGAACGTAATGGGATTATGTATTGCATCTCGTGAGGCTGTCAAATTAATGAAAGAAAAAAATATAACCGAAGGACAAATTATCCATATTAACAGTGTTTTAGGACATATACTTCCTTCAGGTTTCGTGAAATCTTTTAATGTTTATCCGGCATCTAAGCATGCTGTAACAGCTCTGACAGAGTCTCTGCGTGCTGAATTGATTTCTAGTCAACTTCCCATTAAAGTCGCGGTAAGCTTTTTAAGGTACCACTAAAAATATGATAGATTTAAGCGAGTTTTTTTAGAGCATAAGTCCTGGTTATGTTCAAACTGAAATTGCTGAGAAAAGTGGACTAAAGGGAGTTGACTTCAGTGCGTTCCCTGCATTACAGCCTTCTGATATTTCTTATGCAGTTGTTTCAATTTTGGGTGCATCTCCTTCTTGCAATGTAATTTTTTTATAAAAATAATTGTCTTATTCATAAAATTTAATATTATATATTGAAATATTTTTAGATCTGCGAAATGATTGTCCGCCCAGAAAAAGAACTCTTTTAAAAATTAATAATTATTTTGCATGTTCGTGTCATATACAACGAAATTTGAATAATTCATTTTAAAATGTATTTTAAAGAATTGAATAACCTTGTTATTTAAAATAAATTGACGATTTGTAGGTACATTTAATCTTGCTGTTGTATAAATAAATATAAATACATTTTTTTTTTTGTGAAATTCATGCAGGTAATTACAGATATGCATATTTTCAAAACTATGAATCAATAAATTAGGCATGTATAAGTATATATATGAGTGAAAAAAGAAACTTATAATAGTTATAAGTATTCTAATTTGTAGATATTTCTTAATGATTAAAATAAATAAAATATCTGATGAATAAGTAGAAAATATTTTTCTTTTTCGTTTCGTTTTCTTTTCTTTAAATTATTTAAAAAGGAATGATTTTGAACTGTATTTTTTACAGATATATTGAATTTTTCTTTTTCAATTATACATTTGAAAATATAAATAAAGTCGCTTAGTATAATTCTTTCAAAAATACAAATCTAGATTTTTTATTTAATTTTATACTAAAAATGTTAATCAAATTTAAATTCTTACCACATGATGGCATATATACCTATGTCATATCTTCCAAATGATGGTCTATTCCAAATAAAAATAAATTTTACAGTTACGATACAAGTTCTGTGCAGTATGCAATAATCGTAATTTTTTGAATATTGCACATTTATTGTACCGTAAATGTACGATTTTATATTCATATGGAACAGACCTATAACATATTTTTGTGTAGATTTATATTGTTTTTACTGGTCTTACTTTAACTCACTTTGTGTGTATGTTAAACGTATATAAGCCCATTTTTAACACCTTAACTTACCCAATCATCATTTAATTAAATACAATATTTCAAATTTACATTGACTTAAACACATAGAAAGATCTTTGCCTTGGATAACTGTCCAAATAGTCAAAAAAATTTGAGAAAACCGTTACGGCTAGTTTGCATTTAGCTAATAACCCGTAAAAACTGTGAAGACTAAAAAGGAGAAGACTCAGTGCAGAATTATTTTAAAGTAAACCCTACAGCATATGATTTTTTTATCGATTACCCACGGTTCCTACAGCCAATCCACTTGAGGTTCTCCAAATACCTGCAAGAGATTAACATGACGATAAGTAGCATGACATAAACCACCATCTCCTCCACCATGAATACGAATTGAAATACAAATCGACTTATCCTTGGGAGAATATCCAGTAAATGAAACACCGAGCATAATTTTTTAAAAGTGTCTTCTGGGAATTAAAAAATACAAAATATAGGAATTACGAATGAATACTACAACGATGGATCAGTAGTTGGCGAAAGGTCTAGATGTGTTGTCGCCCAAGGCAATGAGGTTCATATATTTCGGCTTCCAAACTACGCTACAATTTTATCCTGTGAGGTTTATGCCATTCTGGAGTGTTTGAAGATGGCGGAACAAAAACCGTTTAGAAATCCGGTGGCCATATATACGGACTCACAATCGACCTTTAAGGTAATTCTCAACCAAAAAAATGCTAAGAGAATTGTCCAAATGATTAAAGAAATATTTTCCCAGCTGAAGCAAAAAGGATAAAAAATAGCTTTGGTCTGGATCCCAGTACATCAGGGAATCCCTGATAATTAATAGGGCGACGTAGCGGCCAAAGAAGCTACAAACAGAGAGGAATCGGATGGAGAAACAGTTTTTCTTGAGAGAGATCCAATAGAGGTAGTACTGAAAGGCGTCTGGGAACAGTGGAATGCCCTGTGACGAGATCGTCCACAGAGATTCTACAGTGCAAGGGACTCGATCCTCGAATAAAATCCAATAATCGAAGGGAATAGACAGGAAGAAGTTATTTTAACACGTCTGAGAATCGGCTATACGAAACTTACCCACACAGTCACCTTGTTTAAAAAGGAACAACCGATGCCTGCCCTGGATGTGGAGATATAATTTCAGTCATCCAATTACTAACCGAATGCAGAGTTTACCTGAGTTACTGTACCAGACAACTACTACCAAACTCTTTAAAAGAATGCCGTAGTTCGCGAGAAGGCATCAAAAGGACAATACCATATTTAAAGAATGTCTATCTAATTGACAAAATCTAGAAGTATTATAGTTTCAATATTATTATCTGTATTTGTTAATCCTATTAATATAGTTTAATTGTAGTTATTGTTATTGGTACCTATGCCTATTTTATTACTAAATTGTTTTCACTATTATTTTATTAGTATTTTATAATAATGATTTTTATAAATTTTATTATTAGGATTATTGTTATTAAAATTAGTAAATTCTTACTAGTTTAATTTTTATACTATAGTAGTATTGTTAGAATTACTAGTCACTCTATTATATTGTTATTGTTATTACTAGGATTAGTGTTATGCTACTATTTCTGTTACCGCTATCTACAAGCATTAAAAATCGTATGTTCAATTGATCATTATGACTATAAGACCAGGGTGCTCAAATTAATTCATAAATCTGAAATTTTTCATTAACTGAACAAATTAATTTACTTACTTGTCATAAATTAACCACTAATAGAGCATTCTGGTCTTATGTCATGATGATCAATTTAATATACGATTATACCTGGTAGATTCCTGTATCAATTTTAATTTTTATGACCGTATCAATTTGGAATAAAGAGATCTTTCTTTTCGTTAATTCTAATATAAAATTTATTTTCTACCTTTTAGTGCATTTTAGAAATAAGAATAGGTTTTAAGAATGGTTTTAAATATATTTTTTTATAACATTGTGGTGGGTTTCAAAAAGCTTCTCACTAAAATAATTGTTAAAATTTTACAATATGCTAACGTTTTATCCCTTTACATCTACAACAAAAGTTTTACTTCAAAAGGATTTTAATGTTATTATCATAGAATTTCCTAAAAAAGATCAACATTAATTAACACAAAAGCGAATGTTTTTTGATATTTTGCTTAATAAAGAACACTTTTTTAATAACGAAATGCTTTAATTAAAGTAAAATAAAATATTTTTGATACAAGTATATAATATACCTACATAATGTACATGTATTATACATAATGTACCTACATAGTATGTATTAATATTTTATTTATAAATAAAATAAATATCCTTACGGATTATACTTAAAAATAATTTTTTTAATATCGAGTGCAGTTTCTCTTAGTATGCCATCTCAAATATGTTTTTAGTGAATATCGCTAGCATTTTGTAGCGATTCTGGTTGCATATTTTCCTGTCTATTGCATAATTAACAGCTAGTTATTTTCAACACTAAATAATTAAAAATATTAATTTGTTTTAATATGAACATTTTTCTCTTTTGTAACAATAATATAATAATTTGATTTCATATAACGAACATATGAAAATATATGAAATGGGTAGATAATAATTAAGTAATGGTGAGTTATTATTTATTATTTTAAACAAATCATGCGATAATATTAAACATTTTTGTTATTATAATACGTTTCTAATTTCTCGTGCTGGTGATTTTATTATACGTTAAAATTGACTCATCATTTTCATCTCAAGTTTACTTTTTAATTATTTCGTGTGCACTGAAATCTGTTATTTTCACTAATGAGAAAAATGAATGAAACGCTAGGCAGCAAAAATTCACCCAAATAGTAGAAAAGGAAATGTTTATTAAAAATAATATTTTACTTTGCTATTTGTAAAATTCAAAGAGTTGGAAATGTTTTCAAAACTAATGACGAGATGGATGAATCATACATAGATTAAAATCGATGTGTTATACTTTTAGTGTTTGCCTTTTGTTGTAAAAAATTGGAATCTACTAGTAATACCTCAGTCATTTATCAAATTGAACATTCATTTCAACTTGATGCTTGTCTATTTTCGTAATGACTATTATAAAATAGAACAAATTTCTAGAGTGAAAATTTAATGTGTTTTCATGTCATGTCACCAGTCACGTTATAAAATATGTGTGTTTTCACGCCAAGGATTACGTAGAATGTTACGTGTTGCATCCTGGATGTCTTGCAGTTGTATGATAATGGAAGATATACCATGTATGATATATATAAACATATGTATGTGTAACGTTGTTTTTCATTTTAAAGCTATATTTAACGTAGTTAACACAATAACGTATAAGCATTAATTATAATCTAGATACATAAAAAACCTCAACATTTTTAAAGTAAGAATAATTAAAAACGATAAACTTTTTATAAGATTATAAACTAATATGTAAATTAGAACATTTTCTTCTCGTGTTTTTAGTAAAACCTACTGTTCGCTAATGATTCCTCCATATTGAACTAATTGGTGTCTTTATATGGAAATTGAGCAAGTTTTGAAACAAATTTACACAAGCACTCGAGCTCAGATGCATCTACATTCTACATATCTATATGTATATGTTGACTATAGCTTTCATGAAATCGTCTAAAGGTATAATTATAGTGACATGATGAAAGTGGAGACGGTATGAGTGAACTTTGAACCTAAAACGTGATTTGAATATGAATGAAGTCAATTCGTAGAACAATATTATTGTATCTGTATGTAGGATGCAAACCGAAATATCGTTTTCAAATTTCCGTGATAAAATTAAATTGGAATATTTAAACGATTTTTGAATTTGATTTTTCCTTAAATTCAATTTTAAAGGGGAAATAATATAAAATGAGGTAACTTGTTTAATTATAAACACGGCTATAAACCAAGAGATAAGCATTTGATATAGGTGTAAATGACAACGGCAGACACCTTTGAGAATTAACTAAATAATATTTAACTTTGATTACAGTGAAAGCTCTGCTCTTCATTCAACAACTTTACAACAAAGTTCATATATGCCATTTTGAAGATTATTCTAAATTAGACAAGACATTTGATTTCCCATAGGACCTCTGTTATTGATAATTACTTTATGACTTGAGTTGGAAACCACTTGTCGTTTTCTTACTTTACAATTCACATATAATATGATATAATAATATATAATATATACGTGTCTCATGAAAATTTCATCATTAAAACGCATTTTGTATGCAGGCAAGCATTTAGGTTTGATATCCTGGATAAGCGCCAACGTTTCATTCTATTCACTGCGGTTATTCGTTAAGTTCTCCATCATTTCCCTGACAATTGGTTCTGGTTGCTTTGCACTAACGACTTATTGAGTCAGCCAACACCTTGTCCCACAGGAGTTATGTGAATGTGTAAGCTCTATTTGTTCAAATCAATTGTAATATATTACGGCACTACGTTGTCTTATCGCAATTACATATACGTCAATTTTTTTCACTGATTGCGACAGCTGAAAACCTTTTACTAACACACATAAATTTGATGCCAGACAATTTATACGAACCAAACTACTTTTAAATTATTTCAATAAAATATCAATTTATATCGCGTTTTTATTATATTATTAAATAATTGAAAAAAAAAATTATGTGCAAGTTATCTTATCTTTCACGATTTTCTATGGATATTAAAAACAAACAAAATGGATGTTCGAGGTTTAATGATGTAGTTACATCCAAAATTATATTTAATTAAAAACCTAGTTTGTGTTTTAAGTTATGGAAAAAAAAATCTTTATGTTACTTTGTACTCTCATTTTTATTCCAAGCTTTTTTTTTGAAAATTTTCACGTATATTTTTGCTTTAGTGAGGCTTGTAATTTAGAATAAAAAGGATGACGGACATTTGATAAATGAAAAAAGAGTGGGATGCAAATTAAAAGCTCGTTCAGTAGAACGAGTATAATTAGTACTCGATGCAGCTGCCTGTTAATAAAGTTGACAGGATTTGCGATTCGCTGCAGCACCTCTTTTCCTATTTTAGTATTAATAGAACTACACGACTGTCGCTAACTATAATACATGAAACGCGTAAAACACATTCCTATTGCTTTTCAAATCATTGTCTATATATCTCTCCCGTTATCTTTGCTCGAATATGACCTGTGCACCGCGTTTATCTTTTTGTAAAAGTTCATCCCAATATGACATCCCGTACATTTATTTCTAAGCCCATTCACGCTAAATGCCATTTTCTAGGTTTTTAATTATTTCCTGACTGAACTTAAAAAGAAAGGTTTGTTACAATTGAATTATTATGACAATTTATTTTTTTTTACTGTAGAGCTTTATATAATAATACCATTTGTATCTATTTAAGCCAATGATAATACCATAATCATTATAAGAAAAATAAGTAAAGATGTTCAAAAGTATAAATTCAAGTCCCTGTTAATAATAATAAAATAGCGTTAATACAATACAGATATTAAATCTATTTGTTTGTAATAAGATTTTAAATGGGAAATCGATTATTTGACTATAAAATTTTTATAGCTTAATATAAATTTAGATTTACTGTGTTTCAGTGGCGTGCAGTCCAAGGAAGCTATGGAAGCGCCGCTTCCCTAATTTAAATAGAAAATATATGAGTAAATAAATTTTTTTTCAAAAATATTTCAAATTTGCGTATATATATATATCCAATTAGAACTTTGGTTAAATATTCCAATTAAGTTTCAAATGTTGGTAAGATTTCAAACAAATCTAAAACATTTAAACTTTCAACTTACTAACAATCAAATATAAGACCCAACGACATATTTGAAATCCGTGGCTTGAACAGCGTGGCCACTATACACCATAATTATATGATGAAATGAGATGACTTATGTAAATATTCTGTGGAAGCTGCTTGGGTTGTAGAATCCACTTAACATACAGCGATTCAACATGATTGCGCATGCATATGCGGTGTCTAATGGCCCAACTTGCTAAAACGGTTTGCTTGCTTGGATGCTACACACTGAAATACCGCATAGAAAATTCCATAGCTCTATTCAATAGAACATAGTAAGAGCCAAATAAATGTATAACGAGTGGAACGAGCGTGTCTATATCTGGCAGCCACATTCTTAAAAACAATATTGTAATAATAGTGCGTTTGTTTACTTTACATGTTTAAATTATTTTCTAGAAGTTTTAATTTTAAAAATTTAATCTTTATATTCCCATGGTTTTAGATTGCAATTGCATAGTTGAACATTTTTTCAATAAAAATTTTGGCTCCACACCGTTTAAAAAATGAAATAATTAGTAAAAGCAGAAGGCCAAAACATACGTTATGTATATTTAGCGCTATAAAAAATTTATTTGACATTTTCAAAGTAAAAACGATGGTAAAAATGACTTCTTTGTGTAAAAATTTACCAGGCATTTTCATAGTAAAATTTACAATAATAAAAAATAGCTTCTCTACTGGCAAATTTCACCGCATGCCACTGCTGTTTGCATAAAAGTCTATAACTACTAAGAAAAGTTTGAATGAAGTGCAGAAGTTATTTTAATTTTAAACACGTGACTGGATAAACACTTTGCTACCTATATATCTATTCAACTAATTATAAATCAAAAAACTTATTTCCATTAAAAAAAGTATTAAATATATATTTTCATACATATCACTGACATTGCATACACATTTGTTCAGCTTTTTAAAATATATATTAAATTTAATTTCACTGTAAATATTTACTTTGATTGATGAAGATTTAAAAGAAAATATCTATACCTAATATAAAACGTAAAAAGAATTTTTTGAAGCTTTGAAATTAAATTGATATTATGAAATACTTTTGATGTATGTATTAGTAAATTATATTTAGAGAAAAAAGATTTCTGACAATTTAATTTGTTTATCACTAGTACGTTGAAAAGATGTTTTTACTTTTTTTATTCAGCTTTAAAAATACGACATTTTATGTTATTCAAGCTCGCTTCTCGGAATCTTGGATGATCCAAATGTGCAAAACAATATATTGCTTCAGGTTCGTTTTCTTTACGACAATCTCTTTTTGTTCGTGTAGTTTCTTCGTTATTTATATTCGCAGTAGACGCATTCAAAATATTACAACATGGTAAAGTGGTATGAAAACAAGAATGATATTTAGTGTAGAACTATTTCTAAGGTGTTATCTAAAGAGCATTATATCAAAAAATAATGACACATTTAACCGATCGTTAAGTCTTACCCAGTAGCTAAAAATACGTCTTTTCAGTTTCGAGAAAAATGTATGTTTGACAAAAAACGGTTTGAACCAGCATCTTTATGCAAGACTGAATTGGAAGTGTGATTAAAGGTGTAAATTATCAGATCGAGTGAGTGTATTTGGAAGGTTAATTTCGAATAGAATAGTACAAATATGAGTGGAATGCTAATTCGCCTATATGATAATATATTTCGCCATGAGTGACGCTGATAGCATTTTGGTCCATTTGGCTGCTGGCACCAAAGGATGACAACAGTGTAATATGTAGTTAGGATGTCGTTGAATAAACTGTCATAAAATCAATAACACAGAATGTTTCACATGAAATATTTGCATGTAGATAATTAATTGAATTTAACGATGATTTAGTATTCTACTTGGTACCCGGCGCTCGTATCGCCATTACACAAATCAAACGTGCACGTTCCATATATAGAGAGACAGCTCCATACGAGTACATTGCCATTACATCTCTTAAATCGCATCAAATACAAATATAGGTATATATAAAACGATCTGACGACCTATTGGGCATTACATCAATTTGTTTATAGCCAGCATTTGCTGAGATTTGTTATTTCCAGATAATTTATTGAGCTTTTATTGAAGAAAGTAAAAACCCATAGAACAAATAGCATGGATAGAAAACAAAGATGATAGCTCGTGAAACTTTTTGGCTGTGAGCTTTATCGTTAAATCTTTGCTTTCTGACTAAGATGAAGCATATCTGGAATAACGAGTTTTTATCTAGACAGTTTGAAATTTATTTCATTTAATTTTTCTACGTATCTCTATATATTATCTAAATCAATTGCAAACGAATAATTCTTACAATTTAACTAAATAATTTTTTTTTTATTTAAATTGTAAGCGCTCAGCTACTAGGCTATATGCACCCAAAAATTGTTTAAATACTTATATTTTTAAATTACAAAATTGTTCATAAATTAAATAATGCTTCACAACTTTTTACAGGATCAAAACACTAAAAGTAAAAAAAAAACTAGATATTTACAAATTTTATTAAGCAAAAAACTCAATTTTTTGAGTTTTAAGTTTAAACCTTTTGATTAGCATATACAATATCGTATGGAACTTTTATGCCAACCAATAAAATACCGAAGTAACAATCTTTATAAGATTGGTACCTATTATTTGTCATTTTAAGGTTGAATCATTATTTATCTGTCTTCTAAGAACATGTCTTAAAGTGAAAAAATTTTTACTGTCCGTATAGATCAGTAGAGTATCCTTTTTAACGTAATTTTATTTATATATTTTATATTATTATTAAAAAGAAGGGTTTGGGTTTCAAAGTTTGCAAGAAAATTGTTTTCCTATCAAATTTTAAAAATTTTGATGGGCATTTTCTTTTAAAGTTTCAAACAATTTTTTAAGCCTTTGAAATGGTTGCATATCAGCAAAAAAAAACTGTCTATACAACAAAAAATAGAAAAGCTCGACTAAGGTTTGAAAAAAAATACAACTGATGTACAAATTGAGAGTAGTTCAATGTTTTGTAGAGTGATGAACGCTTTTTTAAACTGTTATCTGATGAATAGAGTATAGATTTAATCTCCTAAAATCAAATATTTAAATATTCAATACGAAAAATGTCTACATATGTAAATGGTAGTGTGTGTATGTTCGGGGATATTTTCACGTGAAGATGTATGGTCTTTAGTTCCAATTGAAAGTAAGTTATATAAAAGTACACTGATAAACAATACATGTATATTGACGATTCATACACGAATACCAGTTAGTTGGTTCTTGCAACAAGACAATGATCCCAAACCTAATTCCAGCAAAAAGAAATAAATATTTTAATTTTTTTATATATGGAAGAATTGAATGATAGAGTAAGATAACATTTTTTTAAAGAATATTTGTATAAATATTCATGATGAGACTTTTCATTTAACTAATTGAAATCGATAAAATCTGAAATGGAAAAATTAATATCTTTGGAGTTTAGTAGTTTTTTAGTCATATGTAGAAGGAAAGAAGGGGTTCTAACCAGACTGAGAAGAGAATATATGAAATCCACAAACGGACACATTTTTTCTGGAGATTCAAAGTCTATCTGTGAAATCTTCGGGAAAAAATCTACGTATATCACCTAATAAGTCCTAAGTCCTGAATTGGACCATATTCCACTCAGTTGGAGATTAGAGCTTACTTAGACTTGAAAATATCCAGATTCGAAATAAAGTGGGATCTATCTACTATAAAACGCATAAACTATAATAGTATCTAAAACCAATCAGAATTACGAGATGATCATGTACTATAGTTAGAGCGAGTTTAAAGAAAAAAAAATATTTTATTCAAATTTTACTCGATGTTTCGGGAAATTTGTTTTACAAATCATATCTATTAGTAGAAGATCCAAACCTACCTCGACCTTCACCAAGATGATAATAGAATGAAACCTATTTTATCATGAATTTAGTATATTAAGAAAATATATTAAACATGGGTTGGCTAAAAAAAATCCGGGGCAAACTAATTTAATTATTTAAAAAAAAAATGATTTTTAATAAAATATCTTCTTCTTCTTCTTTTTATCCAACGCCCACGCTTGACATTTCTGTCATTCGGTGCCGCGCCGTCCAATAGAGGTTGAAGATTAGTTGGTTTTGGTCGTTTTCGTTGTTCTCTCTGACGTCTGTAAGTGCAGGACAATTGCCAAGATGCATGGCATTCATGGGTTCCCCATTGCAGAGGGAACAGCTTGGAGTCGGTAGGATTCCAATGCGGTGCAAGTGTTCGCATAGGTAGTCGTGCCCCGTGGTAGTTCGGAAAACTGCGACTGACACTTGACGGGGGAGAAGTCGTGAGATAGGAGATTCCAGTAAGAATTCCCATTTTTTTCCTTGCGCTTCATTTTTTTGAATATTGTAGGTATGCCAGTTGACAGTGCTTGCGATGTGGCTCTGAGCTTGTGTTAAAGACATAAGTGTTGACGGTTGATTTATAGCAGTGGCAGACTTTGCGAGCTCGTCTGCTTTTTCATTTCCCAAGATACCAACATGACTGGGAATCCATTGTAGTGACAGATGCCAACTGCTGTTTTAGCAAGACTGTCCAAGGCGGCTCGACATTTGTTGGTACGAACGCAATCGGTGGGGTAGTTAGAGGATAATGCTATTATCGCGGCTTGAGAATCAATGAAGAAAACAGCTTTATGATAGGTCTTAACTTCGGGAAGTTTAGATATAGCTAGTAAAACTGCCTCTACTTCCCCATCAAAACAGCTGAGAGGTTCTCCAACTGCAGCGCATCCTTCAAATATACCGCTGTAGTAACCAGCACCAGTTTTTCCGGATCCTGGAATGGATGAACCATCTGTATAGATGTGTAGAAATTCTGACCTTGGGTACATGGAATGGATCGTTTCTAGAGTGGCTTTCTGTAGTTCGATGTCCAAATATGATGATTTTGATAGGTTTTGACCCATTAGTCGAAGGGTGGCGGAGGGGAGTTGGCTATATGTATTGTTCATTATATTGACCGGAGCAGGATCACCTAACTTTATACTATATTTATTAATTAGTTCTTCTGCTTTGGCAAGAGGGGAGGTGTGCGTTTTGAGTCTATTTGGAGCTTTACGATAGTGTTGCCATTGTTCGGGGTTCATCCTCTTTATACGTTCCCATGTTTTTAATGTGGTAAAATATAAAATATTGCAACATATAGAAAAAAATTTACACATCACAGGCGACTGCGATGTTGTGTCATTTATTATTGGACCGATTTTTTTGCAGACAAACCTATATCAACGTGTTCGCAATAAAACAGCGCTTATGGTGATAAAATTTTTTTTATATTATCTAGATGTTGCAATATTTTATTAAAAATAATATTTTTTAAAAAATAATTAAAAATAGTCTGCCCCGGATTTTTTTAGCCAACCCATGTTTAATATATTTCTTAATATACTAAATTCATGATAAAATAGGTTTCATTCTATTATCATCTCGGTGAAGGTCGAGGTAGGTTCGGATCTTAGACTATATATATATATATATATTTATAACATTAAATGTGATATTTTCAAATGAGAAAAGTTTCGCCTTATTTCAGAATTGATTAGATGACCAATTCGCAATTTATTGGCATGGAGAAGCGAAAATCAATCCTTCCAATAAAATGTGTCTAAATTAATCATCTACTGTATTTTACACTCAGTCTTAATTTTTCTGCGTGTGTCAAATGTCAAACCCTTATCAGTGGCAGAAAAAAATGAACAGGACAATACAATTATTTAGATGTAATTTATTACCATTAGTAAATCGAAAATTTTTGGTTATTTTATTTTGATACAACCCTCCTTTTTATGTAACCAATTAATCAATAAATTTATAAAGAGAGATATAAAAATATGTTATGTAAAAGATTTATTTCATTCAAAGCTTTGAAACAGTTAAGTATTTGGTAATGGTAAAAATTGAACCATAAACTGTCATACCAATTAAGATTAAAATTATTTGATTCCATGATTTATCATTTCACTTTATCAGCAAATATTTTTATCTTTATAAGTGATATAAAAATGAAATTTATATTCTGATTCATAACACATTTGCATAAACTATAAATATAATATAATTTTCAGCTAAAGTAAGGTATTTTAAAATGAAAAATTGTCTAGACTGTTATAATCACCGCTGTCAACAGTTCTTAATAAATAAATTTAAAAAAAATATTTTGATTAAAAGGCTCGTACAAAAGCTTTAAATTTATCGACTTCTAAAAGCTCGCTTTTTATTTAATTTGATGTAAAAAGTAAATGATGTGTCGTACTGAATACGTGAATGTTGTTATTAAAAATATTTAAAACTTATTTGAACAAAACAAATCGAAAATATCTACATAAATTTAAAAAAAAAACTTATTAAATCATAAACGAAAAATTTAATTTATATCTAAAACCCGTAATTCAATTTGAGAAGCATTGAAACGTTTAGAGAAAACTAATTTGATTATGTATGTCGCGCAAATTTTCACTTTTTGTAGGTACAAAATTTACGTTTAATATCTTTAAAATATCCGAAAATACGCCCTGCCAGGAACAAAATAAATCTTTTACCACTGAGTTCACAAAATTCCTGGATACACAACGCATAAATTTACTTATAATTTCAAACAATTCATAGGCGTACATACATTACTTAGGTGGGTATACCCTGGGTGTTATAAGACAAAATTACGAAAACAAATACAACGACAATTCATCTAACTAAATGAGCTTTAACGCGAAACTTTTGTTTCTGTCGTTCTGTTTTGCTAAGAAGATTAAAACCTCCATGCTTCTAATATTACTTGAGAATTAAAAATCTCTTTATCATTAAGCTCATAAAAATTTAAAAATAACGTAATCATATTCTGGCATATAAAACTATTTAATTATCGAATCTAAAGAGAAAGCATCGAATTTATATTTGACTCTGTGCCTTACAAAAAGTATGATTAAATTAATATAGATCTTAACTTACCAAAAGTATAGCAGTAAAATGCTAAGACTAGCAAAAAGTCCATGACAGACATTGTAATAATTTATTTTGCAGTCTGATTCATATTCAAAAACTTTTGAATTTTGAAATTAAGATGTCCATTTGTAAGTTATCAATGTCAATCTGAAACAAAACAAAAAGTTATTAAAATTATTTTTAACACTTAGTTTTTTTCTTTTGAAAACTGACACATCTTAAAAGATAGTTAACATTTACATACTCATTATGAATCAACCATATATACGTTTGAGGTAGAGTTACCTCAAAAAATCCAATTGGGTTTCGTACATATTTTTAAATAGGTAACATGAAATTACAACCCAAATTGTTTTAATACAATACAGTAGAATTGTTTCTTCCAAAGAATATCGTGTAAAACACATAAAACTAATGAGGAAATATGAAATTGGTTCCCTAAAAGGAATACAAAAACTAATTAATACAAACTTTGTTCTTCAGCATTATATTTCTATTCTATTCCACAAATTAAAAATTTTTAGGAAATAAAAACAGCAATAACATTTAAAAAATAAAAGTGAAAAATTACTTCTTTAAATTTTATTTTCACTTCCTAAAATCGAATCCTTGACAATTGGCAGCAGGATCAGGCTTTTGATTTTTTGCGGCAAATAAAGCCAAAGTGAGAACACGTACACCCTTACCTACACACCACGTGGCCTTTACTCGTCTTAAAACTGGACACACTAAGTATATTATTCTGCAGGAACCCCGACCTCTTTGTAGTTCATGTGGAAAGCCGCTGACAATTGAACACCAACTATTCGAAAAATCCGAAATTTTAGAACTGCGCAAGTGAAGGACTAACTGAATCCGGAGGACATTGGCTTTTGTGACTATTGGAGGGCTATTAAAGAAGTTACTTGCCACTTGTAAAATCAAGATAACAAGATGTCGCAAAATAGCGACATTAAATAAACCATACAAAATCGTATCTGGATAAGCTAGAAAACTCTCTTTGAGAAAAAGCCATTTTTCATGTTAGAACCTTCATAACAGAGACATATCATATCATTCGACTACCTTATCTCTATATATAAAATAGTACTTATATACAATACAGTACCTAACTGTTATTGACTGACAGATACGCTGGAGGCCAAACCAATAAAAATAAAAAAATTAAATTTGAAAGCGTTACTCCTTAGATGGCATTTATAAAGAAAGGATTTTTCAAAATTTCACCCTTAAGAATCAAAGCGGGAATTGAAAGTTATACATTTTTAAGTTCTTATACATGATCAACTTTCTCAAATTCTAATTCTTCAGTTGTTATTCTATTTGTTAATGTTAACAACATCTGTGTATGTATTTGATTATTTCGTTCATCTAGTGGTTGTAAAAACTGATTTAAGTCTGCTTCCTTGAATTGAGTTCATTTTTGTATCTAAAGTCTATAATATTACGTATATAAAACTATTACTTATTTATATATAACAAATGTTAATATTTATCATTAAATTCTCTTATCTTAAATTGTTCTCTTCATTGTCAATTACCTAGGTGTTTTTTTTTTTATTCATAGACATAGGGAGATGAAACATCATCAAAACTGGAAAATGGCTCAAGCTATAGTCTTTATCTTTGGACCATGGGCAGTAGAAGAAAAGTAATAATTCGTTAAGATGGAGTTCTATGAAACTTCTACTCAAGTTAATGTTGAAAACATTTTTTTAAAATTCTATCAACTGAAGAAAGTTCATCAACTTTTTTTAGGTCTAGTATTTTCAAATGAGTTTAATTAATGATAAGTATAGAATAAGTATTAAGTATGTTTCATTTCTTTTATAGGTTACTTATTGTTCGTCGTTGATTATTAAGGTAACCTTTTTTGATGACCCGAGAATTTTTGAACGGTAGGATAAAGTATTAATCTTATGTAGATTTCATTAGTATGTTTATTTTTTTTAATAATTACACCTACCGAGGTTGGTGAATAGTAGCGCTGGTACTTCTAGAAGTGAGAGTCGGTCGTAATTTTTTTTTTATGACTTTTTCATAAATTATAAGAACTTAAGTGTACGTTAAACATTTATATATTAACTGTAAGTGAGAAGTATTTTTACCAAGTGAGAGCCCTACTAAAAAAAAGTTATAAGGGGGAAAAAATACCATTACCACGTTTTCTCGTTTATTTAAGTTCGACTGTGTTATTTTTCACTACCTTACTTTTGCTCGTTCAACCCTCAAAATAATTTTTTTTAAATGTTACAATTATTGTATAAATTATAAATCTCCTGGCTTTATACTCGTGATTCAAAAGAACAAGGTCTAGCTGAATTAAAATCAATTATAGTTAATCGTCACATAACAAGTGAGGTAACAATTGTCACTTCACCGTTTTCGTCTTGTTCCAATGACAATTGTCGATTCACACTATGTTATTTTATACTACAAAAAATGCGCCGTCACATTTGTTATGAAGAACTTATAGAATAAGAATTTTGAACGGTAGTATCACTTGATAAGTGATATGTTTTACAGAACTTCGTCAATAAATAACAGATATTTTTAAAATTATTTTTTTTTCGCTTAATAATTATTTGTGTACCTTCATCACTTAAGCAATTATTATTCATTTTATAAATTTTAAAAATTGCTTTAAATTTAGAATTCCCAGCAATAAAATATTAAACAAATAGGACTACATTTTATAAAATATATAATAATTTATTGATAAGTACCCTAAAATTAATCTGTTAAAAACATATTAATTCAAAATTTGCCATGTTTTGTTGTAAGCGGATTAAAAATACCCTTGAAAACGTATTTAACCGATACATATTTTATTCAAAATGTTAAATCATTGCGTTTATTTCATCAACTCTTTTTAACTTGGATTGATATTGGAGCTTTTTGTATCATCTTCCGTCTTTTTTCGTCTTGAGTTTTCAGAGTCAATACAAACTCGGGTCACACAACGTAATTTCGGTCGGTGGCGTTGGCGACGCTAATACTAATTTGTAGTTTCCTAATTATTGATATTATTGACGCAAGATGTTCGATTTTTTTTTGTGAAAATTTGTGTTTTTTATGTTTAGGTATATATACCGTTTATATAATCCTTAAGTTTCTTTATTATCATAATAATTTAATAAGTACCTATTATTTGTTTTAATTTTAATTTGAAAAACTTGTCCATTTGATCGAAAATATCACTCAAAATGTACTCATATTTAATCTGGGATTAATAACAATAAATAGTATGATACCATAATGACGTCATTGAAACTCCTCATCAATGATGTTTTGAATAATATTTTTATAAAATTATAAATCAGTAACAAAATATATTTTTGTTATTTCTATTAATCGTTTTGTTTTTTATGAAAAATGTTTTTCAACCAGTTATTTTCTAATTAGTAATATTTTTTATTCGAGTTATTTCCGAGTTCTATTTTTTAATTATTTTAATTTGCTGGGAGGTTAATTAAAATGAAGCACTAATTTTTTAATTAAAAAAATATTTATTTCCTTTTGTGAATTTTATCACCATTGCAAATAAAAATAACAGTAAGCAATAATCATTTTGTTTGCTTAGATCTCATGCTTGAGTAAAACTTATTTTAAGCATCTAAACCAAAAAATTAAAAGATATTTTTAATACATTAAGTGATAGTCGAGTAGATTTGGTTTATGACGCCCGGGATGAATGTTGAATTTGCGCCCCTTGTTTTATTGCAATCAAACAAAATTTGTATTCAACCTGGAATCTTCCGTATAGGTATCAGTAGGAGTTTGAATTTTTTTCTATAAAAATTATATTTGATATGCGATACTTATAAATGAAAAAACTTGCAAAATTAATGTTTGACTTGATTTGGATTGCAAAGTTTTTCACATTCCTCTAGATTGAAGCGATTGGAACCTTTAGTCCCATTTGCCACCCACACGCTACGGCAATGTCAAGTGAGTTTTTTAAATGACTTGATACAATGTGAGGACAAATCAACAACCATAGTGTGAAAAGAAATTATTTTAATCAAAATAAAAATATCTAAATGTTATGTGTTTTTTTACACTCGTAAATTTTCCATTTTGTCAAAGACTCAAATTAGAAAAAAATCAATTCAACTTTCTAAAATTAGTAAGATGTAGGTCAAGATCCAGGAATGTATTTTAGTTTGACATTTTATTAGTCTTGAAAGTTAGCACATTGAATTTTTAATGTTTAGGTAAAATCAATAAAAGTTAACTCTGGTAGACCCCGCGGCTGAAACGGAATTTGAAAATGGCAAAAAGTATACTATATACCTAGGTAAGTATAGGTTTATTTATAATGTTAAATAACTTTATTTTTTCCTCTGTATATGAAAAGAATGCTTTGGCAAGTTTATTAATTATAAAGCGTCTTATTAAGGTTTTTGAGTGTTTACTTGAATGCAAGAAAAACATTGACGCAACGTTAAATTCGAATTTGTATCTTTTGGGTTAATTCGAAATTGTTTATATCCGATATCAATAAAATTGCTCTTACTTCATCTCTAAACAATACGATATATTTTCAAAAAACCAACGTTGTTTACAAAAAAAATAAAAACCATATTATATGTGGTGAGAAGACATTTTCAAGTTTTTATTAACCTTATCACAAAAGCCACTAATACCTACAAATAAAATTTTTAAAATTACATTTTAAATGTGGGAAAGTGTTGTTAATAATAGTAGCAGAGTTTTTGATTCTTTTTATATTGTGCGGAAATAGGATTTATTTATCTTTCATCAGAATATTTAAGGTTGGATGTGTTTAACATTTTATTTCCATTACAAATTTCAATATCTTCGTTAAAAACAATATCCTAAAAATTAATCTTTTATTGATTTATTTAGAAAGCTTAAAGCTTATAGATTTGAATCATTTGATCGAAAATATCCCAAAGGGTTCATTGTCTTTAATATTCTATCATTAATGTAGTTAAATAAAAATGACGACTAACTAAAATTCGTCAACAATTTTTTTTAATACTTGTAGAAAGAGATTTTATATCAATAACATTGTTGTTTTTTTTTTATTTTTGTGATATTTTTCAAATCAAATGATTTAATTGCACACAAGATTTTTGTAATGATAATTGCTGCCAAAATATGTGTTTTTTTTAATTTCTTGGATCTATATAAGTCTTTAATAACATTTGTATATTAGTTTATATTAAATCAAAATTTTGAACAGTTTCTGTAGAAAAGCGAAATTATGAACTCAAGTGGGTGGAAAAGAAATTGAAAAAATTCTTATTTCGAAACTATAAGCTTAAGAAAATTCTCATTTAAAAATATTTAAAAAGAAATACAAATTCAGTACAACCGTGTTTTATTTTTTTCCTTAAATACTTCATTGAATTATTGAAAAAAAATATTAAACCAAAAAAATTCGCAATATATAACTTACAACGCTTGTGTCTAATTTTTTAGATAACTTACTGTTTCATATTGTTTATGACTTGTTTATTCCTACAGAACATGTAAATTGTATGAAAATAGAAAGAAAAGGTATATTTGGTGTTTTATTTTTTACGAAGGTTGCTTAAAAATTGAATTTTTCACTTAAACAAAAATGTTATGGTGTCTGGTTTAGTTTTATTAGTCCCTATAGTTATGTTATGTCTAAAATTTTTTACATTTTATAATACCGTTATTAAAAATTTAAAATATCGCTGTTATATATTAAAATCCATATAAGTAAATATCAACCGTCCTTTTCGCATCTACTTCCTTCTATTTTATAAGAAGACAACAGAGGCTGAAGCCAAAAGTGGGAGCACTTACTCTCTTTGGTGGTCTAAATAGACCAGAGGAGGTGGCCCTTACTCGTCTTAGAACCGGGTACAGATTACATATAAGAAACCTCAACCCCTTTATCACTCATGTGGAGAACCGCTGATGGTTGAACACCTACTATCCGAAATTCTAAATCTTAGGACAGCACAGTTGAAGGACATACTGAAACCGGTCGACCCTGGCATTGGCAACTATTGGAGGACTATCAAGGAGAGCACTTGCTATAACCACCTGTAATGAAGTTATTATGATGTCGCGAAATAACCAAGAAGTTGGAGCGACATAAAATAAATTACACAAAAAAAATTTGAAATATTATCAGAACTGACAACGAAAGTTTTTATATCTTAAATCGATTCAATTAATGTTGAACAAATATTTAAATTTTACGAGTCTCTGGTGTAAGAATGTATTTAATTGTCTATTATCTGGGCATACATTTTCTTACTGACTCAAGTCAATTTGTAATAAGTTAGAATAAATATCATTATTCTCTAATTTTTATTTGAATGTTCGCTCTTCTAAAAAACTAAAACCAAAGATGATGAGGTGTACGGTTAACATTAACCATTATTATATTATACCATACAACATATTATTAAATACTATGCTTTTTATTCCACTAAAAGCATGGCTTTTATTTGAACTCAACAAATAAATTTATTAAATATATTTTATTTACCCAAAAATTATTATTTGCCGAAGAAAACGATGTCGTACTTTATTTTATTTTTTGAATTATTTTGAAAATATTTATTTTATTGTTTATTCTAACAGACAAAAAAGATTGACTATTATTTTAAATACACAAATCAGAAAAGAGCTGGAGGATAGGCGGAAGAACGCTTGAAATTGTTTGACTAACCTTTACCATGATGATCAAAAGGAAGTAAACGTATATTTGAGTAGTGATAAATAAACTTTTTCTTACATTTAAATTCGTATTTTGTTAGAAATGAAAATGAATTGCCTTTTGCAATTCCTTATGATTTACTTATAAAAGTTACATTAATAATTAAGGTAAATTACGAATTAGAAGTGTTGCAGTTGGTTTTTGGATGCCTATTCTGGGAGAGAAATTCAACGACCTGTTTACATTCCTATCTTAAGGTTACCATACACATGTATGTGTATGGGATAATTTATTTTCCAAAAGCTCACACAATAGATCTGCGTTTGTGATTTATTGTTACATAGGGGCTTACGCCAATGTTTCGTATTTCAAAATACATTTAGCAGGTGAAAATCTTGACGTGAAATATAACGATAAACGTGCCTTTGAATATCTGATCCTTTTTGAAATATACGTTGAAATGAATTTACACACGTATAAAGCACACACATATATAACAGTAAATTAATATTTAACATATTTGTTAATGTACCTTTATTTTAACTTTGGCTTATTTTTGATGTAAAGCTCTTAGAAGTTGTTCCACGGAAAACATTCGTCAAAGATTCTGAACATCTTGTATACATGCTTTTTGGTTATTGTATTTTTGTTCTACAGCTAAATGCATTAGTTTAATTTGCATAAACTACTTTAAAGTTTAACGAACTTTTTAAGATGGCATTCTTGAAAGATACAGTTTTTGCATAAAACGTCATGAGAAACTATATCAAGTTTTCATTCAATTTGGCTGTTTAGTAATTTTCAATTATTCATTTAGTTAAGTCAAATCAAAACTTTTCATAACCAATTATGAACAAGTTTCACTTTATTCCGTTTCTAGAATACGGAATTATTTGAATTTGTAATTTGACTGAATGTAAAATATGAACAGCCTACAACGAAGATGTGCCTACAGGGCGCCAAGTATTGTTTGACTAAATTTCTCTTATATAATATATCCATTTAAACTTTATGCCTCGCCAAGTATAGTACATAAGCTGTTGTAGATAATTATTCATTGAAATGACGTTTATAAAATAATCATTTCAAAGATACTAAAATTGTTGGTAATTTCTTATTTTACTTGTAAAATAATTTTACATTTTTCTACAATAGATAAGTTGAAAAATGTAAATCAGTACCTATTTGAAAAAAAATGAAGAACATCTAAAAGCGGTTTGAAAAAGAGATAATATAATATTCTAAAGATAAAATTAAATCACTCGAGGTTTTCTCTCGCCGCAATTTAGTAAGTAAAAAAAAATATTTCATCATAGTAAGCATTTACTATACACTCACTTGTATCATTGAATAACAACAGATTAGATTTTAAATGCTCCATTAGAGGCTTTATTTCAGATTTTTTGCGCGTTTAATGCCGCAGATAAAAATTACACATCAGACAAAAACGTTCAAATATATACATACATATACGAATATTACGTAGATGAAGGATAGTTTAAATAAATTTAGGAACGTCAAGATGACATAAATTTTAGAAACGATTTTCCCCTCAACAAAAAAACGCATCCCTCCACGTTTATTTTATATCAACTTATACCACTTGACTAACTTTCCTCGTTATGCGACCGAGTTTCAAAATCATCAAATCATAAATTTTATTTCTTACACACGTTTTCAGACTAAATTAATATTTGTGCAAGTTTAAATTGATTTTTAAATAATCAAATTCATATTTTTAGAAATATTCTTGTTTTCTATATTATATGGTACCAGGTAAAATACAATTTATATTATGATTACCTGTATGTTATTTCTATACCTATGGTATACCTATTTATATTTTTATCAACAGGAAAATAATCATAGAAGAGTCACAAGACTCTTTGTTTCATATCCGGTTTTGAGATTTGACTGCATGTGAAAAGCAACAAACAGCTGTCAAGTTATTTTCTTCTATTTTTAGCTTCAAAAAGAATTTTACTGTTTTCCTATCACCCCGAATAAAATGTAATATTCTGTTGCTTATTCTTTTTATTTCAAACCTTTCCTATCAAAACGTTTACTGTAACAGAAAACAAATTTAAGCTCAAAATTTTGTGTTAGATACAAATAACAAATAGTTTTTATTTTTTTTTTACCTTCTCGTGGGTATCACCTTATCGTGGTGAGGAGGTTTGCGTGCTTCGATGATCCCAAGAAAGATGCTGACTGGAGATTATGCTCCTGGTAGGGCCACCCTTGTCAGTAAGGTCAAAGGAAAGAAGCCAGACGAAGAATACCCAATGTCGGAGAGACGAGGTTAGCAGCCTGCCTCTCTGACAATAAACAAAAAAATGCTCAAAGAAACAATTTTGCCTCGGAAAATTTACATACAAACTCAACAAGGACCACGCTACGGAAAAGGACTACGAATAAACAAAAGTGGAGAAGAAACACTATCCGGCTCGCATGCTGGAATGTGGGATCTTGGAACGGAAAAGAACAGGAGATATTATTAGAAATGGAGAATCATAAAATCGACTTCTGTGCACTGTCTGAAACGAAAAAGAAGGGGAAGGGAACCATAAAAATACCAGGATATATACTAGCCTATAGCGGAAAAGAAAAACAGGACAGAGCAAAAGCTGGAACGGGTATGCTTATCAAAAATGCATATGAGAGGAACATAGAAAATATCACCTACGTCAACGAAAGAATAACATCAATAGACATCAATTTTGGTAAAGAACATATAACAATAATTAGTGTATATGCGCCTGATAGTGGAAAATCAAAAGAATATGTTGAAATTTTCTATGAGCAATTACAACAACAAATAGACTCCCTACCCAAAAACAGGAAATTACTGATCATGGGAGATCTAAATGCTCGAGTCGGAAACGAAGTTGTTGACGGGATTAAACATCGATTCAATGAGGCACACCTGAATAGCAACGGTGAAACTCTCATAGATTTTTGTGCTCATAATGGCCTTCGAATCAACAATACCTTTTTCAATCATAAACCTCAGCACAAAATCACTTGGTCGAACACAAGAGGCCAAACGTCTACTATCGATTTGGTCTTATCAAATCGGGCGATACACCCATCTTGCATAATAGATGTACGGACTCTCTCTTCTGCAAACGTAGGTTCAGACCACCATTTAGTGCTAACTAAACTGCGTCTTCTGAAGCAACTAAAGAAAAAAGACCCACCTGAATACAGAGAAAAATTCAATCTCGAATCATTCGAAAGCGAAAGCACGAAACAGCTTTATTCAAATAGATTAAGCAAGTGCATACAACAAAATCCAACACTTTTCGCAGATAGCTTAGAAGAAAGGTGGAACAAGATTGAAAGTAACATCTTGAAAGCAGGTAAAGAAGCCCTTGGTATCAGGCGAGTCAATGCCGCAGCACCGCACCAGAAGACCTGGTTCACTCCAGAAATCAAAACGCTTGCTAAAGAAAAAAAAGATGCTTACCTTCATTACCTCAATAGCCAGCGACGAAGAGAAGACTACGAAAGCTATACCATCACGCGTAACAGGACAAACGCTAAAATAAGGGAAATCAAAAGAGAGTTTTGGAGACGGTTCACGAAGGACATGGAACATGACCTGTATGCAGCTCAGAAAAAGGTCTGGAAGTTAATAAAACGGAGTCGACAGGACATGAACGAGGAAGTACTCACCACCACGTTAGACATAAAGGTCTGGGAAAATTACTTTAGGGGGCTGTATGCGGATACAAACATTGATCAGACCCTAATTCCTACTCATGACTATCTTCCAGTGACGTTACGCAGAAAAGATTTATCTACTGCTATCGCAAAGCTCAAAAATCGAAAAGCACCAGGCCCTGATAACATCACAAACGAACTCCTGAAATACGGTGGTGACGATTTGCTAGAAGAACTTCTGAAACTCTACCAACAGATCATTGATATAGGACGCATCCCAGAAAAATGGAAAATCAGCATCACTATCCCGATATTCAAGAAAGGAGAAAAAAAAGACCCGAAAAACTACAGGGGTGTTACATTACTTAATTCGGCAATGAAATTATTCACGAGCCTCCTAAGAGAAATAATATCTGAATTAACACTATTACAGAAGAGCAACAGGGATTTCGCAAGAACCGATCAACAACTGATGCCATTTTTATAATTCGTCAACTAATTGAAAAGTCAACAGAATTCAATAAACCCCTTTTTATGTGCTTCATCGACCTTACGCAAGCTTTCGACCGAGTCCAACTTAAAGATGTTATTGATGCTTTGATTGAAAATGATATCCCCCGAACACTAATAGAGATAGTAAAAGAACTCTTTACCGGCACCACCACAAAAATAAGAGCTAAGGGAAAACTATCAAACCCAATACCAACGCCAGGTGGAATCCGACAAGGCGACTCACTTAGTCCATTCCTATTTAATTTAGTGATGGACAAAATTATCAAGAAAGTGAAGACAGCCGGTAGAGGATATAACATAGGACGGCACGAAGTTAAAATTGTTTGCTACGCCGATGACGCCGTAATAGTAGCAGAAAATGAAGACGACCTCCAGCGTCTCCTGTATACGTTCAGCCTCACAGCCCATAAATACAACATGAAAGTGTCAGTAGCCAAAACAAAAAGCCTTGTAATTTCCAAAGAACCAACGCGCTGCAAACTCGTCGTTGATAATCAAATAATAGAACAAGTCCTTGAGTTCAATTACCTTGGAGTGGAAATTACAAGTGATAGGCAAACTGCGAAAGAGGTACGGAAACAAACAACAAAGGCTGCTGTTGTTTCGGGTTGCCTCCGCAATATCATTTGGTGTAACCGGCACATGAATGTTGAATCAAAAGTAAAAATATATAAGACCTGTGTCCGGCCCATTATGACGTACGCTACAGAGACAAGATCGGACAGCAGAAGAACCAAATGCATGTTGCGAACAGCAGAGATGCGTATTCTGCGATGCATTACAGGTACCAGCCTTCGAGACCGCATTCGAAGCGAACTAATTCGACGAAAAAGTGAGGTACAAGATGTAGTAAGATGGGCACGCCAACGTAGAAGAGGCTGGAATGAACATGTACAGCGAATGACGGCAGACAGGCTACCGAAAATGGTTCGGGACGGCAAATTGAATACCCCACGACCCATCGGAAGACCACCTAAGAGATGGAAGGATAGTTGGACCTCCACTTCCCAGGAAAATTGAAAAACAGGCATAAAGCCTACTTTAAGGAGAAGAAGAAGAAGAAGAAGAAGAAAATAGTTTTTAATAACTATTACCCCATAATCGTTAAAGTTGGTTAAGTTTTGATCCCTTGCATTAGTCAAATAAAACATAAAGTTATGTATAAGACAACGATCATAAATCACGAAAGAATTTGTATAATCGTGTTTTTATTTGTTAGATAGGTTTAGTTTAAATTATATTCAATAAACACGATTATCATTAATCATCTGTCGTGTCAGAAAAACTGTCACGAGAATGTATGCTTGTATTTTTACCATTATATTGCAGTTTTTCCCCATTGACGAACAAACGGTGGAATGTTTCATTAACCTTTTACAATATTCATATGAAGTTAGTTATTGGATAGAGAAAATTTTTCTATACCCAAATTGCTTGTAGAAGTTGTTAAAAAAGTAAAAGATATATAAAATATCTGCTGCGAGGCGTCACAGTACTTTCTTTTACTTTCATTTATGAAACTCGCTGTTGGTTAAAAGAACTAAAATCACTTAATAACTATATCAACAGAACCATATGCATACAGCCTCTATGTATAAATGAACTCCCTCGCTTAACCCCAATAACCTCAGAACCAACCTTAAAAGTTTCAAAAAAGAGTTGTAGGCATTAATGCGTCTCAGAACTGCAGAAATTTTAAAGAAAATCATTGGAGCCGTTTACAAAAAAAAAAAAAGCTCAAAAACGCCTTGAATAAAGTGGAGTTTCTGGCCAACCAATTTCAACCAAAAGCTTCGCAGCAACACTAGATGTAATATGCAACTATAAAAATCGAAAATTCGACCCGATTACAATTCTTTCTTTACTATACAGGGTGTGCCAGCGTGACCGGCCATTAAAAGTTTCCGGAGAACCTGTAATAATAGAAACTGAAAATTAGGATTATAGCCTAATTGGATTGAAGCTACCTTAATAAAATATTTTAAGTTTTCTGACACTTCCGGTTATATCAAAAGTTGACACTAAAATTGTTATTCTAAATAGCATGCCCTATTTTTTACATATTTCAATTGAATTAATGTTTCATACTCAGTGTTATTAAATAAAACCTACCCGAAAACATGTATAACTACTGTTGGGCATACAGCTCGGTTATAAATTACGGATGTAACGTTGAATTTTATTATTTTTAACGGTAACTCGAAAACCCTTACACTGAGCTGTAGGAATATGAATTATGTAAATGTGGGAAATTTTAAGAAATACCAAAAAAGACAAATAAAAGTAAGTGGTGCCTTTTAAAAATTGATATTTTGTACAATTTAACACGAGTTGCTTTACGATGCACTTTGTGTCACTTAGTTACAAAAATTTATTGTTTTTGATTATCTCGAGTGTAACAGAATTTTCGAGCTCTTAAACAAGCCTCTGTCGAGCTTCCTACACAATTTAATGTGGGAGTTACGAACCTTTTGCAAGATGTCCGTTTGCTGCAAAATTTTTAAAAGAAGCCTTTTTTCTCGAAACCCTTAGGGATTAGATGAGGTCAATATGAAAGAAGCTCAGAATTATTCATTCTATCGAGAAATGTAAAAATAAATAGGGTATTCCAGTTAGGCTATAATTCCAATTTTTTCAATTTCTATTGTTACAGATTCTCCAGAAACTTCTAATGGCCGGTGACCCTCGGACACCCTGATAGTAGTAAAAGACAGTTAAAATAAAATAGCTGAGTTAAGAACTACTACTTCATTTTGGTGGTGTTTAAGATATGTGACAACCAAACTGATTTTCTTCATTTCGCTTTTCTTATTAAAAATAAATTATTCACAATACCGATTCTTTTTGAGCGATAAGAAGTTCGTATTTTATTAGTTTTTTTTTTCATTTGAGACCCTTAAATCAGTCTGAAATAATCCAAAAATAACGATATTAAAAACTTATATCTGAAAATTTATACTAAAAACTTAAATTTTTCAGTTGTACCTATGATTAGGTTTCATTAAAACTAAGGCGAAACGTTGCGAATCAACAATTCCTTAGTTATTTTTGACTTAAAAATTTTCCCCATATCTGTGAATCAACTGAAATTTTTAAGAAGTTTTCAGCTTATTATCTTTCATTTAGAGGTTGACCCATTTTTTCATATTATTTGTAACAGGGCTATTCTGATATTTGAAGTTCGGTAAAACGTCCTTCTTATTTGATAGCTTTACGAATACGTGCATGTTTTCACTAGTCACACTGGTGCAAGGACTGTGATGAACTTGTTTCAAACTTTGCTCATAAAAGACCATTTACGACCAGAGCCTGCAAATTTTGCAGGGCTTCATGTTTTTTGATAGAGGAACTTTAAAACCATACCTTGTTCTGAAGGGGCAAATACACGATTGTCCCAACTTTTGTACGAGTTACTATAAGCAAAGAACAATAAAACTAAAATGTTTTCTTTATTTTATTATAGGTATTCGTTTTATTTATTTAAAAAAACTCAATTCAACTGTTCAACTTATTGCAAATAAACTTTATAACATTTTTTTTAGATTTCTAATGAGTCAAAAAAGTTTTTCACATCTCTTAAATTTATTGTATCATAATTTAATAGAAGTTTCTATTTCATACACTTACGATTTATATGTAACTAGTTATAAAACTTTTGCATGGCATTTCAACCTAATAAAAAATTCTGAAAGTTTTTTTTTTCAATTTAAAAAAATCTTAAATATAATAAACGGTAAAATAATATAACTTCTTTTCATAAATTAAAAGGGAAACTTTTGAATCATTTTGGCTCGAAGCTAAACATATTTCCATAATTAAATTCATTATTAATATTCACGAAACTTTGCAAGATTGAAAATATTTGAAAAGATTCTGTTACACTTACATCTCAAAAGCATTTAATAAAATATAAAAGAAATTCAACGTGAAAAACTCCGTCACAAGTAAAAGTGTACCTACTACTACATAAAGTTGTTAATGGAAAATTATTTTGCTTAGGCTCGCAGTGTTTACGTTGTTTCTCATTTGCCACTGACCAATATAATTGTTGTTCAAATGTACAATGTAATTTAAAACATTGACGTATGTTTTCAATAAATTAACGTACAAACAATTAGTTAAATCAATTTATGTACGAGTTGAACATAAATTACTCTATTTATTTTACCCTAAAAAGCTAATATATTGTTTATTTTATAATCGAAATTTCGAATGAAATTTCGATGTGGAAATTAAAACTCAACGTCGTAATTATTCTCACATAAATCGATCGTCCTAAATATTTGACACAGTAAGACTTGAAATCCAGAATCTGTTATTTAGTTCTATCATTCAATTTACTCACTTTTTAATACTCACCCTTATCTTTTGGATGTTCATGTTATATTATTTTGTAAAAAATAAGTTTAAATTGAGCATTATTATGAAAGATATTTCTATCCCTAATCATGTTTTCCAACTTGTACAAATTGGTAAGTTTAAACGTTGTGATGTAGTAAAACTTTTATGAATCATGTAGGAGAGGGTAAGAGACAGAAATCCACAGGGTGTAAGTAAAGTTTCGACTTGATGAAAGTTGCTGTTGTAATAACGAGTGTTTTACTTACCTTCAGATTGTTTTATGAATTAACGAGCAAATACGTTCTCCCGTTTTATGCATAATCGGCGTTGGCATGGTTAAACTAAATCACAAATGTGGTTCGTTTAAATAAGTAACGTTATTTACACAGCTTGAACTTATACTGCAAGATCTCAACAAGTTTTTGTTTTTGCTTATCAACACAACAATAGTAATATAATGCAAAAATGCATTCAAACAAGATGTTTTTTTTTAAATTATTATTTACTTTGTTATAAATACCGTAAAAATATTTTGGTTTGAGGAAATTTTTTTCAAGTAATATTTTTCTTGTCGATATAAATTGAAAGCATGACATGGTCCATCTTGAAATATAGGGCAAGAAAAAGGTCTGCCCCAAGGCAATAATCTTCTCTACCCACGATTCAATCTTGCATTCCAACTACCGATAAGTCGATAAAGACGCAATAGTTGGAAAAATTCTGCTACAAATATTTCAATTTTCCCTTTTGTTTTTCAATGACGAAAATCAATACGAAAAAAACCTAACAATATTATCGCGTTGTCTAGTGAAAAGTGCGCGTTATTGTCATAGTGGCTTTTGATAGTCACAACAACGCTCTCTCAGGGGGATCTAAAACCATTTTTTTCTGTAATATTATAAAGGTTGAATCCATTTTGAATAAATAAACCGTTCGCTTTTATTCAAATAGTATTTTCAGCAACAATTTATAAATGCACAGCAATCACGAAACAGTCATTTTTCTCCCATTATATGTCTTATTTGAAGATGGAAATTGTGAAGATTTTAATTTATGATATGAGAAAAGTGGAAAACGGCATCGGCAGGAAAATTTCATTGTTTGCTTGCTCTCTTCAAGGACGAAATAATTGTTATTCAAGCATAGTTTGATTTCCCCCGAGAGCTCATTATTGACTTCATAATAATATTCAACTTATTCATGCTTTGTCTGTTGAAAACCACTATCCGTTATTTGAATTTATCAGTAATCGTTAGGAAGATTGACGTTTAAGTGATAATAAATTGTTTCTTCTCAAATTATCATATTTTGCCTAAAAAAGTACAAATTTGCAAGTCTGTAAAATTCAGACTATGATTAAATGTGAAATATTAATTATTTCATTCTGGTTATATGAAGTGCTATGAAATGTTAATCATTTCAAGATACGATGAATTGTAGAAGAAAATGCGTTCGACGATTATATTAATTTAAGATAATAGAATTGTGTACCTACATATTATGAATTATGAACATCAAATAGTTATAAGAGGTTCAATGCCTCGAAATACATAGAAGGCCAACATTTTCTCTATATCTACATATTATAGTTACCTTGTTTTCTTGTTACATCTTTATAATATTATTACAATACGTAGAAATTCATATGATCTTAGAAAAGATAATGAATTCTAGTAATAATAATATTAACACTAAAGCACTAATAAAACTAAAAAAAATTCCTTACTGTTCTATTTGACATAGTTTTCATTCTTTGTGTATCAACTAATTTATTAACAATTCATCATTTCATCATTTTAGATTTGAGTTGTTTTATAATATATCTAAACTAATATATAAAATTGAAGAGTTTGTTTGTTTGATTGGTTAAAAGGGCTAATCTCAGGAATTACTGGTTCGAATTGAAAAATTCTTTTAATGTTGGATAGCCTAATTATCGGGGAAGGCTTTAGGCTATATAACATCACGCTACGACCAATAGGAGCAGAGCATCGATGGAAAACGTTGCAAAAATCAGGAAAATTTTTTCCTTTTGAGAGCGTTAGTGGCCTGCCCTGCGTAAACGATTAAAGTTACGCAAAAATCATTAAGTCCCCGACGACATATGTCTATCTTTTAAAGTTAGCCCGCTATAACCTTTTTAATGATTATTAAGTTTGTTTCAAAAATAATTGCGAAATTGTTTTTAGAAACATATTATAAATTCTTACCCAAATAAATATGGTTTTTAATAAAATTTGGTGTGATAATAAATGATAATCTGAGTCATTTAATAGAATACTTTTTAATACGGGAAAATGTCTAATTTACCCGGGAAATTGAAAAACGGGTTGGAGAAAAGAATTATGCATAAACTCTATTTTTAGTTGAAAATGGATTTTGGTGATATTTAAGTATGATGATAGCTAACTATGTGAATCATTATCTGGAATACGTTTTATTTCGGAAGCATTTCTCATTTTATTGGGAAAATAGAGAAAAACTGATTCGAAGAAAAATAATGCTGAAACTAAACATTTTTATCTGATTACAATATATTTATAGTAATAACTCATAAGGTCCTCAAGGCAAAATCATAATTTTTCTTTTCATACAGTCCAATTTTTATCCAGGAAAATGTATGTTCCTGTAGGATAGATACGTTTTTGTTTTTCACAGAACACAAGATTACCATAATTTCTTGCAATATGATGGTTTAAGAGACAGTGAATGATATGGGCTACTTTTTATGTTAGAATATTGTACGGTTCCTGTAGGATAGGCTAAAAATAGAATCCTTCAGGAACTGAGTAGGTACTTCAAAGGAGTTTTCTAACAGTTCATGAATAAGAGTTTTAACGAATTTTCCCCAGGAAAAATGTTCTACTCCCGTGGGATAGATATGTTTTTGTTTTTCACAGAGTAAAAGATAGACATGATTTTTTGCAATATGATAGTTGAGGGATCAGATAATAATATAGATTATTTCTTATGCCAGAATAATGCACGGTGCTCAAAGGATAGCATGATAATTGTCTCCTGCGGGAACCTTGTGTTAAAGAAAAGGTCGTGAAATAGATCTTTAAAGTTCGTGAAATAGCGTTTTAACACATTTTCTCTTTAGGATTAAAATAAAAATTACAATTTTCACTTGAAGATATAATTTTTATTTAACATCCGAAAAATAATGAAAATTTTTGAAACGTTGAAATTTCTTTCATTGTTAATTTTTGAATACATATTTAGAATTTAGCGTGTTAAATTACATTTAAAAAATCAACAATTACATTTTTAACTTTTAACATTTTTCAAGACTCCCCAATCTTTAAAATACGTTAGGCCTCCTAAGTGAGCGCTTGCGCTTTTCCTTCTCAATATTTGTATACTTCTAACTTTTTTTCAGTAGTCAGTACTGAGCTGATTCATAGATCATTAGACATCATTAGACATTCAGGCATTCAGCTCCTTGCAATATATTATAACAGATACAGAAGTACAAGTTTAAAATATATTATTTGTTACAACGGTTACAGGCGTTGCAATAATCAAATAACATTTCAATTTTTTTTACGTTACTCTTTGTTTAAGTTTCGTATATTCTTTTTTCTTCATTATATTTTTAGCTTACATACGTAAATTTTATCAATTAAACACCCCAGTAGTGTTATGCAGCGTTCCTTTATTATTCCCGTTCCCGTGACATTTTCTACTATAGTTCCACTCTTACTGATCATAGTGTGATGTACCTAAGATAGCTCATGAGCAGCCCCCTGTCACTTAGATACGAGCAGAGAGAAGACTGAGAGAGCCAGATCGCATGAATACACTTGCTGCCATCTACTCCGAGTAAAGGTGTTTGGAACTATTCCTTAGTCAGTTTGTGTTCCTTTCTCTACCGTTCTACACTCGGAACGTTTTTCTTCTCTCTTATGAGCATAGATAAGTTGTAAGCTATCGCAAAATAAATAGAGCTATAATTCTAAAGTAAAATAGCGATAGCTTACGACTTATCTATGCTCATGAGAGAGAAGAAAAGCGTTCCGAGTGTAGAACGGTAGAGAAAGGAACACAAACTGCCTAAGGAATAGTTCCAAACACCTTTACTCGGAGTAGATGGCAGCAAGTGTATTCAGGCGATCTGGCTCTCTCAGTCTTCTCTCTGATACGAGAAAGGCTAAAAAAACGTGACCGATTTCTACGGAAATCAGTGTTGTTATAAGAGTCATACGTCTCAAACAGCCCCCTACCACTTAAACTTATCAGAGTTATTATAATTATTATATAAAAATACTTATCATAATTATTCTCATATAATAACAATAATAATGAAAACATTTAAAAAAGTTTCATTTTAATAACTTGCCTGACGTTTAAAAAAAATTATTTCTAACCTCCGACTTCCATAAATTCCTCGGTCTTCGTCAGTCTTTGTGGTTTTCTTCGTTCAACTCGTTGGCAACTAAATGGCAACTAGTGACTGCAAATCCAGTAAATTGGTCACATTTTTGTAACATGGAGTTGTAGGGGGCTGCTCATGAGTCATGTTATACTTTTAACGTTACAGACCAAGGTTACAGACATACAATGTTTTTTTTGGTTTCGTCCGCGTGGTTTTAAATTAGCATTATAGGTACCAAATTTTATCTCTTCGATGGTTCTTAAGTGATTTGTGGATAAAACAAAGAAAGTTTCAACTCCTTTAGAATTGTGCCATAGGTTCCCCACTTTTAACCCTCTCTCACTCTTATGTGACGCAGACGGAGTTGCGCGGGTCAGCTAGTTCACTAGTTTCTCAATTTATTAAAGGTAATAACACTAGAAAACAACACTTGTTAGTTTAAAAAAAACGATGTTGATTTCGATGTATCCGTAAAAACTTGTAAAAATATAGGTTTTTTTATTAAAAGCGACCATCTTCTGACAAAAATTAAATGTTCATCGATGGCGAAAAAATGAACATGAACATAAATGAACAGCTAGAAGAATTTTTTTTTTTTTGTAAACGTTACAGATTCAGGCAGAAAGGTGTGTTTATATTTTAATCACTGCATTCTAATATTATATAATTATATAGGTACCTACATTACACATGCAATAAAATGACTATTTAAATAAGAAAAAAAGAGCATATATACTTATACTACCTATATTAAACCTTTAGTCTGCTTGAAAGGCAGACTTTTTTTTCTTTATTAAAGTGCTTCAACTACTTGGTCATTACTCATTAGCACTGTGAATTAGGGGGTCATATTTTGTTTAGTATGTTTACTGCGTAGGGCCAGTCTAAGAGCGTGGGTCAGTCTCTTGGGGTTGACAGGATATTTTTGATTCGGTCTTTGCTAAGCTTGAGGTTGTAGCACAACAGATGCTCCACGGTGATAGTACGGCGGTCGGGGCGATTCTCGCAATTAGTTGGTGGCTCTCTTTTCATCAGGTGCGCTTGGGTGGCTACCTCAGACTTATATCAGCAATAATATAATAATTTTAAAAAATTGTTAAAATATGAAACCTTAGAAAAAAAAAATAAGTTGAAATATCATAATCAAACAGGTCTGTTCCAGATGAAAACAAATCCGTAAATTAACGATACAATTGATGCGCAATATCAAAAAGTTGTCATTTTTTTAATACGTAAAACTTGTATCGTTACTGTACGGTTTTATTTTTATTTATCGATCTTATAATTGATACTGGAATTTCCAATATTTTGTGAAGTGTAATCCTATAGAATTATATTTAATAAAAAGAGGATGGTTAACAATTTTATGTGAAGTGTTAACAAAATGGGAACCGTTCTGTTTTTCTTATATATAACTAATATCTATCATGTCCAACTCTTTTTTTAAATTATTATTAAAACTTTCTTGTACCATGTACATTACCTACGGTTATGTAGGTACTAAGGCTGACTTTTATGTTTAACTAAGTCTATTGGCTTTTTTAATTTTAAAGGCTATGTGTTTATAATGTAAATTTCTTTCAACCCCTTAATGACAGATTATGAAAAGAAAATCTAAGAATTGAAGACCCTTTTAACTTTTTATTTTATTATTTTGTTAATTAAAGATTGGAAAAATCTTTTCGTCAATCTTTTTTTTTGCCATTTTAGTGGATTACAAATTATTGTTTTTTAAATTTTGAGTGGAATTGAATTAAAAGTTTATTAGAAGCAATTTTTATTTTATTTTATGCTTCTTAGTTTCTTGGTAAAGTCTTTGGCGTGTCTGTCAGTCAAGTATAGAATGTACTGTTTTATACCAAAGATTATTTATTTTACCCACTTTATTTATTGGGTTTTTGAGTTTTATTTTTATTTTTTTTATTTTTTTTATTTTTTTTGAAAACGGCTTTATCGATTTCTTTTTAACTTGCTATAGTTTTTAGACTCATTAACACTTATTAGGTCATTCAATAAGTCCGTAGGATAAGTAAGAACTGGCGTCGCTAGAATTTTTTTCATATGATTTTTATTTGGTAGTAACCTTCATATGGTAGGTACGTGCAGGTATAAAGACAGCAGTTTGACTATTAATTTGTGAGTTATAGCATTTTGTGTGAGGCAACTTTTGTTTTTGAAAAAAATGAAAAAAAAAGTAATTTCGAGTTTTAATAAAGCATTGCTTTTTGATGAAAATAAATACATTGGAAATCAAACAATGGCGTGATAAACATTATCCGAACCCTGCTCCATCGAGACAAATGGTAAAGAAGTGGATTGGTGAATTTAAATGTGGTCGTACCAGCACAACTGATGCAGAGCGTAGTGGAGCGTCCATTTGGGCGTCCACAGTGGACGCCCAAATGAGTCTGTTATTCCTATAACTTTGATATGAAACTTTTTCTTGGAAAGGAAGGTTCTTGAGATTCATAGGGGTTGCCTATAATTCCGTCCATATAGATATTTATATAACTCTATTTGTTTAACCAATTGTGGGTTTTATTTATGTTCTTTTAACAAGCATCGAGTTTCACGTATAAAAAAAGTATTGTGACGCGTCGCAACATATTTTTTAAATAGCAAAGCTGAAACTGAAAGCTTGAATGTTTATATATTTGAAAACAAATTTAAAATTCTAGAAATGAAACTTAATCCTGCAACATTAATACTTATAAGAAATTTTTTTTGAATGGATGAAACTTATATTTTATTTAAAATTTTGATTAAGATTTGCAAAGTAATTCAAGTTGTAAGTTAATCCAACGTAAAATTCTAAATAAATCTTTTACAATCTGATTGATTTCAGAAATACAAAACTGTAAAAAATTGTATAATCCCCCTCAAAGAAGTGTTGTAGATTCAAAATTACATAATGAAAACTTTAGTAATTATTATAATGTTAGAAATAAAAAATTAAATCAAAACAAAAAAAAAGTTAAAGAATGCATATACCTACACAATCTTATATAATTACAAATTTTCACAGCAAAAAGCATTGAAAAGTCAATTTTTGAAATTTCTACAAAAAATCTTCAGGAGTTAGTTGTAATGATAATATTTCATACTGGTAAAATATTTTAAATGTTTCATCTTTGAAATTGCTAAAGTTATTAAATAACATTTTAAGTAGGTATGTGATTATTTGTTTAAATTTTGCTGAGAGAATTTGCATACTAAGTAAATAGTTCTTTTCTAATAATTAAAAAAACATACCTATATAAGTGATTATTTTGTGTTAAATGAAAAATTCATTACTTAAAATGGTTGACAAATCATTTTATATTAATAGTGAAAATGGAACATTTTTGTTGAATTTTCACTTGAAATGCTTTTTATTTGATATGCACTCAATATTCAATTAGATTAAAAAAGTTGTCATTTGATATTCAAGATAAAAAGCGACACTAATCCTCATAAATGTTGATCATAAAAAGTCTTTGTTTGACATAAAAACATTTTTTTTATATTATCACCTTACCGATTTCACTTGACTCGATTTGTTCTAGTTTTCGTTTTGTAAATAGCAGCTCTAAAACAAACTTACCATATGAATGTCACTATTATTTTATGTCAGCAAACCAAACGAGGATGAGTACAACGAGACAATAGTACATTGTGCAAAACATCCAAAACGTGAAAGCTCTGACTAGCGGACAAAAAGCTCGTTTATTTTGCCATTCACACACATGGGTACATTTGTATTACAACAATACACTGCGAAACATTTCGCAGCAATTTCTTTAAGTTTCTTCGTTTTTCACTTTACGTCCGGTTTGCCAGTCGTGTTGGTCATCAGCTCTTGCATTTAAATCCAAGCGTCCAACATTCCACAACGTTTTCTTTGTAAATATTTCTATGCATTGTGAACCGAGATGATCCCTGTATTCCTCGCACAATCCCTTTTAACATTCTATGAACACCACACAATATATAGGATCCTGTTCGCTTATATCCTTTATATCCTTGTTGATACACGTCCATCCTCTCTATTGTTTTGAATCTATTTCATGTTTCTTTCATTTTTGTTCTCAACTTGATTGTTTAAATCAGTAAATGCAATACAATACTCGTCCACTTTTAAACACTTTAGAATTTCAATTACAATTTACTCTAACCAAATTTTTGATTCACTTGACTTTACTATATTTATCTTTTTTTAAAAAATATAAAATATCAATTTAAATTTAATTATCTCTTCAATGTAATATAAAAGCTTGTTAAACAAACGGCAAATAATTTAATTTCCCTTTAAGTTCCAAATGAAGTTGAAGTGCATTTAATTTAAATACAGTAAATATAGTGAAACAATGTTGTAAAAGTTTAACAATAGGTAAATGGGCTATAAATTTTTAAATAAAATAAAAAAGGTATATTTTATATATTTAAGTAAGTGGATCATGAAATTGTAAGTAATACAACATACGTTGTTGAGAGTGGATATTGCAAAACACAAATTTACATATGAACTTATAGGGATTGTAAACGAAAACGGAACTTGATTTAACCTTCTTTATAAAGACATTAATGTTCATTACGGTGATTTACATGAAATGAGCTTTACTAGAAAATAGTTTGGTCCATTTGTAGAAGATTTAAAGTATCATTAAAGCTTACAGCAATAGTCTAAGGAGGAATGAAATGCTTTATTCGTTATCTTACAGAGTATGTTGCTTGTTTGTTATAACAATTACAATGTGGTTGTTAGTAGATTGACATATTAAAGGATGGATTTTTGTGTGTCAACGATGATATAAAATTGCGATATTTTTATAAGCAACTTGTATATTATACTTGCATACACGATACTGTTTATGAAAATACCAGGTTTAAAACGTTATCTAATATCCAACGCTTATTTTCAGTCACTTATATGAGTAATGGATTATATTCCGTCGGTTAAAGAAATCCGGTTCATTACATTCTCATTTACACAAGTTACTTTAGTTAAACGTGTGCTAAAATAAATAAAAAATTCACTCATTTTGAAAAAATAATTTGATTTACTCAAGGTTTTACATTTCAAATTGAACATTTTTTAGATGAAAAATTAAATGGGTTTTATATATAAACATTACTAGCTGACCCGCGCAACTCCGTCTGCGTCAGATAAGAGTGCGAGAGGGTTAAACGTGGGGAACCTATGGCACAATTCTAAAGGAGTTGAAACTTTCTTTGTTTTATCCACAAATCACTTAAGAACCATTGAAGAGATAAAATTTGCTACCTATAATGCTAATTTAAAACCACGCGGACGAAACCAAGAAAAACATTGTATGTCTGTAACGTTAAAAGTATAACATGAATCAGCTCAGTACTGACTACTGAAAAAAAGTTAGAACTACACAAATATGGAGAAGGAAAAGCGCAAGCGCTCACTTAGGAGGCCTAACATATTTTAAAGAGTGGGAAGTTTTGAAAAGAAAAGTTAAAAATTTAATTGTTGATTTTTTAAATGTAATTTAACACGCTAAATTCTAAATATGTATTCGAAAATTAACAATGAAAGAAATTTCAACGTTTCAAAAATTTTCATTATTTTTTGCATGTTAAATAAAAAATCATATCTTCAAGTGAAAATTGTAATTTTAATTTTAATCCTAAAGAGAAAATGTGTTAAAACGCTATTTCACGAACTTTAAAGATCTATTTCACGACCTTTTTTTTAACACACGGTTCCCGCAGGAGACAATTATCATGCTATCCTTTGAGCACCGTGCATTATTCTGGCATAAGAAAAAATCTATATTATTATCTATTCCCTCAACTATCATATTGCAAAAAATCATGTCTATCTTTTACTCTGTGAAAAACAAAAACATATCTATCCTACGGGAGTAGAACATTTTTCCTGGATAAAAAAGAGATCAAGCTTTCCTGAGAAAAATTCGTTAAAACTCTTATTCATAAACTTTTAGAAAACTCTTTTGAAATACTCAGTTCCTGAAAGATTCTATTTTTAGCCTATCCTACGGGAACCGTACAATATTCTAACATAAAAAGTAACCCATATCATTCACTGTCTCTTAAACCACCATATTGCAAGAAATTCTGGTAATCTTTTGTTCTGTGAAAAACAAAAACGTATCTATCCTACGGGAACATACATTTTTCCTGGATAAAAAGTGGACTGTATGAAAAGAAAAAGTATGATTTTGCCTTGAGGACCTTATGAGTTATTACTTAACTCTTAGCTAATAAATGAGTTATTAAAATGTTTGGTTTCAGCATGATTTTTCTTCGAACCAGTTTTTCTCTATTTTCCCGATGAAATGAGAAATTTTTCCGAAATAAAACGTGTTTTAGATAATGATTCGCATATTTATCATACTTAAATATCACCAAAATCCATTTTCAACTAAAAATAGAGTTTATGCATAATTTTTTTCTCCAACCCGTTTTTCAATTTCCCGGGTAAATGAGACATTTTCCTTTAATAAAAAGAATTCTATTTAATGACTCAGATTGTCTTTTATTATCACAACAAATTTTATTAAAAGTCATATTTATTTGGGTAAGAATTAATAATATGTTTCTAAAAACAATTTCGCAAATAATGAATTATTTTTGAAACAACCTTAACAACCATTAAAAAGGTTATAGCGGGTAAACCGTAAAAGATAGACATATGCCGTCGCGGACTTTTTTGTAGAACTTTTTAAGAGGAACAATTTTGCTGCAGATAATTTTTGCGTAACTTTAACCATTTACGCAGGGCAGGCCACGAACGCTCTCAAAAAGAAAAATTTTTCCTGATTTTTGCAACATTTTCCATCGATGCTCTGCTCTTATTAGTCGTAGCGTGATGTTATATAGCCTAAAGTCTCCCCCGATAATTAGGCTATCCAACATTAAAAGAATTTTTCAATTCGAACCAGTAGTTCCTGAGATTAGCCCGTTCAACCAATCAAACAAACAAACAAACAAACAAACTCTTCAATTTTATATATTAGTATAGATTGGTCTCCAACAAACGATTGAAGTGCAAAAAATTTATGAACTGCTTCGAAAAATAATGCAGACATTCAATAAAAGTTTAATTGGAAACTACCAGAAATAAGATTAACAAAATTAGAAATACTTTTTTGGAATCTAAGACTTCAGTTTAACTTTTAAAAAACCCAAAGCCTGACAGTAAAGATGGCAAATAGTACTTACTTAACATAGAAGGTCCCATATTTTAATTTTTGAGGTAAATGTGTTTAAAGGATTAACTTATAAGTTTTGTATAAAAAGTAGCAAAGGTTACTATACATATAGATACATTGTATATACATTCTTCTTTCAACGAGTTGAAATCATTTGAAATAATTTGAAAACGCATAAAGAATAAAATTTGATAGCGGATCGGTGTCTGCATTCCTATTCTCATCCACTTCCTAAACTCATATTCAAATATCGGATCTGATTTTCATACAGAGAGATTTGCATTGCAAGTAGCAAGGATCAATTTGAATGTCTTGCGCTTCCGGCCACACTCCAGGGAATTTCTCTACGCGAGTGTTGAGTTGTTGGCAGGTTGCATTGATATCCGGTTACTTGACACACTACTTGCAAAGCACCCGTCATACGAATACCTTTCCTTGAATCGGGAATAAAACGACCAACGACCAGACAACTATACGACATTTACATATTAGCTAAATGTAACACTGTCGGTTCAAGAATCAGGAAACTTGCAATAGTTTAAAACGACTCTGAGATGTTGAAATCAATTTATTACAAACCTAGTCGTTTGTAATACGTTAATGACGTTGTTTTCGCTATATTGCAACGTGCTTTTGTATGCTTTATATTATAATTAACCTACTTTTGTTAATTAAAAGCCTGGTTCTATCTGTTTAGATTTAAGATTTCATTTAAAATATGTGATTGTTAAACTTAATCCTGAGATTTTAAATTTACAATCCCTTCAAAGGTTTTTCAAACATAAAATAAATACGCGAATGAAAATATTACTGTGAAAGTTTGCTTGCAGAAAATAAATTGTATAGAAGATATTTTTGAAAAATTATCCAAATACTTTTTAAATTGAACGGACTGATTAGAATCAATATATTTCATAGAGCTTGAATATGTACGTAATACCTACATAAAATTGGAAATACATTGAGGTATTTTCCATTTTAGAAATATCTCAAAACGGAAATTAACTTCAATAGTAAATATCGGTTTTTAGTGAAACTTGTATTATTTCTATTATTTAAATTGTTGAAAGACTCATTTTTAATACTATATTAAACAAAAATCGTTTTGATATAGGCAATTTATTTTTGAAAACAAAAATAATTTTACTTAGTTGTTATTGATTCACTTGTGAGTTGGACTAACTTCCTAACTTCGTTCTCTTTATACAATACTTATAGGTATCGATATACATTTATTATTGTTAAAGTTGTGAATATTGTATCATCGTGGAAAATGGTTTTTACAAAACCCTAGAAAATATAAACAACACATCTACAAAGACGTCAAACTTTAATGTAATTATTTAAATTTTTGATATTTTTCAATTTTAAATACTTAATAAGCATTCATGAAAGTTTTTATTTACATAAAATAACATTTTACTTAGAAATTGATCAAGTCAAGTTACTGGACGTTTTGTGTAATGAGTTAAGCTTAATAAAGACCAGTGCTTTTAGCCTTTGAAAATGGTAAAAAGTGAAAAAAATTATAGTAGCATGGAACCCATTGGAAAAGAGAGAGGATATATCAAAAATGAAAGGAAAAATAAATTACGGTCGATCTGAGGTGGGGAAATGGAAAAGAAGGAGGGTTTTAAGGGTAGAAACGGTTTAACCCAATTTTCGACAAAACTACAAGTCCTGTGAAAAGTTAAATATCAGAATTGTAGATAATAAGTAGATCTACAACTTTTATGTTGACACTTTTTTCACATAACCTCAAAATTTATGTGAAAAATTTAAACTACTAATGTTTTGGTTTTAAATTTTTATCTTTTACAAAAAAAAAATTTCTACACGAAATTTGGTGAAATTTGGTAAATTTGGTTTACCTTTTAATGTCCTAAACACATTGTAATTTTTTTGATTGAAAATATTAACTTTTGCACCTTTTAATGACTTGATATCGGAAAAACACCCTAATTTTCAATCAAAAATTCTTACGTCAAGACATCTGATTTTTTTAAAAAGTCGGTGAGCTTTTTATTTGTTGTAACCTATACTTTCTGATGGGGAAAACATATATACATTACAAATGTTCTCAGAAAATGTAATAATTAAAGTGTAAATTTTAATAAATTGCTCAAAATTGTACATAATACAATTGTACACAACACAATTTTATTATTTATATTTTAATTATTTAAAATTATTTAATTTATTATAATTTATTAAAAGTTACACTTTAATTATTGCATTTTCTGAGAACATTTAACGTTGTAATGTATACATTTTTTTCACTATCAGAAGGTAGAAGTTTCAACGAACAAAAAGCTCACCGACTTTTGAAAAAAATCAGACATGTTTTGACGTGAGAATTTTCGATTGAAAATTAGTGTGTTTTTTCGATATCAAGTCATTGTAAGGTAAAATAATTAATATTTCAAATCAAAAAAATAGAGTGTGTTTGGGACATTAAAGGTAAGTTTTCATCAAATTTCTTGTAAAAAAATTTTTTTTTGAAAAAATAAAATTAAAAACCACAAACTTAGTACTTAATTTGAATTTTTCACATAAATTTTGAGGTAATGCGAAAAAAGTGTTAGCACAAAAGTTGTAGATCTACTATTATCTACGACTTTGCCATTTTCCTTTTTTCCATAGGACTTGTAGTTTTGTCAAAAATCTAGATACACCGTTGCTACCCTTTAAACCCTCCCCCCTTTCGACTCCCCCCCCCTCATATCAACCAAAATTAATTTTTTCTTTAATTTTTGTTATATTCTCTTCCTTTTGAAACCAATGGGTTTCATCCTACTATAATGTTTTTCTATTCAAAAATTATCTACCCTGATCTATGACAATTTAACTTGAAAATAAACCAACTTGTCAACTCAATTAAGGATATAACCTGATATTTAAAAACTAACATTTTAGTTTAACTTGATTATAAAGTAAATTTAAAGCAAGTTGCTTAAAAAGTTAGTCAAATATCTTGGAAAGCAAGTCAAGCAATATATTCCTATTTTATATTTTGAGAAAAGTTTTCGTTGTGTTACAAACTATAAAACTCATTTTTAACAAATTTTTAATAAAACGCTAGCAGTTCTGATTCAATGATTAGATATTGTATTTAAGGTTTCAAGGATGAGCGGTAATATAGCTTGCAAAAGCGATCACTATTTTAATATTACGAAACAATTTTATGCATTTTTTTTATCAGAGAAGAGATTATAAAAATGCATGGAATTTAATAAGTTTTAGACAGCAGTTTTTTTTGTATTAAACAAATTTATTGTATGCACTTAAAGTTAGTTTTTTAATCTTTAAAAATATCAAATTTTAACAACCAAGTCTGTAAAGTTATAGTTCTTTATGCAACGAAAACTATCTCAAAAAGTAATACCTACGGGAGATTAAGATTAGGGGTTTACTACTTGATTTGGTTTTTAAACTACTTGACTTGTTTTCAAGCTATTTGACTTTAATTTAGCTTCTTATCAAGTCAAACTCAAGTCATACGCAAAAATTTTAATACATGGTCATATAATGTTCAAGGTTGGTTTTAGTCAGTAGTTTTATAATTTTCCGTCAATTCAAAAAAGCAAATGGAAGAGTAGCGACAAAGAGTCAGTTTTTTTCAAAAAAAACAATTTTGGTAAATTTTTTTGTTTCTTAAACGTATCGATAACGTAAATACAGCTATAAAAATTTCTACCCCAGTTTCTGGGTATCAATCTCTTTAACTATTTGCCTGAATTTTAAATCAAACAACTTGCATCTTGCAATAAGTTAGCATAAAATTGAGTTTGTCCTTTGAAAACGATAAACAACCAATAAAACCAAAGGAAAATACGCTAAAATGTTTCTTATCTCCAAAGAGAAAAAAAAAACATTGATTTATTTTTTATACAAAACAAAATAAAATTCCAATTTTGCATTTAGAGTTGACATAAGATTTCCATTTGGAGATAATAAAAAGCTTGTTTCTCAAATGTGACTTACGTAAGATTCACGCAAAAACATAAAACAAGAAAAAGGATTCGTATAAAATAATTGTATGAAAATGAGGCTTTTTAAAATTTTAAATTCTCTACCTCACTGTGAACTATCTGATAAAAATGTGCCGAGGATTTTTTGTTGCTCTGTACGCTTATTTACACATTATTTTACACACACATTAACTTATTTATATCTATCGTATTTGAATTCGAAATATTCATATCAAGTTCAAGCAAGTAAACTTATGTTTCGTACTTATTTTATCTTATCTGCCTCGCGAATGAATAATTTAATTATAATGCTGAAATTAGTTTGTTTTTATCTCCCATCAAATTCAAATCACGAAACGTACTTTCCGAAACTTCTAGAAAATTGACCTTAATTAAGTTAAATTTCTATTCCTTGGTTTTCTTTGTGTTATTTCATGGAGATTATTCTTGGAATTTAGTTATGCTTAAAAAAATATTGAGTTTAAATTTATTTGTTAATATATTTATATTTTAAAATCAATATAGAAAAGTCATATTTTCCGTTTGATAAGTTCCATTAATTTCGATATAAAAATAGAATTCTACCAAGCAATCAAAATATGTTCCAATAACGGTTGATTGGAGTTTTTATTTATGTAAGTACTGTAAATGGGAAAATATGAATAATAAATGAAATATTTGTAGTCTGAAAGTCTGACGTTTCCACAGTAAATATTATTTTAAATAAAATATAAAATATTAAGATGTAGTTTTAATGTTAAAATATTTTTTATAATCTTTTAAAATTAATGGAAGTATAAAGAAATGAAGTTATATTTTATTATTTGGAATTTTGCCAACGTTGAACGTTGTGAAATTGCATATAGCTTTAGATTTATTATGACGAAAATAACAATAAGTGCATTATATTATATTTCATATACATCGTACCAATTAAAATAATGGACAATTACAAATGATGCTGCCTTATTGCCACCCAAATGGTGGTTAAGATATTGAGGTAACTGCAGAGTTACATTAACCTAGTCTACATAAACTTGTGCTTGAACATACACACAATATATTTTTAAGCTCAGATGTAAATTCGGGATGAGTTTTTTTTATTTTACAGCTCATTTACCCGCTTAGATATTAATGATAATATATCACCAAATTTAACTACTTGGAAAATTATATATTTTCCTCAAAGATTTAAATACCAAAATTATTTAAATGCTGGTCTATTTTTGGATAGTTAAAAATTGAACTACTTGGGAATAATAAATGAAAAAAAGAAGTGACTATGTTATTTTTTCAAATATTAATTTCACTAGAAAATTTTATGTTTATGAAATTATATTATAAGTTAGACCTATATCAAACTAGATTTTCGGACAGCTTCTTAAGCTACCTAAACAAAATTACTAACATGATTAAAACATAATTTGTTTTATAAATTAACTTAACTTTCATCGATTGGTTCTATCTATAAAATGAAAATCGCTTGAAAATCATTACAGTATTTTTAAAATACGTTTCCACTAAAAACAAAGCACTAGGAAGGGTTTTAATTTATTTCTATTTGTATGAAAAAAAATAACGATAGTGCATTTAAGAAGGAAATGGAAATCTAGTCCAACACTGGTTCTTTAAGCTTTAATTTTTGAAATAATGTACACTAATTACAACACCTGAAATTTCTGAAAAGGGTAACATTTAAAGTTTAATTTTATTTTTGCGCAAAAGTGAAAATAAACTGTAAAATTCATATCAAAAGCGTTTCAAATTTCAAACATATTTTAAAATCGTTTTTGTTTAAATTGATAAAATCATGATGAAACAGAAGTACAAAAAAGTAATTTTAATAATGAAGCTTTTTTGTGGCATAAACTTTCCTTGTTGAAATTTTACCTGTTTTTATTTAATTATTTCTCATTGAGAGGAAGCCAGACTCTTCTTTTGCTTATTTTAACTAATAACCTTCTATTAACAGCATCTTTATACGTATATTAAACCCATTTCGATTTCACTAACTCATTTCATATTTGTGAAAATTGTTCATATGTATAACTTACATAAATGACCCTCTCTTCAATCAGTAGCATTCATATTTCCATTTCCATGTGGTGATTCAAATCTAAATTTTTTTTTCATTATAGCTCTAATTTATCAAGTATCCTATAACGTGCAATATGAGACATTGCCCCAAAACTTTGTTTTTGAGAGAACAGTTTTTTTCAATTATTGTGAGGCAATACATTTTTATAATTTGACGCAATTTTATATGATAAAAGAATAAAAATTGATTAATAGTTAAGTACTAATATTTTTATAAACTTTTTTGAATCGAAATGGAATTCAAACTGAATTCAAAGAAAAAGAAAAAAAATGTTACAACTAAAACATTTAAAACATTTGTAAACGACTAATTAGCGCTAAAATTGATTGAATATATTTTAGGGTTTTCTTTCGTTACCTCGCTAAATTTCCCGTCAGTATTATACGATTTTTGTAACAATATTCTAAAAAGTAAAAAATTCAATCGTCATCATTGAGCTTTAAATAGGACGAACTCTCGATAATTCGAACTCCCAAGAACAATAGCTATCAAAAGTTATCTTATCTATAGTTTAGCCCAGTAAACATTTGAAATATAGAGGAAGAAGTTTTACTTATCTATTGTTCGATTCATTGAATGAAAAAGTTTGAATTATCAGGAAATCAACGGTAGCGATTTTTATTTTAATCATAATAATAAATATTAACGTTACAGAGGATACCCACCAGAATAAATAACTAAAGTAAACAGTGGGACTTAGTAATCATGATTATGAGTTTAATGAGTCAAATCGGAACCAAAAAAAATGTTTAACTTAACGGGTACTAACTGTAAGACTGACCCGTAAAAACTGAATTCAAATAGCGAAAAATCTGGGGAAAAACTGAATTTAAAGATAATTTTTCTCTAATTTAAAAAAATAAAATTCACGTTCTGGCATTCTTTGTGCTTATTGGTCAGGTTAAATCTAATGCTTCTATTGGTGTTAGAATAAGACCCCAGAATTCGATGAAAATATTTTAATTTATTTTTGAATCTTAAATAAAAAAAATTCAATAGAAAAATTGAGATTTTGAATCATCACTTATGCCAATCTGTAAATAATCACAGTATATAAGGTTTGAACTCTGAATTATTGTTTTGTTTAAAAAAAAACTTAAAGACTCACTGTTTCACTAATTGTGACGGTACTTTACCTTATTTTCAAGCTACTAAGACTAAAATTTCAAAAATATCAAGTCAAATGCAGTTAAAAGTTTATTATTATAATGGAAATGGTATTAGAATATGCAGTGATACATCTCGCAACTGCCCTGACGAAACGACGTTATATACCTTAAGCAATTAAATTTGTTCGGGGTAAATATATACATGTAAATAAATGTGGGTAACCACACCCACCTTACAGCTTAGTTGAATCTCTAGAAAATGTTGGTAATTAAATCGCCAAAATCATGTCGTTATTGCTGCTTTACTAAACACAAAAAAACGGGTACATCCATAAGTGTTAAATAAAAACTTTACTTGGAAATTGTAAGAAATTGACAATTTCATGTTTGCATTAATGTTTTATTAAAAAAAAAATCTTATGATATATCTAAGTTATTCATTAATTAAGAAAGTTTTTGATATTTTTAATTTAGTTTGAGACTTTCCTTGTGTTTTTTCCTCTAATGAGTTGTAAGTAATTAAAAGTGTCATAAAAACTTTTAGAGTTCATAATTATAATTGCTGAAAATATTACACAATGGGGGTTTATGAAAGGTTGTTATCTCAATATGAAAGCGTTTTAACGTAAACGATACTTACCGTCGTTTTTTTTACTAACAAACGAGTTATATATGCTCATGTATGACGGTTAGTATATTTATATTACTGAAGTAATTACCTACACCTTTGGTTTTTTAGATGTAAAAAAGCCGTTTTCATTTTACTGTTTGAAAATGTACAAGTCATTCTATTCATACTGTAATATGCACAACCTTTCTAAATTGAAAGCATTAAACTTATACCCAGCTAGTTCATTCCATTGACTGTTGTTTGTTAAACTCTGAAATGCTATTATAATTAATAGAAAACTTATTGCACATCATTAAAGTTGATTGTAAAAATTTCATTAGTGTGGTGCACTTTTTTAAATTTATTTTTGAAAAAACCTTTCAGAGACAAAACGGATAAAATATTTCTATAAAAGCATGCTTTGTTTCAAATAAAATCTCTCGTTAATTCACGACCTGATTAGGTGTCGAAAATCGTTTTTCAAGTATGTTTCGTTTAATGTTGACCTAATTATTTTATCTTGCCGGGTTCAGGTCTCGCTGAAATCATGTCAATAGCATTAAACCAATTATTCACTTAAAATTAAATGTAGTTTCGTAACACCTGAATTTAATACGTGCAACAGCATAGTGATTTTCTTTCTAAAAATTATACCTCATACGGTGAAAATAATGATAATTTTTAATTAAGTGTAAAATTGCTTGAAATGTAGCAGTTAATAACATCTACTACCGTTAGAATGCATGTGGCAAAAAAACGGATTCTACATAAACCCTTTTTTACATACTGCAAACATACATAAATACTTCATTTTTAGTTGAAGAAAGATGATTTACGCGGTAAATGTTCTCGTTAAATGTGAATTATGGGAAATATGCTTATATGGTATGCGAAAAAATAAAGGCGTATTTAAAATAAAAAAGTTACGTTTGCTTATGATAAACATATGCATTATACATATTAGATATAAGAAAGAAATCAGTATGATCAACACTAACTAAATTATATTCTTGTTACTTGAATTAAAATTTTCTTTCATTTTTATTAAGTAAATCTACTTTAAGTATCGTAATTTTTTACAATCCTAAAGTTACCTAGTAAAAAATTAAGCATTGTTCTAACAATTGAACATAGTTCGTTTTGAACTTGAAAAAAATTTTTTTTATTTAAATTTTAAGTATTTCTCTTATTTAAATTGTTCTGTTCAAATTATTGAATAAAATATTATATAAAAATAAAATTAAGTTGCAGTTTTTGTTTAATGTTTTTAATGTATTTTTTGGTTTAAAATTATAGTCGCTTCGATTGTAGGATCATTTTGCGACTTATTGGTTGGTTGGTATAATGGCCGTAGATTTGATAGAACGTTATCTATACGTGCGTTTATCATATTCATTATGCTCGAAAAAATTAAGTATTGATATTATGAAATGTAGTGAAGTAAAATTAGAAACAAAATAATAGGAAATCATACCTCACCCATTTCAACCGAAGAGTAAAATAAAAATTAAATAAAAAACTGTAAGAGTCCAAAATTACCATAGTAGTTAAGGATGTAGAGGAGATACAATGTGGAGTAAAAGTACTAAATACTTTTGATGACTAATTTGTGTGTGTAGCTTATCACGAAGTGTAAATAAACAGTTTTAAGTACTAGAAAAAATACATAAAATGAAATAAGTCTTCTTACTTTTGACAGTGAATTTACCTCCATTTACATTAGGTATGTGTTAACCTGCAGTAACATCAGGTTTTCGATTGCGACCGTTTAGTGTATGTTAATCAGTCTCGAAAATTTGTTTTCTTAGTTCAAATAATATAAGTTAAAAATTTAAATCACCTTTCATCCTTTTTACATTGGTTAAATTGGTAAAAAAATGTATCTACTTACTAAACAAATTTTATAGAACACATGTTAAAACACAAATTTTTTAATTGATATAATTTTAGAACGATGTTGTACATCATTTTAAAGTTTAAACAGTTAGGATTAAAGGATTAAATAAAGAACATTTTAGTGAATTTTTGTTTGTTTATCATTATTTGGCTGATAGATCTTATCTCCGAACCCCAGACGTCTTTAAACAATTAAAAATATATTTTATAATCCTTTCTAAAAATATTCAGTTCTTAATTTGCAATTAATACCTAAATGTTCTATTTCTTTTAAAGTTTAGTTAAAAATTGAGAATATGAGGCTCTAGAACTCCTAGAACTAAAGAAATTTTTCATTTAAAGCTGGTTTAAATAAGATATGAGGTTTATTGATATAATTGAATATTGATATAATACTAGCTGATACCCTCTCGCTTTGATGAAAGTATATAAATTTAACTGATTGATTAAAAGATTCCCTACCTTCATACCGAATTATAAAAATTAATCTATTTTGACAGAAAAAGATGATATATAATTCCAGACTTTAGATCCAAAGTAAGTTCATCAAAATCCGTATAACTACATTTTTAGAAAGAGATATTAGCCATCTCACAGAGGTTCTATACGATTTTAAGTATAAAAAGTTCTTTTAAGAAAATTTAAAGATCTCATACCAAATGTCTTTTAAAACCGTTCTTTACAAAACTTCATTTAAATATGTTCCGTTACGAAATTGTTAATAATTTAAAAATCTTTAATCCGTTTATTTCTAATTAAAATCTTCAACAATGAACAATAAAGAAATTCAAATATTTTAAAAATTTCATTATTAATTTTATCGGGTGTTAGTTGAAATACATATTTATTTTTCAGTAAAAATTATCAATATTTTAATTTAAACTTTGTAGAGATTTCTTTCGTTACTAAAATTGGTCAGGCTTTGTAGAAGAAAATGCGTTTAATTCCTATTTCATGAACGTTAACGAAACTTCTCTTAAATACACGATTCCTGTTGGATACAATTCTTATGCTATCCAATGGGAATCGTGCATTATTTCGGCATAAGAAGCAATCGATATCATATCAAGCGGATTGTATATTGTATCAAAATTTTATCCCAATAGGTGTAGAATTTTTCGATTTTTTGTTCAAATAATGACCAACATAAGATTTTTATATAATATTGAAGAAGATATCAATAAAACAGGCAATACGTACGACGTACAATAGCCAACACTTTTCTTTTTAAATCTGTGATATCTTCTAAAATATTCATTTTTTTGATATACTGTAAAGGGCAATTATGATCTACATGGAATGCACAACGTATCTAATGTGTTTAATTGGATAAAGAATAATAACGTATTGTTTAACATAGCTTGGTAAAAAACCAATAATTTTTTTGTAATACGTAGTAGATAAAAATACCGATAGACATATACCGTCGCAAACTTTTTTATCAATCTTTTTAAGATACACAATTTCACCGCATATATGTTTGATCTATCTCGTAAGGTTTGCGTTTGCAATTTAAGTACACAAAAATTATTTAATTAATTAACTATTTTTATTTTTATTATTTTATTAATTATTTAAATTTCCCAACTTTTCTCTACTATGCATATATTATACCTGCAAACCTTCCTCTTGAATCACTCTATTAATTGTTGAAAATTGCATTAAAATCCATTGTGTAGTTTAGAAGATCTAAGGCAACAGACAGCGGGAGCAACTTTGTTTTATACTATGTAAAGATACCTATACAGTTATTGATAAATCAAACTTTATTTATTTTGTATTAAAAATTCAGTGATTTTATAGTGATGCTACAAAATTTGATAATTAATGAGAGTACATAATTAATTACCAAGAATTTAATCATTAATTATAATTTTGTCTTAAAGTCGTAACCTTTGTGTACCCTACCCTTCCTAGATATATTTAAGTTAAAAACTTTTCCATATCTTGCTATTAACTGCTGTTTTTTAATTTTGTATTTAAAAATTTTTCTTTTAAAATTTATTTTTTATGAGATATACAATTATACAATAATATAATATATATTTACTATAATATACATTTATACATATTTATGATTATGTGATTTGATATTATTTCAATTAGAAGTAAAGAAGTTTAAACTTGCTTGTTGGTCTTTGTTTTAAATAATATTAGCGTTTTTCTAAAGCTCCCAACTTTTGGTAGGTACCTCTATTATTTCCTAAATGTAAATAAATTGTGGATTTTTTAATTTTTATTGTTGGTGATGATGATAGAACTTTAAAGAATAACGCTTTTTGAATCAAAGTGAATTTTCAGTCTCGTCACTTTAAATATTGATAATAAGTATGCTATCGGAAAACTGAAAAAGGTTAATCGGGTAAATATTGTATTTTGAAATGGTAGGTATGGATAGCCTTTCCAAGTTTGAAGACGTACCTTTATGCATTTTCACACTTCCATGCACATTAACTCGACTAGTTTTCATTAAAACGAAACAAATAAACGAAAAAAGCTTTTCAGCATGTTGCAACTACTATAAACTTTAATTCATTTTCAATGAAAAAATCAGCACTCTAATAAACTATTCATTTTTAATTAAAATTCAATTACTGACTAATGTGTCCTACTTATACGCGACAAAATACCAACTTAGAAAGAGTTAATAATCAACTAGTTTTAATAAAAAATAACTTTAAAAAACATGAATCAGAACAATGTTCCTTCATTGTCATTGGTTAAAAATTTTACGAGTTAACGCTTCGTTATAATATGATTATCTACTTATAGATACACACTATACATATTAAACACGTTTATATGTCAGAATATGCTCAACAAAAGCTACACATTTCCAATAATAAAGCTCGTATTTACGATAGAATAAAAATAAACTCGCGCTGAAGATCCCAAAGACTTCGACCAGATATTAAATACAATAATAAAAATACAAAGTTTCATTTCACTCATAAACGTATAGTAGGAAAAATTGTAATTTATTATATGAAATTCAGAGACAAACTTGTTCATTTATTTGTTTGGAAAAATAAATCTGCAACAGAAACGGAACAATATATTAACGAAGAAAGTAAGGAACAAAAACAGAAAACTTACAAATTGTTTCAAATGTCACTTAACTTTCTTATTGAATGTGACGTTATATATAGATATAGGTATATATTTTATATTATATTATAAATTACTCGAGAAGTTGATTTGCCCAACTTTTTTCATATTGGAAGACGGATATTACAAATATTAAGTATAGGAAATTGCATTTTTTATCGTTTAGTTTTTTTTTTAACTTTATTTTATAAAAGATATGAGCTTTAATGTTTCATTGCACTCAATTTGAGGTTTGAGACGTTGTTCTTTTAAAAGAAAGGGAGTTGATGCTTTACAATTGGCAGTGATACTTATATAGCATATTTATGCAATTATAAAACATAAATTATTTTTGCTTATGAATATTTACCAGAATATATTTTTTTCCAAAGAATTAAACATCTAAAAATTACTTATTTCAAATCATACAACCAATTTTTTGCTCTGTAACTTTGTAATTAGAATCAATGTCAGTTTGCTTAATTCGTTCCACTTTTTACTTCATATAGTCAACACCAGGATAAATGAACGCCTTGTAAAAAGTTAGTAGTTTCAAGATGAAGCAAACGATTAAACGTGTTCACAATTCAATAACTTCAATATTAATTCCAGCCAGCGAATAGACAAAAAAAACTTTTTTTTTATAAGCTTACAAAGAGGAACAAATCTTTTCATTTTCAATTAGAAATGCTAATTTTTTTTTAATTTTCTTGAGATTTTCTCTTACTAATTGATGAAACAGGAAATTAAATTATGTCAAAATCAGATTCTTATAAAAAATGTTGATCCATACATTTTCTTCTATGTATCATTTTAGAGTCAATTTCACTCAATTTAGTTGCAAACGAAATGATATTATGTTGAAAATTTTATAATAAAAGGCAAAATTGGGCCAACGCGGTACCAGTGTTAATAGTAATTGTGGTTGAAATTTACATACCGTCTAATAAATTCCATTGCAAAATTTATTACTGCAGTTAAAGCGTTCATTATCTATCAAATATGTCCATTATTTTATAAGAACGAAAATATTTTTGAGGAATCCATGAAAAATTTAACATTTTCATGTAATGAAGATATATACATGAGTTTATATAAAAATATATAGTGTGATTGCAAAATATAATAGAACCGAAATATATATTATGTATATTTCTGATAAATTCTTTCTTAATAATATTTCTATTGTAAAATATAGTTGTTAAATAAATACATGAAGTAGTAATATTATTTAGAATTTCAATGTTTTATAAATTTAAATATTGAAGTTGATAGTCGAAGAGCAAGTGGCACACGTTTCATGAATTGTTTTATGCACGTTGAAATGTTGTGTAGCAATATCTGCTGGATAGATTAGGGGTCGTTCAAGTATTACGTTAGCACAATTTTAGTGATTTTTAACCCCTCCTTCCCCCGTGTCAACAAAAGTCAGCAAAACCCTACCCCCCTTCCGCCCTATGCTTACGTAAATATGTGTGTATGTTTTTAAATCTATTCAGGTTTTTTTATTGTTATTAATGTGAATTTATTGCACAATTAATATTAAATTTTAATTGCATAAATTTTATTTGAGACATTTTTGTAACATTCGTAAATATATTTAAAACATTTTTAATTTAAAATTAAGTAAATTAAAATTATTTGTCCTCAGTGCATCAAACTTGAATTCATGACTTCAAGTTCTCGATGACATTGGTTGTTTTCTGTTTGAGAGCGACTACCTAAACAATATCAATTGGTTTGGGGAATCCTTGTATATACAATGATATTGATATGCTCTTCGCTATCAAGCATAGACAATTAGTGTAACCATATTTGTTTGGCTTAGAATCCACTAAATTTTCCAAAAAAAAAAGAAAATATACATTGCTGACGTAATCACTATCTACACCGTTATCATCACCGATGTCATCAAAAATAAGCAAAGAAAAGACACCTCCCTCTCCTTCGGTGTTTATGTAATACTTCAATGATCCCTTAGCAAATAATTATGTGTTGGCGAGTACTATCTGGGTACATGAGGTACTGCTCATAAAAGAAAGATGCAGAAAATATTGTCCAAAGTTTTATCGTTTATATCTCAAAACAGTGGGTTAAAAAAAAACATTATCATAGTAAAATTAAAGCTAATGAAATTTGTCATAAGTTTGTTTCACTTAATTGTTTTATTTTTCTGGTAGTTTCCTGATATATACGCCCTCAAAGTTAGATACCGTAGTCAATAAATTCTTTTCCTTCCAACGCACAGATCATTTATTTATTCCATTTTTTCGCTTTTTGACTACGGTATCTAACTTTGAGGGCGTATATATTAGAAACTACCAGAAAAATAGATAAAAATAATAGAAAGAAACTTATTGCAAATTTCATTAGCCTTAATTTTACTTAGAATAATGTTATTTCTTAAACCCTCCATGATTCATGGGTAATGCTTTTGTTAGAGTTGTATTTTCTCTGAAATATTATGCCCTATCAAATATTCCAAACGTTTTTTGTGACAAATTAATAATATTTTAATAATATTTACTAAGCCTTTTTAACCGACTTCAAAAAAGGAGGAGGTTCTCAATTCGACTGTATTTTTTTATGTTTGTTACCTCAGCATTTCCGACTAGGTAAAGCGATTTTGATGATCCTTTTTTTATTTGAAAGCTGCTGCTTCCCGAATGGTTCCATTTTAATTTGAAGAAAATCGTTCTATTAAGGGGTTGTCAAACTAAGGGATGAAATACTAACTTCTTATTGGATAGCTCGATTTTAAAAATTCTTTCTTTAATTGAAAGCTGGTGCTTCCCGAATAGTCCCGGTTTAATTTGAAGGAAATCGTTCACTTTTAAGGGGTTGAAAACTAAGGGATGAAAAACTAACTTCTTATTCATTATTTATAAAAGAAACTCCACTCATAAGGGGTTCAAAATAGGGATGAAATAATAAATTATTCCTTGCTAACCCGATTTCGATAATTTTGTTTCTGTTACGTACATCGTACCTTTAAAGTATTCCATTTCAAGTTGAAGAAAAATATCCACCCCCTAAGGATGAAAGTAGGGAATGAAATAGTGATATTTAACTGAATCATTAAATTTTGATGATTTTTCTTTTATTGGAAAGAGTATTCCACTGTGTTCTATCATTAAATTTCAAAGCAAAAAATTTCAACCCTTAAGGGCAAAAAGGGATAATGTAGTAACTTTTAAAATTTAATGGCGCTTCCTCATATGAGCATTGTTATTTTTGGAGTTGGTGTCAGCTAAGGAAATACGAATATATTGATACTTAGCAATATACGAGAATACCACACGAAATTTATTTTTCAAATGAACTTTTAATGTACTATTACTGTGACAATATCTAGCGACCTTTAAACTAAAAAATATCAATAACCAACTACTAAACCTTTTTACAAATGAACATTAATATTTATTTCCTTGGCTGACACCAACTCCAAAAATAACAATAGTTGTACAACATATCATCCTAATCATTTGTAAGTTGTAGACACTGCAAGGATACCAATTATTTTTTTACTTTTTAGTGCATTTTGTTTAAGATTTATTATTTATTTTGAAGTCGGTTTTTCATTTTTTTATAATTTTTATTTATTAAAATATCATTTGATTTATTGCTTGATTCCTAAAGTTATCTAACAAACATCATCTTTCCGTTTTAATCCATAAGCTAACAGTATACGAAAAATCGCATATATTCATTATTACGCTTCTGGATGTGTAGAAAAACGCTCTAGTTATTGCTATCCTAGAAAAAAAACTTCATGAAAAGTTTTTTTTATATGTTTTTAGAGATTTTTGCGTTTATTTTAATAAAACTTATTAAAATTCATCCTTTAATTCTTTAAATTAGAATTTGGTGGTTCTCCAGAATGATGCATTTTTCCGAGAAACCTAGGTACCTGCATAATTCGATGTGAAGAAATACACCTTATATAGCGGTATTAGAAACGTAAGTAAACTTTCCAAAACAATCAGCACAGATAAAGGCACCCTTTAAACTCTTAATATCTCAAAGAAATACGGCCAATTATAACTCCAAATTCAAATTAATTATGAGAGTCATTAATGATCGAAAAAGTTAAGAAATCGCTATAATTTCTTAAAAATAGACCATTCAAATAGTGAAAGAGTTTTTGAAATTAAATGAGCTGATTTGGAGATTATTCAAAACATATTTCAACTTTAACATTGTAGCAAAAGATTGTTATTTCTTTAAAAAAAATGATCAAATTTCTATTATAATAGCTATAAAGATATTTTAAACCAAAGCATGCCTATTTTGCTGTTTATGTTATAGCCTTAAAATTAAATAAATTGAAGGTTAAAATTTCACAAAAAAAATTTATTTGAAGCTATAATTTATTGATGGTCCTTAATGATATAAAATGTTTCTCTTGTTAGCTAGCCTTTTCAAATCCTTAATATTATATATTGAGCTTCTCTTAATAGTTACTTTCTATATTTAATAAATAAATAATTAAGCGTTTCTCAGAAGTGAAAATGCGAAATTAATTTTCGTCCCAGAATAAAGGCTATCCATTGCTTATCTTTAGTTTCTATTTCCCTTACCTTTTCATTACTCTTGAGACACCGTGCAAATGATGTAAATAATTTTATTTCTTATATAAGTACCTCAATCAAAATTATTAATTGAAACGAACCTCCTTCAAACAAATAGGTTTATTGAAATATTGAAAGCTTTCATTAAAAAGAAATTGTTATACATGTCAAATAACGCCAAATAAAATACCATAAATAGTTTCATAACCAAGTTGTTATTTTTATGGTAGTTTTAATAGAAACAACTGGAAGGCAAATGTTGGTTATTTTTTATTATTTGCAATAATTAATTTTAAAAACAATTACCTACCCCATCAATAACGATACGTGTTTAATAAATTACTTGTTGTAATTATCCGCCTACTCGGCAAAATTAATATGAAAATGATTACAATAAATATGCTCACATATCATAATATAGAGAGTTTAACCCAACATAAATAATGATCAAAAGTAATAAAAATAAGCTTAAATTAATATGTTTCACAAAATAAATGAAGCACCTATTTGCTTTAATGGGGAACCCCTTCTTTTTCTAAATGTAAGAACCTTTTTCAAAGTATTTAGTTTACTTTATTTAAAATATACCATTTATATACTTCAACTAATTGATTATTTTTAGCAGAAAAATGTTCTAGCGAGGAAAATTAATTTATTTTTGAGTGTCACAGATATTTCAAAAATATTTACGGAAATAATTTTCTTTTTATAGAACTAAAATATAACGCGTAAAAAGAGAAAAATGTGATGAGTTTATAAAAAAAAAAACTGAACATAATGGAAATAGACGGCACCATTAGTTGTACTGTACCATTAAAATAAATTGACTTAATGGGTGGAATATTTACAAATAATATTTACACACTTTATAACAAAAACTTTTTAGTGATCGACTATAATAAATTATAGCAATTTCTCGAAAAAAAACGCACACATAACCACAAAAAGTTATATAAGAGAAAGTTATTAATTTTAATAAAATAAAATTGGTTCGTTGATCAGGTAAACGTATTATTATGTTGACTGTGCATAGTTAAGATCTAACAGCTGATCATTAAAGGTATTTTTCAAAAAAATATCTTGATATATCCAATTGACAAAAACTACCAAATTCATTATCAGTGGATATCTAGGCTTGCGTGTTTAACAGTTATATTTTTGTTAGAAGAACATAATATCGAAACTTGTGTATATTTAGTGCGTGTTTTAAATACATGAAATTATTTCGGCTTATGTACGAATATTATATAAGCTTTAGGTATGGAAACGCGTTCTGGATATGCTTTTATTTTAATAGTGTGCAAACGTTTTTAATGTGTTATGTTCGCCTAAAGCACAATTAATTAAGATAATATGTTAATGGTATTACGAAATTATACATTCTTGGAAATGTCGCTGAATAATCAAACACATTTTTTTCGTGTTAAAAGTAATTGTTTAGTTTGATTGTACAACTTTATTATTCTTTTTTTAAAGCAGGTAAGTAGATGAATAATTTAAATATTCTTATTAGCCGGATAGATCTTAGTATTTTAATGAGACCATGTTATATTATGTATAAGCAAAGGGTTTAAAATTTAAGTTATAATTTACATATCCCATTTATAATTTACTAGAGAGCATGCATGGGAACTAGACACATATAATATGTAATTCGTGAATCAAAGCACTTTAATGTTTCAAAGAAAATACGTACGAAATAGAAACACAAATAAGCTTGTTAACCATGAAATGTTTTTTTAAGATTGCATTTTAAAGTTGATGAAAGTTATTTCAAATGGCATTTAATTCTTTTCTTTAAGTATAAATACTATATGTTAATATTTGTTAGTCTATTTTGAGTCACTAAAGAACAAAATATGAATAAATCATTCGTTTTATGTTCTGAGTGTTATTCAACTTGATGCATTGTTAACATTCTATGATGGGCAATTTTTCGGTATGATTTATTGGTAAAGTTTTTACATAAAAGACCGTTGTATTAACTTTGTTCTCATCATTTATTACAATTTATTTTTTCACTGGCTTGGTATAAGATAAACATTTTTCTTCCGCTTTTCTGTAGATCTTAATACTTTATACATGTTTTTTTTTAAGTATAGAGTACTTACTTGTTGACCACATAAAATATTTCCTGGCGAAAAATTCTTAATCTGCTCTTATTAATTTTTGTTGAAAACTTTTTTCGCAAACTCGTAGAGACGTTAAAGTTTTTCAGAGTTTTTTTTTTCACGGTAAGACTTTCAATTTTTTAACCACTCTTGAGAGATGTTCTTATACATTGGATAATTAATCATAATTAACCACAATCACTTAAACCACAAAACAACTTAAAGCTATATAGTAAGGTCTTGGTTAATTTTATGTGTTGTATCTTACATATCCGCTAAAAATTTTTTTTATGAAAAAGAAAACTTTTTTTTATTTGTACTTGTTAGTTTTGCTAAAGTTAATATAACATTGCAGAAAGAAAGACTTAAAAAGCAACTTACACTTATAATAATTGCTTTACATATAATAATATGTTGTATGTTTTAGAAAATTTCATACATCCAAAACTTTAAATTGATTATAATTCTAGGCAAATTGCTTTATAAAAATAGTTTTTAATATCCATTATTAAGCATAAAATAAAGGAGAAAATGTAAACAAATTTTTAAATTGACTTGTATTCAAAACAAGTTTAATAATAAAACGAAACATTTTATAAAAATTCTAAAATATTTTTTCTTTCTTTTTTCCACTGTGTTAACATTATACACAATGAAATTGAATTTATTACTCAACTCTACTTTGCAGCAATGGTATTACGGTCCCTCGTATTCGAAATACGAGAATTTTCACAAAAATAACACAATAGTCTTGATGATATATACGTAAAATATATACAGTCTTATATATGATATGTATGTATATATACGAAATTTATACATAATGTAATATAATATAAATCTGGTAAATTTCCCTTTTTAGGAAATGCGGGAAAGCATGTAGGTAGTTGAGCGTAGTTGTCAAGTCAATAAATGTCACATCGTTTTGATCTATTCATCTCGTTTACAATATCAAAATCGAAACTCGATTTAAATAGAATTTATCTTAATAGCGTTTATGCAGATAGTAATAGGAGATTTGTAGCGTTGATAAAACAGAAAATGTTCTTGTTTGATGGAAATAAAAATAGTATGAAGGCAAATAAAAACGGAAATGATTTCAAGAAAGATTATTTGCAACAAAAAATGAAAGTTGATCTTAGGTTTACTTGGTTTGTTTAAGAAATCATTTTCGTGCTACCACTAGCAACGTTTTTCAGTCTTTTCGACACTTCAGAAATTTTTTATGATATAAAATATGTTTTCTTATAGTTGCTCAATGTCTACTTTAGTCAACAATACAATCTCAAAGATAGAAAAGCCAAAAAATCAGAGACAAAAGTTGCAGTTGTAAGACAAAAAGTTTGTTGACGTTTATGTCCAAACAAATCTTTAATTATGTTTTCGTTTATTAAAGCTGTAAATCAGACAAACTAATACACGCATTGCACGTGTTAGGAAATAATCTTAATATTTTTTTCTAAATTAAGTTGCAATATCAAACATCATGTTTAAAATATCTGTGAATTACAGAAGAATCTAATAAATCAAGATTGAATCGAGATTAAAAGTCAACGCAAATTAGAACCTGAATCATCATGAAAACAGACTTTAGAAGATAATTTGATACAAAATGTATTTTTCTTTGATTAATGTACAGTAAAAACTGGGGTAATAGTTACAATTAGTGGCATACTGCATAATTATCAATGTTTCCGTTTTGAAAGTCAATTTACAATTAATTTTTTTCACTCTGAAAAAAGCAAATATTTTTTTCATAACTTTTTTTACATAAAAGTATTACAGGTTTCTCCTCAGATGTCGGTCATTCGAGACGTTATTCTTATAAATTTAATTGATCTATTTTTAACAGCGGAAATCTCTGCTAATAATTAAAACATATGTTTTAAAACATATACCATCAAAGTTATCTCCTGAAAAATTAAAAATGAACAACAAAATTTCTCTTAAAATTCAACCCTAAAATATGCCATTTAAAAATTTGCAATCACGCAAAAACTACAAAAATATGATATAAGGGGGCAACTTTGAGAGTTATAAATTATGTTATAAATTTTTAAAGCATTTTTCCACCAAAAAAATAAAGATTAAGTACTTAGATTTTAAAAAAGAGTAAATATTTCAAATTGAATGAAATCGAAGGGAAATATTCAGGATACCATCCTTGATATAGTCATAATTCCGTATCAGAAAAATGAAAATGAATGATGAATATTTTTTCAAAAATTTTTTATTCATTATTATTCATTCGTTTATGAATAACTGAGAAGTTCATTTTTTCAAACTAAATATGAGTATATTTTATCATGTATGGTATGTGGTCATATGAATGCATTCATTAGTAATTCAGCTTATATTACATGTCATTGATTACATGACCGAGATTTGAATAATGTGATGAAATGATATTTGTGCACATAAGATTCACAATATTCACTTCTTGTAAAATATTTCGAGTGCAAACATTTCAATGGTGCTTCAAATAGAATGAAAACGTATGTAGATAAACATGAATTGAACTGTGCACTTAAAAATTTACCCTACACTTATTTGTTAGTCAGATTAATACTGCTTATAAAAGTTATAAGAAAACTATATTTTAGATGTTGTGATAATACCCGTTTAAAACGTTTTTATTTTCAAATTTATAAAAAGAGATTGTACACTGGTCAATTGCAAGACAATTCTATTTTTACTAAAGTACGACTTGAAGATATTGAAAGGTTTTATTTAACTCGACATTGTTTGATAAAAATAATTCTCTTTATTCCCTTTTGAAGTGTTTTTTAGATTCCTGAACATCACTACCACAAAATATTTCTCTTTGTCTATTGATATTATTTTTATAATAAATGACAAGAATTTTTAAAAGAAAATAGTATCTAATCTGATTTATATAACAAAAAAGAAAAACATAAAATAGCTAAGACAAGACGTACATATAACGTAAAAGTTTAAGTGGAATTTTGATAAAATACGAGAAAAACAGATAAATTTATATAAAAGATTAGGACTTCAATCGATTATTAATAAAGCTTGAACGTATCGGAGTGGCCATAAATAGGTAATTGATCGGTTATTGAATTTCTATAGTATTCATTGAGTGGATCAATAAAACGAAATGCAGTGAAGCTTAAGCAATGTTTATATTTTCATGTACTTTTTGCGTAATGGTGTGACAGCGAAAAAGTGGATACAATCATCAAAGAAATATAAAATGTGGGAGACTGCTGAGTTCAGTAAGGCAGTAATAACATGGAACAATCCCAACACAATACGTGAATCTCTACAATACCATATAATATATTATAACCTACAAACATAGATATTTCTATACCTCTACATGTGATACTTTTATAAATTCTATAATGACAAAGATGCTGGGGATGTTGATATATAATATTAAATGTTCAATGTACCGTGCAATATAGATAATAAAACATGGTTTTCAGTTAGAATGAGACACAACGACATTGGAGAAATGATCGACTATGTTTACGTTGTTGTTGAGCTACAACTACATTTAGTATTCTTCCTTCAACTACCATATACTTTACTATTGTAAATGAACCTCTATCATATCATCCATGTTTAATATTTTCTTTTATTAGAACGTGAGTTTCCGCAAGATAAATTTTCAGATTCAAACAGTTGCACATTTTATGTAAATATTTGATTTATATAGACTAATATATTTTAAATTTTAACAGTCCTACATATAGTCGAAATATGGAGAAAAAAACATAATATATTGAGAACTGCTAGAAAAATGTTTGTTTAGGACTTCAATATTCATAAAAGTACGTCTCTAATGGTTCAACTTATTGGTAGGTATAAAGTCAAAACATTGAGCCATATTTCAACTAAAAACCTATAAAATGCAAACGGGACAAACCAAAACAGAATAAATTGATTCCATTTTTTATCTTATAAAAAACAAGCATTTCATCGAAAATAATTTGATCCATTAAAAAAATAATCAACTCATTTGAATATACAAAACGTGTTACTTTAAAACAACTCAAGGAGACAGCAGCTCATAGATAAGTTGGTTTTCTCAAATTCATTTCGTACTTAACGCTCGATTTTTCTTTTTCTAATCAAACATTGGAGTTGAAAATTACTTTTTATAAGCAAACAAGAATGTGTAGAACTATAAACAATGGATAAAGTTTTGAATTGCTCGAAGATTTTTCCAAGATCTCTAAGTAAACTATTACCACATCAAACATTAAACTTCCACGATGAGTGCAATACTGTAACCCAACTTGTTCCGCGTTAACATGTTTGACCAAAGTATCTTGATTTTGCCCTCGACTCGATTTGAATACCAACTTTACATCATATAAACTAGAAGCTTTCCACCACCGACTGCCAAAAACTAGTTGCATGGTTTCACTTATGCACTAAAGAAAATGTTCATTAGTTCATCCAAGTAATTTTATGATGGATAAAAGAAAAAATACATTTTATCTTAAAATTAAAAATGACGATATTATTTGAAAGTTTGATTTGATTCCTAAACTTTTTTAGTTCCATTCATAGAGTTTTTAAATTTTTTCAATGTCAATATGAAAGATTACCATTGTTATATTGAAATTAAGAACCGTTCACGGATACTGTAAAAGGCTGAAGCATAATTACTAGACACTTTAATGTTTTTTTTTAAATTATTATTTACATAATGTCGACTTTAGTAGAAATAATTACACCTCTTCCAACAGTTCTTGTGAGCAAAGAAACTTTTTGTTCGAGTCGATAAACAATAGGATGCTAAGTGATTTGTTGATTCCGTTCGGTACTCCGAACTTCATTCTGTCGCGCTGCAGTGAGAGGTTGTTTTTTTTTTTTAATTTACATAAATTATATTATCTTATGAGCTTCCGAAAATGCGTACCCAAGAACAAATAATTTTAATGGCTTATGGTTGTCGTACAATTTGGTCATACGGCTTGTTTTTAAGATCAGATACTATAACCGAGGTTTAGAAGATATGGGGAATAATAAGTTGTCATTAGTACCTATAAATCTAAATTAAATATCAAAGGTACTTTTATTTATTTCTTTTGGGCTAATCTGTACCAAGGTTGTGACAAATGCCGTGACTTTGGCAAATTTTATTTTACTTTTCATCTTAATCGTTATTTTATAAAGCTTATTTAGATCAAATAGAACGTGTAATTGGCACAACATTTTAAAAGTTAAAATAATATTATAAATATGATAAAGTGATTGTTTTCTTTGTAGTTTGTTTAAATCATTAAGTCTGTGGCAGTCGTAGGCCAGGGGTAAGCCAGCTCTTTTAATTTGTCCACCTAACCGAGTACCTACTACGGTACTACGAGTACCAACCATTTTCACGCTCTTATCTAGTAATTGAGTCAAACTACTGAAAGAAACCCCCTAGAAACCTCCACTTCTATGAATTTAACTCTAAAGTGTCGTCAATTCTATAAAAAAACCTGTAAGGTTTTAAGGTTTGTTTGGTTATTCTAACGGGTGACATTTGAAACATTATTGAGTATGCTAACGAATTTCCTAATAAATAGATATTTTTTCTCAATGAGTCGCACAATGTATAAGTCAAACTCCTGCGTCGATAGATCAATACTATCGAGCTATAAGTTACACAGTATTAACGGTTTCTAGTTGGACTGATCCAGAAATCAATGTAGGTAGTTAATATTTAAATCAATTTTTCGGAATTATTATTAAAATTATTGTTGTGCTGTGTTTTGTTATGCTTTTCCCAGGGTAATTAAGACAAAACATATTTAAATTCTATATAGTACTAGCGGACCCGACAGACGTTGTCCTGTATAGTGTACACGCGTCTTAAATACAAAAATTTCAACCTTTTTTTAATAAGGTGTAACAATCTGGACTATGATGTACCAAAAAATATTTAATAAATGTACAGAAAATTTAAAAAAAAACATCTAGCTTATTGTTAGTTAAAAACTATATTCAATTAAAAAATTAAAATTATCTAATTGTAAGTCTAAACCATTCTCGAATATACTTGAATATACACAAATGTCATCAAAATCGGTCTAGCCGTTTAGGAGGAGTTTAATTACAAACATACGCACATAAGATTTTTATATATAAAAATATATCTGCTATGGATAAATAACAATAGTAATTAACAGAATCAAAAAAAAATTTCATAGCTTTCTTAAGCTGCAGAAAATATTAATTAAATATATACATAACCAGGTCTGGACTGACCATAGAGCAGATGGCGCAAGTACTCGATGAGCCGGTCTGATAAAGGGCCGTTTAGTTCACAGCAGATTGATTGCAGAACTTTCATGGAAAGTGTTTTGGAAACAGCGTCTCTAAAATGCCTCGGCTGTTGCCTTTCATGGATATTATTTTGTCTATTAAACATATTTTTAAACTCCGGAATTACCTAGTTTAAATCATCCTTAACAGGACAGACAAACACGAAAGAAACTGTTGATTTTTATAGCTTTGTGCAAAATATAGATGATGATTTTAATTAAAATGAAAATCTTATATTAATTAGATACAACTTGCTTTTTCATATAATTTAATTTTAAAATGAAAATATCAACTCTAATGATGACGTATCACCATTAATTAAAATCGAGCAAATCTTATGTTCGTGCTATAATAAAAATAATTGTCAGCATACAATAAATTAGGAAATTAAAACGAGCAGCTTAACATGGAAAATTCAAACATTTTAATTTATGATTTACACGAAATGAATTATATATAGAATAATCATAAATTAGCATATGTGTTGGACGTTGATTGACATATTTTATAAGCCTAGTGTCATACCAAGACAAAGCATTACGTATGAATGACGATTCAAACAAACATGTACGATATATACGATAGGTATTCCACGCAACAAAATCCCATTCCAATTACTCTATTTTCCCACACCAAATGAAATGACGATTGTTTGTTTATAGTTTATACGATTGTCGAGGGAGGTTCTCATGGAATTATCGAACCATTATCAGAACTAAGTATTAAACAATAGGAGAAAGAGATAATTTTATCAATTGAATGGAATGACACCTGTATTCACCATCTGTCACAGCATCTAACATTTGCTCATTACGCGTAATAAATTATTGCCTCCAATAATATTTCAATCAGTTTATTATTTGATTTATTATTTATGAAATGTGAAATTATCGTCAAATTTTATATCACATTACATCACAATTATCTGCTCGTGTAAATCAAATTCTGACACAGCCCTAAATATCTACTTGAAGATTGATTTACGAATTTTCCCACGTGATTACTAATTTGTCAAATCAGATCATGTCTGTATTAATTAGGTCATCATGTAATTATAAGAGACATTTATTTGAAAAAAAAAACTTCAACAACTTTTCCAACTCTTTAATTAACTACAAACTATATTCAAAGTATAATTTACATAATTTTCTTTCCGTAAATATACCTATAATTCTAATTAAAAATTAATTGGTTAACATTTACTATATCTATAAATAATTTTCACGTATATCACAGGTAAATGTTAAGTTAAAATAAACATACTTTTTCCTCGAAGTCCATTCATTCTCTAATGTATTTGGTAAAAGTAAATGTGAGTTTGTGAAAAGTTGAGGTTTGATTACCTTATCAAATTACGAGTTTTATTTTTGCCGAGAATACTTTATATAATAGTCTTCACAGCTTATTTTTACGGGTATAACGGTTTGAAAGTTTCAAAGCGAAGAAATTATTTTCTTTTTTTCTATAAAATGAGTATTTTCTTTTTTTCTTCTCTTTTTCTCTGAGATAACAGCCGAACTCAGAGAACGGAGGAAAAACAACAAATAACGGTCATTAGTTTTCGGAGCAAGAACTATATGTATTATTAATGCTACTGTCATTGGATGAAATAAGTTTTCGGAACGAAAATAAGTTCAATAGTATGAGCAACATTGGATATTGCACAACAAATTGAACACAGTTGGAGCTGCAACACTTGTGTTAGTTTTTCCAAGTTCATTTTAAATGAAATATCTTCTATGAACTTTGCCACCAAATTGCACTTTTTCAAATTTGTCACTCTCAGTTACAATCTGTCTTTTAAATGTCACATGTAGAAAATTATATTTTCATAACATTATGCTTGAAGAAAAGCGCTTTTTTTTTTTTCTATTTTCGACTTATTGAAAATCAATACGGCTTAAAGAAACATCAAAGCTCGCATGATAAAAAATAAAACTTTCGGTACTTTTTTTCTACTAAATAACTTATTCATGTCTTGTCGATGATGCTTACAACTTATCCAACTTTTAAGCCTAACAATGTCAATAATGAAAGATTTCGTTTTCTTTCATTTTATAAGCATTAAAAATAATAAAATAAAATGACAAAATGTTTTTAAATGTCAATATTATTATGTAAGTTTAATGGTTATTTTTATAAGATTTTTTTTCTTTTTATAACAACTAATTTATTTTAATGACAAATTAAAAGTGGATATTCTATTTTTATGGTGGACTATTTTTGTAGGAATTAGAATAATTGAAAATCGATACGGAAAAAAATAATTAAATGTAAGATGGCATCGGCGACGTGACTAAATATATTTTTTTATGGATCATCGTTGTCAAAGTACTTGGAAGCTTATTAAAGCGGTTACTAAATGAGGAGAGTTAACAACATTTTTATGTTGAACGAATGAAGATTTAAGATAAGCTTCTTCTTTGCTCTCCTCATTTTATTATTATTACAATTTCTAGATGCTGATGCATGTGCAACGTGGCAATCACAAAGCGAGGCAAGATTGCTTCAAGTACTTGTGCACATTTACTGTTGTGCATCAGTCGGCTGGGTGACACGGGGTGGTAAAAAGGGCGTTAAACAAATAGTCTGAGTCGAGAAGAGGGTACGAGCGAACGACACATGTACACAACATGCACATACACATTCATAAATAGAAGAATATCTCTTTACCATCACTATATCAAAGAGTCTGTGGTTGGATAAATGTTAACTCAACTGCAGATTTTACATCATGTCCTCAACCAAAACTCTCTTCGTCATCGCTTGTTCTACCTTTTTAGAATAATAAATTGCATTTGAAATAATTTTCTGTAACACATTATAATTTCACATGCATACAGCTAGGACGGTTTAAATCGTTTATTTCTTTATAACATCAAACCATGGTGACTTCATACGAGATCCACTTCGTTACAGAAGAAAAAAAATTATGAGCAATTATATTTTAAGCACACGCTACAGTAATTAATATCCCATTGTTTTATTCCATCTTCAAATTAGTGGAGTTAATTATAATATGTTATCATAGAACTGCACAATTTTTGTAAACTTGTTATCAACACTTTGCTACTTTCTTTTAATTTCTTTACAGGTAAAATTTTTAATTTTCCACTAATTGCGTGTTTTGAGGTCCCCTGAGTTCGAAAAAGTGGGTTGTGTGTGTATGTGGGTATGACAGCGACATAATATCGAAAATTTTATCCAAATTCAGCATATTTAGAATTGTTCTTTCATATTTCATATATGTAGTTGTACCGCAAAGCTTTTGGTTGAAAACGGCTAGCAGGAAGTCTCACTTTATTCTATGGGTTGTTTCAATTTTTTTCGTAAACGACCCAAACGATTTTCTTTAAACTTATAGTTATATAGTTATCAGACTCAGCAACTTTTATTTCAAACTTTTACCTGGAAAAATTCAGATAAAGAGGGTTCTGGGGAAGAAAATGGAAGTTAGTATAAAATAAAAACATTACTCAATTTACAAACGAAATCAATCGATAAAGTTATGAAACATTCACTAAACTTCATGTTTTAACCAATCATGGGTTTTTTATTTTTATTTTTAAACAACAGGTTTCATATACATACAAGAAAAAAAAAGTTTTGTGACGCGTCACAGCAGATATTTTCTTCCAAGATGCACAATATAGGCTGTTTAGGTGGGAAACTTTCTTAAAATATTTAATTTTGTTTAAAGTTTAAATATATTTTCTATAACAATGGGTTTTTTGAAATAATGCTCTTGAATATGGCATTAATGTGATATTTATATCAATTAAAATAGCTAATGCATATTTAATTAATTTCAAAATTGTGTTTGCTTTGAGCGTTCGAACAAATTTTCAGATTAATTAGAAAATATAAAACTCGATTTATTTTTGTCTACCTACAAAAGCTTTCTACTCTTTGTTTACTTGACACATTTATTCGCTATTTTTACAAAGCAATATACAATATCTACCTACATGATATACTTTAAAAAAAATAAATAACAAAAAAGTCCGGTATTGTTGCTTGCAGACCATTTTGTATTTAAAAAATATAAAAAATGCACTTTTTAAATAAAAAAGTCGAATCTCAAGTAATTCGAGATGCAGAATTTACAATTATTTACCATTTAATTAATTAGATTAACGCTTTAAAATGGAAAATTCTTTTAATTATATAAAAAGCACGTTTCAATAGGTTTTGAGTATGACATCAAAATAAAACGAGCATGAAAATATTTAATTCTCATAGATTGAGTTTTAAAATGTAAATGGAAGCGAAACGTAATTTTGGTTTTCCTTGATAATGTTATTTGAACGTAGCTGACATAGGAAGAAGATTTTGTGATTAAATTGTGGGCGTAGTTTAATCAATTATAATTAGCTAAAATAAATTTAACTCTTTCTATCCGATTTAAAATTGTTTTCGAGATGATTGAATATAGAATAATAACTAATTAATGAAATTCAATTTAATTAATTTATTATGATTGGAATCAGATTTTAGTTTTTGTTGGTTCGTGAAAAAATTACAAATGTAACGAGATACTTATTTTTTCTAGACCTTACAGTGATTTAGTGGTTGTTATATTAAAGCGATGCGAACTCTTAATGGTTTCAGTTACGCCTTCTAGCGCCTCTAAATTACTTAGAGTAGTTTTCACTAATGTATTAAGTGTGGCTCTTGATACGTGCAATGGCCTCTTCAGTATTAAGTTAATGATAACGAGGCCACTGATTTATAATTATATGTGTACATATACTTTTCAGTTACACTTTAAGTAGGAAAGGGTGAATTTGTCAACGTGTTAACTCATCGATTCAATTGTGATATCCATACTGTAACTTAAAGTGTATGACCATATGACACTCATATCAAAGATAAGATATTTTTTGTTCATACTTTCACGCCTATTTGCTACTCACATTCAGGAACTTCCAGTGACTGATTTAAACAAAACGTATATTGAGTAAGCAAAAAAAAAAGGGTGACTATATATAATATAAACATGTAATCAACTTATCGTGCTTTGTAAGCATTATTTTACAATTTTCATCATATATGGTTGATATAAAGTTGCGAACGTAGATGTTATTACATTAAATATAATAAAACACACCATTTTTCATCTTTTTATTTTCTAAAAATCATTTAGGAAAATACTTCCTTTAAATATGACAATCAATTCAAAAGTTATTTTATCTATAAAATAAAAAGGTTTTAAACTGCAAGCATAATCATAGCTTCCCTCTTGTATACGATTAAAATTTTAACCACCTAAATTTGAGTAAAAAAATATGAAAAATAATAATTTCATAACAAGCTTAATTATGTTGAAGTATTTTTGATACAATTCTCAATAAAAATATAATTGGTAGCCGCTTAGACAAAGTTCAGTTATCTATTTTTGTCAGGCAATAATTTCTGTGAATCTGTCATCATTTCTGTAAAATGTATTTACGGTTTTCAAGATATTAAGATATCAAAAGGAGATATTCTCGAGATTTGGTGGAATAATACATCAAAACACCGACCAAAAGGATAGTCCAATATAGTCCATCTAATACCATTAAATTTATCCATATCATGAAAAGACTTCCTTGTCGATCTGACAAAGAAGGGTTAATGACTTTTGGAACAAAAATAATAATATAAAAAACTGGTTTCAAAATGTTGGGTATATTTGATCTTAAAACTAAGAAATAGTTTTTATTTCCAGAAGTTGTTTTTGTTTTAAGAAATTTTAATTAAATATTAATTTTTGACCCATTTCTCTTAAAAACATTCTTTTCCTCAAAGTTAATTACTTATTAATGAATTATTTATGATAATGTAACTCAAAGTTTCCAAACTACCCAAAAAGTATAGTTGCATATCTAATTTTCAACTTTTACAAGTATATTTATTATTTTTACTTAAAACTTAAATAGGGACTTACAGGCACTAATAGGGACTAAAATCAGATCAAACAGAAAGAGTTAATTAATTCTTTATTTTCAAACATTCAAGTACAAACTTTCGCTAAGAACTAAAAGGGTGAACTTTTGATAAAAATCTACTAAAGATAAAAAAATATCAAAATTGGATTATCCAATAAATAGTAACTTTTTATCCCCACGCAATCAATATTTCAGGGTGAAACTGATTTCTTATTTTACGTAAAATCAACTGTTTCAAGGTGTATTCCGTCTAATAGTTAGTTCCGTCTATAGATAGTTATTCAAATCGGAGCATAGAGAATACTTTCGATTTAAAATTGAAAAAATCTTTTAGAAAATTACTATACAATAAAACGATATAATTACGAGTTTCAAGGCCGTTTACAGTATTTATTTTCCTATCTTAATTTTGAAGGAATTATCTCGAGAAATTTAAGCTGTATGTGGCTACTACTATTTTACTACGAAAATATATCGAAAATTTTAAATCGTATGCGATTTTATTTCGAAAAATAAACTAATGTTATTGTTCCATACACAGCGAATTTCGACTCTATTCGCATGCGATTTTATTCGTGTTCATTGGTCAGTACCAGTCAAGGAGTAAGGGACTCACTTTGACTTGCTCTGACGTCACTGACGTTCTTTCTGACACTTGACGGAATTAATAAAATTAAATAATTAATAATTAAATAATTGATAATATGAGAACTGCTGAACAGCATGTTTTTAATGACTGGGTGCTCAAGGTTCAAAATAGTGAGCAAAGCTATCAAAGCGCAGGGATAATATTTTGATTAAGTCGGTATTTTTCTTCCTGAACCAGTATTTGCACACGGGCAATTACAAATTATATGTTTCTCTCACTTGATGAAGAAATCATTAGCAAATAAAAATTCATTTAGGAAAGATTATTTCCAAATTAAAATGAGACCAATTTAATTTATTTGAAAGTTACACTTTTTACAGCGAAGATAATCTTGTAAAAATCGTTCGAGTAGTTCTTAAGAAATCGACGAATATATTTAGATACATTAAAAACATACCACGAAAAACGTAGAAAGCTTCTTCTTCAAATTAGATAAAAATATTATGTGACACATACTTTGCACATTAAGTCAAAGTGCAAAGATAACACTTTATGTACTTTTAACAAATTGTTGCAAAAATAAAATTTATTTACTAACGACAAGAAAAATAAATAAATACGTTTCGACATGCTTGAACTTCTTTGCACTACCATCAACCACAAAAAAGCACAAGAGCAACACATTACGTTAGTAGGTCATTTGTAAGATTTTATTAAATCCTGTCTAGACCAAGTTTGGGTTAAAAGATCAAATCCCGATTAGGTTTTTTCAACGATTGTTTCCATCAAATTATTTTCGTATAGCTAAAAAGTTTTATTTTCAAGTGCAAAGCTTGAAACGATTGTTTGTTTGAGAACAAAAGAATTAAACTCGTATCGATCTAACATTAAAATAAATGTACTGTTCATTTTCAAATGACTTTTGTTTCTAACCATTCACATAAAATTTAACTATATAGAATAATATACATTGTATAAAAATGTAGATCAACGGACAGTTTTTCGAACAAAAAAAAAACGCTACGAAATGCATACTAGCGAAACTTTCCGAGAAAATCACAACGACTTGGAAACGACAAAACAAGAAAATTGTATTTTTAGTTATCGATAATAAAAACCACACTCGGACTGCTAAAAGGAATTTAATTTCAGCATGAAATCCCATTTGAAAGATTTTATTACGTTTTTGTGATTTTTATTAGTCTTTTAGCCTCAATCAGTTTATGTATCTTACAATTATCGTTAGAATGCTTTTGTAATTTACAAAAAAAGAGCTCTTTCAAGAAAACAAATTGAGATAAATTATAAATTGAAACAAAAAAGTTAAAAACAAGAATTTTACTCGCATGTAATTTTTCATTTTTTGATTGTTTTTTGGAACTCAAGTGAATGTAAAAGAGTAATTATCTGAAAATCTATTTTATTGCCTCTTTCCGCAATAAAAAATAAAACAGTCCCATGCTCGAAATAACGATAAATTTTAAGTGAATAAAATCGTAAACACTTGAATAGTAGCCAATAAAGTTTCGTTATTTCTTCAAGGCAATGATAAATTTTTAATAAGAAAATTGCACGGGAATCAGCGAGGAAAAAGCATTTAAGCTCAGTGTAGTGCAACCATACTGCAGTTAACATATTCATGTTTTATTAAAAATATATTTTTAGGTTAACTGTCGCCACTGGCATATCTTTCTAACAATGAAATTAAATATTAAAATATCTGCAAGAAGAATTGGTAACCTTTTAAACTAGGTATTTATAATCATAACTTATAGGGATTTTTTTATTTTAAATTTAATCTGTAATCACATAACATTTTAATGTTTTTAGATATATGTAACACAAATTTGAGTAATTAATCAATGAACCCAGATTGTTTTATACATCAAAGGAGAGATGAGTTCAATAAAGTGACTAAATTTTCTTTGAACTTTTTTATTGTGAAATTTTAATGAGGCTTTTATAATAAGAATATAGAACGATTGTAAAAATATCTGTATATATAAAGAAGTTTAAGTATACTTTTTCCAAGACTAGGCATGCTTCGTTTGAATTTAAAAATGAAGATGATAGTAAAGCAACGAGAACATGGAAGATAATATGATTTCAAAGTAAAATGATGAGGGTTATTCAGATAGCTAAGGGCTTTTTATTAAACAATGTCGTTGTAAATAATTATCAGACTATAAAGCTTGAAAAACACCTGTGCAAACATACACCTGGTATTTTATTTATTTATAAAGGAAATGTTAGAGACTTAAACATTAATAAGTAAAAAAAATGTTTTACTCTTGTTATGGTTAGAATCAAAAGTAGATTATTTTGAAAAGCTTGAGAACATTCTAAGTTTAAAGAGTTGTTCTGCATTTTAAGAAGATCGTAACAGATTATTAGATAAACTTTTCTTCTTCGCGCATTTTATCTACAACTACGAGTTTGAGATATTTATAATGGTTAAAGTGTTCTGGATTTGAAGTTATTTAAGATTACCTATATGTTCTATGAATACACAAATTCCCTTTACCGTTTACATTTAATATACCTAGGTGTCGACATGATATATAAAATATAAGCATATGAGGATCAGAAATACAGACCGTTTTATTCATGAAAGAATAAAGATATTTTACATAGGAGCGTATTTTTTTCTTTATATAATGTATGTATACATGATAGAATTTGAATGTTTGTATAAAAATATGAAACATTTACTAACAGTTTATTTCAATAGTTCAATAATATAATAGGTACCTACAAATAAAAAAAATTGTTTGTCTGACAACTTTACACCTTGCAGATTTTTTTCAAATAAATAGTTTTTACTCAATATTTTCAATAAAGTTTCTCTTGATTAAAAATCACAATTGCGTTCGTTTATATAGAAATAAATATTTTCATGTTTTCATTGTATTTTTCCTCGGGTATTTTTCTTCACAATGTAAACAGTGTTACATATATGTATGACGTTACTTTTGAAACTTATATAGAACTTTTTCATTTCACATTAAAAATATTTTTGTGCATATGTGTTAAATTATATAACTAGTGTCAAGTGTAGAGGATAGTGAAAATATAAATTTAATGTTCAAATTGATTGTGTCTAGTTTTTTATTAATAAAAATAACGAATTGATTGAACCTGGTGTTATATTTTGCTGTTTTTTTTTCAATATGGTTTGTTGGTGTTTTTTATTTTTAGCTGCAGGTATTACCTATATTTGTTTATTTTAGTTCTGGTATTAGTTTTGAAAATTTTCTTTCAATTATTGAAGACGCGTACTTAATTTTATATTAGAAATACTAAAAGAATCTTCATATAATAACTCTAGATTTATTGTAAAATATCAACTCAAGTTGCAGTATTAAAAGCAGAAAGTTTTCGTTTTCAGATATTCGATATTTCAGTGTTCCTCAAACTTTTTGTGTTCAAGGTACCTACACCTATCAAATCAAGAAAATTTAGAGTTACACCAAAGAAAACAGTAATTATTATTTAATACTTCTATTTATTTATTACTAAAATCAACATACTTATTATGAAAAGATGTTTAGTGAACAATGTGAGCCATAGTTATAACTGAATTACTTAGTTTAACTGAGCACAGGCAATCAAAATTTGAAGCAATCGTTGATAAGGCTGCTTTCATCTCTTCATAGATCGTCCTCAGGCGTTCGTTTCTTTCGGTTCAATGGCATTGAGACTTGAAAATCCCAATTTGCATAAGTAAGTTCTGGCAAATGGTAATGACATTTCAACAGCACGCTTTGAAAGCAATGAATACTCATTTTACTTTTTTTTACTAATATATAAATATTATATAATATTACTTAATATATAATATAGTAAATGAATTGTAGGTAATCGGGTCGAATTTTCAAATTCAAGCTTTCACCGGAAATGTATGTTTTGAGGTCCCTTGAGCCAAAAAAAGTGATTTTTAGAAACATGTGTGTGTGTGTGTGTGTGTGTGACAGCCATATCGTACCAAAAGCTTTATCCGAATTCCACCAAACTTGGAATTTTACCTTCATATTATATCTCATTCGGCCGCGAAGCTTTTGGTAAAAATCGTTCAACGGGAAGCTCCACTTTATTCTAGGATTTTTGAGCTTTTTCATTTTTCTTTCAGAAACGGCATCAACGATCTTTAGTGCTTGGACTCATTGATGCCAACCAGTTTTATTTCAAACTTTTTCCTGAGAAAATTCAAATAAGGAATACATATAAAGGCTGTATGCATATTGCATATAGGTCTGTTTATATGAATAGTTTTAAAGTGTTTACTGTTTACATTTCTTTTAACCAACAGCGAGTTTCATAAATGAAAGTATTGTGACGCCTCGCAGCAGATATTTTTATATGCAGTCAAAAATGTGCTAGCCCTACTTCGGAAAATTTAAGTCTTAATTTCTGATCAGTTTTTAACTCCAGGTATTCTTCCTGCTCGTTTATCTTTAAGTGTCCAAGGGAAATGTAATACGAGAATGGATTTCATACCCAGTCTATAAGTTGCAGGTTACACTTAGGAAAAAATAAGAGTTCATTTTTTCTGCGGATAGCTGAAGTGTTTCACCATCAAAGCCTGCACTTTGTTTTGAAATCGGCGGCTATAATATTTGGAAACATTTCATTACTACCATTGACACCGTCGCTGATCCATAACACCAACTTAGCGGGAAAGCTTTCAATTTTGTCCGAAGACGTTAAAATATTAGAATTCATGCCTTGCATTTTTATGTTGAGCGAATATGTCCACCAGATATGCAAGTTTTACTACCCATACTTCTTAAAAAAAAAAAAAAAAAACAGAGAGGCAAAATCTAAACCCTGGGCCTCTAAAAACGTCTCATGTTTTAGCTCGTAATTTCAATGTTACACTTTTCCGAGAAAAACCATCGTACTTCTGTATGAAACAGAAGCAGCTGATGATCTACTCCCATTTCCTGACACACTGCATTGAACAGACGAGAGTCCAACCGTTGCGACTTGATGTAATTGACAATTTTAACAACTTCTTGTAGGACAGACGACAATTTATCAAATAGAGACTTCGTCATAACTGCTTCCCTGAGTAAAAAATAATGTGTATTGTTAATGTTAGAGGGTTTTCAATAGACCTGGTTACACATCCCCTAATTTTTCCCGTCATAGCTGCTGCTCTGTCTGTACAAACGCTTATGCAGTTGTGCCATTCCAAATTATAGCTACTTAAATAGGTACTGGTATATTTCTTCTCCTGTTGTATAACCAGGTAGTGGTACTTGACTTTTTTCCGCGACACACGCTTTGCGGAACACTGCTATTTCAATCATTCTACCCTTAATTTGTTATTAAAAAAAATTATTCTAGAAATATGAAAAAAAAATTCAATAATTCTCATAGTATAAAAGCTTTTTAATATATTTTATCTAAGCACAAAAAATCATGTTCATTATAACACATTTTTTAGTTGCGATTTAATTAGTTACGCAATTATTTGATTAAGTGATTATTGTTTCGAAATCATAAAATTATGTCAATATTGCTAACTGAAAAATTATATCAATTAATAAATGGAAACCAAGTCCAAAATGGAAAAAGCATCCGCTTAGTTGATAGTTAAAAAAAGCTTTTAATCGAAATTAATTGAAATGAGTAAATAGAGATAACAAATGTATAAAATAAATTAAAACTGATAAAATTCAATTGAAATGTGGTGAATGGTAAATCGACATTTGAGATAAATGTAGTAAAGTGCCTTTTGTCTTTACATGCACGGGCGTCTGTATATTTTCCAATTTTCATTGGCTAAGTTTAATAACATTACTAAAACTCTGGTGGGAAAATGCGCGGTGTATTTGAGGTCCAGCCGAAGTTTCCACACGGTCACTGGATCTGACCACATTTCAGTGCTTTCGTTCGACAATTCGCTCTGTCAGCGGCATTCCAAAGCTCCCATTTTACTTAAAAGCTCTTTTACAACCCTCCATAAAACCTCAGCCCACCAATTGCCCACACACGTGAAACAATACATGCATGCTCGTTCTAAATTAATGTATACTTGCGGATACTTCAAACGGGCGCCACGTCAAGTATTCCGCACTATTTATTTTCATTGGATTACTGATTTCGTTAGGTTTTCACAAAAACTCAGTCCTTAGCCATTTAAATAATAGAAAGCTTGTTTTCATGTCACATGAATTATATTTTATTAAACAACTTCTTACTTGATATGTATTGTTAAAGTTTAAAACCACAAACACAATTTCAAGAACTTATATGAGATTATTTACGGAATGTTTAACACATAAGGAATTGTCATTATAAAAATATCTTCGATACGCTCGTATTTATCAATAATTCATACTTTAAAATTTCATTAAAAATAAATTTATTTAAAAAGAAACAAACAATAAATGAGAAGGTAAGGGGTAAGTAATTATTTATTTATCAATGAGCGTCGCTTCCATAGAAGTAAATCGTTAATTACGTGCAAAACAAGAAAACTTTAATTATCATCTTTTTAAGTCCGTATAAAACGTTATGCTTTAAGCATGAAGAAAGTTTAAATCTCTCTTAAGAAAACCATACAACATCGTCAGCATAAAATATTTTCAGTAATGAAACGTTCAACTAACCAAGTGTTGAAGTGTTGCGGTAAAAAGTTTCCATAAAAGTTCAAGGCTAATGTTATGTGCCCTAAAACATAACTCACAATAGAACCGAAAAAGCTACGAGTCATGCAAAATACTATACTAAATTTTTCTTTTGTTTTGTAGTTTGTTAGTAACAAGTTTTATGGCCTTAAGATTCCATTAAACTATTTTTAGTTGATCGCAAATACTTCTGGTTAGGATATAATGTATTCTTCAATAGGAACTCGGAAGAAAACTTCCTAATACGAAACGTAGTAAGTTTGGTAGTTGTCTAATTCCAACAAACTCCCATCCTTTCTCTTAAATCTAAATTTTAAACGTTTATAATTGGAGTCCTATGGTCTTCTGCGTCTTATCATACTACCATCCGGACGCTTACAATTTCAGTATTAAAATTATATTATAATATAGGTATAGCGGAGTAATATTAAATTCGGTGCAGACTTTCCTTCTATTATGTGCGCATCCTATTGTTTCAGATAAACCATTATTGTTAAAATGGTTGCTTCGAGATTCTCTTGCTCACACCTTAGGCTAATTTTACTATCGTCGCCTCAAATCCTTGTGTTAGTGTATGTGTGTGTTGCAAATGCCACGTGCAAGGCTAACATTTATTATATATGAAAGCAATAACTTTCATTATGTTCTGATTCATTGAATTTAAACAAATAAATGCTTCACTATTATCCTTTTATTATATCCCTATTTACATTTTCACATAAAACTTCGGTTTCTTAATTTAAAAAATTATTTTTTGTTTGAATTAAATTTTTATAGCCGAAATGTTTATTGGTAATTGTAATAACTTTTTATAATATGGTTGATCTTGAAATCTATTGACTCTGTAAGGTTCCCTTAGAATATTTAATTTTTAGTATTTTTACTATATTTGATTAAAAAATTCATTAGTGCTTTATCTTTATTCTTTAATTATTTAGTAAATAAATCTGCACAAATATTTTGGAGTTAAAAAATAAAATCTTTTTTTTATAAAACAATAGTGTGATTGACTGACTTATACCTACTCTGGAGGCTATACAATACAAATAAGTAAGAACTGTTTGGTATTCCATCCCCAAGAACCCCAAAAAGGAGTTATAAAATTAAAATGTTTGAAATATTTCATTTAAAATAAAAACTTGCGCAAAATCAAGACATTGCAATTATGAACACATTTTTATTATTTTGAAACAGGGTTAAATTATATCGCGGTGTTGAATGTCCCAGTCCTCATATTAAGAGACCTTTTACATTATTCGGTAATGCCACTTATTATGTAGAAAGGCAAAGCGTCTTTCCACTGAATATCACAAAGTAGATACCGAAGTGATCGATTGATCTAATCACTAATGGATTGCTGACGATGAGTATTGAACTCAACTCGACGAATTGCAGAAGAAATCATTTGCTTTGCAATTTCTACAAATTATGCAATTTGTCGTCACTTGCAAAGTTGGTACACCTCAGTTTAGTAAAGCATTTTTTTTAAAATGCCTAAAATAAGAGAGCTGAATTTTTTAAAGATTTGCAAAAATTACTGCAGCATTAGTTTTAATGGTTTACATACCAAAGGCTATAATATAGGCGTCGTTACATTTTTATAAATAAATTTTCCGGAGTATTCCTTTTTTGTAACAAGGTAATTAAGGGGTGGTTCTTCTTCATAAACAGAGTATTGTTTATAACACAAATCTGTATTTTTTGGTACCAAAGGATACGGGAACGAAGTCACCGTTTGTGGCTTTAAAAAATGTAAAGTATTCTTATAAGAAGGCCGATTGCAGTAAGTGGGTATCAGCTAGTCACTATCTAAAACAGTTATTTTATTGCAGTTTATGATAACATTATATTTCTAACTTATTTTCTAGTAGGTAAGTGAAGTAAAGGTCCATAGAAAAAGAAAAAAAAATCAAATTAAACAAAAAATTTTGATGTTTATGCTAAGTACCAAAATCGATACTTTTTACTTTAGAATGCTTATTTTTATTTATCTTTTCTCTATTTTCACTTTAAACTCTTTACACTTTACATCACTACATGGCTTCCAGTTGTGCTCTTCCAATATTAGATACTATAAAGTAACTAATTAAGATGTTTAATTTTTAAAATTGGTGAATGCATTAGTGTACATACATAAGAAGTAAACTTTCTTCTGATTATAAACCACTAACAAATGGACTAGACTTCGTTCAGGTTTATTAAAGTAGTCAGAATGACGTATTTCTATGGATTTAATTATCAAGTTATCTAGTATACAATTTTCTATTAAAAATGTTATATACTGTAATCATTTACATATAGGTACTTGAGAAGGTCATAGTCTTTCTAATGAATTTTATTATTTAAAACTCTAAAAAAGATAATAATATGTTTGTTGAAGTTTGTAATATTTTTCAACACCAATAGAGACGCTTTTAACCTGATTGATAGGCACACACACACGGATAGAGTGTAGATTTTTTTAAACAAAAATGAGGCCGTCCATATCAAAGGTGGACATATGATTTTTTTTTTGAAATCGGTATAACGAGTGAATTATATAATAATTATTGTTCTGAATTGAAAGGATCAATCGATTTGCATCAAATAGGAGAAGAAGTAAGTTTTGTGATGACATCTTGATGTAAATAGATTGATTCTTTCAATTCAGAACAATAATTATTGTTATATAATTCAATCGTTATCCCGATTTCAAAAAAATATCATATATCCACATTTGAAATGGACGGCCCAAATTGATAAAGATTTATAAGAATAGGAAGAAAACGTTAAGAAAAATTCCGTAGAAGCATTTTTCTTATAGTCTAAGATCCGAACCTACCTCGACCTTCACCGAGATGATAATAGAATGAAACCTATTTTATCATGAATTTAGTATATTAAGAAATATATTAAACATGGGTTGGCTAAAAACACCCGGGCAGACTATTTTTAATAAAATACCTATTGCAAAATTAAGATAATAGAAAAAATGTTATATCATCATAAGCGCTGTTTTATTGCGAACACGTTGATATAGGTTTGTCTGCAAAAAATCAAATGCAGAAATAAATTTTAATTCGCGTGGAAATGTGTGACAGAGAGATCCGAGGTAAGTATAATGTGTAATAATAAAAGACACAACATCGCATTCGCCTGTAATGTGTAAATTTTTTTCTATATGTTGCAATATTTTATTATAGTTATTTTTTTTTAAAAATTATTTAAAATAGTCTGCCCCGGATTTTTTTAGCCAACCCATGTTTAATATATTTCCTAATATACTAAATTCATGATAAAATAGGTTTCATTCTATTATCATCTCGGTGAAGGTCGAGGTAGGTTTGGATCTTCTACTATTATATAATATCCTTTTTGTAGATTTTGGTGTTTAAAATAAACAGATTAAGTATAAAACAGATACTTAAGTAGGTATAATTATAACTGAGTCGTTATTTTATTTTTGAAGTAGAACACGAATCTCTCCAATTTAAAAAAAGATGATTTTATTTTAATAAACTTCACCAACAAGAAGATACCCATTCTGCTCATAACAAAAAAAAATGGATAAATTGTATCTTACGCTAACACAGCCAAATTTTTAGGAATAAATCTGGATGCCAAGTTGAAGGGTAATGACCATGTAAAAAAGATACAAGACGAACTCAATATTAGATACAGAAAACTCTACTGGCTTCTTGGGCGCGAATCAGAACTGACAGTTGAGAACAAACTGTTGATATATTATACAAACAGATGCTGAACCCTGTATGGGCGTATGGAATCCAATTATAGGGCTGTACCAAAAAATGAAACATGAAAATGGTTCAAAACTTCCAGAAGAAAGAACTGCAAGGAATTGTAAATACCCCTTGGTATATACGTAACCGGGATCTGCACCGTGACCATATTCCATCAAGCATAATCAAAAGCTTCACAGTAATATGAATTCCGAAATGGAAGACGTCCTTGATGCCATAGTTCGACGAATTTAACGAATGCAGCTTCAGGATTTGAGGGATAAATGATAAACGATCGTGTTTCGGAAGGTAGTTTTAGTAGGTAAGAAACCTACACTACCACACCACGAGGCACGGGTCTTGTGGTTTGTTTTGGGGATTTCCACCTTCAAGGGCAAAAAAAAAAATAATTCCTACATACATAGTTTTGATATAAGCTTCTATAGTAAGAAACGATTTTTAAAAATGCTCTTTCAAAATTTCATCCTCTTTCTAATATAAAACGCAAGAAATGTACTAATTAAAATACCAAATCCAATATGTACATAATCACCTCTCATATAATATAGGAATACCAATTGCAACACTAATTTGTTTGAGAGATCAGGGTAATATGTTACTACAATATTTACAAAGATTCATTAAATTGTTCTATGTGTGTTTTCAATAAATGTTAAATTGTGAAAAAAAAGTTTCCTTCTAGTGTATACGAGTAGGTTCAAACAATAAAAAAACTAATGTAGGTACTGGTTAGAGAGTGTGAAATTATCTAAATAATAACTATACATTTTTCTATTTTAGGAGCAAATTTTTTTCACAAATTCATCCGTCATAACTTTTCAAGTTTTAGTAGTTTTTCATGTTTTCATTGAAATAATTTTACACATACATCGCATGAGCGTTAAGTATGAGAGTAAGAACTAAGGTCAATCGATCTTTTTGACAACGTAATCTGTCACCTTCAGCTCTCAGTTAGTGCAAAAAATAAATAAAAATAAACTTACTAAAATTAGAATCCTTTTTTTCACCGACAATATATATTTTTTATCTTGGCTACGTCCATAATTTATTTCGCGATTATATCTAAACCAATATATCAGCTTCACGAACGAAAACCAAACTTTCAATTTTTACATGATGCATATTTAAGCTGAGAACATGTACAATATGTATATGTTGTGTACCTTGAGAGATTTCAACGTTTATTATAAATAATTGATAAAGGTTGGTGTAGTACTAAAAGTAAACGATTGCCCTATCTTTACTTTTGTGCAATTTAAGAAGTAAATATTTAAATTAATTATGAATTGTTAATGTTAGGGAAACGTAAACGTGAAAACAGGAAAAATATGTTGATTGCTGGCAACGAAAAGCTCTATCAAAGTCACTTTATATATTAGGTATAATATATTTTTAATATGATATCTTATTTAATAAATAATATATACAAATTCATGAAAAAGATTTGATTCGATGTTTTCAAAAATAATTAAGATAATTTTTACTTAAAATGTTTCAAATAAGTTCACTTAAAATTAATTAATCTACATCAATCATTATATGTCTAAGTTACTTTATAATTTTTTTTTGTGTAGACAAATCGATCATTAATTTTTTTATAATATTGATGATAATGCTTGACAAATTTATTTTCATAAATGACAAATATTTAATTTATTTACGTTATTTTTTTACAAACGACAGTCTTTGGTAATTAATTAATAACTCATACTTTCAAAAGCATACTAAAAATATATTTTAAGACATAGAACAAGATGTTTACCCACAAGAATTTCAACTAAACGCTAAATTGAGTCAGAGACTGAAAGATATGAAACCAAAACTATTTTCGGTATTTGAACTAGATAATTTATTTCCATTACATTCGATAAATTATTAGATTGGTGTGGAGAGAATGTTGACTTTTTAACTCTTTACTCATCTATGGTTTCTCTTAAAACTTTATCGAGACTTCGCATGAGATTTATGAGCCAGTCATAATAATGTATTAAATTTTGTCGAGAATAATAAGTTGTAAGAAAATATGAAAACTTTCATGGCATTTGCTTGCATAAAAAATGACTTTGTTAAGTTGTTTGGCATTTTTTGAAAATTTCTTCTTATAATTTTAAGCTTGTAAATCATGTAGTTTTCGAAATACCATTCTATTTTTATATATTTTACACATAATTCTAAAAATAATTTTTTATAATCATAAAATGAACGTGTAAATTAAACAGTAGATATGAGGTCAAAGTATTTAACATAAATCTAAAAGAATATATTAAATCGATAAAATAAAAGGCAACACAGTATTGTAATTACTCCATTAATATTCCAACAGTTTAATTCCATATTTTTTCAATAAAATTAAATCGACTAAAATTTCAATTATATCTGAAACAATTAAAATGTTCCATGTTTTATGACTGAGCTCTACTTTTTGTATATAAGATTTTATTTCATAAAACAAATAGAAATAACAGAAGATTTAATAGTTGAAGGAAACTTTATTATTTGCGGAAGAATTCAATTGTATGCGATTCACAAGAATAAAGTATAGGAATTTTCTTTGTAATACTTATTTCTTATCTTTTTTTATGCTTTCAAAAAGTTCAGTGTACATATTATAAAAATAATTTTTGTTAAAGATTTTTTTACACTAAAAAATCTCTTTTTTAAAATCACGATGCACATGCTTATAATTATAAATGTTAATGTTTATATTATTTTCTCGTTTTATTTTCAATATTAAAAAGGTAAACAGTTTGGAAACGTATTTTTAATGTTTTCCAATTAAAAGTTTGTGTTTTCATTGTGGCGTAATGTAGCACGCTATGCAAATTATTGTCAAGTTAAATCGGCCTCTGTTAGAAAATAGGGCAGTATTATCTTTACTTGATCAGCTAAGGTCTCTTTTACCCTGGATTATCCTTTTGGGATTTAGTCAGTGAATTACCACGTTACTTAATAAAATAATATTTCCTAACTTTAAATTGTCCTCTTGCTTTTGTGATTGAAACGTAAAATTAATAAAACTTTCTGGTTAAATAAACTTTTTAAGCCATTGTACCTGAAATTAGAAATTTTATGGGTTAATTTGTTTTGATTCCAAAATCTAAATATTCTCTTTACGGTTTAACTTAGGTTTAAAATGGGAAGTTTCGATCAATTAAAATTTATTACAAAAAAAAAAAAAATAAATAAATAGATTTATTTTGTACATATTCATTATTAATTTATAATTTAAATGTTCATGGGATTGTGGATGAATATAGTATACATACTCGCATACGTAAATGTTTAATGATTTTTATTAAATCTTCATATAACGTTTCATCCTTTTCAGGACTTTTTCAAGTATTGTAGCATAAAAAAATAATATAAATAAAGATACATACATCATAATCGAGGTAACTAATTACGCTTCACGATTATTGTCCTTTTTGTATTTTTATGATGTACCTACGTATCTTGATTAATATTATTTTTTATGTTGCAGTATTTGAAAAAGTCCTAAAGAGACGAAAAATTGTATGAAAACTTAATAAAAAATCATTAAATATTAACAAACTATATTCATTTACAATCCTATGAACATTTAAATTATAAATAAATAGACTAGGTTATAAAATTATAATACCCTTTAATTAGACATTACCAAATATATAAACCAACAAAAAAAAAATTTAAATAAAAATCTTTAATTCAAGATAATTATCTGTCGTTATAAGGCAAAACTTGCCTTTACCTGAAACATAAGAATTATTCTGTTTGCTTTTATCGTGAAAAAAATTGATATTAGTTGGCACCATAAGTTCCTATCCTTTAAAATTTTAATAAACATTACTTAGCTAGAAAAAAAATATTTATTCAAACATCAAATTTTTTTCGTAGCCAATTCGGAAAAGTAATTGTAAAGATTTCTTTTTATTGGTGTTTTAAGTCGCTTTAACATCTAAGGTCACATCACGACTGTCTAAACACAGAGAATTTCTGTTGGTCAATTATATCTTGGTCTAGGATTCATGGAGGTTCGAACCTAAAACCACTTGACGCATGAAGCGGCGAGAGCAATGGCTCTAACCACAGCACCAATAGGTGGTAATTGCAAAGATTATTTATACATAAAATCTTGCTTTTGTGTACCTATATTAAGTTTTTTTTTGCTGTAAAAGGCCTCAATGTAATATCAAGAAATATATTCTTTATATATGTGAGACGTTTCGTCAGCATATTGTGATTTTCTCAGCTACTTAATTTTGATTGTTACAATTTTATAGCAAAAATAAGTTGCTGGGAAAGCCACAAGATGTTAGCAAAACGCCCAACAAGCTTTAAATAAAAAAAAATCAAGTTATCATATAACGTCCTTTCCCAGCAAAAAACCTTAACATTATCTTCAGTATCGCCAGTTTATACCCATCAGGCTTACTCATCAATTGTGATGAAGGTTTAATATGGATTTAATATTGAAAATAAAGGTGGTTAGGTTTAATTGAATCAGCGGATTACAAATATAGATTTAATATACACTAACGTCCTTCCATAGTGGTCAAATGTCATGTCGAAAAAAAACTTGATTTTTCCAATAGTTCTCCAGAGAAAATTATAACTTTTGGAATATTGCTTTGATGTAACAGCCAAGGATATTTGTTATAATATCATATATTCAAATAAAATTATTAACAGCTACAAGCTTAAACGCCCAGCGTAACAAAGGTTAATTTTGTTTTCGATAAGATAACACCCACTTTACACAATATTGATAAACTGAACTAAATGGACATTTCAATCAATAACTTTGTTTTACTTAAATTTAACTTCTGAACGATTTATACTCTAAAATTTGGTTGGTAGTCAAAATGTTTTATGCTTACATTTTTAAGAGTTACTTTTGAAATTCCGGCTTTTCAAACTATGTTACATATATCAATAAAATGACCCAATGGTAATGTAAGCTCGATGGTATTTAACCACAAGCCTTAATGATTTGCATTTTAAAAGTCAGATTAAAATATTATAAAAATCTCACAAAAATGAAATGTACTCATTTGAAGGCCTTCTAATTAACAAATGACAGCTTTGTAGCACCAGCTCAACCCACATTAGTGGTTAATGCTTTCGAATCTTTTTGTATATATGTATATAAAGAAAGCATTAGATTGGACCACATGAACAACCATTGACTAGATACGGGATAAGCAGCCAGTTATTTTATTGTTCTACTGTAAATTACGTTTAAAGCTTTACAAGCTTAGTAAAAATACGATGTTAGGAATAAGAATTAAATACTGTTACAGCGAGAATGTAAGCTTCTTAAAAAGAATTGTGCAGCCAAGTAAATGTAGCGCTAAATTGAGCTAAAGCATAGCATTTTTTAGTTAACGGATGAACAAATCAAACAAATTTTTCTGTTATTTTGCCAATAATCTTGGTTCTTAACTAATTAAAAAATCACTCTTCAACTCGTAGTTAATGTGTTAGGTTTTTCAAGAATACATAAAAATTTATATCTATCTCATAAAACGTAATAAATATCTACTCGGTTTTTAATACATACAAAAATGTGTTACATTTTTCATATGATTTAAAAACGTTTTTCCACTGGTTAAATTAAATAAATGACTCATTTACGCTTCTTTTGTACACCATAATTCTAATGAATTTCATAAGTATTTCTTTTGCCTGAGCACCATTTAATAAATGTTATGTTTTTATTTTAAATGCAATCAAAATTTTCATAGACAAAAGTTAATAGCGAGAGCATTACATTCTAGTATTGTTCTTTTTACCATCTCAGGAAGCGAAACATTAAACAAGATGAAAATCTATTTATTATGTAAAGCATTTCTTTCATTTACTTAAAAACGCTTTCCAAGATATACGTTCTATTAAAATCTGCTTTTAAATTAATTTTCTTCTATGGAATTTGAAAGTTTAAAATAATGTTTTGTTTTAAAATTCTTTTCTATTTAAAATGATCCTTTTTTTCATAACTTGTTTGTATGAATTTATTCATCCTATACCGTTAATGTTAGCCTATAGAAACTTTGCTTATTACAATAAACGCAGTCACAGTTATAGTACTTTTATATATCTACGGTATAATTAAATGTTGTCTAACTTTGACTTGAATTCCAAATTCTAAATTTATTTTCCGTTCATTATACGTTTTAAATCTGAATCCTTTACCAAAGCTCATTTGTTATGTCGGAACAGTGACTAAAAATCCTTTTATTCGTTGATAAAGGTCTTTGGCTTTTATTTCGCATCAAAATGTAAAACTTGTCGCTAACTAATGCTATTTCATTTATATAGTTTTGTTACGTCGCTATTATGAAATACGTTTATTATATTCAGATTAAAAAGATCAAGTTTCAATAAACTTTTAATGAATTTCTAATTATTTTTATTGCTTTAATTAAAACAGAAATATCACATAGTATTTTATTTGAATACATCTAAATTGTTATTGTTTAAAATTAATGATATCATTTAGGATTAACAAGTGTAAAATATAAATAGCAGAGAACATTTTCTTGACTACTGTTGTTGTCTGACAAATAGTGAATAGTGTAAATTATGTATTTAAACATTTAGATGCAGCATTCATATTCTTTATATATTAAATAATAGCTAAAGCTTGCGATTATATTCTCCAGTGTCTTTCAGTTCGGATATAGTCGACGTCTGGCGGTAATCAGCCGTCAAGTTGGAGTTCTCTTCTAATGCTTTAAGTTAGCATAATTCATGAAAATACCGTGCATATCAGATTGAATTTATACGTACATAAATTTCGTTGGTTGGCTATTCTCTTCACTTTATCATGCTCAACAGTCCGGCAATCGTACAAATGTTTACGCCGCAACTAAATTTGGATCCTCCTAGAACCCAACACAATGCAGAATGCTTTGTGGTTAACTCAACGCTAGGTGAACGCGTTTTATCTGGTAGAACTATCATAGACCAAAGGAATATTTCATCTTAATCGCACGCCAAATTCCCTTTAAATTCCACTGCTTGTATTTTTAAGCTCAAAGACGTAAGGTTGAAAATAATGATTCAACCATCATAATAATGATGCAGCGATAATTATTTGTGTTCTAAGTTATTTAATTATGTCTTTTGAGTAGTTTTATGAGAACTCCCAGCAGAATGCTTTCTTAAAAACATCTTTAAACAACTAAAGTGATTCAAATAGGTATTAAAAGTTTCAATGCTATTGAGATCTTATCTTCTGCTGTTAGTTAAGTCACATTTAAAAAACATAATTATGTATATAGGGTGTCCTAGTTCTTTTTTTAGCCAGCTAAATTATCATTGAGAAATATTTTTACCTTATAAACTAGGGGTGTTATTATCAAAATATAGTCGTCAAATTCAGTAGATATAAGCTTTTTATTTAAAAGACGAACTTTTGATTTGAAATTTAAACTACAGTAGAATCTTTTTATAGTGACCAACCGCTTAGTATGACGGCACTACAGTTAAAAGTTTGGTTTTTCATATAAAATCTTTTATATGTTCGTAAACAATGATACTGCTTATTGTGATATTTCACTTATTATATTAATTATTATTATAATTATTTAAAAAATTGTAGTTTTTACGACTTGATACACCTTCCCCCGCGATGACGTTTAGTGGTTGGCTAGTTTTTGTTTTGATTCTAAGTTAAACGTTATTAGTTTAAGGCTAAGCATTATTAGTGATTTATGTATAAAATGATATCCGTAAAGCATTTAATATTGAAGAGAAAATAGTATACAGACTAAAAAACAATATCAATCAATGGTATTTAAAAACATAAACCAGATTATGGTATTGCTCAATTCAATGGTTTTAAAACGAAAGAAGCTTCGAGGATCACGACAGGAAAATTTTTATCAAGAATTTATTCGATGGGTTAAAATTATGGTAAATAAAAGCATAACTATCAGCGGCCTTATGCTAGAAAAAAATCCAAAGGATAACATTTTTTGCTTCACCCTTAGCTATCTTTAACTTCAGATGTTTTGCAATTCAATGAATTGAATTCTTTATGTCATTTCATGTTTATTTTTTAATAGATACACACATATTATCGTTTTTTTTTCTATTAAGGTAAATACCGAACAACACTGAAAAGTTTTTTTATTTTCTAAAAAATATGTTTTCTAGTCCGTTAGTACCTATATGATGTGTTTGATACTTCCGTTTCATGCCATTATAATCAAATTTTATAATGTTTGCAGTGTGTTAAAACTTGTTTAACTTTAATTTTTACTTTGAAAACTATGTCCAACTCAAAATTTTTAAACCCCGATTGAGCCTTGTAGAGCCTGATTCTTTTAATGTGGTCATTTGCTACTTTGATTTAAAACCTTGTTCAACCTAACTACGCTGAAAACAAACGTAAGTAGGCTTACAGGCTGAAACACGGTTTATTTCCCTACATCTTAAAATTAATTTCAACCTGTCACGCCCTGACTTCAGGCTATCTAGGTTGAAATGAACTTTAAGATGTACCGTGCAGCTCCGTATAATGTAGCATGGTACACTATTCGAATTTGAGGCATTTTGACGGTTGCAGAACGAGATTAAATAATATACCATGGTACACTAATCGGGTGATCCAAACCGAGTATTGTACCAGTGGTGCACTAATCGGGATTCGAGATTCCGAATAGTATATCAGCTACACTTATCAAATAAAAAAAAAGGCTAAATAGTTTTAAATGAGATATAAAAGAGCTGTTGCTTAAAAGTTATTAAGAAAAATGGATTTATGTAAAAAGTTTCAAAATCAAAATAGTATCTGTCTAATACTAGGTAATGTTATCGTACATTGAAAATTAAGTGGAAAAAAATTAAATTTTCAAACAAGAAAATAATAAAAATTTATTAATCGGGGTTCGTAACGCTTTTTTAAACCTTAAAAGGTTTAAGAAAGAAGGTCGAAAACAAATGCACCGATAACTAGGTATCTATTTCAATAAAAAAAAGTTGAAGTAAAAAAAATATTTTTGTTAAACTAATTTTTTTTTACCACTTTTGAAAGTTTCAGAATGTGATAAACTAATTAGTGTACCGATTAGTGTACCAGTGGTACATTATAAAATCCGGTACATTATACGGATTTGTACAGTAAGTAAATACACCCTGTTTTAGCCTAGTAGCATCTACTAACGTTTTTTTTGAGCGTAGTTAGGTTGTGGAAGGTTTTAAAACGATATGGCAAATAACCACATCAAAAGAATCAGACTCCTCAAGGCTTAATCGGGGTTTTTAAAATTTTGACTCGGGTGGGTAATAATGAATTCATCTATAATAAACATCATCATTACTTTTTATGTGGGGGAACCCGTAAGATACTGTAAAGGTTTTAATACTAAAGTGGGTAAAAAGAAAGCTACAAAATTTCAATGAATGAAAACATCATAAAATTAATGACGATATATACCTATATAATATACTTTGAAACAATACATCAAAGTTGATTTTTCTTCGTAAAAGAATTTTTAAGTCGTAAAAGATTTAATTTTGATTTTTTGATTAAATAAAATTGATTTTAAACATCAAAACAAATAATTGAACTAATTGATTTTAAATTTTATCCTTGCAAATATCCGACAATCTTGTAAACGCCACAAACGACTTTATTTTACTTTCATATTAAACTTTGTAAACCTATTAAACATAAAACGATCAACAAACTGCTTCCCTGTTCAAGTAATGAGGAAACTTTTAACTTCAATTTTTATCCACACTCATACTAGTTAAACTTGACACCATTCAACAGTAAATTTCTTGTTTTATATTTCAATCACTAAAGTAATACCATCAAATTGAATATGTAACCCTCATGAAATATCATTTTCCTTTAAAAGTATTATATTTTAAAGTTTGAATTTTCTATTTATAGACTTAAAGAACCTTTTTGTTTAACATTAACAAATATGTGGGTTGAAATATAATTTGAATTTGTAAAAATTTACAGTATTTACGATTTAATATAAAATAAAAAAGTATAACAGTGAATACCCAGAAATAATCAGATACTTTGTCTTTGAAAGCTTCGTTTGAGGTTTTATACAAAAATATGATAGCCCATGACAAATTTTCATTTTATGCAATAGCTTTTGATCTCATCACATTTTAGACTTTATGTTGTTGACATAAAAAAAAAATACATTTCCGTTGACACATTTCGATTGATTGCAAAAAATCGTAAAAAAAGATCATAAAACTAGCGCGATTCGTTGCATCTTGACAGACCAACGACATAAAAAAAATGTCAATGTTTTAATTGAACAAAATTTCACTATTGAAATTGTTTACAATATGTATATACATATATAAAGAATATCTAAGCTGCTCTTTTACATTGAACCGAATAAATCAAATATATTTGCATAAAATAATTTATGAGATGGAATTTTTTATTTCAAATAAAATGCTTATAAGTACGTTTTGGAGGAAAGATTTATTAGAGGGAAATAAAACTTATTATTATCTTTGACGAAAGAATATTTTCATTTATTGTTGGGACTGTATAAAATATGGTTGATTTAATTCAACTAAACGAATGTAAAACTAAACGATCAATCAGATTGTATCATAATATCAATGTATTTTATTTTTCTACTATGTAAAGATTCTTTCATTTCTCCATATTGTGCTTACTTACCGATTAGTTTCACGGTTCGTAAAATCTGTAACAAAAAATAAAATAAATCTTATTTATTCTGTTATAATATTCGAGATATGTTTTCAATATATTATGCTTAAATTAAATGGTCAAATAGCAGCAAAGAAGCGTTTAATTTTGTTCGTTAAAATGAAGGGTAGTAGAAAGTAGGGCAAAGTGTAGGTAAGTTTGTTTAGTTAAATGTTATTCTTCAAGGAAATAATAAAGCAGCATTTCTTATACAAGAGTATAACCACCTAAATACTTTAGCATGTCTAACATAGCAAATAACAAGTCGCTAGTCAAACAAATTTCCTCTTTTCCCTTAACTTGTTCACTTACACTACTACTTTTGCAATGTACATGGATGTATACACATACGTGTATACTCATTTTGGAGTATACTCTATGTGTGTAATTACAAGTTGAGAATGGTGTTGTATTAACCTGAAGTGGTAGCGTTTGTACTCTGTATATTGTTAGTGGCATAATTTACTTTTCGCCTTCTTCCTTCAACTTAAGTCTCACCAAACTTGCCAAAACGTTCTTAAATTTTCCTATTTTCTCTAAGTACTGATATATTTAATTAAGTTCATTTCAAACGTTATTTAACTGTTTGAAAAACAAATTACTTTTAATATTGTATATAATATTGTTTATTAAATGATTTTTGATATAAAAGATGTTCTTGATAAGTAGGTACAAACATTAAAGAACCAGGAAATCTACATTATATTTCTTACCAAAAAGTTTTTGTATTCCATTCGGCTTTGGTTTGGAAAAATAACGATTCTTATGATATTTTGCGGTAAGCTATTATTTTAAACATTTCACAGTGTTTGAAAAAAACTAATAAAGAATTTTTAATTTCAGCATTAAAAAAAACATAAAAATTTTCTGAAAACTTAATTATTTGATTTGGCAAAAAAAAGCTTTTAGTAAGTAGAAAAAAATCTAATTATATTTTAATGGTTTTTTATCATTTGTCCAGTTATGATATGAATTTTATCATCTATAAACTAGAGAGATCAAAAAGATTCAAAGATATACATTATTTGTCTTATTTTTAAATTTTTTAAGGATTTAAGGATACAAGCATTAAAAAACAAGGGTAAAGCATGGTGTGAAATCTCATTTTTCTATTGGTTTTGTGGCCATATTTCCTTCAGATTTTAATCAGAGAAACTTTTTATCTCATTTGATTTGTTAAGTTTTTTCAATTGTAAAATTACTAAAATGTTTAAGTAAGTTAAGAATTCCTTTTTGAGCTTGGAAGGCCAAAACCAAGGCCTCGCGCTAGAGAAATGCTCCGGAGCAGAGATAATCCAAGAAAGTCATTCACGTGCTCCAAGAAGGGAACTGATGACGTATTGTTACTCGGCAAAAAGGTCATAAGGCTGCTAAAAAGCCTCTATACGGGCCTTACTGTACCTTAAATTATCTTCTCTGCTGGAAAGCGGTAGAAATGGTGGAACACATTTTGTGCTCATTCGAGGCAGCTTTGAAAAGAAGACTACAGAATTTCAGAAAGACGGGCATGACACCTGGCGAGGAGCAATAGTAGCCCTTAGGCAAGTGCTGGTTTTCTTTCAAAAGCCTAATGCTCCCCTTGTTAAAACATCGTGTCATACAATAGATTATATTGGTTGCGGTGATAAAGGGAAGGAAAATCTTGAGACCCATACAGCATACAAAATCAAGATAATAGCCCAGTCAAAATCCATATCCATATAAATATATAAAAACGTTTTGTAACTCTGTCTGTCCGTCTTTCTGAGTATCACGCTTAAACCGCTGAATAGATTTAATTGAAATTTGGTATGAAGATAGTTTGTAATCCAAGGATTATAATAGGATACATTTTATCACAAAATAATTCTTAAAAAGGATAAAACATCTAAATATTTGTTGTAAACGCTCTGTCTTTGTCTGTGTAGTAGTTACGTGAGTAGCGTTGTTTTTGTTTGCGCAATGATTGCGTAGTTAGTGTCATTTTATGACTTATTACACAGCATAAACCGTTCAGATCGACATTTTAGTTTAAAATCGCTTCATGTCATAATTTGACGTTTAGAGTTATCATATTCATCTTTATCTTATTCTACATTTTCGAAATATTTAATAACCATTAAAAATAATAAAGCGATCTTAAGATTTTCACTGTAACGACGAAAATTGTTTCTATTAATGAGGGCATACTTAGTTGATGATTTGCATGTACATATTTAGCTTGGATCTTTGTTATTTTATCGTCGTTTGAGAGAACTAGAGCCCGGTGGTGCAGGCCGCGACGAAAGTTTTGGGGGCAGAATCCCCAAATTAAATTTAAATCCATCATGATTTTTTAAACATTCACAGGTCACCAGAAATTTTTCCGTTTTTGAAAGTAAAATAAATAAATTAAATAATTTATCAAAAATAATTACTTTTAGAATTCTCTCGAATGTTGACTTTAATTTACTCCTTTGTTATTTTATATCGTTCTGGATATAAAATAACTGGAAATGGTAACAACGTGATTTCTTATTGCCGATATGCCTAGCAAGCGTTAATCTAATTTATCGCGTAATTCTGCCGGTGCTCGAGCTAAAAAATTAGCTCAAGCTCAAGAAACTGAGGAACAGACTCGAACCCGACAGATTTTAGACGCCGAGCGTCATGCAAATCAAAGGGCTGCTGAGACAGCACAGGCTGAAGCCCGTCGAGTTTTAGATACTCAGCGTCAGGCATCTATGAGAGCTGCGGAGACTTTTCAGTAGACTCAGGCTCGCCAAGCTTTGAATGCCGAGCGCCACGCAATCCATAGGTCTAGGGAAACTTTAACAGCCACTCAAACCCGTCGGGTTTCAGATGCCGAACGGCATACGTCATTGATATCTGCAGAGACGCCTGAAGAATCTCAGAGACGACGTGCTACAAATGCTGAACGGCAGTCGGAAAGGAGACATGCGCTGGCAATCAGAACATGGCAAGCGTTTCACCATGCTGCTTTTGCTTATGATTCTTTACTTGACAATATTAACCATGAATTGATTCTCTCACTAAGGTGGAAAGAAGAAGCTCTGAGTATGTGTTGTTCTGCTGGAAAAGTTTTAGTTCCAACACTTGGTGAACCAGAAGAACCACTTAAATCCTTATTTTTATTAGATAGTTAGGAATCCTCTCATTTTTCAAACAATATTAGAAAATATAATTTCTGCTTTCAAGTGACGTTGTTCGGTGTGGATAAGGAGGTAGATATGCCTGGGTTTTCCCCATCTTTTACAAACCAAGGTCAAATTTATTATAGAATTGGTTCTTTGCTTCCTACAAATCATGAACAGCCTTTTTCACGGAGCAAAATATTGACATGATTTTTTGCATTAGGGTAGTTAAAAGGTCAGAGAATAATATAGATTATTTCTTATGTTAGAATAATGCACGGTTCTCAAAAGATAACATAACAATTGTACTTATCCTGCAGAAATCGTGTTTTTAAAAAAGCTTTCCTTAAATTCCGTGAAATAGCGTTTTACTACAGTTACTCCAAAAAAGTTTAAATAAAAATGACAATTTCCTGCAAAATATTATTTTTAATTTAACATCCGATAACATCGATAAATTAATAATGAAAACTTTTGAAACATTGAAACTTCTTTCATTGTTAATTTTCGAATGTCTATAATATTTAGAAATAAGCGTGTTAATTATATTTAAACAGTCAACAATTACTTCACTAACTCAATTTTTTTAATTATTGAGTAATTTGAACTTGGCGAAAAACTCAGTTAAATATATAATAGAATCAACATTTTCGAATTGTATTGCTATACTTAAGGACCACAAGTGTAGGTATTTTATAATATTCATAAAAACGTATAGAACCTATAAGATAGCTATTCTACATAGCTATAAGTAGTTTATCGGATTTTCATGAACTTTTTAAGAATCAAAGATCTCAAAATATCTAACTAGGTATCTATCTTTTTTTGTTAAAGTAGGTGAATTTCTTATTTTGCGATGAAGGTTTCTATTATTCAATCAGATTAATTTAGATACGCTCAGCGAAGCGGGCGGGGATCAGCTAGTCAACAATAAATTCGCAAAACATGATGTATCTCTGATTTTTTATTATGTTGTTTGAACCCATTAGGGCTATGTATTCTCAAGTTTGCAACTCCCAAAAAGTTGTGAACATTTTTTTGCAAACTTGAGAATACATAGCCCTAATGGGTTTAAACAACATACTAAAAAATCAGAGATACATCATGTTTTGCGAATTTAGCTATTTTTTATGTCGATTTTGACTGGCCTATGATAAATAAGGACACTTTTAAAATTAAATTAGATTTTGTACTTTGTTAAAGCTTAAAACAACTACACTATACGGCAATGAGTAGAACTTATTGGCTTATCAAATTAACACAATTAATTGTAATTTTGTGTTCTTTTGAGCGATTAAAACAAACATGTTTTATCTACAAAAATTAACCAAAAATCACAAAATTGCTGGTATGTGGTAGGGAGTACAGTTTTACAAGTTTTTTTTGTTGTTGTAAAAATGTATAGATTTATTTATTTCACTGTGTCTGTACTTACTTCAAAAATTTTGTATTCAAATACGAGTAAAATAAAAAAACGTTATTTGAATGATAAAGTTGAAACTTGTTAACATCAACATTTAATGGATTTTATTAAAAAATTACATATAAAACACCACATTAAATCATTCACATAAAATATTTATCTCATTATAAAAAAATATCTTATAACAAGCACCTACAAGTACAAAGTACCTTATAATATAAACTTGGAAATATAAAGATTTCAAGAACTTTTCATGAGAGAAGTTTTGATGTTTCGATAAACTTAATAAAAAATTACGAACGATGAGATTCTTTGATACATTTTGATTCCCATTAAAATAATTTGATACGGAGTATAAACTTTTCATATATCAAATTAACAAGAAGTGTAAATTGGGAAAATTGAATTGAATGAAAAGTCTGAATTATTTGTATGATTTATCCAGAATATCACTCTTGCAAGCATTTTAATGAGATTACCTAAGCACATTTCTATTTCAGTTTCAACTAAATTAAATTGACTCATTCAATTTCATTAAATCATCTTTTTTCTCCAGGTTTTGATTTGATCAACATTTTCCACTCAATATAAAACACTCAGATAAAATAGTATAGACTTGAAATTTATTTCTCAAATTGAAATAGAGGTGGCAAACAAAATATTCTGGTCAAGTTTAACCTGGAAATTCTTTCATGCTAAATACAAGAGCAGATAACCAAAGTAAACGATGTAATATTTTAAATAGGCCGTAATACCACATACGAATAATACATGAAACGAATAGAATAATCATTTCACTTTAATATAATATCATGTATAATTAAGATGGGTTGTCCCCATTTTGTATTCTATCGTCACATAATAAATTTAAAGGTCCTTTATTCGCATACGCTCTAAAACTCATTGTGCAAACAATTGTAATATAACTAAGCAACGCTTTTTGCTCGTTCTCATTTTCGGTTTCTTCGTCCGTTATGCAAATCAGTAAATAGAATGTCTGAACGCAAATAGAATGTTGCTAAACAGCATTCGAGCCACATGAACATTGTTAACACGCTCGTAATTATATTTCATTATTATATATATAACAATCACAATGATCTATCATAATACGAAAAACCAAACCAAAACAATTTAAAAATTTTCTTAAACAAATATTTCCTTCAATGCTTTTCAAACTTAAATGTTTCATGATGAAATTAACGAAAGAACCGCTGAATTTTTGTAAACAAGAATTATTGCCTACCTTTTACTTTAAAGCTTATTTTAATCCAAATGCGGTTAACATAAATTTTGCATTGTGAACATAAAATGCCTCTCCATATAATAATTGTGAAACAAAAGGAATAAATTTAAATATTTATCAGGGGGCAGGTAAACATCTAATTTGTTGCCTGAATAAATTGAATAATTTCCCAGATTTAACAAAGAAATGCTGGATTGAATGTAGGTTTTTAAAAAATATAAAAATACAAATTACATTTTTCAAATTTTGAATTTTCCCTGATACACATTAAACTTTGGGTTTTATGTTACGTTTGTTACAAAAAACGAGGCTTATAGGAAGGAATCATAGTAGCTTTAAAGGTATATAAATATACAACTTTAAACGTAAAAAAGTTCAATCGACTGATACAAGATATCGTACCTTTTCTATTGACGTGGTTCATATATAATTGATATGTTGTGAAAGGAGGAAAAAATCAATGGAGGCTATATATTGTATGAGAGTTGGTAAGGTTTCACTTGAGCATAATTTTTCCCTTGCCCTCAACTATAAATTTAAATTGAGTCGAATTTCTTGTAGTAAATTTCATAAAAAAAGGTTGATTGCATTTATAAAATGGTGGTCACCCTTTCAACGTTTAAATGTTTAGTGATTGGATTTAGAATTCATATGACGATATGAATATTATGAGATTAGAAAAATCTTATATGAGGATTTCAATGTGCTTCGATTTATATTTTAGTTGGATCTAAACCAAGAAAATTATTTTTCAAATTTCATTATGAGCTTGTATCGTATTAATACCAGATTAAAGTAACACCGAGTTTCATCCTTATAATCAACGAGTTGGTAACAACCAACCGTATTTAATTATTATCTATAAGACTTGGTAATGAACAGACATTAACAAAAATCCCGATAAAAATACGAAATCTTATAAATATGAAACCTTGTTGTTTATTATTAATCGTTTGACTGTCATCTGGGATTTAGTCAATTCTCTTTCATTTAACGTAAGTTAATTATCCCAATATTTTTGACTTGAAAATATAAATGCTTACATTTAAAAAATAATCTCCTTTCTTATTTTTTTAAGTGTAAGTTTACTTCACCAAATGAACAATCAATTTAATTTAAATTGAATATAAAAATGTCTTTCCTATCTTATAATTTAGATAGACTATAGGTATAAATTTTACATGATGTCTGTAGTACCTATTGGACTTTTTGTTTTATAATTACATAAAATGTCTAATTTATCATGTTCTAGCGAATATTTGCAATTATTCAAGATAGATTCTCTACCACTCATTTTTTTAAGATTTCAATTTTAACAAGTCTTTTAAAGTTATGATACCATTAAAATTTTTAGTGTTATTCTAAACACATGATATTTTCTCGGAACGCAAAATGTAAGCCAAACTCTAGAAGATTCAGATACTAAAAGATATTGAGATTCAATACCAAATAATGACTTTTTATAAGAATTTTATGGAATAACTATTCCATAAATCTTATTTAAAATTGACATTTAAAAAACTAAAAAAGCTCGACAGTGATTAGTTTAAATGATAGAGATCTTATCGGTTAGATAATGCACTTATGGTACAAAGTTAACACAACTCATTTTATAGCTCACACCATTTTCTTTCCCATATTATGCTCAACTAGTTGCATTTTCTATATATATAAGTATATCATTTTTAATATATGATTTTTATTATGCCGCATTAATTGCATCCAAAGTAATATTTTGAGCTTTTATATTTAGATTTAACTTTGCCTTACGTAACGTAAATATCGCTGTTACACTCTATGTAAATATATTGAGAAAAAAGCCACAAGAGTTATTTAACAGAACTCTTATGGAACAGAATTCATTTTTAAATCATTTTCACTTTACAATCACATCATCTTTCAAACATATTTTTTTATATACTGTATTGTACCGCGCACGGCTTTCAAAAAGAGTTATTAACGAAATTTAACCCTTTCTTTCTGCAAACATAAAACAGAATTACAAAGGGTTGTTAAAAAATTTCAAATTTATTCATAATACAAATTAAATTGTTAACGTTTTCATCAGAAAGAAATAAAAATTTTCAATTTTATAACAAAGGACAACATTAATTTTAAGTTTGGGTTTTCTATGTTTGATTTTGTCTTACCCATTATCAACAAATTTAAAAAAATTTTCATTTAAAAAGTGTGCTTTTATAGTAACTAGAACTTAAATTTAAATATTAAGAAACTTTCGCTTTTTCAATCTTATATTTGTGAATCCAAGTAAAATATCTAACTAAAAAGTCGCTTTAAATGGAATTAGAGACGATGACGTCACATATTTGGACTCTAAGATACTTAAAATCTACCCTTTTAAAAGATTGGTAACGTCGTTGGAACCGATCATTCGACAAGCTGACACAAATTAAGCCTTCAGTGGGAACGATGTCTGGTTTTGGTAACCTTGGAAGAATTGAGGAAGTAGCCCTTACAAGATTGAGAACAGGCCATATACTCGAGTTACCTACGCACATATTTTTTCTGTGGACACGGCTCCAGTTTGTCCAACTTATGGAGAGCCTATTGACGTTTCCAACTTGGTAAGATCCGACCCTTGTTGCCCTCTCCTTTTCGCTAAGCAAGATCTTGGGTATATGCTGGCCCCGGAAGTAGGGATGGGCACCACTTATCGATATATCAAAATTTCGATATTTTTTTAGAAAATAATTGATAAATATCGGCGATATTTTTAATTTCGAAATATCGATTATCGATATTTATTTCCAAATATCAAATTCGATTTTTTTAAGAGCTTTATTGTATTTTATAATAATTATTATTTATTCCACTTATAATTGTAATATTTGTGTTCGTTTCATGTAAGTATAAATTAATGTAACCTAAAGCGCGTGAGTTTTGGTATAAGTGCTGCCTCTATCTTCAAATTGATTCAATCTGAACGTATGTATATGCATATTAGTGCGAATATTTTGACAATTTTTCAAGTAATCGTGTTTTGAGATGAAAATATCGATAAATCGAAATATCGATATTTTTTCCTCTGCATGTATCGATATTGCTTGTGAATATCGATACGATATATATCGATATATTTTATACATTTGCCCATCCCTACCCGGAAGTATCTGACTTCAAACAAATATGGAAGTCAATGAAGAAATGACCTAACTATCGACAGATCTAACTACCAACTCTACGGTCATTATACCAACCAACCAAGAAGTCGCAAAATGACCCTGTAGTCGAAGCGACTATAATTTTAAATTAAGAAAAAAGAAAAGTAATAACTTCTATTTAAAAGAGCAAGTGTTAAATATATTTAAAAAAATTAATACTTCTTATATGCAAATATGAAATTTCTTCTATTAACTCCTAAGTGCAATGTCCCAATGATACCGTTGTTCCAATTCCGTATATATTGATAAAACGTTTCTGTTCTTTTCTGAACTACGACTAGTATTTATTATTTTTACTTTGATCTAAGCGAAAAAGGATCATATTATATTATCTACCTTAACGTATAGTATGTATCCTACTTAAATATGTTATTATCAAGAATAATTTTAATTAATTCTATTCAATTCTACGAGTACTTATGCTTTAATCTTTTCGAAGATTTAAAGCTTGTTATAGTCTTCACAAAACAGAAATTCGTTATCAAAGCCGTTACCAATTTCTTGGTCTCTGATTTTAATACATTTGCCAAAATTTCAGCGATATTGAGGCAATGCTTTCCTTACAACTTCATGTTAGTATTTTTAACATCAGGAGAATATTAGAAATGTTAAACATAGCTTCGAAGGATTACATTCAGTGACTTTAAGTTGGAATATCGTTATACTACTATGCTTCTGTTATATACCCATCTTTAATAATTGTTAATGTATATTGCTCTTTGTTCGTTCATTGTAAAACTATAATTTTCTATTTATCAATATAAAAAAGTAAAAAAAAAACTTTATTTAAAGCAAATAACGATTTAAATTAGGTATTGTTTTCTACACAGAAACTAGATTAAGTTATAAAATTGCACATTCCAAGAACAATTTTTTTTTGTTAATAAAGCTAATTAATGGCATGTAAATTCTTTTTGTAAGTTTTGCCTATTTCTTTTTCATTCTTGTACGTTGAAAATAGAGTTTCCTCACGCACATATCATCTTTGATTAAACGCACCGGAATACCAACAAAATACATTTTCCATTCGCCAAGTATTTTTAACGGGCCATAAAGTACCTTTTAGTATCAAAATAATAATCTGAATAGTCCCAGTCATTTTAAAATGTAGGGATACATATTAAAAAAATTATTTTACTAACAAATTGATTGAATTTTATTGGATTATTTAAAAAAAAACTTTTATTTAATTTATATAAAAGACAACTTAAAATTGATACGGTCATTACTGAATTTTAATTAAGTAGTTCATTTTACTAAAAATAGTCCATAAGAAAATATTCAAGTGTATATTATATATTGTCAACTTAAAAGCCAAGCAATTCAGCATTTGTATTCAGAAAATGTATTGTGAAAAAATGATTATTTTCTTTATTTTGGTGAACCACAAAAGATGTGCACTTTGTTGGTAAATTGAAATATCTGCTTATTTCAACGAACGTTGAAAGGCTCACTTTGACAGATCATTTATTCAATTTACCGCTGTCTTTTTTGATAATGAGCGAATATATTTTTCGGCTGTACCGATGAGAAATGGAACACATATCATAAATACAATCAATACTTGTTAAAACGGCAAGGTTACAGATAACGCAATTACTGTGATTCAGAAACTCAAATGAATTTCACGCTAAGATCAGATATCGCATGAAATGGACTGAGATAATGGACGTTTCTTTGATTGTGTTTCAGCTATTGATTCGCATGTCTTGTATCTTATTTGCGTTGGATTTTATTTATGGTTACTCATCAGTGCAAACTTTTATACTAACAAAGAAAATTCATCGTGTAGAAAATACAAAGTTGCTGTTTAAGCAAAGAAATTTACATTGTTGAATTGAATGCTTCAAATATTTTAATGTTAATATATTTTTTTTTAAGTAAAAATGTGATTTTATAAAAAAAAGTTTTGTTGAGAACTTGCTGAAACGTAAATTAGATAATTTAAAATTTGTTTGATATTTTAATGAGACATGTACATTTGTAGAGTAGATACTTTTTTTAACATCCTTTGTAATTGTATTGTTTTAAGTATGTCTGAGTTTAAATTAAAAAAATATATATAAAGTAACACGCAAAGAAAATGAAATAACGATCAACTTTTTGAGTTTGCTGTTGCTTTCGTCTACTTGTCTATGTAAACCGTCTAAATTTAAATATATCATAAAACTTTATTATTATATTTTTCCAACGCTATCATCTCTAGAACCTCATCCATCTAGTGTAGAACGTGAGTTCTCGAACTTTGTGATGAGAAAATAAAATAATTACATCGAGGCAGATGTGCTATTTTCAGCGTGTTGTGCGAATACCTGACGGAAGGACGTACCAAAAAAATGGATCATTGTTTTTGCACATTTTATATATAGAACGTAGGTGTCTACATACAGTTGTTGAAAACTATAAAATGTTGAATAAGAGAGAAAAAAAATATGAATATAACGTGAATGGAAATGCCGAGGAAGCTTTAGAATGGGGAAACGTCTCTGATTAACTTGTCAATGAGCCGTATACGAGTCTCTCTTTTTCTAGTGCACATTGCTCTCCAGTGAATGCTTAATCCTGAAAAATGACACATTACTTCTGGTCCTTGTGTCTTACAGTACTTCTGTTTTCTCTCCATAGTGAAATAATACGTACTCGTTGTAGTTCTCAGTACAGATATAGAGACGATATATGATACTTGAATACTACCTTCAGCACTTCAAAGACCCAGCGCAATGATGAAAAGAAAAGAAAATGCTACCTTTTAACTTACACCATGACGAGGTAGTCGTGTGATTTCAAATTATTCCTATGTATGTCGTGGGGTAAAAATCTACACGAAGAGAAAATGGAAACGAATAATACGATATGTAGTAGATATGTAAAATTACATTTACCAAAATTTTATTACAATAATCATTTCGAATCTTATTACTCCCACAAAATGTAACATCATGGTTTTATATTATAAAAAAGATGAAATATACAACCAAAGATGTTTCATGATGCTAATGCTGGTGCGCGTCTAAAATTTTCAACATTAAACCAATTATTATACTAATAAATCTTTGTAGAGGAAAATTCTAACTTGGAAGCTTTTTTTATTGTATCCATAGTGAAAATAATTGGTAAAAATCGAAGCACGTTCACCAAAACAAATTAATGCAGATAAAATTACCGTTTAAGGGAAATTCCTATTTCCGAGCCACAAATTACTAATGCAATTATAGTGTAATATCGTACGAGACACAAACTTTTAACCTGACTTGGCTTCTCTATTAATGATATTCTCACAAGATCGTTATTATCCAGTACAATGGGTTGAGTGAGAGAATTCAAGAGATAGTAAAATTATATATATGCATATATAGCTATTATTGTTATCAGAGACTGTAATAATCTCAAGCAGAGACAGCAGCTTGGACAAGCAACTCGTTTTCAAATTATTTGAAACGTATGCTTTCATTCTTGGAAATTGTTTGTTTATATTTGGCTACAGCACAACTACAGTAATTATGCAACGAGTACACTGACAAATTATGAAAATTGAAAATGTAGCTATTGAATCACTAAATAAAAATCATAAACTCTCGTAAACCTTAGTACCAACTATAATCAAAACGTACCAACCAAACAAATGGTTTGATAGCAAAAACTTAAGTTATAAAGTTTCAATTTCAAAACGTAAGTTTGAGAAGAAAAACATTTTATAAAGTTTCATATTATTTTGTATATGCCACTTAGAAAATAAACTTTTGAAAAATTGAAATCAACTACAACTTTGTGAACTTAAATTTAATACAAAACAGAGTGCAATAAATAAGGACAAATTTGACCTCCAACTTGGAAAAAACTAAATTTAAATTCGCCACAAAAATTAAACTTTCATCACAGCCACTTTTTTGTCATTGTCTTGAAAAAATAAATCACAGTAAATGTTAAAATTTTATTAACTTGAAAGCATTAATCGCATTTACAACTGGTTAATGTTATTTTTTACCAGTGTTGGCTTGTTGACTCGGAACAATTTGAACATGCATCAATGAATTTTTTTCGTGAAACATCTGCTATCATTGAAAATGTTTATAGGTATGCAAATTGATAATTTTTTAAAATGAAATCAAAACAAAAAAACCTGTTGCAATATTTGTTACATACATGTTAATGTACAATCTACAATTTTTTACTAAATAATTGAAATTTATTTTTTATCATAAATTCAAGAAAATTATTTTAAACAGGAATATTTCAAAAATAATATTTTATATTTATGATTATCGCCACATCATATTTATAATAGAGTTCGCAGACAAAGCTCGAGGCTATATTATATTATGTATAACCTAGTTTAATCTCAATGGAGAAATAAAGAATATTTTAAATTGTACGCATCAGAGGAAAAAGCATTGTTTTACTTTTTCATGAAACAAACCAAAATTGCCTTTTTAGAATTATTATTTGAGCATTTCATTCCTCTCTTATTTTACTCATATGCAGTGTGTAAACGCTAATTGAAAATACTCGATATCTTTAGATAAAATTATACAATTGAGCCTTTAATTTTTAGTTAGCTGTTATTAGTTGACAAGCACATTTTTATGACTCCTTATTGTTTTTATCTTATTGGACATGCTAAGTTAAAATTATGTTTTTTTTTAAATAGCAATTCATTTTTCTCATTCAGCAATTTTATGTATTTTTTTATGAATTCTGATAGCTTCTAAATGATCGTTCTATGATGAAAATTAACAGAGTTATAGTAATTTCATGCTAGCATTTAGAATGCCTAAATAAAAATCTATATTCACATAAAATTACTCTATTAAACTATACTAGAGGTCGCCCAGTGGTCGAAATTCGACCATAATTCGTTACAATTTTTACATACCTAAGGGTACACTTCACTTGTAACTGCCTCAAAAACTTTAGTTACTAAGCTAACTACAGCAGATAATGAATTGCATTTGCGAATGTTTGGAAAATAATTTCTTGACTAATTTTTTTCTTCAAGGTTCATTTAAAGAAAGTGCATCATATAATGATTGAAAATATTTATTTTAAGTTAAGGAAGGAAATAGGTGTAGAGGTTTCAAAATATTTATTTTTTTTCTTCCATAAATCTTTTACAAAATTATTTTAGAATATTCTCTAAAAATTTCAAAACTAAATATCAATTCGTTCATATCATACATGTTTTGGGGTCCCCTGAGTCCAAAAAAGTAGTTTTTAGAAACATAACTGTGTGTGCCTGTGTGTGACAGCCATATCGTATCGAACGCTTTTTCGAATTTCACCAAACTTGGAAATTTTCCTTCATATTATATCTTGTTTTGCCGCGGAGCTTTTGGTTGAAATCGGTTAACCGAAAGCTCCACTTTATTCTCGGAGTTTTTGAGCTTCTTCAAATTTTTTCGAAAACGGCTGCAAAAATTTTCTTTAAACTTACGATAGTTCTTAGACTTATTAATGACTAAAACGTTTATTTGAAACTTTTTCCTGAGAAAATTCGATTAAGGACGGTTCTGGGGTGAAGGTTGGGAATTCATAAATACATATATATTGTATACTTGTATGCATATAGTTCTGCTATGTATAGTTATAAGGTGCTTATATATTTCTTTTAACCAACAGCGAGTTTCATAAATGAAAGTAAAAGAAAGTACTGTGATGCCACGCAGCAGATATTTTTCTTTTTATAATGTTGTATGTCAATTCAAATTACAGTATTCTGAAATATTTTTTAGACCAACAAAAAAAAATATGACTATGAAACATCAGAAGTAATTTCAAGTGAGTTTCCTACGTTCAAAAGTAAAACAAAAGTACCTTTATGTTTAGATTTTTTCATTTAAAAGCCAAAGATAAATGGAAATAGGCTGCATAAGTACTGTTTAAAACTTTGAATTAAGCTAAGTTTTTTTTCAAATAGTACCTACCTACCTAAATTAATTTTTTGTGTAATTTATTTGAATGATTTTGCCAAAAGAATATAGAATGAATTATTTATACGTTATATAATAATCAAGAAACACCTGATGAAGACCAAATAAAATGATTGAAACGTTGTGTATTTGAAGTTATACGTATCTTTTAAATATATTTTTAATAATATAACTCAATAATCAAATAATCGGTTAAATTTGTTTCCTTCAATTTCAATAATTACAATTTCAAAATTTAAATTCCTCTCACAATATTTTGTTTAAATAATGACATTTGGAATATGGTTGAAGTCTGTGGTCAAACTGAACAACTGAGATTTAATAATCTACATATTTGTGTGTATTGTGTGTATGTGTGTGTCAAACGCGTGGTAGTGTGTGTGACGTCTTTTTTCATTAATTTAAGGTATTTTGAAGCATTATTATAAAAAAATATTATCTCATAACGCAACTTCCTCATATAAACTTCAATTCTGCCAAATTTCATACTCCTCCGTTCGTATAATATTCGGTAAAAGGGGTTTAAAATTTTTGCTTCACGTATTAATATATAGATTTGTAGATTCTTTATTCAAGCTTTAAAACGCTTTAATATTACATTTTATCATAGAAGGTTTGTTCATTTTTCAAAATTCATAAAAAATAGTAAATTGTTAAAGTAGGAGGTTGTCATTGAGAAGTATCGTTTTACTTGGTATACCTACACCAGATAAACTGAAAGAAATTCCAAACAAAACTTAAATTATATAGCTCGATTCATTTGCAATGAATAATATATTTTCAATGTTTTGATTTGTCAAATGTTGTCATTAAAAAAATGCTTCAGGAAGTTTGGGACCATTACTTAACGCATTTTGTACACTATTGCAGTATGTGGCTTTAAGGCAATATTCACAAATTAGTTTAACACTGATTATATAATATAATAGGTTTGCTATAATTTGACAAAGCGGTTTGCTAAAGACGATAATCACATTGACCTATGAAGACGTAGCATAAACAATATAGGGACATGTAATAATATATTAATTACCGTTGGCTCAACCAAATTAGCATAAACATTTAAGAGTAAAATATAATGTTTATCAAATAACTTGATTTACTAAGCCTTAATTTCACTGTCAATAAAATTAAATTTGCTGCTAGCGTTGATCAACTATCTCGATATACCTCCATATTTATTTTTATTTTTAAAACTAGTTTATGAAAAATTATTTATTTTAATTTTAAAGAAAATATATAACAATTAATTAATACAAATTATGAGTATCATAGTAGAATAAACAAGAATGAACTTGAATTACTAATCTTCGTCAAGAAAACAATGATCATTGTTGAATATTGAAAAGCTACGTTAGAAGTTGAGGTCAATATTTGAATAATTAAAGAAACAAGGGAATCTATTAAATAGTAATTGAATACATAATTGTATACCCAGTGGTTATAAGGGCAACTTAATCACCTTTTCAACATAGTTTTTTATACAGATAGTTTCTGTAAACTGTAATCAATTAATCTATGAAGAAGTCTAAAAATTCAAGATTTAGATATACAAATATTAAAATAACAAAACAAATTAATATTAATACAGTATATGCAAATGGAAAATCATTATAAATACATTTAAATAAAAGTTAACAGCTATTTTTTAATAACGTTAAAAGTTATATGTATGTAAAAGCTATATTTGTGATGGATATAAAAATTGACGCGGATGCGTAACGAACTGATTGTTGGATTAGAGTATTGGTTTTCGGTTTGAGAACTAGATGGGTATTGGAAAAGATGTTTTTTTTTTGAAACCAATATGTTGCACCTGACCTTTGCTCATTTAGCAATTTGTCTATCCGATAAATGTTTGTGATGGGAAACTGCCCAGTGGCTGTTCCCATATAAAATAAAAAACGCCTAGCTATATCATGTCAGCTGGCTTTATTATCTTGAGCCGACGTGGAAGGGCAGGCTCATTAAGTATCTTCTGGACTTCAGGATTCGGGTGGAGTCGAAGACGCTGATGGTGTTTTCTTGCATTTTTCCTAATTTTTTCCTCAACCGTGTTGACATTTAAATCTCTGTGTACGTCGGAGTTCCTAACGTACCAGGGTGCATTGACTATGCCTCTGAGCACTTTATTTTGGAATATCTGAATAGCTTTCTTGTTTGTAGTCTTTGCACTGCCCCAAAGCTGGATGCCGTACGTCCAAATAGGTTTTAAAATGTGTCTATAAATATGTGTTTATATGTTGGATTAGAGTATTGGTTTTTGGTTTGAGAACTAGATGGGCATTGGAAAAGATATGAAAGAGAAAAAATTTATTGGTAGAATTACATTCTTACAAGTTAAATAATAAAAATTAATTGAGACAAAATATAACAATCTGAAATAATCAAAGCAGTGTGGCGACTAGAAATAGAATTCGAACATGAAGTGATGAAGTTACCTCTCGCAACTGCCTTGACGAAACAACGTCAGTAACAACAGTAACTGGACATTTTGGGCAAAGAATTAAGCTTAATATTTTAACTGAAGTAACTTGCAAATTCAATGCTTGAATTGACTTAGCCTACAGTCAAACTTAAGTCAAATATTTCGAATATCAAATAAATTAGCAACTCATCAGCTATTAAAATTTATAATGTAGATAGTAGCAGATGCAGCCAAAAAAGAAAAGAAACAAAACATTTCGTATTATATAATAGTATTCCCTATTAGAACAATACTAAAAATGACTTGTTTAATGGCTTTTCTTAGTAACTAAACATAAAAATGCTCATTGTAAATCAATTTCGATGTCGAATCTTGATTTAAGAACGTAAACATGTTAAAGGAATGAGAACTATTTATATCCATTTGGCTTTAAAATTTCATTGAAGGGGAACGTATCCGCTGGTCGTTATCGTGAAAAACTAACTCAACGCTACAATACAAACAAAATACCAATGAAAATCTATATTCTCATTAAATAAATAAATATTTACTTTCGCAAAGAAATTTTTTTTAAAGTCTTAAAAATACAAACCACATCCCTTTTGAAATACAAAGAATGCCACCGAACGTATATAAACAATTTAATCATATAAAAATATAAAAAAAGATATAGACAAATTTCTAAGTTAATTTTTACCTATGGGTTATTAAAAAATATTAAAACAAAAACTTTAAAAAGATGGTATGCAATAATTAACTAATTATTATGGTAAAACATTCATAAATGAGTTTTGTAGATTTATCATTGCTGGTAAAGGCTTTTGTGAAAACATTAAATGTTTATATTAGTTCGCCTAGAAAACATTTTACGAGGCATTTGTTAATTTTGTTGTCGTTTCATTCAAGCCTTTTATTCCAACGATGCTAACTGACTGTTGGCTATAATTTGACTGCTTGGTAATTTTCCCAAAAGGAATTCCAACTAATTCAAAGCGAGGCTTGGATATTTACCAACATCCCTTGTTGATAATATTGTGCACACTTATGAACATCCACACCAACCTTCATACTTCTGAAACCGTCAAGTCGTTGCGAAAGAGCGCATTTCTAATCTTGATAACCATTCACATATCCCAAATGACGATTTTGGTGAAAGGTTTCATTCTTTATTCCGCTTTCCATGACAATGTTATCCTCTCTATTTTACACATGAACGTATAGTGGATATGTTTCATTATAAAATCGCACGTATAGTTGTGTTGTTTTACATGCATATTGGTATGTTAAGGGGAAACTTAAAGAAAACGAGGGTTGAAATTACTAGTTTAATATTCACTTTGCTCCTATTATTTTTTTTTCATTTTTTTTTTCTTATTACATTAACTTACGTATGCAAATTGATATATAAATGTTTAATTTTCTTCAATACTCTTTTAATCAACAAAAGTTACAAACCAATTTATTAAAAAAATCATTTAAATTTTCATTTAGAATTAAAAGAATTATGTAATAACTTATCTCTTTTATTTTAAGTGATATCACATATGAAGAAAATATCTTAACAATAAAAATAGTTATTTCGATGAATTGATTTAATTTGTTTATATCTAGGCTTTATGTTTGAAATATATGCCAGGTATTTGAGTATTCAATAGATTCGTAATTAAGTTTGGTATGCTAGCGATGCTGTTATCTCGATGTCATAATGGATATTTGCGAGTGTACCAAGGAGAACTCAAAGGAAAACCACAAATAGTGTATGTATGTGATTTTGTGCATTAAATTGAATTATTTCATAGATATATATTTTGAAATAGAATTTCTATTTATTTCAAATAAAAGGTCATGAAAAAATGTATTACAATTAATGTTCGATATTTGTTTGTTTTATAACTACACCATATCTGGTATAACAATATTAACTAACGGAATAGAAGCAATTTTCGCCATAGTTAAATCAACTTTTATAAGCAAAATTTTGCAATCTAAGATGAGTGGTTGTATAAAACTTACTTTTAAGTTTTAACACTCATTAACTACTAGTTGATACCCGCTCGCTTTGCTGACAGTATCTAAATTTGATTGATTGATTAATTGATTCCCTACGTTCACAACAAAATTTAAAAATTAATCTATTTTAACAGAAAAAGATGATAGATACTTTCAGATTTTAGATTTAAAGTAAGTTCATCAAAATCCTTAAAACTACTTTTCTAGGAAGAGATATTGGCTATCTTACAGGTTCATTACAATTTTTAACATAAAATGTTCCTAAAGACTTGAAAATTTTTCATTTCAAATGTCATTTATAACCCTTCAGTTATTTTCGTGTAAAAGATTCGTAGCTATCCTACAGAACCCGTGCCTCTTTTTAGGATAAATGGTATTCAATACGTTAAGATCTGAGGTATCTTTAACAAAAATTCATTAAAATTAGTTCCGTCAAGTAATTGTTAATTATTTAAAAATTTTATATATTTTATTTAATACGTTTATTTCTAATTAATATCTTCGACAAGGAACAATCAAGAAATTCAAATAAATTTAAAAAATGTCATTATTAATTTTATAGGGTGTTAATTGAAAATGATAATATTTATTTTCCAGTAAAATTTGTTAATTTTTTAACTTAAAGTTTTTATATTTCTTTCGTTACTTCGTAAAATTGGTCAGGCCTTCTTGAGGAAAATGCTGTTCCACGAACATTAACAAAACTTACCAAAAATACTACGAAAATACACGATTCCTGTGCTCCAATTGTTATGCTATCCTATGTAGTGTGACCAACCGTACTCTTTTAAGAGTACATGTACCTTACATACCTTATTGTTGTAGAATTTTTCGAGTTTTTGTCCTAAATAAGGACCAACATAAATTTTTTTATATTTATAAGAAAAATATAGCAATAAAACAGCCACTACGTACGACGTACAATATCCAGTCGCTCTGCCAACGCTTTTTAAATCTGTGATATCCTCTAAGATAAGTATTCGTTTTTATGATATGCTGTAAAGGGCAATTTCGATCCTTATGAAATGCAAAACGCATCTAATATATTTAATTGCATAAGGAGTAATACTATATTGTTTAAAATAGCTTGGTAAATAACCAATATTTTTTTGTAATATGTAAAAGATAAAAATGGTTCCTGTAGGTTATCCTTAAGAGATAGACATATGCCGTCGTGGACTTTTTTATTATTCTTTTTAAGATACACAATTTCGCCGCATTTTGCCGCAATTTTGATCTGTCTCGTAATGTTTAGCCAGCGTTTGCAATGTAAGTGCACAAAAATATGTTTGTTATGACATTACATTACAAATCTTTGAATTTCCCGACTTTTCTCTAGTATAATATGCATGTTTTATATCTACAAACCTTTCTTTTGAATCACTCTATCAATTGCTGAAAACTACATTAAAACCTGTTTTGTAGCTTAAAAGATTTACGGGAAACAGACAGCGGGAACGACTTTGTTTTTAACTATGTAAAAATGTGTGAAAATTGATATTGCACAATCGATATTTTATTAGCTATTTTTCATCCTTAATCATTATTGGGAAGGGTTGAATAGTTGCAACTGACACTTAAAATTTATAAAATTGGTCCTTATTAAAACAACTTGCATTGATATCATAAAAATTTAATTTAATAAGAAAATGTTATGGCCCTTATGTTTTTGGAAGATTTGTTAGTAAAGCATCAACTTCTAATTAAAAACGAATTTTAAGTCTTTAAGAATGAGCATGAAGTTTACTGTGAAATAAATTATGATAAAATATGTTTCTAAAAGTTAGGAAAATGTTAAGCTACATTCTAGGTAAATATATAGTCGTTACGATTATATAAGCTTGTAATAGAAAAATAACGAATATATGTTTAATGGTATGAAGGCTATAGAAGAGATGATAAAAGACAGCATACAGCATACACCATGCTATTCCTCATTATAATTTATCAGACTTAGCACTTCTGTTTCCTTATCTTTCCGTATCAAATGAAGGGCTTCTTTTTTCACCGTTCTTTTATAAACATTCTTCAATTAAGTTTTCTCTCTATATCTTACAACGTTCACAGTTAATTATAGTTGATGGATAACAGTTTCTTTTTTATTAATACTCTTACGGACTAAAATTAGATGGATATTTAAAGTATTTATATTATGTAAAAAATATAATACGATAGTTTTTGCATTTTGTACTGAAGAAATATAATAAAAAAGGTTTATTAATTTATTTGTTTTTTTTTTTTTATTTATTTAAACTTAGTTTTACAGTATAAGAATTTGATTCAATAAATCACTAAAGTTAGGGGATCAGATTAGATTTGCTAGAAAGTTGGGAAACTAATAAACCAAAACGATAAACGTTTGGAAAAAAATCGATAAGTGATAGATGTATCTTTGCAAAAAAAGTGGATTTTATATTTTAAGCTTTTACAAGTTGAAGTTTATATAGAACATATGTATACTTAATTTTATTTTATGACGATAGTTATATTGCAGGTTTATTTTCAATCAAATAATAAACTTAGGGGATATAATTTTGTAAGTATTTATTTTTATCATCGAATAGAATATATTTGTTACTAAGTAAATCAAAACTCTTGCCTTTCAAATGTTCACAACAATCAAATTAAATTCTGATTTATTCAATAGAAAAGTTTTTCAATTATTTCTCGAAAGGTAGATAGAGATGAAAATACGAAAAGATAACTAGATAAATATACTCATAAAACAGAGCTGAAATTGTGCATATTTTATCATAGCTGAAGAGTTGGTAGGTAGCAGATAGATAAAGTACAAGTATTGCAATCTTTCCTCTATCCAATTTTCAAGCGTGCTCCTCTTTATTACTGCTTTCCAATTTTTTCCGTATAAGTAAATAACGATATGAACAATTTTATTGGAGAACTGTTAAGTAGACCTTTGCAATATTACAAAAAGACTTTACCGGAATATTAAAATATCGTTCGACGTAAAGCTGCTGGCGGCGACCTATCATTTTCTATAAGCGTTCTTGAAATACTGGTATCGAAGAGTAAAGCATTCCTTCGGCGAGAAGCGACGCACGACCCACGTTACTCGACAAAAAAAAAACGATCCTTTTATAAAAGAATATTGTGCTTGCATGTCGGCTATAGTCTTCATATCTGAATCTTTTTACTGCACTCTTGGGAACCGATATTATTTGGATTCAAACGGCATTCGAGTGTTCTCAATTTTATAACAAGATTCCGTTATCACATCGACATAATTCGTTTCTTCGATTATGTTAATCGTGAGCTTTAATATTTAATAAATTAAAAGTAAATTAAAAGTGACAACATATAAGTATGATATTGTTATTTACGTCGGACATAATTATTGGTTTTTTTAATATAACAACATGTAAAGAGTATGTCACATTGGTTAATTTCATTATTCAATTAAAATGGCTATCCAATTGATTATAAAATTAGTATTGGATAAACTGTTGGCAGCAAAGTTGTGTCCTCATTCTTTAACATAAAACTGATGCACAATTAATGAATTCACTATCGCTACACATGTGAAAATTAACGCCCGTTTGGACAATAATTGTATTGGAACGAGATTATGTTTGAAAATCGTAAGTGGCTGTTATCTCATGCGTGCTGATTACTGTAAATGGTGAATATTAGAGAGGGATTGTAATAAAACCCCTACGGTTATATTACAACCATTCATTCTCATCACAGCCATCACCAAACTCATATACACGGTCCTTACTTAGATAATTTTACACATTTACATTATGATAACTCTATAAATGCAGAGGAATTTTATACACAGATCCCTACCTGACGAGAGTACTAAAATTAACTATAGAATTTCGTATTTGAAACAATTTGAACCATTGTTAGTGCTTTTGGTTATAAGTTTTGTCACATTTTGTACCAATGATGAAATAAAACCGCGAAAGAACCGCAATTTTAAGCAAAACATTTAAATATTTAAAAAATTATTCAACAACACATCAAGCCGTTCACGATTAGGCAACGGATCTTTTTATTTACAATTCAAATGAATAATATTATCATAATTAATATAAATTCTTTAAGGAAATACCTTAAATTAAAAATGAATAATTTATTCTGGAAACAAGAGGTAAGGCATTAATATTTCTTCGTGAAATCTCCAAAAAATTTAAATTATTCAAGATATTTCTTAATTACTATTTAAGTGCTCTCGAAGAGATGATGACGTTTGGAATTTACTAGGAATAAATTTATGCGTGACACTTACTTTAAGAACGAACGAGGAAGATAAAGTAAAGCTCACCAGAAAAAAAAGAATGAAAAATGAAATGAACACCGCAAAGTAGATTTTAAATTATCTGAAAATTTATGTATTCTATTGTCCAAACAGAGGAGCGTTTGAACATGGAAAATGATTTGCAAAAAATATAAACTTTTTTTTTGTTTATCGAGTCATTAATAATCCATGTATGTATAAAATGTAATTATATTGCAATAACGAAGTATTGAAAATTTATAATCAATTTCACCTAAGAGGAAAAAAGAGATTGTAAATTCGATTAAACTCATTTATCATTTATTTTAATTATTGCTACCTATTTAAACACAGGTCAGTAATTTCGAAATTCTCCAGAATTAATTTCGTAAAATCTTCTACACGCAACATCACATCGCTTATAGAAACAACTAAGACGGGATTGAACTCGTTGTTATATCCAGGAAATTATTTTTTTTACTCAATATGAAAATATGTGCCTCAATTTTTATAAAAATTTAATTTATTGTTTTATTTTTTACAATGACATCAAAAATAATTATTGCCTTATGATTCTTTTTATGCAAGACTATACTTGAAAATAGAAATTACGAAAATACAAATTACAATATGCAAATTTAAGGTAGGTATATGCGACGACTAATTTCGACAGAATAAATTTAAATAGAACGGAGCGAGTGCTCGACGAAATCAACGGTAAAAGCTAGATTTTTTCTTCTCCATTTAGAATAAGTGGTATTTGTCGTAGTACCTTTGCCATTGGCTTAGCTCTAATTAAATTCGAATCATTTTATGTGTGCTTTTTAACTGCAACTTCCTTTTAAGCTCCTTTTGAAAATGAATTCAACATATGGTGAAACGAGAATATAATTTATTGAACTTAATTCCTCTTAAAATCTGTAACTAAAAGCATAATATTGCCTCATTGCCTCTACTGAATAACAATATATTAGTACTAGCTGATACCCGCCCGCTTCACTGGACACAGCTAAATTAGACTAATTGATTAATAGAAACCGTCATAGAAATTTTTTTTGTATTGCATTTGGATTCAAAAAGTTTATGGTTGATCAAAAAAAAAAAAAAAAAAATTAATCAATTCTTAATTTTCTTTTTCTTAAATCGATTTCGTATATTGATAACGTTTTTCGTTTAATGTAAAACGTTCACAGTTTCACTGTTAAAGTAAAACACAACATTTAAAAAAAAAAAAACAAAAATTAAAGTCGTAAATGACTGATTTTGTTTATTACGAAAATAAATTTTAAATTGAGAGCTTAACAAAGGCAATAAATTTAAAATTCTAAATCAATAAAAAAGCTACCAAATTTCGAAAGTTTTTATTTTGCTGCATAAAAGATATTATATTTTATGAATAAAAAGGAGCCTATAGGCTTCATTGTAACATATTTGTTCATGTCCATGGCGGATCTTCAAATATCACACATTGAAAAGTTTTGTGAGTAGTATTACGGAGTTTACGTGAACGAAGTCCGGTTGTAGCTAGTTACAGATTTAAATGAATTTCGGCCGGAGAGTAAAAAAAATTAAGACAATACCAAGTAATTTTGAATTTTCATTTTTGTATGAATAATTGTCTCATAATTGTAATATCACTGTTAATTTTCTCTTAAATACATAGATATATAATGTGTAGTTAATTATGGAAAAATCATAGATTAATATAATATGTACTTTAATTTTTTTAATATTTTTAGAAAAATATGAGTACTGCAATTTCAGATTGATAATTTCGAAATATTTTAGTTGGTTTGGATACAGCCATTAAACAATGTAATTATTGGTAGTACATACAGCCGGACCGAGCCGGCTCCAACCCACCTTTGGTCGCGGGTATATTACTGACGCGAAATATAGATAAAAACATGCTGGAAGCGGATTGTATTTTGTGTCAAAATTTGAGCTCAAATGGTGCAGAATTTTTCGAGTTTTTGTCTTAGATAAGGACCAACATAACATTTTTATATAATATAGAAGAAGATACCAATAAAACAGACAATACGTACGACGTACAATAGTCAGCCGCTCTGCCAACACTTTTATTCTTAAATCTGTGATATTTTTTAAGATATTCATGATGTAAAGTACAATTTGGATCTACATAAATTACACGACGTATCTAATGTATTTAATTGGATAAGGAATAATATTGTTTTGTTTAAAATAGCTTGGTAAATAACTCAAATGCTTTTGTAATATGTAAAAGATAGAAATGGTTCCAGTGGGTTTCCTTAGGAGATGGACATAAACCGTCGCGGACTTTTTTATCAATCTTTTTAAGATACACAATTTTGCCGCATATTAGTTATCTATCTCGTAAGGTTCAGCCAGCGTTTGCAATGTAAGTGCAAAAATATGTTTGTTTTTACATCACATTACCAACGCATTTATTATATGCATTTATTATACCTGCAAACCTTCATCTTAAACATATCTATCAATTGCTGAAAACTGCATTAAAATCCGTTTTGTAATTAAAAAGATCTAAGGGAACAGACAGCAGGAGCGACTTTGTTTTATTATATGGAAAGATGTACATATATAGTAGTCAAAACACACCGACGAACAATACTTGGACTATTCGAATTAATCCCAAATTTTTTAATCAATCGAAACATGCATGTAAAGAAAAGATAGTTAATGAATTTAGACAATGCAGAGTTAGAAGAAAGACATTTTACGTTTATATTTTTTTTATAAATGAGCAATATAGTTTCAACGATGTCACGAACAGTTAAGCATAATATGAATGAATATTTTCTTTCGAATTTATCGTAGTCACATAACTTTTTCGTGTTTCGCGAAATAAAATTACGTTATTGCGTGCATTATAATATTTATTTGATAACATAAATAGAAACCAAATCCATCTAAATTCATTGTAAAAAGTCTCTTTTATAAAAATAAATGAATTTCAAAGAAAAAAAATGTTTCAAGGATTTATCTAAGAACACTAAAATCTTCAAATAGTACGTCTGCTTTTGTTGTTATTGTTGTTGCTGATGTTACAACCAGTATAGTTCTTATCTGCACTGTTAGATGCTTAGTTACAGAGCGAAAACAGTGCACAAAAGAAACTTTATATTATCTTAACCATAACATTCCTTTTCCATCAGTCTCGTCAGAAATAACGACACATTTGCGATAGCAACTCAAGATTGCGGTAGAATGAGATCGCGGCTGATGTTTGTGGCGCGTCAAATAGAAAACGTTGATTTCATTCAAATACAATATTTGTCCCATTTTCGCTCCTTATTCGACATTCTCTTGCCTCGATGTGCTTGCATTGATAGAGTCGGATTTAAATTTAAAAATACGAATTTAGAATGTCAATTGAAAAAGCTTAAAATGGAACACGAAAATATTATTCGAAAAACTATTTAATTTTCCTTTTTGAATACGAAAATACGTAGTAATAAGTGGGATTTATTCGGTTTTTATTCGAGCTGCTCATACAGAGAAATTTATTCTATTTTAATACAATTATGGAATAATAAATTATATAGTTTTATTATATTTATTATTATCCATATTATTAGTAGGTATTAAATGATGAATATATTCATTTTAAGTTATCGATGTCATAATTTACATATACGATTCACATAACGACTATAATATAATTATATTATTATTATTATTAGTATTATCGATATATGCTTTTCAAAAGAGTAATTTTCATAGTATAATATCGAAGATAAACTTTATGATTATTGCCTTTGTTTACAATAACAAATCATGCTATAATATAAATCAAATTACTCACCTCTTATAATATGTTTTAATGTAAATTTGATGTAATTAAGCCATCTACAAAACGTATGTGTGAGGAATTAAAGAAAATGTGGGTGTAACATTTCAAACTGATTACTGGTTCTATGGCACATAAGCCGTATTTATGTAATATCCGAAATATTTCCAACAAAATATAACTTCCAGCTAATATTTATCCATGGATGTAAATATAAATTTGATATCATAATGTTGCAACTATATTAATAAACTAATCATGACATGAAACTAAAATTTCAACTACATGTTGTATTGTTTATATAAATGGCTTGTTAAATTTAATTGGATAATTTATTTTACGAGGATAAGAAAATCGATACGACGAAAAGTTTTCATGAAATATAAAAATTTTAGTTTCGTTTAAGACAGCCATAAAATATAAGGAATGAAACATGGGGACATTTGAATCATTTATTGAATTCATAATGAACTTTCAAATAACTACGTTTAATACATCAGTATGTATTTTACGTACGGAACCAAAGAAATATTATCTATATTTGTTTAAATTTGAACTTTGTCTCTTATTAAATAAATAATTTAAATAATTATACAGTTATACAAATAACTAATTAAAAAAATCTTTAAAGTTGGAAAGTGTAAATAATTGAATTTGAAGTTGCTACAATTTTGTTTGTAAGCCGCTGGAATTAGACATGTGTTTCAATAATTACTGATTATTCTAAAGTCTGTGTCTTTATTATTTTATTATAAACTAGAAGCCACAATTATTTACTAGTAGGTATAAGGATATAACATAACATTTAATAACAAAATTAAAATCAGTTTTATAAACATTTTCAAATATAAATTGAAATTTATTAACCATAGATTATGGTTTCATAAAAGTTCTGCTTTCTCGTGTATCTACAAAAGGTTTATACCTAGCTTGAAAAAGTTCTTTTACTACCTTGTTTACAACATTCAAAAACCTTACAGTGAAAAAAATTACTCCATATGACTAATGTCAGAAGTGCAGTTTAAACAAGGCGGAAATATTTTCCAAATTTAACTCGACTATAGATAGAAGTTCAAAATGAGTCTTTTCACATATTTTCCTACGTGTTCACTCTTGTAAAATCACAATTTTCAAGAAGTTCAAGAACAGTATCACAAAAACGACCATTGTGGGATGTAAATAATGTGTTTGAGTTTTTGGAAAAGCCAAATTTTTTTCACTTTAAAACCTGGTAAAGCTCGTTGAACTTTCTACCAATGTTCTTCTTTCTTCTTAATACAACTGAAGTTCTTTGTCAATCGATTACTATACCTACTCTATGGCGCCTAACGTGGGGCATTGTAGCGATCTACCTATAATGGATTATTTAAATGTACTCTGGGCCATTCCAGATCAATAGCACTGGGAAAAAAAATTAAACGTTCAAGTTTATTCTAACTTTAATTACAAAAAAAAAAAAATAATTATTAAATCAGAAAAACAATAAGGAAAAGAAATAATATTAATAAAATTAATATAAAAATAAAACTTAATCCTATCTTATATCAATCCTGAGCTAAACGTGAAAAACACTAACACTAACAACGAACACTACCGACATATAATTTGACTAATTATAAGAATGCCTAATATTCTCCTTTCCTTTCCCGAGAATATCCTTTCCCGGGTAGATGCTACCGGTCATCCAAAACCCTGATAATAAAAATATTCTACGTGTTTAGAACTTCAGCTCAGATAATCACATTTTCAATAGATCAGCACCTTCGTGCATTACCATAACCTATGTTTTGTTTATATTGATGATCAGCCCTTACTCTTAAATTCACTACTATTCACTATTTAGTAGTGAAAAGTATACCACTATTTGAATTTAGTGGTATACTCTGCACTGCAAAAATAGCAAAAAGTCACTAACGTCACTATTTCAATTTAAGAGAGTAAGTACCCATGGCTGTAATAACGGCCTGTATATTTTCACACTCCACCAATGGTATGGCAATGTGAGCAAAGCGGATGCTGTCGATAATTTTTTTATCGAAATGAGTACCCTCCCGCCACTCTTACAGAACTTTATTGAAAATGATCTCGAATTAAACAGTAAAGAAGACCTTATCTGCTATCCCGTTTGAATTTAACGTTCTTAGTTTAGAATTCATCCATGATACGAACACTTTTTAATTGGCTTAAGTACTTTAAATCTTAAGATTCTTTAAATCTTTAGGTATATTCAAACCTAATCAAAACACGTTTAACTTGAAGAAAATGCTGCACTTTTTCGATTTTTTTGTTGAAATTCTGAAAACACGCACAGACCGACATTTTCAACAAATTTTCTTTTTACTTCCAAGACTATAATTATTGTCTTCCAAACGGTCCAATGATTAAGAGAGTATATATGCAAAAGGCTGTAAAATTATACCTATACCCTATTAATCATTGAACCGCTCGGAAGTCATCTATATATTAATACGTGAAGCAAAAATTTTAAACCCCTTTTTCCGAATATTATACGAAGGGAGGAATATGAAATTTGGCACAATTAAAGTTTATATGAGGAAGTTGCGTTTTGAGATAATATTTTTTTATAATAAGGCTTTAAAATACCTTCAATTAATGAAAAAAGACGTCACACACACTACCATGCGTTTGACACACACAGATACACAATACACACAAATATGTAGATTTTTAAATCTCAGTTGTTCAGTTTGACCACAGACTTCAACCATATTCCAAATGTCATTATTTAAACAAAATATTTTGAGAGGAATTTAAATTTTAAAATTGTAATTATTGAAATTGAAGGAAACAAATTTAACCGATTTAACCGATCATTTGATTATTGAGTAATACTATTAAAAATATATTTAAAAGATACGTATAACATCAAATACACAATGGTTCAACCATTTTATTTGGTTTTCATCAGGTGTTTCTTGATTATTATATAACGTATAAATAATTCATACTATATTCTTTTGGCAAAATCATTCAAATAAATTACACAAAAAATTAATGTAGGTAGGTAGGTACTATTTGAAAAAAAAGCTTCACTTAATTCAAAGTTTTAAACCGGACTTATTCAGCCTATTTCCATTTTTTTATCTTTGGCTTTTAAATGAAAAATTTAAACATAAAGGTACTTTTGTTTTACTTTTGAACGTAGGAAACTCACTTGAAATTACTTCTGATGTTTCATAGTCATATTTTTTTTTGTTTGTCTAAAAAATATTTCAGAATACTGTAATTTGAATTGACATACAACATTATAAAAAGAAAAATATCTGCTGCGTAGCGTCACGATACTTTCTTTTACTTTCACTTATAAAACTCGCTGTTGGTTAAAAGAAATATATAAGCACCTTATAACTATACATAGCAGAACTATATGCATACAAGTATACAACATATATGTATTTATGAATTCCCAACCTTCACCCCAGAACCGTCCTTAATCGAATTTTCTCAGGAAAAAGTTTCAATTAAAAGTTGTAGCCATTAATAAATCTAAGAACTATCGTAAGTTTAAAGAAAATCTTTGCAGCTGTTTTCGAAAAAATTTGAAATAGCTCAAAAACTTCGAGAATAAAGTGGAGCTTTCGGTTAACCGATTTCAACCAAAAGCTTCGCGGCAAAACAAGATATAATATGAAGGAAAATTTCCAAGTTTGGTGAAAGATACGATATGGCTGTCACATACAGACATGTTTCTAAAAACTACTTTTTTGGACTCAGGGGACCTCAAAACATATATGATATGAACGAATTGATATTTAGTTTTGAAATTTTTAGAGAATATTCTGAAATAATTTTGTAAAAGATTTATGGAAGAAAAAAAATGAATATTTTGAAATCTCTACACCTATTTCCTTCCTTAACTTAAAATAAATATTTTCATTCATTATATGATGCACTTTCTTTAAATGAACCTTGAAGAAAAAATTAGTCAAGAAATTATTTTCCAAACATTCGCAAATGCAATTCATTATCTGCTGTAGTTAGCTTAGTAACTAAAGTTTTTGAGGCAGTTACAAGTGAAGTGTACCCTTAGGTATGTAAAAATTGTAACGAATTATGGTCGAATTTCGACCACTGGGCGACCTCTAGTAATTATAGTTTTGGAACTGAATAGAAAATTTGTTGAAATGTCGGTCTATGTTTTGTGAATTTCAAAAAAAAAATCGATAAAGCGCAGCATCTTCTTCAAAATATACGGTTGTAAGTACAACATTTTGATAACGAATCAAGACAGTCAAAAATGAACCAATATTATCGATTATATTGTCTGAGTTTTCAATTGGTTGTTATAATATAATTTCATCCTACACAATAAACTAAAATATTTTATATTTTTAATTGGTGAAAAATCTATTAATGATGCATAGTGGATACAAATTGTGGTAAAATATTTAAAAATCTGTTTATATTGTAATTAAGGGCTTAATGAAAATGGGTAAACCATGAAAATGACAGTTGCGTGCAAATAAAAAAAAGAAAATTCAAAAACATACAAGCTATACTTGTGCCTACATAAAAAATGTATTCACTTCAAAAAACGGACAAACATTCGTAAAGTAAGTACGTGATGAACAATCACCGAATAAAATTAGTACAATACTGTTTACAATTTTTTCCGCTTTCATTTGGATAATTAAAATATACAGAAAAATATTCGTTTTTATCTCAGTTTTCGCATATTTTCATTACGTTTTTTTATTTGTTTTGGGTGTCTCTTTAGAGCTGCGTTTCATGTGAAATTTAAATAAAATTTTTTTTTACAAATATGTATGTTTTACAATAGATATAATTTCAGAAATTTTTAGGACTTGTATATATGGTAATGTTCATGGATAGTTTAATCAAATTTAGACTATGTATTAATAAATGTTTCACAAAAAGTTTTGAAAAGTATTTTTAATAGATTAAACTAGTCATTACTTTCGAAATTTCTTATATTGTATAAAAGTTTTAAAGAAACTTTCAAAGTTTTCATGGAGATCAAAATTCAGCAGCTGTATAGACAAATAACAGAAAAATCAAATTAAAGCTTTACAATGAAGTACTTGGTAGAATCTAAACTTACACTTTTGGACTCTAAACTATTGTACATTTATACTTTTTCTAACGTGCAATAAAAAAACGTTTGACATATGACAAACTACACAACATAGAACATTCAATATGATTTAAAGTCAGTTTAAAAAGGTTTTTCGTATATATGTTACAGTAAATCTATATTTCCAGTGAAAATATATTTTCACTAGTGAAAGTATTTTTTAAAATATCTAAAAATAAATAATATGCCAAATATCTTAAATGTGTAAAACTTCGCGACAAAACTTAATAATATAATAATACTGACATCGCGAAGTTTGTTTCAGATATTTGAAAATATACTTTCCCTATATATTCTCACTGAAAATACAGATTAACTGAAATATATACATATGCAAGATACAACCCGTTTAATATAGTTCGTCTAAATAACAATAGAGGCTAATTAGAATTTTAACCTAGTAAAAACATTTAAAAACATTTTTTTTTGTATGAATTTCTTTATTTTTTGTTAGAAGAGAGGACGAATACAATTTTATATTTTTGTAAAATTTTCTAAAAAAAAAAACTTGTTAATATTATTTTAGATAAAAATGGTTCATTATATATTATTTAGAAAAATTATATTCATTAAGATTTTTATTATTATTCATTAAGAATTATATTCATATTTTTTATTTAATAATTAATTTAAAATAAAAACTTATATATAAACATATCTTACATACTTAACGTGTGCTATCTACTTTATTTAATTTTTACGAACAAATAGTGCTGAGCTAAATTGGTCTTGCAAAAATGCAATAAGTACTAAGATCAAACAAGACTGTATTTATACTAAGAAGACCAAAACTGTCTCAGTTGCTTTGCTCATCACTCCAACAAAATAAATTGGATTTTTTAGATACGGTAACTTATGCACTATCTCCTAAATAATATTATAATAATACTTATTTTTGCTTATTTAATGTCGCTTTACCTTCTATATCCATAAGTTAATTAACGAAGAACACTCAAGAAAAGTTTTTGGAATCCAATGGTATTCGAATCTAGTACCACATAGATAACAATCTAGTCACCGCGCCACTGAGTGGGTTTATTATTACACACATTTGACACATTTTAAGTATACACACAGTGCGCCTTGAAAACTCGATCTGTCAATATAATTTATTTTTTCTCGTCGAATTGTATCTGATATAGTGGCATTATTAATTAATAATCTCTCTTCTGGTCATCAACGAGATGCCGCTTAGTGCGGACGTGAAATTGTCCAAAAGTGAAAGTGCATCAAATTGACAAACATCCAATACAACTACAATCAATCCAAAATACGAAAATAAGTGCACAACATCACCGGTGCAAGGCCACCTACACAAATAAGTAGGCAAATACATTTTATTACAATTAATAACACTAACTACTACAACAATCAAAAATGACACCACCAACCACAACTATTAACCATAATCAAAACCAAATATCATACGCTAATGCATTAACAAACAACAACAATAAAACAACAATTCAAAATTTCCCCAACAAAAACCAAGCCATATTATTCGATAGTGTTGAGCAATCCAAAATCAATGACTACATTCAACAAGTAGGAACTCAAATCGGACCACATAACATATTATTTGCGTCTCGACTATCAAATAACCGCATATGTTTATATCTGTCAACCGAAAACGAAGTAAACAAATTCCTTGCTAACAATGATGGAAAAATAAAAATAAATAATCAATTAATCGCAGCTCGGAGATTAGTAACACCTTCAAAACGACTTATAATTTCCAATGTTTGCCCCTCCATCCCACATAACGCTATCATATCAGCAATTCAAAATGTTGGATTCCACCCATTATCCTCCATGATTTTTATAAAAGTCGGAATCCAGGACCCCGCGTACAATCACGTACTCAGTTTTAGACGGCAAATATTTGTAAGGGACTATGATCCAAAAAACTTCCCTGATTCGCTACTAATAACATACGAAAATGAACAATACCGAATATTCATAGGCGAAAAAATACAAATATGTCATCATTGCAAATCCAAAGAGCATAAAACTGAGTTCTGCAATAAAACTGAAGAAATTAACCCAATCAACAAAGAAACCACATCACAAACAAAACCCCAATCAGGAAAAGCCATTCAGGAAAATTCAAAGACCTCAGCACCAACAACAACCAAGAAGACAGATGAACAATGGACGGACAACGAGACAATTAAACCATCCAAAATTGTTACAGAAACTCTAACATCAAAACCAATAGACGAACAAAAAAGTGACCATATTACCCATACACCCACATCCCAATACCCAAAACACATTAATGAATCAGAACACATCCAATCACAAAAAGAAACAACTAACACAATTCCTCTAAACATAGTACATGATACTTCAACTATGCCACCACCACTGGAAGCCTACCGGAAAGTGATCGAAACCAATAATCTTAAAGGATTAAAGCGTAACCGATCTCCAAACACATCCAATTCATCTATTGGAGAAACAGACGAAGGAAAAAATGTTGATGCATCACAATCGGAGGTTACAGAGGAGGATGAGTACAGCAGCATCGACTCTCATGAGGACAACCGAAAACCCCGGAGAAAACATCTTAAGAAAAAAGTTTTAATTAAAAGTGATAAAGAAATACAGCAACTAGAAAATAAAAGCTGGGAAGAATTGAAACTAGAATGGGACAACACACAAACTAGTTTCCCTCTCAGCCTGGACCAACTTCGCAACCTTATGGATAATGCTCGGAGTGGACAGGACTTAACGGAACTAACCTCAGAGCACACAAACGATATTGAAGGCCTCATCGATATGTGTCAATTCATACATAGTAAGATGTATAAAACACAAAAGAACAGATGCACTCGACTTATCAAACGACTCCAAAATCTCAAAACCGAAAACACAAACAAAACCAAAAATTGACCCATAACTAGACTGGTTTCCATATATAAAAAAAAAAAATAAAAATAAAAAAATAAAAATCATTCATGGTTCTACTGCAATGGAATCTTAACGGTTTCTATGCAAAATACGAGCAATTAATATTACTAACCAATAAAATCGACCCAATATCTATTTGCCTCCAAGAGACTAACTTTATTAATAACCATTGTGCCAATTTTAAGGGTTATAAGTGCTACTTCAAAAATCGTGAAGATGGTAGAAGAGCTAGTGGAGGAGTAGCCACATTTGTAAAACCATACTCTAATCCTGAAGAAATCACAATAGACTCCCCGCTGGAGGTGGTGGCTGTAAGAATAAAACAACCTTACACAGTCACGATCTGTAATGTATATATTCCTAATGCATTTGACCTTACTTTGGAAATATGGATGGATCTAATAAACCAACTACCTGGCCCAGTTATTTTGGTAGGAGATATGAACTGCCACCACTTTTACTGGGGTTCGGACAGATGCGACCAAAGGGGTCGACTCATAGCTGAATGGTTGGAAGAGGCGTCAGATCTGGTACTACTGAACAATGATGAACCAACACATTTCAACGTAGCGAACGGGTCTACAACCAATATAGACCTGGCGATGGCTGACAAAAGTTTGGCACTGGAACTAAAATGGAAACCACTTAATACGCTATACGATAGTGATCATTTTCCCATAACCATCACCCTGACATCCCCTCCAAACCCCATCAACCAACAAGTAGAGCTGCAAAAATGGAAATACAAAGACGCAGATTGGGACGCTTTCCAAAATAAAATAGAGGATAAACTAACCACCCTACCCAATATATATTACGACCAGACCATGCGACAGCCGGAGTTTCCCATCAATGAAATAGTCCAAGAGTTCACAAACATCATTTTGTTGGCGGCTGAGGAAGCAATACCAAAGACAAAATGTGCAAGTAAAAGGAAAACAGTACCTTGGTGGAACCAAGAATGTCTAAAGGCCGTAAAAGAGGCCAAAAGAGCATTCATCAAATATAAAAGGGATCCACAATCAGAACAACGCAAAATTGAATATAAAAAAAAGCGAGCAGAATCTAGAAGAATTTTAAAACATAGCAGAAGAGACTCATGGGAAAAGTTTGTTTCCTCAATAAATAATCAGACCACAACAGCCGAAATGTGGAGCAAAATTAAAATAATAAAAGATGGCACAAACAGAAGCCAAACTATAACCTTAGAGGACGAAAATGGACAGGTGAATTCAAACCCAGCAATAACCAGCGACATATTAGCAAATAACTTCGCTCAAAACTCCTCATCAAAAAACTATGACAGTGAGTTTCTGAAATTTAAAGTAAAAACAGAACAAGGAAAAAACCAATTCAAAGTATCTGATAATTCTAATAAAATCAATAATGAAATAACAATGCATGAACTTATCTTCGCCCTATCAAGTTCAAAAACCTCTGCTCCAGGACCAGATAATCTGCCAAACATAATGCTTACAAATCTACCGACAAAAGGACTTGTATACCTGCTCGATATATACAATTACATATGGAAACTCCAAATTTTCCCAGATTACTGGAAGACAGCTATCGTGATTCCAATATTAAAGCCAGGAAAGAATGAATATTCAGCGACAAATTATCGACCAATATCTTTGACGTGCAATATATGTAAACTATTGGAAAAAATAATTTCTAGAAGAATTAGATGGCACCTTGAATCAAACAACTACTTCTCCCCTTACCAGTTTGGCTTCAGGAACTCCCGTTCTACAACTGACCAACTAGTATGCGTCGATAGCGAAGTATGTAAGGCTCTCAAAAACAAATGCCATGCGTTGATGGTTGCCCTGGATCTGGAAAAGGCCTACGAGATGGTATGGCAGCATAGGGTCTTAACACTGCTTGAAAACGCGGAAGTTAGAGGTAATTGTCTGGCCTTTGTATTAAATTTCCTTAAAAATAGGAGCATTCAAGTCAAAATTAAAAACCAACTTTCACAGCCACAGTTTTTGGAAAATGGACTACCTCAAGGTTCTGTAATAAGCGTGATATTATTTTTAGTAACAATAAACGAGCTGATGAACCAAATAGAAAAACCATGCAAAGGTTTTCTTTTTGCAGACGATGTACTTCTATTGAAGCATGGAGTGAATTTAAATTCTTCAACTAAGATCATGCAGAACAGCATTAACAAGTTGCAAAACTGGACGCAAAAATCTGGTTTTAGATTCTCCGCCAGTAAATCAGAGAGTATCATTATAACAAAAAAACATACAAAATACCCCAAAATCAATATTATTCTGCAAAAAAATCCTATTAAAATATCAAAGTCGTTAAGAATATTAGGAATGATATTCGATTCCAAGGCATCCTGGAAACCACACATAAAACAGTTACGAACAGAACTATTCAGAAGACTTAACGTCATAAAAATTTTGTCTTCAACATCATGGGGAGCATCAACTCTAACACTTCTCAACACTTATAGAGCGATAATCCGCTCAAAATTGGACTATGGAATTATCATCTATGATTCAGCATCTAAATCAACGTTAGCACCACTAGATAAAATCCATAACGAAGCGCTTCGTAGATGTATAGGGGCGTACCGTACTAGCCCAATCTACAGTATCTTAGCAGAGGCTAAAGAACTCCCCCTCGAAAGTAGACGGAAAGAGCTAGTAATCAAATTCGGTTTGAGTGTCAAGGGCAAGGCTGGAAATCCAGTTCAGGATTATTTCAGAAATTACTCTCCGGATGAGGAGTTCTACCAAAATCATCCAAGGTTCCCACAACCAATACAGGCAAGGGTGGCTAAATACATCCAACAACTTGGCATGACGTTACCAGAGACAATCCATCCCAAACCTTCATCTCTCCCACCATGGGAATCATCCCCTTATAAGAATCAAATTGATCTTTCCTTGGGAGAATACCCAATTAATGAAACCCCTAACATAATCTTCAAAAAACTCTTCCTTGAATTACAAAACACAAAATATAACAACTACAAGGACTACTACACCGATGGATCAGTAACTGAGGGAGGGTCTGGATGTGCAATAGTTGAAGGCAACGTTGTAAGCAGGTTTCGGCTCCCAAATTACGCCTCGGTGTTCTCTTGTGAGGCGTATGCCATCCTGGAGTGCTTGGAGATGGTCAAGCGAAACCCTCTTAAAACATCTGTGAGTATATTTACCGACTCACAATCGACTCTCAAGGGAATCCTCAATGACAAAAATTCCAATATCATTATCTTGAAAATCAAAGAACTACTCACTCTACTCAATAAAAAAGGACAGATAATAGTCATAGTTTGGATACCGGGACACCAGGGGATTCATGGTAATGAAATGGCCGATATGGCGGCCAAAGAGGCTATAATCAATGGAGCAACAAATGACTTAACCATCTTACTAGAAAAGGACTTCATGAAAGAGGTAAGGAAAGGGATCTGGAGACAGTGGGATGCGCTGTGGCGGGAAAGTCCACAGAAGTTGCTTAGTGTAAGGGATTCGGTGCTCGAAACAAGTGAATACATCGGTCAAAATAGGAGGGAGGAAGTGGTGATAGCGAGGATGAGGATTGGTCACACGGGACTCACACACAGCTACCTTTTAGAGGGAGGGCGACCGACACCCTGCCTTGGATGCGGGGGAGTTGGTTCAGTAGATCACCTTGTGAAGAGTTGCGGGGCCTACGTGGGACAACGTACTGCAGTCTTGCTACCAAACACACTTAAGGAATGCCTCGACTCAAAGGAGGGTATTGAAAAGACGTTAAAATACTTAAAGATAATTTCTATCATCAATAAAATTTAATAAATTATTTATTATTGTTACATTTATATTACCTTGTTATGTTGATATATTTTAAAGTTTTATAATATATTGAATTATATCATAATCTTATTTATAGTACTATTATAGCGTTTTCTAATTATAGTTATTATTTATGTATTATAATTATTATTTTGTATTTATAGTTAAATTTATGTTTATATAGTCTATAGGTACATAGTGTTATTCTGAATGTTGTTATTATTATTGTTAATTATTGTTAAAACGTTAAATATGAAAGTCGCTAATGACCCAAGTAGTTGATGCGACTATAAATAAAGTTAATTTAAAAAAAAAAAAAAAAAAAAGTATACACAATATGCATTTTATTTATTTCATAAAAAAATGTTTGATTTGATTCGTGCCGCCAGGCTATTAAAATTAACAATTATTTGGTAATTGAAAATGTAACGATTTTTAAAAATATATTAAATCAAAATTTTAACATTTTTGAAAAATATTTTACCACAAAGCACAATTGAGTACAAAAAATGGAAAAGGTTGTTAGTTTCAAAAATTAAAAAAATGACTTTTTTAGTGAAAAGGGTTGTAATTTGTATAAGCTAAGAGTAATGAAAAGAGAAAGGTTGAAGGTGCCAGAAAAATTTCTACTAGTTTCAAGAGCAGTTCGAAGATTATAATCAGATATAATAATCTAATATTTAATACACATTTATTTGAATATTGAAAATTTTAGTTTGTGGCACTTACATCCTTTTCCATTTTTTGTACTCAATTTATTAAAATAATAGCATTTTATTAGGAGTATTAAAAACCCTGATAAAGGAACTTTCGTACAAAAATTTCATATTATTTTCTTAATAAATAGAGGTTTCGAATAACACTTGACGAGACAAATTTATTATCCTAGACGGGACGAACCTACTTATATTATCTCCGAAAACACACGTGCCTGAAGTTAAATAAAGATATTAATACAGATAACACGTTTCTCAAGAAAAAAAAACGTAATTGCTAATATGAAAGTAAAATGTCCAAATATAAGAACAAACGAGTTAATTAGTTCAAGTTATGAACTAACTACAAAAATTGTTCAAATCTCTTATTAATGCGACGTAAAATAAAAAAATCTTTAATAACTAGAAAACTTTTTTTTTTTTCATTTAATTATCTGATGTGAAATAACTGTATAATTACTGAAAGACATACTTTTAATAGTTTATAACAAAAATTAATTTAACAATGATAAGTAATATGAAATAATGAAAACTAAAAATATCAATTTTAACTTATTTTCATAATAATTAAGACAATAATTTTTTTATAAAATTTTAACTTCACATCCAAACGAAGAAGGCATAAAAGTATAGAGGATAGAGCGCAACAATTTTTATTAAATGTTGTAATCAACTTTCCAACTGTCCACTTAGTGGCGTAGTAGTTAGAACAGTTTGCTCTCTCCGCTACATGCGTCAGTAGTATTGGGTTCGATTCCCGTCGAATCCCTAGATATAAGATTAAAGATCTAAGATTTAACCAACAGAAATTTTCTGTGTGTAGATAGTCGTGATATAACCTAAGATGTTAAAGCAACTTTAAACACCCCAAAAAAAAAATCTCCAATTATAACTGTTTGCGTTTATTTCATATATCTTTGCCCTAATAAAACATCCTCGATGATCGAAGAGTACCATGCTAAGACATAGATAAATAAAGTGTTGAAAATTAATAAAGGAATCTTCATGATCTTTCATAATCCTTGTTTTTATCATTTTTTAATGGAAATTTTTTATTAAAACAATTAGTTTATAATCTAAACTAACGACGAAATTAAGACGAAGTACCAATTTATTTAAATGGCTAAAATTTTCATTTTAAACGCCATGTATCCAATTGAATTTTTACACTATTTCATAGAGCACTTTTCTTTCGAGAAACACTACGGATTAGTTTTCTCGTAGGTACTCGAAGACGATAACTTAAAAAGATTTGCATTTTCATCCCAACCATCACCTGAGCTAAATTTCCCTGCGGATCTTTTGTCTGGTCGTATTTTAGCCAGAGGAAGGAAAGAAGTTAAAAGCATTTACATGCATCGAATCTGAACTGTTCCAAGTATTTTAAAAATAAAATAGAGTGAATTGTTTACAGGGAAATCTAAAAAAAAAACTTTTTTTTTCTTTTAACTTCTTTTTTCCCTTAATTATAATGTATCGTACGTTAAAAAGAAAAATTCAGCTCCTTCGAGTTTAAATCAAAAACGCATAAATCATTTATAAAATTATACCATGAGCGTAAAGCTATTGTGAAGAATAATAAATGCTTTCGATACAAACTTTATAAGACCGGAAAACACACTGCAAACAAATAACACGGAAATTCAACCCCATTTTATTGTAAATATGATAATTTTCCTAGGTTTCTTGACAAATATTTACTTTTTAATTTTTATGCTTTTACTGATATTTTGTATTCCAATTTGATTAGAACTTATTAATATTTTCTTGACAAAAATTGTGTTACTTACCAAAATTTTTTATTTTCCAACAAAAAGAGAAGACACTCGCACAAAACGAGCAAATGATCGTACGAACTTTTCAAGTATTTTTCACATGCACAATCACAAATGTTAAGTATGTCAAAATTTCCACGTAAGTTGTTCAACAAACTTTGATTTTCTTGAGTAATCAAAACGACTCAAAGAGAACAACAAAAATTTTCAAACACTGAACAAAATGTGTACATAAAATAAACAATTAACTTCTCTTGCTTTTTGTTTAACGGCAAAGTTTCCGCAAAAGTTTCTACCAAAATGAAAGTTGATGAATGATAAACTTTTCAACTTTGATTAAACTAACATTTTTTAAAAATACCTTTAGTTTGTTATTTTGATTATGTTAACATCAATTTTGATTTGTCATATGAATATTGTCAGATCTGCGATATTAATTTAAAGCTTTGGGGTAAATTAGAAGAAGCGTACGAACGAAACGAACGCCGGTGATAAACTAAACACCCCCCATGGCATCCAGTATTTTAAGGGCGCCGGCGCCGCTACCAATGCCTTTTTCTATCGTCGTCATCTGCTTCATAATCAGCATTAGATTGTATTTGCCGTTTTATCCTGATTCCCGACCTACAACACAGGATTAGATTCAAAATACGCCTTTTTTAAGCGACAAAACAAATTTAATTTCTACTTATACACCTGTAAATAATGAGTTACTGTATACATAACTATAATCTACAGGATGTGTCATTCATTGTAGGTATAGAAAATACCCTCAAGCGTTCGATTATATTAGAAAAAATATCATAAATCCTTGACAGTTTCAAAATTAACATTCTAAAGGTTGTTTTCTTATTTGGCTTTATAGGAAAAATTAAATTCCATCTATGAATTTTTTTTTTGTTTTTTAAAATTTTATTTGTTCAGTGTTTTTTACTAGTCCAGTATTTTAAATGTAAATGAAAATGCGGTTGAATTTCCTACTTAATAACTACTATTGAAAAAAGAAATTATCATATTGTATTAGCATTTAAAATATTTGCTAACAAATTATAAAAGTAACTATGTATTTCTTTTATGCCCAAATCGATACAGCTTAAAGTGGTTCAAAATATAATAAAAACATTTAATAAACTAAAATATTTTATTTATTTTAACTTGTGAATAAACAACGTATCACAAAAATCACTTTTTGGTCATTTTTTAAACCGTTCGTATCACTATGTATTTACTGACTGACTGACTTAGATTATATTCATTGGACTTACTTTTCCTCCTTTTGTTGTTGTTTATAGGTAATCCATTATACCCTCGAGCCTTCTAGAGAGTTCACTGTGAACCTTCTAAAAGCTTCTAAAACCGTTGACTGTCAACAATGAAACAATTCAAATGACCATTGATAAAACTACCATAGAAATTTTTGTTCGCCACAATTTTATGCATTATAATGGTTATAAAATTAACACTTTATTCCAAACGTATACTGTCATAATTAACTCTTTATTTTAAATTATTACTCAAATAATGAGAATGGGGAAAGGGAAATGAAGTGTGTAACAATCCAAAGCTTTTTAGAGTGTTAAATATTTTTTCTCTACAAACATAAACAAAATTGGAGTTGGAGAACGAAATTATTCCATTTCAACATCATTTGTTGAACGGTTTTTCAAAAATTAGGTCTGTTTCTGTTCGAGATGACAGTAAAATCGTGAATAAATAGTCCATTAATTTTTACACAATATAAAAAAGTTACTATATTAGTATACTGTGCAGAATTTGTATCGCAACTCTACGGTTTTACTTACATCCCAAACAGAACAAATTTTTATGTTTTGATGAGATAGATGGAGCTATCACAGTTCCAATAATTTCAATTATTATTAGTTACATACATAGATATTCATTGCTTAAGTTTAAGTTGTCTCTCTTTCGATTAAACTCCTTCTTTCGTTTATAGTAAAGCAAAAACCCTTCTCCTGATAGCACATATTTAAAAATATTTCAAGTATTTAAATGTTTGCTTAATAACGTGCTCAAATTGTATGTATATTTATTTGACTTATACTCTTGCATTGTTGGTATACCTATCTCCCGATTCACACGGTACTTTTACGTTTTTATTTTTACGCGATTTTGAAAATTTGTCCCAAAAATTTTTTTTGAAATTTTCCAAATTTTTTCAAATTTTCCAACTTTTCTTTACTATAATATGCATGTTTTATACCTACAAACCTTGCTCTTGAACCCCTCTATCAATTACCGAAAACTGCATTAAAATCCGTTTTGTAGTTTAAAAGATCTAAGGGAACAGACAGCGGGAGCAACTTTGTTTTATACTCTGTAAAAAGATACACTTCTTTCGTTCTAATCTCCATTCGTTAAATATACAAATATATTTACATGGTAATTGGTATAAAGAACTTTGATTCAAAAACATGATTTTAACCTTTGATACGCTAATAATTGTTTTTATTTCAATTAAATATTTGTTACGTTTGATAAATTTGCGATGTTCTTCCAGCTTTAACATCTCCGAGTTAATATACAAGTAGCGTATAAACGAATTACCCTTAATTAATAGCTTTATTTATATTTAGATGTTTCTTTTTAAGAGAAATACAAACTCAAAATCAATATTATTCTGGAAAAAATAGAAAAAAAATGAGGCACATTTTCATGGAGAGAAAGCTGTAGTTTAGTAGCTTAAGGCCTCGACATTCCAGTTATAATGAAAAAAAGCATTAAAATGAAATCGTCTGCTTTTTAAAAAATGTAAAGTTTATAGTAAGGAAGATTAAATAAAGCATTTTGTTAGAGATAGTTTTAAGAAAAACGCAAGAGAGCATTAATTATTTAGACAGAGCTAAAACGACTGAAAAATCAAGAAAGTTTTATTGCATTTTTAAAAGTTTCTCGTGAAAGGGTGTTAGTTCAGTTATGCAACGTCCACAAAGATTAATGAAGTTTTATTTTGGACATCCAATTTCGTTTCAGATTGAACTTTTCGGTAACCTTTTTTAAGGATAATAAATAATCCGAATCATTAGAATCTCCATCAATTCAAATGCAGTTGCAGCTATTATTTAAAACTAGTTATAAAAGTTATCGTTTGTTCGTTGTTACATAACATATATATCTTCTACAGATTCCCGATAGACAAACACAAAATCTGATTTATTGCAACCGTTTCTACGTAAAATCATATTTAACAATAAAATGTTAATTTTATTGCTTTCTAAAATTGAAAAACTTTTAATTTAATTTCAACGCTAGCAGACTTTCCAAGATAATCCTTTCACACTCAATTAGATAAGCTTGTTATTTGCAACAATCGGAACATTGGGTTTCATACAATCTTTCATGAATTGGCTCGATAATATTAACTTTTTGAGAAATTAAATTTCTTGCCTACCTCACATGTTTCTCGGAAAACTTGTTTGAATTAAAAAACTGTTTCATTTTTCAATGCAGAATATTCATGAGATTGTTATCAATATACGATACTTTACTCATGGATTCTATTTTTGAACTTTTAATAGATATAAAGAATGCGAATGCGGTTTAAATTGATTGAAATTTATACAGTTTTTAAATTAAACGAATAAAAATTTGTTTTTACAATTAAAATATCTTCCTTATCAACATTATACAGATATTTTAATTAACTAAACAAACATCTGTTTTGAGTTTCGAATGAAATAAACGTGAAATATCCGATTTTTGCATTCTATTGTATTTTAAAATAACGTTCAAATGCCACATATCAATGTAAGATTTTAATTTTAAAAATTAAACTTCTACTTAGCATTCATGATTTAATTATCTGTGACCAGTATAGTAAGGTACAAATCAAATTAAAATAGTTAAAAAATGTCAGTTGAAAGTAATATATTATGCGTAGACAATAATGTATAATTGTCTATTTACAGAATCTAGAAATTTAATAATGAAAATTTAAATACATATTATGTTGCATTTTACATGATTATCAAATATTCAGAATATATTAAACTATACCTAGAATGAGGATGAAATCAACAAATTGCGAGGGTACCTTAAATGTGTCACTTTAAAATAAAATATAAATGCAGATAAATTTACAAATAAGAGTAGTAATTGATTAATTATTTTAATCACGTTAAAATTATGAAAACATAAAAATGTATCACACAATGTAAAATGATTCAGATCCCATTTTTCATCAATCTAAAAACATTACTCATCGCACCATAAAGTAAATTAATATATTGTATTTGTTTAGATTTAATAAAATATTTTATTTGCATATTGAACGTAATACCTAGAAACTAACAGTTAGCGGAAACTTGAAATATTTAATGTTTTTGAGTTAGTTATTTTGTAATTTCGAATTTAATTAAATATTTGTCTTTATCATTTAATTAAAACTAGAGGTCGCCCAGTGGTCAAAATTCGACCATAATTCGTTACAATTTTTATATACCTAAGGGTACACTTCACTTGTAACTGCCTCAAAAACTTTAGTTACTAAGCTAACTACAACAGATAATGAATTGCATTTGCGAATGTTTGGAAAATAATTTCATGACTAATTTTTTCTTCAAGGTTCATTTAAAGAAAGTGCATCATATAATGATTGAAAATATTTATTTTAAGTTAAGGAAGGAAATAGGTGTAGAGGTTTCAAAATATTTATTTTTTTCTTCCATAAATCTTTTACAAAATTATTTCAGAATATTCTCTAAAAATTTCAAAACTAAATATCAATTCGTTCATATCATACATGTTTTGAAGTCCCCTGAGTCCAAAAAAGTAGTTTTTAGAAACATGCCTGTGTGTGACAGCCATATCGTATCGAACACTTTTCCGAATTTCACCAAACTTGGAAATTTTCCTTCATATTTTATCTTGTTTTGCCGCGGAGCTTTTGGTTGAAATCGGTAAACCCAAAGCTCCACTTTATTCTCGGAGCTTTTGAGCTTTTTCAAATTTTTTCGAAAACGGCTACAAAGATTTTCTTTAAACTTAAGATAATTCTTAGAATTATTAATGGCTACAACTTTTATTTAAAACTTTTTCCTCGGAAAATTCGATTAAGGACGGTTCTGGGGTGAAGGTTGGGAATTCATAAATACATATATGTTGTATACTTGTATGTATATAGTTCTGCTATGTTTAGTTATAAGGTGCTTATATATTTCTTTTAACCAACAGCGAGTTTCATAAATGAAAGTAAAAGAAAGTACTGTGACGCTACGCAACAGATATTTTTCTTTTTATAATGTTGTATGTCAATTCAAATTACAGTATTCTGAAATATTTTAGACAAACAAAAAAAATATGACTATGAAACATCAGAAGTAATTTCAAGTGAGTTTCCTACGTTCAAAAGTAAAACAAAAGTACCTTTATGTTTAATTTTTTTCATTTAAAAGTCAAAGATAAAAAAATGGAAATAGGCTGCATAAGTCCTGTTTAAAACTTTGAATTAAGTTAAGCTTTTTTTTCAAATAGTACCTACCTACCTAAATTAATTTTTGTGTAATTTATTTGAATGATTTTGCCAAAAGAATATAGTATGAATTTTTTATACGTTATATAATAATCAAGAAACACCTGATGAAGACCAAATAAAATGGTTGAACCGTTGTGTATTTGATGTTATACGTATCTTTTAAATATATTTTTAATAATATTACTCAATAATCAAATGATCGGTTAAATCGGTTAAATTTGTTTCCTTCAATTTCAATAATTACAATTTCAAAATTTAAATTCCTCTCAAAATATTTTGTTTAAATAATGACATTTGGAATATGGTTGAAGTATGTGGTCAAACTGAACAACTGAGATTTAAAAATCTACATATTTGTGTGTATTGTGTGTCTGTGTGTGTCAAACGCATGGTAGTGTGTGTGACGTCTTTTTTCATTAATTGAAGGTATTTTGAAGCATTATTATAAGAAAATATTATCTCAAAACGCAACTTCCTCATATAAACTTCAATTGTGCCAAATTTCATACTCCTCCGTTCGTATAATATTCGTTAAAAGGGGTTTAAAATTTTTGCTTCACGTATTAATATATAGATATCATTCAGTTTTTAAATTAAATAAACCTTCTTTGCACAATGATGGTACCTGAAAACTATGGCCATTTTTATTCCATTATATAAAAAATTTTAGAAAATTTCCTTTAAAAGTCTTCTACTTAATCAAATTAATGAATATTAACTATAGCGTTAATTAAGTACTTAAAGGAAACAGTAGTAATTATTATTTGAAAGATGTTAAAATTATTTAAGGTTATACTAAGAAGCACTTATATGGTTGGCTATATCTGGTACTTGTTAAAATTTTTGAGTAACAAGAGTAAGTAAGTAACAAGATAGTAAGTAATAAGATAACAATTAAGTAAGTAACGACAAAGAGAAGCTATGATAACCAATAACCAGTTATAAACAGCAGTCCAAATTTCGAATTTGAAAGAAAATATCATTTTTTAAATTTGTTGTTGTTGTCTTGATTTGGTAGAAGTAGACGAGATACTTTTACAATAAGGTAAATTAAGGACAACGAAAGGTATAAGCTGTGGAAATTTCACTTGTCCCTATCATAAATTTTTCCTTGAAACTAAAGGTGAAAGTCTATTTCTCGCTTAAGAGTATCACAGAAAACATTCTCCTGACGGCATAATCATAAATACTAAACGCATTACGAGCTCTCAGAATTAATAAGTATGGCTAAAAATGTTATAATTTCATATCTTTGTGTCTGTGACGTACATTCTTTCTTAAACCGCTAACATTCATGTTTATAACACTTTTAATCTGATTCTTATTCCTTAAATCTTTTATGCTATGCTATTAAATACTCGTTTCAAAAATTATAATTTCATTTTAAACGAAATGAAAACATATATTACAAATTCGTTTGTTATTCTATGCTCATATGCATTTTTTGAACATATTTTGCTACAAGATTATTCTAGCCTAAGTATTTATATTATTTTAACGATTTAATGAACTTTCCACATTTTGAAGCATCAAATTAATTACATAAATACAATTTTTTTCTTATAACTTTTTTTGGAAAGAACTCCTTAAGATTTCCTTAATGAAAAGAATATTGATCCAAAATTCAAAAGTCAAATCACATTAAAACAGCATTGACAACGAATAACTCACTGTTTCATATACCTATTACTCACTTACCATATATACCCTATTCATGATTTAGACAGATTTCAAAAATTTCAAAATGTAGCTATGGGGTTGGTGTTTGGAGTTAGTAAATACAATACATCCGAGTTAGTGATATGCGTCAAACACAAGACTAGATGAGTATCAGACAAAAAATTGTTTTTAATTTCTGTATTTTATCCTTAAATTGCCGTTAGAGAGGAAACCAGTCACTTGGGATGAAAAAATAATAAAAATGGATAGTATACTCATGATTATTATATTAGATATGAATCAAAAATAATAATTAAGAACACAAAGACTCCCACAGCTGAAAGCTGTATGCCCTACAAGGGATATAAGTGGTACAACACTTACCCAATGATATAAGGAGTGAATATTGATTAAATTAAAAGAATATGTTAAGGTAAACTACTGGCATTTATATTTTTGTGATGATAAAACTCCGAGACATATTTTTTTTTTTTTGTAAATGACTGAAAATAACCAGAAGCTATACCTATAATATAAAAACTATTATACTTATTCATTAATTTCATTTGTATGAATAGAAACTGATCCAAAAATTACTTATCAATGAATCAAAGATTTAAAAAATCCAAGCACTTCTTCATTTAATGGGGTGCTTTTGTTATTTAAATGATATCAACGGCTCAGAGAAAAAACAGTTAAGCTCAAACTTAACAATTTTTGTTTTTGATACCAACTTGTAGGGCATAAAAATCCAAATCGAATAACGTTAACATTTGAAAAAAAAAAATTAATTTCCAAAATGTGAAAAACGTGGTAAAACCATCGAATACTTGATTTGGATATAAGCAGTTCACTTCAACCCTACTGCCTATTTCAATTTGGTACATTTCATAAAAATGAACTGATTTTAGGGCTAATATATTTTTACAAAATTTTGCTATTCCTCTTCTGAAATACTTTGATAAGTGGAATTAAACTTTTTCTCTTGAGCTTTTCATAAGTATTTCAAAATTTAAACTTAAACTGCATATAGAATTTTTGTTTAATTTTTTTTTTCATCCAAATGCATTTTTACTTTATTTTCTGTTGATTAATTTAAGGTTTGTTTCTGAATTATAAATATCTCATTATATTGTGAATGTCACGTGTACAAACTTGGTTTCATCTACTCAAAATTACTATGTTAGCTATATCTTTCAGTCTACTAAAAACTTGATGAATTTTTTTGGAATATATTTTGGTCATATTGACCATGCTATTAACGTTTTTTTTTTTTGATAGATGGTTTATTTCAATAAATAAAATAATAACTATTCACGCTTCTTGTATAGATAACATTCTCAGATTGTACAGATGTAACTGTACAGATTCTCGATAGATATTTATCATACGATATAAAGAAAATTATAATTGATATAAAAAGTATAATATTATACTTAACTTATGCAATATTTGATTTTGATTTTTTTTTAAATCTTGATATGAGACATTTTATTCTGGCTGAAGAAGATGGAAGCAAATGTAAACAGGATTAGAATTTTTTTTTTTAAGTTTTTGTAACTTTAAAAGTCTAAACTTTACAATAATTATTCAAGGTAAATTGGTTTTTTTTCCAAAACTTAAAATATAAAACGGATTTTATTTACAATAGAGTCGCAGTATGTCACCAGTATTATTATCGTTATCATTTTTATTATTAACCACCGCATTTACAAAATTGTGCTTTTAATCTTAACGATGTAAAATGTAATTATTTGAACGAAACCATTAAAATTTTGTTGTCTTTTTATGAAGTACACCAGATTCAGAAATCAAGATAAATTGTTAAAAAAATTGTCTCAACTTAAAATTTATTAAACCTATTGTCTCTTACGAGTTGTTACGACGAATATAACAGTTAACATTTTCTCTGTTTTCGACATGAATATAAAAGACAAGCAGCATATTTTATAAAGCACATTAATCATTACATTATTTCAGTTTTGTGAAGCTTCCGACAATAATTTATTACGTATATATGTGTATAGATAAATAAATGAGCGTAACATCATAAATTTGCAAAACTTATCTAGATAGGTATAACGACAAATTGTATAACTATATTAGAACTATCTTAAATTTTTACCTTACGTCTTATCTTGAGATTGGGGTTGTCAACTTGGAAATTTGTTTATTTAAAGATTAACTAAACTTATATGACAATATTTTTATTTAATATTCATACGAATTTCATTAAATAATAGGTTTAACACCAATCTTTATGTTTAGAAAATACTCGTACAATAAACGTTTCATTATTATAATATTATTAAACTAGCAGACTCAACCTTGCTTCTTGTGGGGTTGACAAACGTAATTTGATTTCTTACTTTTCCTTTCTGTGTGAGAAGCAAAAAATACATTTTCTTAGTTATAGCTATTTTGAAGGAACATTAATTTTTTCTGGGTAAAAATTATCCTTTGATTTCTTATTTTCATATGTAAGCTTTAATTATCCCAAAAACATTTGAAATTTATTCAGTGTTTTAGAAACAGACATCGTAATTCTACAGGATAACGCGTTAATCAAGGATAAAATAGGGTCTATGTTCACTTAAAGTAATGCAGTTTTCAAACGGTGAAACAATTTTTAAAAATAAAATACTTAGTTGTTTTAGAGATTATCCACTTTATACAAACTAATTAACATTTCTCCTTTATAATATTAGTATCTTAGTATCTTTAGATTGAGGAAATAGTAGTAATAGCAACTAAATGGCACGTTCATCACAAGTTGAAACTTGCATGCTAATATTAAATTACACTCCATTTTACGTTTATCGTAATAACACAGCTCAAATGGAAAAGAGTGTGTCGAGAAATTACTTTGACAAAACTAGATATAAAAATGTAAAAGTCATCTAAACGTGTGTGAAAAATATAAATTTTGTGTTATACCATTTTACATGTCAAATTAAATTCAAAATATGTTGTATGGCATGGGAAACATACATATAAACAGCTGATGCTCAACGTTCAAAATGCATTATGTGTTCAAGTTAGAGGATGTTGTGGAAGAACTAAGCATAAAACACACTTTTCATATACTGTCACATTTTAAAAATGCAATTTTCAAAGAGAAATTTTATATGTTGTTAACGATTGTAAACAAATTGAACAAATTGCTTTAAAATTTTTATGTATTTGGCTTTAGGAGAAACGTGATAGTACGTTTTCAATTATACAATATTGATTGTAACAGAACAATTAATTTAAAATTTAATTTTTTTTACAAAGAAAATTATATTTAATAAACTTTTTAAATTAATTTTTAACAAAAAATCAATCTTTTCATTTTCTAAAAATTCATGATACTTATGAAATTCGACCTTTTATATATTTGCTCAATTTGTTCAGTATTGGAATTAATTTTTAATGATTATTTGAATCGGATTGAAAACTAAATAGGTTTGTTTGTGTCAAATAACTGATTTTCCCTCACAGAAACTAAGCAAATGATGAGAGAGCAATAGTATTTCGTTATACTGTATTTTCAGGGTTACAAATACCTTGAATTAATAAAATTTGCTTGACGATAATGGTAGACATAAAGTGTCAAAAACACCCTCCACTGATTCAAAACTGATGTTCACCTTCAATTTGAAACATTAACATCTTATCATTTATAAGAAAAAAAAATTGCTTTTGATCATTATGATCTGTTAAGTTCTCATGTTAAATAATTTTTTTTGAACCTTTACAATATTTACAAAGAAAATTCTTATTAAAAATATATTTCTAAAAATTAGCACTGAAACAAAAACAAAGAGAGGAGTATGCCTACCTTGAGAACTAGTTAACCTGGCATCACTTTGCTTTGCTTTGACTAAATTTCCTATATTTTTTATTACTTTCACTAAAAATTCAAAATAAATAAACTTCAAAACGATTGAACGTACTTCATAAAATGTTTCTTAGTTTTGCTATTTTGTTGTTGTTTTTGGTGTTTTAAGTCACATTAATATCTTATTAATTATGGCTGTCTAAACACAGAAAATTTCTGTTGGTCATTTTTATCTTACGTCATATTTTTTACATGCTGATACCCGCTCGCTTTGCTGAGAGCATCTAAATTTAATTAATTGATTAATAGATTCGCTACCTTTATAGCGAAATATAAAAATTTAACTTTTTTGACAGAAAAATATGATAGATACTTCAAGACTTTAAATCCTAAGTAAGTTCATCAAAATACATAAAACTGCTTTTCTAGGAAGAGATATTAGCTATCTTACGGGTTCTATAAGATTTTAAGTATAAAAAGTTCTTTTAAGAAAATTTGAAAATCTTTCATACCAAATGTCATTTAAAACAGTCCAGCTGTTTTAGTAGAAAAGATTAGGAGCTTTTCTACAGGAACCGTCCTTTTTTAAGAATAAATAATATTCAATAATATGTTTAGATCTAAGGTATCTTTAACAAAACTTCATTAAAATTAGTTCCGTTCAGTAATTGTTAATTATTTAAAATTTAGTGTATTATTTTAATACGTTTATTTCTAATTAATCGAAGTTGCGGGGTTTATTACTGAAGCGAAATATAGATAAAAACCATTCTGGAGCCCGATTGTATATTGTATCAAAATTTGAACTCAATTGGGACAGAATAAGGACCAACATAACATTGTTATATAATATAGAAGAAGATACCAATACAGAAAATACGTATAACGTACAGTAGCCAGCCGCTCTGCTAACATTTTTTTTTTTAAATCTGGGATATCTTTTAAGATATTCTTTTTGAGGATATGATGTAAAGGGCAATTTTGAACTACATGAAATACTCAAGGTATCTAATGTATTTAATTGGATATGGATTAATACTGCAATGTTTAAAATAGCTTGGTAAATAATCAATAATTTTTTTGCAATAGGAATGTAAAAGATAAACATGGTTCCTGTGGGTTATCCTTAGGATATAGACATATACCGTCGTGGACTTTTTTATAAATCTTTTTAAGATACACAATTTCGCCGCATATTAGTTTGATCTATCTCGTAAGGTTTAGCAAGCGTTTGCAATGTAAGTGCATTAACATACGTTTCTTATGACATCACATTACAAATCTTTGAATTTCCCGACTTTTCTGTACTATATTATGTATAAATTATAGCCTTTATGTAACCGAGGACTAATAGCTATATAACAAAAAAAAAGTTTCATCAAAATCCGTTCAGTATTTTTAGCGTGAAAGATGCACAACAAACAAATCTGCTGCGCAAATAAGTTTGCTCTTTGGTGTTTTGTTTGTTAGTTTTAATTTAGTTCGTTTACTATTGAAACTATATACTTCACAGTTTATATCATATCAAAACTATAGACACTTTTAAGGGTGTATAAGGGATACAATCGGAAACAAAAGTATTGAGTTTTTAATTTTTTTTCCACCAACCGTCTAGTGATTGTTAATTTTGCAAAAAAATTAAAATTAACTAAAATAATATATTTAAAAAGAATTAAATATTAAAAATCAAACGAACTTACCTGTAAGTGATGTTCGATTGTAATTATATGAGAGTCTCGTTCGAGATGATTACATTGTAGTACCGCTACTTCCACTAGTTCAAGTCACAAAGTTCAGATTTAAATTTGAAAAGATTTGGCGGGTGACGTCAGTCCCGCGCTCTGTCGTCCATCTTCATAACGTTTTTTGTGCTAGTAAAAGTCACATTCAGAAATTTTGTTAGTGTCCAAAAATATAAATATTAAATATAAATAAATATAAATAAACAACTAAAACACGAATATCAACAAGAAATATTATTTACCAAGATGGGGAAAAGTAAAAAACGTAGCCGAGATCGAGATGAATACGAGGATGTCAATAAACGTATTTGTAGGTTAGAGCACATTCTTGCTGACTTTATAAAAGAAGCAAGAGAAAAAATTTTCTCTTAAAATTGGTATGTATACTCAAAATATTTTAAACTATTTCAAACAACAATTATTAGCATAAATTACATATGTATATGCGTAAAGGTATACATGTAAAATTTTATGTAATTGGCGTCGTGTACTCGAATGATGAGACATAGACGGGCAATTGGGCTAGAACTTTTTGCACGTAGGAGGCAAATAACACTAGTGCCATTGATTTTCATGGTGAAATTTGTCAGATGAAAATCAAAATAGTACAGAAAACACGGAAAATGGCTTAGAGGAAGTCTCACATGATGAGACTGGAAGCATAAAAACACCGTTGTCACCATCGTCAACAGCTGAGGATGGGGTCGATACCCTCGATGAGGAAACTGAAACTGTTTTAGGAGACAATCCAACAGCAGATAACAAAAAACTTTTAGATCTGCACCAGAGTCTGGTGTCCAGATGGCCCACTTGGATGTTAGAAGGTCTCAAAAAAGATACAAAGGAGGCCATGATCGATAAATATCCCCGAAAATGGAATTTCAATTTAGAAGCTCCAGAAATGAATGAGGAAGTTCTGGCTTCACTAGACGATACTGGTATCAAAAGAAATAAAACTCTTTGTAGTTGAGCAGAAATTGATAGGATCGGCCATGGCAGCACTTGGACAATCCATCACAATTATCCTCAATGACAGTAAAGAGCCTGTAAGTAGGCTGTCGTTAGTGAAAATGATAGCTGACGCGGGGATGTTAATTTTAATTAATTATTAATTAATTATATTAATAATTATTATTATAATTATTATCATTAATTATACTTGATAGTGCGCTTGAGCGCACTATCAAGTCTCGTCTGCGAGGAAATCGTTTATTTCACCAGGTCTTGCCAAACCAATGAAGAAACTATTGCAAAAAACAAAGCCTGGGGCCTTGTTATACGGTGAGAAGTTAACGGAGAAAATCAAAGCAGCCAAATCAGTAGATAAAATGGGCAAGAAGATCAAGAACGCACCTGCTTCATCCTCAACTACATCCGCTATAAAATTGCGGAACCAAATCAAAAACCCTCATTGTCATCAAGGACTTTAAACTGGCGCGGCCCATACGTGAGCCAGGGGAACTCACATGTGGGCCAGAGATTCCCGTATCAGGAAATAAAAAATAATGTGTAAGAGGTTACGAAATTTCATTCTTTACTCTTCCGTCGCAGGCGTTAAGCTGGACGGAAGATGTAAAGTTCTCAGCTGAGGACGAATTATTATTTCAATTAGAAATTGACAAATTATTATCAATGGGAGCCATTTTTAAATGTGAGCAAGTAGAAGGGCAATTCCTATCTCCCTTTTTTCTTGTATCAAAACCTAATGGGTCAAAAAGATTCATTCTAAATCTTAAAACCTTGAATAAGTTCAATTAAACACCTCATTTCAAACTCGAAGATATGAGATCGACCATTAAGTTAATTTTTGAAAATTATTATATGTGTATCTTGGACCTTAAGGACGCACATTTTTTAGTGTCGGTAAAACAGCCGAGCAGGAAAGTTTTACGGTTTAAATGGAAAGGCCAAATTTACGAGTTCTGCTGTCTTCCTTTTGGGCTTTGTACATGCCCGTATGTTTTTACGAAACTGATAAAACCAGTACTGTACTGGTTAAGACGGAGAGGTTTTTTATTAACAGCATACATAGATGATTTTTTTTTTGCGTTGACGCATCTCGTAAAAGCTGTGTAGCTAATGTCGAAACTACTAGGTACATTCTTAATAAATTAGGATTTATTATTAACGAGGAAAAAAGTAGTACAAGACCAATAAAAAAAAAAAAAAAATTGTACAAGTATTTAGGGTTTGTTATAAACTCGACAAAGTTGTCATTATCACTCACGTCAGAAAAGAAAATCAAGCTAATAAATATCATAAAAGAAATTTTGCAAAAAGATCACTGTCGAATTAGAGAGTTGCAGGTCTTTTAGTTACTTTAGTCGCAGCATGCCCTGGGGTGCCGTACGGGATGCTTTACACTAAAAATTTATAAAGAGAAAAATTTTTAGCTTTAATAATGAATGAGCAGGATTTTGACCAGACAATGTTAGTAAACGATATGATAAAAGGAGAATTAAATTGGTGGTTAACTAAGTTACCCACAGCTTCATGTCCGATTCGATCGTTTCGTTTTGTTCTAGAAATATACTCGGACGCGTCACTAGTAGGTAGGGGCACACACCGTAACGGTCAAAACGCACAAGGATTTTGGTCCTTGTTAGATAGGGAGTTGCATATTAATCACCTGGAACTAATTGCAGCCTTCTTAGCGCTAAAATGTTTTGCACAAGAGTACAAAAATTGTGAGATCTTGTTATCAATCGACAACACTACAACAATCGCGTATATTAATAGACTAGGAGGCGTACAGTATCCAGCGTTAAATAAGCTAGCCAGAGATATAGGGCAATGGTGCGAGAATAGAGGAATCTGGTTTTTCGCATCGTATATTCCATCGAAGGAAAATACAGACGCGGATAGAGAGTCAAAGAGAAAAAACATTGATACCGAGTGGGAACTAGGAGAATATGTTTTCACTGAAGTAAAAAAGAGGTGGAGTAACCTAAAAATTGATCTTTTTACGACACGAGTTAACGCAAAAATACAGAAGTTTTGCTCTTGGAAAAGAGACCCGGGGGCCTTCTGCATAGACGCGTTTACTGTGAATGGGAAAAATTATTTCTTCTACGCATTTCCGCCATTTTCTGTTATCATGCGAGTCCTTCGAAAAATCAGACTAGATCGAGCTGAAGGAATTGTCGTAGTCCTCTACTGGCCCACACAAACTTGGTTCCCCAATATTCATAGCAATGCTAAAGGAAGAGCCATTGATATTTCCCCCATCATCTAACTTACTTTTATCGCCTTGCAGGTTACTGGAGCATCTTCTGAGCAAACATCTTTCTCTGGTTGTAGGGAAGTTGTCCGGCAGATATACCGACAAAAGCAACTGCCAGAGGAGGCATTTGAAATTTTTATCGCTTCATTAACCGAGTCTACAATCAAACAATATAACTCAGCTTTAAAAGGCTGGTGGAATTATTGTCAATATGAACAAGTAGATCTTTTTTCTTTTAGTATTATCGGCGTTTTAAAATACTTGGCTGTACGTTTTCACCAAAAAGCTTCGTATGGCACTCTCAACTCCGAACGAGCAGCCATAAATCTGATAAGCAACGTAGATCTGGGGAAAGACCTAGACATTTGCCGTTTTTTTTTCAGGGGTGTTTACAAAATGAGACCCACAAAACCAAAATATGATTCGATTTGGAGCTCAGATGTATTATTAGAATGGGCTAAAAAATTAGAACCGCTCGAGTCATTAAGCCTTAAAGACCTCACGTTCAAATTAGTCTGCTTTCTAGCCCTGGCAACAGCACAAAGAGTACAATCTTTATCACTTATTAAAATTAGTGATATTATTTTCACTAAGACCAAGATCAAAATTACGGAGCCGATCAAGACGTAACGTGCGGGGGCTCTACAGCCTTCCTTTACTTTACCTTTTTTTTTTAATAATAGAAAGACAGCCTGTGTCGCTAGAGCACTTGTAAGCTACGTGGAAAGAACCAAACAGATCCGAGAAGGAACGGATTATCTTTTAGTAACAGTTAAGAAGCCTATCAACCGAGCTACTTTTCAATCCATCAGCAGATGGATAAAGAAATGTTTATTGGCAGCAAAGGTTAATGAGCAGTTCACAGCACATAGCTCTAGACACGCGGCGACATCAGCTGCAGAGATGAGAGGTATTGATCTGGGGATCATTAAAAGCACGGCCGGGTGGTCTAAACAATCTAAGATTTTTGCAAGTTTTCTAAAAAACCCATAGACTTGGAGAAAAGCTGTTTTGTTACTTCAGCGCTGGGAAAAAATAATGATTAGAATAAATAAAAACAAAAAAAAAAAAAAAAACAAAAAAGTCTTTGTTGAAATTGTAACATCTCTAAACATCTACAATGTAATCTCGAAGAACGAGACTCGAGATATAATTAAAAATCAAACGAACTTACCTGTAAGTGATGTTCGATTGTAATTATATGAGAGTCTCGTTCGAGATGATTACATCCCTCCCAATCAATGAAAATTGATCCCACCCGTAATGTAAATTAAGGTTTTCGTTTATTAGCCGGAGGCTCTTAGCTTTGAACTATATGAAGATGGACGACAGAGCGCGGGACTGACGTCACCCGCCAAATCTTTTCAAATTTAAATCTGAACTTTGTGACTTGAACTAGTGGAAGTAGCGGTACTACAATGTAATCTCGAAGAACGAGACTCGAGATATAATTGGTCATTTTACATTATTAAATAAATATTTCTAAGTCCACTTAATGGCGCAGCGGTAAGAGCAGTTTGCTCTCCCCGCTACATAAGTCAGTGGTACGGGGTTTGCTCCCTATCGAATCCCTAGATCCAAGAAATATGATCTAAGATTTAAGACCTTAATAAATGTAATGTGTGTAAAACAGTCGTGATGTGACCTTAGATGTTAAATAAATTCAGCATTTGAATGAACAAATCTTTATAAGACCACATGTTAGAGTAAAGGTTCCTTAAACTTTTATTACTTTGGTTTTGGAGAATATGTTTTCGGATCATATTTTAGTTAAGATTGTTTATAAATAGGATACCACTAATATTTATTTAAAAAATGAAACTCCCACAAGGATTTTTAACAAGGTAAGTTCATATAATTACAATGACTTGTGCACCATAACTTAACTAATTACTATTTTACTAGCATCTTCTTAAAAGCCAATTTCACTCTGTGTATACATATGTATAAATGTTGTATTGTAATAGATGAAAGCCTTCATTGCATCACTTTTAAGTCACTGAGTTTTGATAGCTAATAAAGATCAAAGACCATCTTATTATAGTAATGGAAATACTTTAACACTCAAATACGGCCTTAGGCCTTTGGACAATTTATAATTAAAACACTTAACATTTGTGTTATTCAACAGATTATAAAATATAAAATTAAAAAAAAATAACAGTTTTAAATATTGAGGCATAATCTTACCAAACAGACATTGACGAATGTATTGACAGTATGAAAATGATAATAAAATTATACTACTTTTGAGTCCTGTAGCTCCTACACATTTTCATCAAGTTATATTATATTCTTGCGTGTTTGTATGTACTTTACTAAAGAGTGGGAAAGCTCAAATAGGAAATTGAGTTGGTACTATCGCGATTTTGGATGGCGACATCAGGAAATCACAGATATATCTGTTCATCTCAGTCGTTTGATTTATTATTTACAAGTTGGCGATCTTCTATTTTATTCGTTTAAATATCTGGTGAAAATGTTTGTAAACGATTTAGGTCTTTTGATTTTTTTGCAAACTTTCCCTATGGAAACATAAGCTTTATCGTTAAAATATTGCTCAAGTTTTGAAATTGAACTTTAAATTTTGATGATGTTGAAGTAAAATTCCTCATTTCATATTTATATAAATAAAACATGTTAATCTTTTTAAAACCTGAAAATATTTGCAAGATAAATAAGTCACTTTGAAGTTAATTTTGCATACTTCACTTTGAATCTGATTTGTTTTTAAATAAAACCATCTTAGAGATTTTTGTCAAAAATTACGAACTTAGTGAATGTTTTATTAATCTTACTCTGAATATTTCAAATTAATAATTGAACTGTGTTTTCTTTTTATTTAAATGAAGAATAAAATTGTTGTTGTAAAAGCTACAAAAACGTTCTCAAACCTTTTCAATTTATCGTTTATCTAAGCAAAGTATGTACTTCACGTTTCTCTTGAATCTTTTTCTTTTTCTTTTATGTTTTCATTTATGATAAATGTCAATGAAAACGAGACAAGAAAACATTGAAATGCTAACTCGGTACAACTTATTTAGGCTTCCATAGGTATTATCTCCGACCAAAAATTATCAGGGATGATGTGTCTAAAGGCGCAATTAAATCCACACAGAAATATTACTCTAAAGTTAAAATGAATTTGCCTGCTTAGCTCTTATCATTCCTTTCATACATTTTCATTCTATTCTATACGAAAATAAATTTTTGATTAAAATGCTTAATTGAATGTACAAAAGGTCTTCAAAGTTATTATTGAAGAACTATTTAACAAACAAGATAAATAGCAATAAAGTGTCTGTACTTATTCAATTACTTTCGCGTTAAACATTTTATTTCATCATTTTTCTCTAATAAATGCTGTAAATACTATTTTATAAACCAATTAGGTACATGTTATTAATTAAAGGTTGTTTTAACGCAAGGGTGGCATTTTGTAATTCTATTAATTATAAAGTGATCAATAATATTACGTTTCTAATTTCATCTGATCATAGTATACGCATTATATCTATTCCCTGAATAACGCCATGAAAAGCAAATGAAAATTGCATCATATCATATCGCTACATTTTATCGTTTAATTTAATAACCATTGTGTAACCTAATACTAATAATAACTATACCATTCGAACAATACATTTATTTGGTTGACTGAATAAACCTACGTGTTTTGTAATAATGTGAAAATATATTTTTTGTAATTGATTTGATTCCAATTAATTTTTATTGGCAACAAAAATGATGTGCAACGATGTTGAAATCATATTTTTATATGTTTAACACTGGTTTGCTTCATATTTACGGTAAAACATTTTTCAAATAGTACACCAACATTAAATTTACCAACTTTGATCGTATGCAACGAAGTTCAATATCAAGCAAATATCAAATCTATTATAATTTCGGAACCAATAAAGTTATTTCCAAAGCTATTAACTTGTCTGAATGTCTGAACTTTATGATTATTTGTTTATTGTTTGTTGCGGTTTGTAATATGCAGTATAATTTAAGCACTGGTAGATTTGAATGCACTTGCATAGAAATAGCTCTCAAATGAAAGAACGACCTACTTTGAACTGTAACAGCATAACAGTTATATCTAATTTTGATTTCTATAAACGTTAAGAGATAATTATAAATTATATTAATTTGTATAACTAATTAAGATTTAACATGTTTTGCGTTTCTTAACAAGGTGTATCAAATTGAATTTCGTATTATTTACTAATTATCGTCTACTACCTACATATGTATCTAATTGTTTGAGATAATGATTTCGTTTGTAGGTTTGTAGTGCTTTAAACAATCATCAAGAGTTTTTTTTTTATCAATTCAAAAATTTAGTAACGGCGACTCTAACGATGAAGATTCGTAAGAATAAAAAACTTATAAAGGCAGTTTACATCTACCTACGTACGTTACTTTTAATTTTTATACTAACAATACGTGTTCGATTATTAAAATAAATCAAATATATCTCAATGTTTATAATGAAATCATAATGTTTGAAGTTTCAGAGTTACGTAGGAAGTGATGGTTTTATAATTTATATAAAAATTGATAAAATAATTCTTCTAGAATGAAGAAGTGGAAAGAGAATGAGATTTTTTAGAGCTTGAAAAAATTGAATATCTATCAATTCATTATGTATAATTTGAAAAGTATTTTTAGATAAACTTCCTAACCAATTCATAACAAAAATCACTTTCATGAAATATACATAAAAATTAAGGTGATACTTTTAGATTCTAGAGTAATTAATGAATAATTATTTTGCAATTTAAACAGTCTCATTTTAAAAAAAAACCCTTGAAAATGCAACTGAGAAAAGTTATCCTAGTTTCATTGTGTCATAAAATAAAATCAATACGGATTTTAATCGGTTGGAAAAAGTACCGAGTTGAACTCGAGCGACCTGTTGTAATACTTCTGGCCTGTGTTTCGCTACGAAGTGGAAAGGTCCCGCAGGATATACGCCAAAGTCAGGTTGTTAACTGAAATAAGTCAAGTGAACAATATTCTAGGCTAATTGGGAATCAGGTGCATATTTTAATGGATCTAGGTTCTTTAAAAGCAATTAAATATATCTACTGAGGAGTGTCTTTTCAGAAGGACTGAAAGACAGAAGGAAAAATGGAATAGTGACATATAACAATTTTTTTTTTGAGAAATTAATAAAAATTGTAAAATATCGTAAAAATAATACAATCCATAGTAGAATTTATAATACTTATATTGGTTTATACAAGTAAAAAGAAAATATATAAGTAGTATCTACCTGTTGTTATTATTTTATTTTTAATGATGATCAATTTTTTATGAAATCTATAAAAAAGTAATTGATTATTTAAGTAATCAATTCAATTTCTGTTCAATTAATTGTTTACGTCTTTCTTCCTTTTTGTTGGTATTTTATTATTACAATGTTGTCTACATCTGTTTTCATTGTCAATAAAACGATTTATTTATTTATTTGTTTATAGCATTTTATAATTTTTTATTTGCAACAAACACTAGTAAGATCGGGATGTCTTAACATTATTAAAGCACTAATTGTACAAAAGGAAATTTTATTCTAATAAATAATTTTTTTTTGAACATTTAGAAACAATAAATTAGTACCTACTGGAAATAATGGATTTGTTTTGTACAAGTTTTTTTTATTTGTCGTTTCTTCGGGTAGATTTTCACTGGCACAAGTCGAAAAGTCAGAAGATACTATTAAGTCGTGTTTAGCATTTTCTTTGTATACTTTTGACATGCATTTCAATAGAAATCATTGCGTACTTACTCGTATAAAATGAATCAAACAACATTATAATAAATTTATGTTCGTGTACATTGAAAATAAGTACTTTTGAAACGATACTTCTTAATTACTAAAAGATTAAAACTAAAACTGACTGCGTTAAGTTATTATTAATTTTTTTGTAATTATCGATAATAAATAAATATCCTTATTAATAATTTGTTGTATAGGGTGCGCAAGGCCGAATAGTCAATCTAGCACATTGGCAATTTATGGGGTGCATATACGACGAACTGTTCTCATATCCTGCATTCGGTGTTCGCAATTGAATACAAATCATGTGTCTGTTAAATTTGCGGTCAGCACTTCCTATGTTCCAAGTCCTTCTGCATTGCCGTTAACTAACCAAAACCACCTCTTGGCTATGTCTATTACTCGTTAATATAAGCCAATTACTGGTGTTACCCGAACAATACTTAACTCAATTCAAGTTCACTAAATGCATTTACATGAAAACAAGCACATATTTATTTAAAACATTTTTGATCCAATTTTTCGTTACCTTTCAGTTATAAGTATGAATTTCTTATTATTAATAGCACTTGTATACAATGAATACTATATATTCCAAAGAAAAATTTCATTTTTCATTTTAAACTACCATACATGATTTTATACCAAAAACAAAAAATTGTATTACAAAAATTTAAAATAAAATTACAAAGAGATATTTATTAGTTCTTTGTATTATTTGTATCAGTATCTATTATTTGATTGAAAATTAGACGTAGTAGATACATTTTTACCTTTTTGAATGTCCCAAAGTGCTACTATAAAAAAACCCAATGCATTTATTGGTGTGTCAATGAAAAAAAACATTTTTTCAAACTTGAGTTATGTTTATAAAAATAAAATATTGAAAAAAAATACTTAAAATGATTTGTTTTATCATTTCTACCATAATTTTTTTTTTGTATTACGTGAATATATATGTAAGAATAACTTCGTCTCGCACTTGTTGGAAAAAAGGGGAATAATATAGGTATTATAGGTAGGCGAGCTTGAGCTTTATATCGTTGAGCTCAGGTTTGAAGATCTCTTGAGGCTAAAAGAGGTTCGTAGGAGATTTACCCCTGTTGTTTGTACAATTTTAATGTTGAACGAGGGATGAAACAATCACCTGCTGCCGCGCTTCTTCTTTTGTAACAGTCGTTTTGCCACTGGAAACACATAGTCGGCGTTTTTATTTGAAACGAGTTTATTCCCACTCCTATATTACTTATCATAAAATTTTTATGCAATTCTTTTAAACAAGCGTAAATGAGTAACTAGTATGAATGGATCGCGTACTTTACGTTGCCTAGAAGACTATCAAATCAATATTTTTTGATTGAAAATTTTCTATCGTTTCAAAGCAACATGAATCGTTTTAATTAAACACTTTATTAATGCATGTAATACTACATCAAAGGACACTCAAATTCAATATTTAAAACGAATGAAAAAGCTTCTATACGTTTATGAAAGTTGTGCAAAATTAATATTTTCAAAAAACAAATGTTCATTTCAATAAATTTGTTAGTTATTTTTAAAAATAAAACACAGCTTTTAGTTATAAAATTAATGCTTCCCCATAATTAATATGTTTTGATAGCGTATATGAAGCTTTCCGACTTTCCAACTATAGATTTTAACAAGTTTAAGTTTTTATTTGACGATGAAGTTAAAACCCCCCACAGTTGAAGATGTAAGATAGCCAAGTAACTTCACTTTTAATTTGTTAGCGGAAGGATACGCAAGATTTTTATTATATCTTTGTCGTTGAACTACGGAATACGGAAGTGAATTTAGATAATAAAATTTATTATTTACGTGTTGGCAAGTGAAGTGGTAGTGGCTTTAGCTGATTTGTGTGTGTATTTCTTCCAGTAAGAACACCACAGCGGAAAACGTTATTAAATCTTTTGATAAGACTCGATCCAACCAACCTCTAACTTATATTTAAGTAATAAAATCACCATAATTATCATAAATTTATTGAATATAAAAATGTAAATATAAAAATGCTTTAAGTGGTGCGACCTTATTCCATTAAAAAAACAGTAATAATTTTCACCCCTACAATGCACCACTTGGTTTTCTCATCGTTGCATTTAATTTTCCAGAAATAAAGTGAAATAGGATCCGGAAAGTTTACAGATTACACTGGGTATTTGTGATCTTTCCATTTGGTAATTTTCTTCTTTATTTTCCCTACAATTAAAGTCAGTGGCATGGATGGCCTAGAATCGTTACGATTATTATCTTCTCTAGATTTAAGATAATTTCATTTTGTTCTATTCCTTAGTGGTTGACTTATTTGATTGCTTAAATAAAAAGTTAGTAAATCATCCATAACTTAGGCCTGATTAATTTACACTACTCCTTAATTAAAGGAATAACATAATATAAGTGTTAAAAAATAATGTATTTCGATTTGTTGTGGGTGTGAAATATATTTCACTATATTCCATAATGAAAGAATTGACGTCAAATGTACGTGGGCTACCAACGAAATTACGAATCTTTGTTAAAAACGTGAAAATTGAGTGGTTTGAATTTTTTTCTTCGTCTTCACTATATTATACCTATATTGATTAAATTGGAAATTGATGCTGAATTGAACATTCTACACTTTTCAAGTTCATTCCACACCCAAAAGGCTTTTTATACGTGTTGATTTGATAAGTTTTTTTCTCCTTTAAATTTTTATTTCGATTCTTCCCATACATATTCGATGAGTGCCAACACATTGACATGTCACATCCGGACATCACTGTATTAAACTCATATTTGTAAGTTCCATTCAAAGAATCCAAGTTTGAAAATAAGTGGATTCCACTGATTAAATTATTATTGATGTTATAGACACCTTATAGAATTTAAACACAAACTTTACTTGATGATTGAAACTTTTTAAAACAAACTTATTAGTATTTTAACAATGTGGTTTTTAGGGAGGATAAAATCGTTTTATAATAAATCAAATTTAAATCGATTTTATACCGAACAGTTATTGTTGACAATGAATTTTATGCAATAATTATGTGAATGGTATCGAATTTGCTGTTTGAAAACAAAAGTAAAAAATACAATAAAATGCAATAACAATGATAATTAATAAGTCATTAACACATGATTTGTGTGTTACCTCTTGTGTTGATCCAAAAGTATATAAATGGTCGTATTTATAACAGTGTTGTCGGTCATGTCGAAGTTATGACACAATCGGAATTACCGCTAACTATTATATGTGAGCTTTATGATGACAGTTTTATTGTCATTGCCTCTCGTTGAATGGCTTACAACGAACGGCTAAGTTGTTATTGTCGTATGCTTTTTAGGTTGTAAATACAAGGCTTTGGCAATTACATCTATTTCACCCATCGGAATTTATATATAGGTACTTTATCTACAATGTAGTTTAGACGTGTAAATGTAAGAATATTTTAACACTGATGGAATTTTTAAGAGATTATGAAAATATTTATTTAATTCGTTTTCTCTTTTAAAAATAAACTTCAGTTTTAAAAAAATTAGAAAAGTATATTTTATGATGAGACTATTTGACATTCTGTTATAAAACATAAGCAAATTTACGTTACAAAACTTTTCTTCTTTGATACACTTAAAATTAAATAAAACTCTCTCTTTGAAAATATACAATGGCTATCTGTTATCTTATTTGTTTACCATTTTTGCATCAATAACTAGGAAACAACAATCATAGTTACACTTTTGAACCTAAGTTAAGTTCCATTCATTCGATCGTTGTATTAATCATTGAAAGTTTTACTCGTATAACTTTTGTCGATAGTATAATAATGCGACCTTGGTCCTAACCATTACACGATAGTAATTTTTTTTTTCTTTTCCCTTGATTGGCCATCAGGATCTGGGTCCTTTTATTCAATTTGATGGCTAAGATTTTGACAGGGTAGAGATCGCTCCCATTGGAGGAGTCCCTATTACGTCTGAACTTGATCACCTGGCACCCTTCTCTTCAGCCGTCTTGTACCTTGTTCTTGGTGGTTTAGAAGTGGTACCACTAGTGGGTTTATATGATTACGCAACCTTTCAAACGATAGTAAAAATGAAAAAAAAAAACTGCTGGCTTTGCTGACTAAACTGTTATTATGGCTTAGAATCAGGAAAAGCCTCAAATTTAAGTAGACCATTATTATCTTTACCCACAAGAACAATTATGATGATGAAGCTTTTTATCCCTAATGAAATTTTAATTTTTCTAAAATTATATCAAAATATTATAATTTTTGCCTCTTGGCAATAATTGAAATGTGCTTACGGAAACACTTTTGAATTGGTTGTGCCCACTGACACAACTCAATTTCTTTTATTAACATTTTTGTGATGTCTACTGAAACCTATTGGTCAACTTCAGAATATTGGATCTTTTCAGCCTCCTGTTTTCATTGTTATTATCAAGCAGATTGATAGCAAGCTGATAAAGATGGTTCTCCAGTCTCACCTGGTAACGATGTGTTCGTTCCGTAATTACCTCCTTCACCTTTTCAAATCCAAGATCCTCATGTACTCGATCATTGTTAATGCACCATGGTATGCCTATTATTGTTCGGAGGGTTTTGGAATGAAACCTCTGCAATTTCTATATTGGAGTTGAATGCCGTACTCCAAAGTTCATCTTCATATGTCCAAATAGGTCTTGGCACCGATTTGTATAGCAGAACGTTATTTTCGGTCGTCAGTTGTGATCTTTGTCCAAGGAGCCAGTACATTTTTTTAAAATTTTTATTGAGTTGTTTTTTTCTCTTATATGTATGGACCAAGTCAGTCTTCTATCAAGATACATTCCCAGATATTTTGTCTGATCGGATTGAGGTAGTTCGACGTCATTTAATTTCACTGGAGGGTAGTGCTGATGTCTGGTAGTAAACGTGATATGTATGGACTTACCCTCGCTGACTTTTATCCTCTATTTATTGGCCATTGATTAAAGATGTTAAATGCCTCCTGAAGTTTTACAGAAGCTACTTCTGGATCTCTTGCAGTTCCCATCAATGCAGTGTCATCTGCATACGTAGCGATTGTGACCCCTTCGACTTTTGGAAGGTCAGCTATAAAGATAGCTATAAATATGTTTTAGATCGTTTACTACATCTCTTTGTTCCACTTGAAAACTTCTTTCGTCCAAGTATGACCTAATCACTTGGTAGTAAACGTTCGACAAGGTTTAAAGAAGTTTCTGTAGCAGCCCTTTGTGTCATACCTTATCAAAAGCCTTTGCTAAACCTAAGAAAGCAGCGGAACAAAACTCTTTATTTTAAATATATAATAAATAAAAATTGAAATAAAATATATAAAAAAATCAAAATATATCAAATAGGTAAAATATATTCTTAAAATTAATTGCAAAAAAATTATTGCAAAATTAATTTCAATTTGGAGATTCATGCTATTTATAATAAGAGGTTCCGTTTGACTAAGATTTTTTTTTGGGGTTATTTAAGGTTGCATCAACTACAATGGTCGTTAGCGACCGTCTTATCTGAAAATCCATGAAAAAATTCTTGGGCTTTCATTGAGATTCGAACCCAGGACCCCTGGCGTACAAGGCAACTATCTAGTCCACTACGCCACTAAGTGACCTTGACTAAAATTTGTTTGGCTTACCAAATTTGAGGAATACAGAGCATATTTTGATCTAAAAATATCATGAAGATTATTTGGAAGTGTTCAATAACTATGATCTTCATACTAAAGCCTGTATTTTTGTAGCTTCAGATAAAGTGCATAAGTGTGTATGGAATGTGTGGAAACTATTCTTCTATCAATTAAATTAAAGGCATAATCTTAATTCATAGATAATAAGAGGTTTTCAGTCTAAAATGCAACTAATGGAATCACTAACACTAATAATAGCCAAGCAATAAAAGAAAAACTAATTGAAATTGCCATTTAACCCATTTTTACATAGAAAAAAATAGATACAAAAATTAAATTTTTTTAACAAAGCTTTGTGTTGACATTTGAACTCCATAACACAAAGATGTTTATGGCACAGTGTGCTTTGCGCTTCTACAAAGCTTCATGATTAGAAGGTTCATAAGGTTAAACAAAGGGTAAACCTTTGTTCTTAATTACAAATATTAATTTTTCCTGTGGTTGAAACTACAAACAAATAATTTCAGACTTTTTCATGCTATATGACTTAACTTCTTACCAAAAATAATTCTAGGTCAACAAGGAAGTGCTCTGTAAGTTTTTAAAGTACCAACATATGAAATAAAAATGGCTGTACCTTTTCATTGAGTTGACTTAGAAAGTAAAATTTTTCACACATTTAAGAAGTTACCAATCTTGGTCCGAGATATTAATTTCAAATTAATAGTCTTATTCGTTTCCGCTAAAAATTATTTTGACAGACGAACAGTAAAGTGATCCTTAAAGGGCTCTAAATTTCTTTTTGATTTATATCTTTGTGATATCTCTAAGAAACTAAAAAAATAATGATTGAATTTACAACTAATATTTTATATGCTTTATAATTGTGAAAAGTGCAAAATTACTAACCTAAATAAGTAAATTAATTAAACATTTTTTGCACTACACAAACTGAAATCAATCATCTTAAATTATGGCCAACAATAGTTCAACATGAGCACAAAAAATTGCGTTTCCGCTTGAAACTCTCGTCTAGTTATTATTCCTGATAATGAATAACAGTAAAATGAGTTATCGTTAGCAAAACGCATATCGAGCAAATGAAACACAGAAATGTTGAAACGTAAATTTATTGTTGATTACAATGGTCGCCGGTGAGTTCACTCTGATTAAACGTTATTATTCCGTTTTGATTGTGAAGATGTAACAATTAAAAGTAAAATTCATGGTAATGAAAAGTATTTTTAGTCAATTGAACAATAATAGTAACCGATTTATTTTCTTTTTAGATCAACATTTCATGTTATTATTACATGGGGATATGTAAAATTAGTGTTTTATCATTCATCAAGAACGGAACAGTATGTCCTTTAGTGTTATAATAATGTATTTACATACCTATTGTCGTTCAAATTTATCATTTTGTGGAATGTTACGATGTCAAAATATTCCCAAAACACTCAATTGTAAATGATGCATCAATTTAGATATTTGAAGCAATGGAAATGAAAATGATAACCATGTTCTAAAATTACTATTTGCTAATATAATATTTTAGTAGATAGTATGTTTTGTTTCATGTTATTAGTAAAGTAAAGTGATTTTAACAGGGTTAGTTATTAATTTTAGTTAAAAATATAAAATGATGTTATTACCTTATTAACTTTTTATTTGATTTTTATTAGGGTTGCAATCCAGTGAAATAATATGAGACTACGTTTACGAGCAATATTTGTAAAAGATATATTAATTTTAGCATTACATTTTAACGAGAAAGAAATGGTGTTTTATGGAGTGGAGTTTCACGATAAGTTCAAGAAATAATGATAAACTGGTGGATGTCGTTGGAAAAAATCGTCAAAGACAGACATATTTATGAATTATGACTGCTGAACTATACGAAACAAAGTTGAGAATTTTTGTAGGCGGTTCATACTAGAAAACCTACTTTTCTATCGATTGTTAATGACAAATGTGATTCTTACAAGTTTAATGATAATCTTTTGAAAACGGAAAACCCAAGGAAATCGATTGTAAATTAATTTTTAAATAAACAACATGAGCATTGATTGCAAATAATTCTAAAAAATTGCTCGGTTTTTATTGAAAACTATTAGATCAGAAAATTCAAACTTTAATTTATGATTTTAGGATCAGATATTGGCAAGAGTAATTTTTGATGATTCGTCTCACATCTGTCAATACTCTTAATGGGTTCATTATTTAGAAGTCTGAATTTGAAATGTTTTCATCATTAAACAACAAAGATTAATTGACATTGAGTATCATTTCCAGCTAAATTGTATTGTGAAAGATCAACCGGGCGTAAAGTAATTAATATTTTAACTATAATAGGCAACACCAGCTTAATCAATACAGCCCTTGATTTCTGGTTGTTCATGAAAGGTTTGCCGCCAGCAAACAACGCGGAAATTAATTTTACTTTCAAATTTGATTAATTTTCCAAGAATGATTTTATCAAATAAGATTTGTACACTAAAGATAAATATGTAAACTATTAAAAAGTAAATGTTAATACGTTTTATGGATGTTGTATAGTTTTAAAGATTTTTAATGCAAATAAATGCATAATTAGGAATGAAATAGATGTTCACTAGTTACATACAGTATGGTATGTTTGAAATATATATTTGACTTGTAAATTAGTTTGCAGATTTGGTTAGCGTTTGAAACATTGCAATATTTGTTCGCATCCTAACACATTGGCAAATTGAATGATGAATGGATTGAGAGTATTTTTCAATTATTTATTTACTTTGTATTTGAAAACACCATGAGCTTACGTCAACTAATTTCCTATCAGTTTATATCGATTATTTTTTTATAAATACGTGTTTTAGTGAGTCAAATATTTTCAGCAAATACTTAGAAAGAGTAATTGCTTTTCTTGTATTTCCTGCACGTGAATTGTATCGATCTAAACAACATATATAGCGAACCACTTAAGAGTGTATTTGTGTGGAGATAATTTAGGGTTTTGGTGATTATGTTGATAATTACATTTATTATCAAAAAGAAAAAAAATGGAAAGTTAACTTAAGAAAACTATTCGAAGGTAACTTAGCTAACGTTTAACCAACCGTCAATGTATAGGTCCAGGTGGAAATGGTCAGTGTTCGCGTATAAAACACACGCTAATCCCTAATTATAGTTGGCACCGCACGAACATTGTGTCCGGTTGTGAAAATGCTATTTGTGCTCGTGTTTTCTAAATCCTCTTCATACAATTTGCAGTTAGTATTTGCGACAATTTTCTCCGTATCCCACGAAACCATAAACTCGTGTTTTCTCACACAGACCAAAGTGTCAAATATCTACCTCTTCCTCGGGACTTTTGGGCTTTCGCTCGAAAAATACTGATTTTCTATTTTTATTTTTGTCTTTAAAATCTTGTACACTTTCATATAAAGCTAAAATGTACGTGAATGTATTCGTATATAAGCCTGAATTTCTTTAGAAATAGTACACCGATTCCTAGTTACTTTATAATCTGTAACTTTTTGATTACTGTCGGTCACGCTGAGGTAATTTTAACAAACGGAGGAAAATTGCTTTTCAACGAAACATTTTATTTATTGAGACATATACACACGTTTTTAATGATATTTTAGTAAATATATTTATATTTTTTTTTGTAAATCTTTACAATATTTATTTACATATAAATGCACAGTTCTGAGTTATTCGTGTTATTTCCCTACACTTCTTTCGTCTTTAAAAATTTTCCCCCCTTTTTAATTACAAATATTGAGATTTAAATAAAATCCGCTAAAAGCCGCAATACCATAAAACACTTGGGAAGCTTTGAGACAGATATGCAAATTGCAAGTTATTCAAACCAAATGAAAACAGGTTTTCACTCTTAATGTACGACTAGAAGTAAAAGAAAATATCCAAATAATGTAAAATGAAATACGAAAAAAAAAACTGCAGAATGTTTAAAAAAACTAAATTTATTTCTCCTTAAATTCAATAAGTATCTCAAATTAAAATTATGGGTTGAATTTTTTCAAATATATACATAAAATGCAAATTACTCAACAATATAATTTATAATTGTTATTATAAGTACACTGATTGTTTTATTAAAGTTAAGTCGCTCATCATTTTGGTGTGTCTAGACATGCTGGTGCCGACAACAAAAACAGGAAAATCTGATAGTTTCCATAAACAGAGTCGAACCCTCAGAACATATAATATGGAATATCTTTTCGTTTATTATTCGCTTTGATGTTGGAATCAATGTTTGCGTGTAATTGTATTTCTTTATAAATCATACAAAAGCCAAACAGTTCAAGCTAATCACGATATTAAATTAATTAAATGTTACTCGTACAATAATAAAACAGATTACGTGCAATTTCTGAAATGATATTGGACTCGTATTAATTGTATTTTCTATCTTTTGCAGATGAACGTTTTTGTGATAAATAATAACAATACAATACGATTTCCCGTCTCAATCAACCGTGAAAAAGACTTGAAAAGGTCTGCGCTGCAGCGTGGCGGCAAAGGATATAATGAACTAAATAAATTGAGAGTAATATATCAGGTCAGAGCTTAGATCGCAATGTCTTTGATATAAAGGAACGTGTGAGTATTGTATCTATTTGTCTTCTTACGGAACATAACTCTGGCTATTCATTCGAGGATTATTGTTAGTGTTGTTAACTTTCCAGATGATCGTGATGCATGTGCAAGTTAAATAACTTTTCTCTTAATTAATGTTGATCAATGAATCGATTTATCTACTGGAATTGATACGGATATTCAATGGACACTTGGATGATTATTGTTCATTGTGTTTATCAAATATTACTTATTTGCATTGTGTTAATGTGCATAAAGAATAACTAGTTCCTACCGGTGACTTTATTCAATTGAAATTTAACAAAATAAATGTGTTAATGAAAAGAAAGGCTTGCTGCAAGCAAACGACAATTTCCGCGAATATCATTAAAAAAATATAAAACTAAATTACGTTAGGTATAACAATAAGCTTAATTCAAGATAGTGGACTTATTGCTAATACTAATTACTTTGAACACAGAACTAAATAAATTAAAAAAAAAACCTTAAGAGTTGAGTTTCTTCATATTTGCGTGTCGATCAATTAAGTAATTGTTTAATAAATATAATTTAATAAAGTTGCAATTCGTAAAATTTCCTCTTTGGGTGACTTAATAGACTCTATTCATCCGCCCGTTTACAACGATTACACTCATTGCCGTAGTTTTTTGACCTTTCTTAAAGCAGGATTGTTATGGATATGAAATTTTAGATCTAAATATGGATACGAATATAGAAATAATGGATCTACCCCAATATCTCGATAGTTTTAAATCTCGATAACGTGGTATTATAATTATTTCAATATTTTGGGATAAAAAACGTTAAACTTTTTTACGATGTCAATAAGTAATGGTATAATCTATAAAAAATTTAAAGTTGCCCAGCTTAGTCAAACACAAAGGCATCGTTGTTTTCTAATTTTTCAATACAACTTCTTAAATGTAATAAAATTTACATAAAGTATTCATTTGGGCCAAAATCTTATGACAATAGGAGGTTTTTGTTCCTAAGAAGTCGAACTTTGAAAATCCATTTTCCGAATTTTATACATAAATATATATACATCCTTGTTTAATAAGAATTAACCGTAATTTTATGTTTCAGATCACCAGGAAGATTGGAATGTCGTCAACCAGGAGAGATCTATTGATAGTTTAATAGTTTTAGTTATGGTTACGGAGTTCCCTGTTTTGAAGCGTTTAAGCAACGGTCGTCTTTTTGATACATATTTTAAGAAAGATTTTCGTTAACGTTAACGAAAAAATTATGACGTTTTTTTCAACAAAACAACAATTGTTGTCATAAATAAACAGCAGAAGGAATGTTTTTAAACTGTTTTTCAGCATTGTAACTATTTAGTGGAACGTAGCCTTAAGGTAAATTTAAAAAAAAACCCTTAATGGAGATTACAGTCTTCTCAGGAATAACATTTTCAAATTCCATGTTTCAATCTCCAGTGGCTGAGCCTCCAACGTGTCTACCAGTCAATCACGATACTGTTTTATATAAAAAGATTACCTATTCAATAAATAGGTTTATGGGACTAGATATAAAATCATTTGAATTTAAAACTTTTTTATTTTCGTCAAATAAACTTAGCTCAATAAAATATTTCTACCGCTTCAATATATAATATAATTTAAGATTTTTCTCTTTTGACATACGGAATTATTCGATATATTTTATTGTACGGCTCTTTAATATAATATACTTATTGTTGTCAATAAAAAGATTTAATTTTTCTTCTACTGATAAAAATTAATACCCAAAACAAGAATAATTTTTAAAGAATGCGGCTGAATGTACTCCGTTGGATATAGTATATAGCATAGTTTTTTTTTATATATGTAATAAAATCGTTATCGCCAATAAAAAATAAATAAAAGTAAATGTAGGTACATCAATAAATTCAATCTCATAAATGTAAATAGTAAAATTTCATCAATGTAAATCATATTCAAATTTTTCCAATTTGTATATTACTTTGCGTTTTGAATATTTCTTTTGGCCATTCTTTCATATAATAATATATACGCAAATGTTGTTTGTTAATTTTATTTTGGTAAATATTCAGCTTTACTATTTGTAACATTATTGGAATGTTTGTTCGTATTCTTCTGTTAAAAAAATATTTGGTGGACTTTATTAAATACTTTTTACATTCTTTTACATAGATAAAAAAGGCTTATTTCTTTTAAATCTTATTAATACTTATTATCTAAACAAATGAATTACATACTATTTTAGAATATGTTATCATTCGCGTTACAACGTTGAATTAGTTTTCTTTGCGTTAATGACACTCTTCCCTTCTTTAAATAAAGCTCTACATTCACTTAATTTTAACCTTCATAAAATTAACAGGGAACTTGTCGAACCATATAAATATCCAAGAAAATTTCCCATAAAAAATTAATTGCATTACTAAAAAATGAAAAAAGTGTGTATTTACACTCAGCGAAGCGAGCAGGTGACATCTAGTTAGATTTAAAAAGCAATTTAACTAAAATACGCAAAAGCTCTGATATTTTTTAATAAAATTCATATCAACTTGAATGATAATCCAAATATTTAAAAAGTATAAGTTTTGTATATTTTTTAACTTAAAGTAATTCAGTTTATTTTTATTTGTGCAAGTAATTGGAAAGTACTTAACTTTAAAAGAAATCTAGTTATTTCTCTTAATTACATCCATATTAATTTATTTATTTTATGGTTGGAAAAAAAATACGGAACTCAACATTTTAATTAAGTGTAGAAAATTATAATTACTTTTTATAAAATACTCCTATGTTGACACGGTAACCTATTTCAAATGAAATTTAAAAGCTTAAAAATGAATCAAATTAGATTGCAAGTGCAACCACTGAAATAAATTAGATAAAAATCATTACTTAACGTTTGTGTCTTTAAATTTATGTAATATACTTACAACTACAAAGGAATTGCAACATTAAATATTTAAATACTTTTGTCATTAAAGTAACGAAAAATAAATCAGTCTTTGTACGCGTATGTTATAAACAGCTTACTTACGAATATTAAATTCAAATAATAAGCTTTTGAAACGATGCCATTTAAATAACTCGTTTGTAGTATCTTTTGCTGTATATTATTATTATATAAAGATTATAAATATAGACGTAATAATGAAATGTATTATTTCTACTTTTTTAATTTATAATGATAAAGCACATTGCATCATATAATGACTTTTCAATAATTAATAATTCCTTTTATGCTTGTAATTTGTTTTATGTTATAAGTGAAAATTCAAGTTCAGTTATATCGCCTTTAAAACACAATGTTACATCGCATGTACAAGCTTTTAAGACAAATATAGATTTTTTTATTTAGCTTATCTTTCATGTTTTTTTATTGTCCAAACATAATATCAGCAAGAGAAAAGGAAAAAAGTCTCTTTTAATCTAGGCGAATAACATTTTAACATTTTTTTTTACATGCACAATAAACTACCTACAATCTACGATAAGGTATTTGTTATTTTAGTAAATATGCTAATTAAATATTTATGAGTATAATGTTATATTCTTGTATTAGTTTGTCATACGTGAAATTTCACTATAAACATACAAATAATAAATTATTTTAATTATCTGAAAATGTTAACAGTTCATAAATCTTAGTTAAGTGGAGCGGAATATAGAATTTTAACATTGAAGTAGATATTTTTTTTTATTTTAATTGCATGTGGGGCTTTTTAACATTAATTTGATGGAATATAACATAATTGACAAAATAACAATATTTGAATATGGCTAAGCTATAAAAAATTTAAACCAAATTTTGTTAATTAAGTTTATCGTTACCTACTACGAGTATATAAACTCGTTTGTGTTTATTTGTAATTTCCTTTTTCAAAAGTTTTGGGGTAGATTTTATTTTTGATTAAATGTTTAAAATAGTTCATTTAAGTTATTTTTTTAAAATTTTTTATTTAATTTTTTTTTTTATTATTTTCACATAAGTATTATGAATGATTCTAGTAGTAGACTCTTTTGGTGTCTAAAAATTGAAAATATAATATAGCATTTATTTATATATTTAATATTTATTTTTTAATAATTTTTGCCATTTTATTAACGGAGCAAAATTTTCTTTTTTTCCAATTTTCATATTTTTGGAACAATTTATGGTAACAACAATCCTGAAAAAAGGGATTTAAAAGAAATTTTACGATCTATAAAAAAAATCCTTAAAACAAAGTTCCTCAGGTCAATCGTTTCAAAGATATCATAACCACCTATATGGTAAGAGCAATTACTCTCTTCGTCAAGTGGTTCTGGGTTCGATTCCCATTGAATCCTAGACTTAAGTAAAAATTGACCAACAGAAATTCTCACTGCTTTTACAGTCGTGATATGGTTTTAGATGTTAAAGCGACTTAAAACACAAAAAAAAAATTATATAATAATTCAAAATAACACTTATTACAAATTTTTAATATTTCCCAACTTTATGGACTCTATTTTTTTTTATAGAGCGTAAAAATTCCTGTTAGCCCTTCTTCCAGATTGTTTTTACAATAAACTGTTCCAAAGTTATGAAAATTAAAAAAAAAAACATTTTTTTAATTTAATTCAAAATGAAAAAATGGATTAAGGCAAACCTTAATATTGATATTATAAACAACTCGTTTTGGCGCCAAACTTTTTGTTTTAATAAATACCTACTGTCAATTTTTGGATACCATCAAAAAATTTTTTTAACTTCTTAATGTACATGCCAAAAAGGATATATAAATTATTGTATAAACAGTTATAATTAGTCGACTAACGATAGCTTAAATGCACATTGGAATTAGACATTATATTGGAATTAGAAGAATAATCATAAAGCAGATAGAATTTCTTTTAGAAGATGATTGTCATAATATTTACCACAAATTTTATATTTTTCATTGTTAAAAATGTTTCGTTCACTATAAGAAAAGAAAAATTGAAATAATGAAATAATGAAAAACTTTAACCAACATTTATTTACAGTCCACAAAAGTTCACAGAATAATAGAAGGGAAAAGATAAAGAATTCTTGAATTCTTATTTAACAAAAAATACGACAATAATACTTAACTGATGAGATTTTTTTCCGAAAAGTGCATCAAGATGAAAACAAGATTTTCTTCTTTTGCCTTAGGTTATTTCATTCTAAAAAACGTTTTTTTACAAGAAATATTGGCAGCATTTATAACCATCTTAGTAATGTCATTAATACAGAAAATAAACGCATGTATTTAATTTTTTAAGCAAATGACCATCCATAAACAATTCTGTTAAATCATACAATATGTACCTATTGCAAATTACTGCTAGAAATACTGAAGCTTTATTATTATTAAGGGAATAACCCAAAATACAACGATCTTATGAACCTATAGCATAGTTCTCTATATTAGCATCTAAAACGATATTTTGTTATAAAGTACCCGTAGAAACTTTATGCTTAGCTGATCTGAATATTCTATTGTACAAATCTCATAAAATACAAAACTTTTTCGAAAGTATCTACAATATTTACAGTAATAGTCGTATCAAAACTTTTTTTGAAACTAAATTGAAAACCTAAAGCTTATATTAAACGATGCATATGTGCATATATGCAAAATCCAATGTTTGCTTTTCAAGTAAATTCGTATATGTAAAATGAATACATATGTACAATGTAGGTACATATGGCATATGTATCAATTTGAATACTATCAATCTCACAAAATCATACAATTTTCGTTGCATATTTGCATAACAAAATCAATGTACGATAGCATAAAAGAAAATATAAATAATTTTCAATGCATAAGTGCACGATTTATATCTAAGATCTGTAAGACATTTACTCAATACAGAATGATATGTTTTTTACTTATGTTCGTAGTTGATAGCGTCCCAATACTTAGCCATTTAAGATACGACATAAAATCCAAATGCTGCTCACATCTTTATATCTCAAATTATTTCAACTATTTTTTAAAATTCAATTTCAGGAATAAATTGATTAAAATACCATTCGTAAGTTTATGAAAAATTTTATAAAAATATTTAATCTTTAATTTTAACAATAGTTACTAAAAATTTATTTCTTTTACCTATTATACTTGTATATAGATTTTGTTTACATATTCTATCTATGTAGAGTTACAGTTACTTATGCACTGCGCATTATTCCTTTAGAATGATAAAGGGCATGTACATATTATAATACGATGAACAGCAAATTAAACAATAACATCGTTGATATTGATTTGCAATCTGATTATACGCAGATTTAAACATTAAACTGCATCAAATTATATAATCTCTTAATGTTCGTCTTTGTAAACATTTACCTTTGATCTTATTTGACACCTCCCTTAAGCATACTGATAAAATATTGCTTTGTAAAGTATTACGGAGTGAGTGCATACATTTTTTAAAGCGGTATCAATTAGTAACATTAAACCAAGCTACAGGTGGTGCGACATATCATTAGAGAGGTAGCCATTCAAATTGCTGACAGATTAACTAGCCACGACTAAACACACTGTTGTATGTAATATGTGCATTTCTCTATGTATGGAGAGATACATATAATATACGGTGACAAATTATCTAACTCAGCGTGAACGTGATTATTCAAACTCCAACTATAGAGCCTCTTCGAAATTACTGATTTATGATGTCTTCTAATTACAACTTAATTACCTTGGCGTTAGTAACAATTACGAAAACATGGAAAAGCAATAAATGTTCTCTTTAATAAAATCACGTTTCGTTTAGTTTAATGTACATAAATTATCATATCATACAGTAGGGAACCAGTTTATTTGTTTGATTACATTTTCAAAAAAGTATATCTCTTCAATAACAAAATCTGATTAATTGAAAACTTTTAAAGTTCTCGAACTGAGCAAGTTATTTCTTAAAAGTTTTCTTGATGAAAAATTTAGCAGCCAAGTTCTTTTTAAGAACGAAATCAAAAAGAAGAAATGTACTGCAGTCTGCAGTTCAAACTTATTTCATGCTTGAAATCCTTTAGGATTTACTCTCTATATTTAAGACATGTACAGCTAGTTGTATGCTGGTTGATTCTGTAGTTTTTAATTCTGTGCTTTAACACAGCAATTTATTAATTGTTTAGTTTAAACTCTGACACCCCTAATCATTCTTGATGTAATTTTATCCCTGCATAATTTAGTAACTAATGACATGATCAGGAACAAACTTTTTGAGGCTTGGTTTTAATAGTTTTCGAAGAGAAGACTTTTTTGTTTCTGACCTTTGTATGTAATATTCCGTCTAAAATTATTTATTATGTATTTTTAAATAATTGATGACAAAGCCTTATATTCTTAATAAAATATTAATTTTATCTGACTATCTGATTTTATAAGTTTTTACTTAAATGACCTATTTTTCTGAAATTTTATAAATCCTTGTATCCTTAATACGATCTATTAGTTTTTTGACAGTTTTTAAAACTATAAACATAAAAATATAACATTTTAATTATTTGGGTCTTAAGTCTGCAACGGATCTCAGAAAATGAACAAACCAAACATGAAGCAAAATAACAAAATAATAAGCCAACGAAACTACATATCTTGAAAACAACAATTTACGAAAAAATTATAATAACTACAAGTGTTTCAGAACATCCGGATGAAACGAAGTTCCTTTCGGGATGTACCTACATTATAATCAGGTACAAAAAAAGGTTTATCATCATAGCATATTGTTAATTTTAAAATAGAAAAAATGAATAATAGCAATGAAAATATGGAAACAACTTTTAATTAACCAAAATCTGGACATAGTTTGATTATTGATAAGGTGAGGGTGATTGTTACCATATGCTTAGTTGTCCTAAAAGAAGACCTTTAATAACCTTTAAAACAACGGGCTGATTTCCTGCTTTGCTATATTTCTTTTTAAATGCAATAAAAAAGAATACGGAATTATTTATTTAAATTAATCCTAGAGATACTTTGCAAAAAATTTATTTTCGCCATGCATCATTAAAATTAAGCTCAAATGCGCAAATTTAAAAAAAAATGTATTACAGGAAGGGGTTTAAAATTGGTTAATAGATTAACGATTAAAGCGAGTGAAAAGAAACACTTTAAAAATAACTTGCGGATAACACTTGAACAGTATTTTGGTATCATTTTGTAAAAAAATATGTGCGAGTTTTTCTCGATGCAAATCAAAGATGACGTAAAATTACAGTCAAAAATCAATAAAAGATAACCAGGATTAGACAGTACACTACATCTTAACTCAATACAAAGAACTTAAAAACTGTAAAGTAGTAATAAGCGTACCAAAAAAATTAAAAGATTTCTTGGTGAATACTTGAATACACTGAAAAATAAAAAACTTGATAAAGAGCAGAATTATTGACAAAAACGCTTAAAATTGCTGAAAGAATTTTTGTGTTTTTGTTCTCCTTTATTTAAAAGACAAAATTTGTTTTAAAAGTTATCTACGAGGGTTTAGCACAACCTTGTCAGAAATTCTCATTCAGGTCTTTTTAGGATTTCCAAAACTCTCTTCCGATACACACTCTTCATGCAGATTACTGACAATGTGATTGTTGTGATTGATGACCTTAACCAAGTTTGTACCCTGCATGTAGTGCTGAAAGACCTTTCAATAGTAAAATATTATTTTAAAAAAATTGAGAAAAGGATAAAAGGTAAGTGCCCCTCCTTGCCACACTATATGTATGTCCACGACCTAAGTTAGTGTATTAACTATTCACCATTAATAATACTATATGCTCGTAAAATTGCAGTTTTTTGCATTAAAGGGTTCTTATATTTATTTTGAGATCTTATTACCTACTAGGCTTTATTAGTTTTTAAACTTTTTCAGGTAATTTTAGGAAATATAATTATTAATATATTTACCGTAGACCAATTAGATTACAACTTACTACTTTTGTTGTATTTTGAATTAAGAATGCCTTCCCAGACAGGAAGCCATCTTTGGTCCAATAATTTTTTTAAGAAGGAAAAGAATCGAAAAGTTTTTACAATTAAAAGTTATACATGACTATACTGTTAAGAAACGACTAAAAAGAACAATAAAAACTATAAACTAACAATAATAAATTAAAAAATAAAATTTACTGTCTGCAATTATAAAAATAATATTTTACAATTTATTTAAAGCAATAATCAGCGTTTTAAAATTGGAAGCTATATTTGATTCTCTAATGTTCTATCACCATTATAAACTCACCTTTGGACAGAATCAATAGAACCATGAATTAAGTTTAATTTGAAAGAGATTTCAATTGCTCAGTTATAATAACTATACAGTACGTAATAGTTAAAAAAGCTCTTCGGCTTGAAATATATATGATTTGAAATTTGCCTAATTCACCAATAATTATTGGAACATCAAAATTGATTTTTAATTTGCCAAGGTTCACTACCTATTACTTCGGTAATTAGTTTTTAACATATTGCCTTTTTATTTGCGAAATTATAATGTCTAGACATTGATAATTATGAGTAACAAAAAGAAATGTTAAGAAAAAATGTTTTAACTATTGCTTGGTAAAAATGATATATTTTAATTGTTTTATTTTGTAAAAAATTAAATTTTAATATTTGAGCTTTTCTTTTAATATATTGTTGTTTGTTATTTATTGTTTATTTATATGTTATTTTCTTCTCCAGTTAGTACGTTTATAGCTCAATAACTTTGATTTTAACTACGATGATTCCTGTTTTTAAGTAAACATGGATTTTTTAACCAGGTTTAAGTATGCATTGTTTATAGAAATTTCAAAGAAATTGATTGGTACATTATGATTTATATTGATAATATGACGATTTGGCCTCAGGTACTTTCGATAGTATAACAATAACGTAATTACTGCATACGAAGTTAAAAAAAATTTGATGTGATAAACTCGTTTAATCACCTCATCACCTATAATTAGTACATTTTAACACCAATGAAGAAAGTGTTTGTACAGTACAGAAAACACTATTAAACCGTATACATGAAACATATAACAATTGCGTATACTTGTATATCGTACAATGTTTGTTATATTTAAATTATGGTCGTAAATTTAAAATGTTAAAAACAGAAAAGAGTATATTTGTGTATACTCAACGAGAATCATACAGAAAAATATGGCATACAGTCAGGGCTGCAATTAGTTATTTTTGATCTTTGTAAGCTGATTATTGCGACCATTAGCATAAAAATTTGTTTAAATTTTGTTGGAAAATATTTTTACATATTGTAAAATTATCACAAGATGAATATTTTGCAAAATATTTTCTCCAAAAATATATCTGTTAATGAATGACGAACTCATAGTTTTATCCACATTATTAACCCCATTTAAAATAATTTCAACCAAAAAATTTATTCAGGAACTGCAAGTTTTATTGTTAATATTAAGTTAATTGATTTTATAATTAATATTTTATCCACTTTATCTGTATATTTGTTTTGGAAAATAGCCAAATAAATATTCAAAATGATGTGTAATGAAATAAAAATTCACAGAACTAAATAAGCTTTTCTTTTAATAGATAGTTTGAATATTTTTTTCTATGACAATTTTCTCATTAATATTAATATATATTTAATGTTCTCATTTAAATACAGTTAAAATATTTAAGTTTTCAGGAAAGATAAATAAAACAATGTAATGGGTTTTGTATGTTAAAATTCATGTACATGTTAAATTGAAGAAGTTTATGGAAGAGAATACAAGAACTACTTATAATATTTAAAAACTAGTCAAGTGTACCCTTCCACTACGAACCAGAAGAATTTATTTATTGAAATTTAAAAACGGTGTAGTGAATAAACTTGACATTTAGATAATAACTTGATATATGCACTGAGTACAGCTTAAAGTTGTATTCATTAAGGAATTTTTTTGACAACAAATCGTCAAACATTCTGATAATGATTAAACTAACTTGATTTAGAAACAACACTTTCAGAACAATTTTTGGTTCAATATTTTTACCGTTAAGCTTTCAAAAACAAGCTTTTACAAATTCATCGATTAATATATCTTGTTAAATTAAAAACTATACAATTACTATACATATTTTGTTCAAGTCAATTTTCAGGGAAAATTTTTTTGTATAGTTTATTTTATGTCGCTCTAACTACTTGGTTATTTCGCGACACCATGATAACTTCATTACAGGTGGTTATAGCAAATGCTCTCCTTGATAGCCCTCCAATAGTCTGAAAAAATAGAATGAACTTATGAGTCATTTTAGTGTGCCCGGCTTAAGACGAGTAAGAGCACCTCCTCCTATCTAAATTCTTATTCACCCAATTAAAAAATTAATTTATAATTCATATTACTTCAAAACAACTGTTGATTTTATTTATTTGATTTGGAAAGTACATTGAAAATTGTTTGGAGTGAAACTTTTTTGGTAGTGGTTTCGTTATCGATAAGCGGGTGAGAATAATACACGAGAGAGAAAAAAGGTATGACGCATAAAGGAAAAGAAAGAGAACCTTATATTCTGACATTTGAATGAACAGAACATTTATTATGCAAATTGCAGTGTACTGTCTCACACACACTTTAATCTCTCATGATTTTTATTTCTGAAAAAGGGTCAGTATTGTATCACGTGTACGGTGTTTTATGTGTAATTTTTTATACACAGTTTAGTGGAAGGATATTTTCCTTAAGTGTCTCATTTATAATCTAACTTCTTTACATTGTATTGGTTCAAAGTTGACACTTATTTACTTAATTTCAAATTCTAAAAGCCAATGGATTTCACATAAAATGGGTATGACATGCACACATACGAAAGGACAGGGCGCATCTAGTAGTTCCGTTTTTCAACGAAACTGTAAAAGCTTAATATCAATAAGACTATGTGAATACGAATCGGGATTTCAATATTATTTTCTTGCTCGATTTTATTATTTTATTTTTGGAAAAAAAGAAACGGTTTTGTTCCGTTAGTGCTCGTACAACCGGACCTGATCGCATATAGAAACTCTACCTACTGTCCTTTTTTATTCATCGGATTACATTCGACTATGGGGTACACATTATTTGGCTGCAGATGTACGCCGTCCTATAGTATGTAGGTATAATATGTAGTGTAACCTAACGTAGTGAACGTTTCCAGCTAGTTCACATCCACACACGCCACATTATACCCGTTGGTCCCTCTATCTAATATTATCTTGTCAGACGACTAAGATAAATGGACCATAATTCTACTGTAGATATTGTCACATTCTCTGAGTTACTTCTTTTCCGTTAGAATTTTAAATGGAACGCGTTGAGTATAAAATAGCTTTCCGTTACGCTGTTTACTCACTACACTGGTTTAATGCAGTTTGGCATCTCTACGGTAGGTAAATTTTTCCTATTGCACCACTAAAGCTCATAATGCAGTTGTACGTAATCCATCATTTACACCATGACTTTATTTAATATTCTATCATTATTCTAGGTATGTTTTAAAATTCATTCATTAATACCGGATATTTGATTGGAAAAATATAATACAAAAAAACCAATACATTTTCGGTCTTTTTCAATATTTATCAATCAAGTCAAAATATCTATAAATAAAAATTTGAAACTTTATTAAAATTTTCAAAAAAAGAAATCGTTGGTATTGGTCTTCCATCAAAATTAACAATTTGCTTTTTTTATGATATGTAGGTAGCACTAAAATTCAAATGAAGATCACTCAGATTTGATAAAAATATTGAATTATATAAATAATTTATATTGAAGAGAATCGAAAAGTAATGCTGGTAATTCATGTGAATTACAAAAATTTCAAAATTTCAAAAAATTCTAGAATAAGACTATGCAGAAAATGAGGAATTACGTATTATAATTAGTATGAAAATTTGATAGTATTGATAACCAGGTTAAAATAAATCTAGGCTAAAGTAGTAAAATGCGAACACAAATTTAATCTACCCTATCATTGGAACAATAAATCGTTTTAAAGTACCCACTGTTTATATTAAAATGACAAAGAAATTTTAATCATCCGATTCATAAAATATGTTATGCAAAATAATAATTAAAGTCCTGTTGTAGGATATAAACAAAAAAAAGATAATCTCCTTTAATTTTTTCATATAAATTTCTTTATCACGACTTTAAGAAATATATTAAGCTTTTATATTCTTAACAAAAAGATTTACGAACAAAAAAAGAAGTTTTCAAATTTTCAAAAACTCATTTAAGAGAAGATAATCTTTTGTGAAAATAAATGTTATATAAAAATATATTGAACATTAAAGTCGATGCTTTTAATTTTCTTTTAATATACATCGTACCTTTAAATCAGGAAACTTATAAAATTATAAGTTGAGAAACTAATTAAAAAACGTGACACCTTGGCTGATTTCTACTTATCCTTTTGCATTTTAGAATACGGAATCGATCATACCTTTTAAGTTTTCCACTTAAACTAAATATATTTTTAAAAAATCCAAATGTTTCTTAGAAACATGTGAAAACTTTAATGAGAGTTGTTGATCTGACAAAAGATTATTGCTTCTTATTTCTTTCATTTTATTCGAAATAATCTCCGAAAAATCACATCTTAGAGCTACACAGTTTTTTTAAACAATTTGATAAAAATTAAAGATAAGAATAAGTATCTTATATATATTTAATTATTTTTTTTAAATTAGTTTGAATTTTTTATAAAAAGTATAAAATAAAAGTATAAATCATTGTTTTTTTTTTATTTCGTTGAGAATCTAAAAATATTATTGTCGTAATGGAGCCATATTAAATTCAAAGGCGTTATTAAGAATAAAAGTAAAAATACGAGCCCTATAAACAATTTTATGGATCATTATTAAATTCAGGGTAGACATACGGAATTTTTTTATTCGATACGTAGAGATTCTAAAGTGAATTTAGCTTTCAGGGAAATATTGAATTGTTTTATTTAAATTTTGTGATTCCTAAAACGGAGTAGTTATAAAATAATGTAGCTGTTCTTTAATAAAGATAGAAGTTATTTTCTCAAAGAGCAATATGTAGCCGAAGAAAATGACAAATATTTTTTAAGGTAAAAGAAAAAATACATAGCTTATATAAAATGTAATAATAATCGTTAATGATTTTTTATTAAAAACATATATGAAATTCTCATTATTGTCAAGTAGTGTGTTTTTTTAAGAATCTGTTATAAATGTTTTTATTAATATTTGTTTCACTATCAATATATTATTTGTGTAAAGATGTTTTATTGTAACAAATAAAAATATATACAATTTTTTTTAAAACTGGCTTTATTTCCAAAATGCATTAAAAATTAGGCAATATATTTTATATTAAAATTTACGAAAAGAAAAATCCCTATATTCCAAATTGATGCAGTCAATAAAATTAAAAGTGATACAAGAAGCTTTAACCGTTTTATAAGGTGGGAGTGGTTACCCACATTTATTTACATATATATATAATATTTACAAGTACAGTGGCCAGTGTTAGCGCGGAACAAATTGAATTGCTTAAGGTATATAACGTCGTTTCGTCAGGGCAGTTGCGAGAGGTATCACTGGATGTTTGAATTCCATTTCTAGTCGCCACAGTATGTAAAATTGATAATCTAATTTATCATCATGACAATAAGACCAGGGTATTCAAATTAATCTATTAATCTGACATTTTTCATGAACTGAGTAGATTAATGTACTCGTGAAAAATTTACCACTAATAGAGCACCCTGGTCATGATAATCAATTAGATAACTAATTTAACACACGGTTATTGATTCCTGTATAGTTACCTTTTAGTTTTAATGGCTGTATCAATTTGGAATAAAGGGATCTTTCTTTTCGTAAATTCTAATATAAAATTTATTTTCTACTTTTAAATCTTCTTAGTTTTTACAATTTGTTTATAAAATGCAAACTAGCCGTAACGGTTTTCAAAAATTTAATTTGATTTTATTTGGAGATTTATTCAAAGACACACGACCGTTCTATGTGTAGAAGTCAATATGAATCGAAAATATTTAATTAAATTAAATTTAAAAGCACTAGAATTTTTATAATGGGTAATGTCATCGAAATTTAACCTTCATACAAATTTTAGTGATGATAGCATAACGGAAAGGTGTTCAAAAATGGGGTAATGTACTTTAAACATACACACAAAGCAAGGTAAAATAAGACCATTAAAAATACTGTTTAACCTGATGTAACTGTGGAAAGATGAATTTATTTCTCTGAAAACATACGAGTAGTCCAAGAAAAAGCTCAAAAATTTCAATTTGTATTCCACAATTTTAACATTGTCTTTATACAAAGTTTATTGTATATATACTGACAGTCGTATATCTGTACAAGCATATACCCAGCAGTCTCAATAAAATCTTACCGTTTATGACCATGCTCGAAAAAAAACAGTATAAAATATATAGATTTTTTATAGCATAAGGAATAAACGCATCTTTTTTCCCTTTAAAATAAAAAATAAAACTATTTAATACCAAAAATATAATTTTCCTTACCAATGTTAAGTTTTTTTTAAACCAAAAATCGTATTTGTTATCATTTGCTTATATTATTTATGTTAAAAGACCATTGAATATTGAAGGCCATTGAATGGACTTTGTATTTTGATCAGTGCAAGTAATACGTAACACAAAACTTTCCGAGTTTGAAAAGTTAATTACTAGACGAGATATTGAAGATATCAGATCAAATATCGGCGCTTTGGGCATTCAAAGTTTGTTATTCAGTTATTGACGAAAGCTTAAAAATATTCCACTTATAATTTTTTATGGCCACTAGCAAATTATTGTGCCGAATTAATGCACATTAAGTCTTATAATGATATCCTCCCTTGTAGTAAGCAAGCAAAATTAAAACAACTATAATTGAGATATATGAAAAGCTCAAAATATCTGTTGCCCAAACGCCATATCGAATATCCCCTTTATAATAGTTCTATTTTTAATAATAGTTTTAGTATGAAATATTATTGGTATAATAATCAGTCCAAAAAACCTTTAAGCTATTATAGCTTGGTCCTTTGACCAATCCGAAAAACGACTCGGCAAATTATTCCTTACAATAACAAAACAAATCACTGAAAAAGTTTCTGTGCATTATAAGTTATAATAACTTCACTCCGTCAACCAACAATGACACAGTAACGTTACACAAATAGAATAAGAATTCTCTACTTGAAATGATTTTTAACTATTTGACTTGATTGCTTTCGTCAAGTTATTGACTTGAAATTTTAGCAAATTCGAGTTAAATGTTCATATTGAAATTCCGAATCATTTCAAACATTTATTTTGCACTTCAATATTTTTACAAATCAAAATGCCAAGCACAATTTATTTAAAAAACATTTCAAGCACGTAATGAATCTATGAAAGAAATCATCCGAAATGTAAACTTTATTTCTAGTCTCAAAAAGGTGGAAACCTTTTTGTTATTATTTTATCATACGTAATATTGAAAATATTTAATCGTTTATTTCTTTGTAAGGTGATGTAGCAACTGGTTGATTTTTGATTTTTTAAATGAAATATTAAGGTTATTTACATATGTGGGTGTGCGTCAATCTAATAAATTGATAATTTTCAAAATTATTAATCTTCAATTTATTACAAATGTTTTGTTTGTTATAATATAAGTTCATGGAAGATGATAGAACAGAAGAGAAACTTGATACGCACAGACTGTGCTTGAGCTGATTTAAAATGTTAGTTTTTCACAAACATAATATCAAATATCTACTATACAAACTGTGATAAGAGCACGTTTTAAACAATTCTACGTGAAAAATATAAATAAAAACAACCATAAATATAAAAAAATCAACATTATAAATAAATTTAATTTCAAACCAACTTTGAAAAAACACTTTTAAAAAAATTCCTTAAAAACTTAAGATTTTTTATGAAAACAGTAATCATTTGAAATTTAAAAAAAAAATCAATAAAATATGAAATTTATAGCGTCAAATAAAATTTTATAAATTCTTGAAGATAGAAAGATTCATAAAAAATTTTTTATATAAACTTCTCACAAATATAAATTCATCACAAACATATTCTTTATACCTACATTTTTGGCATATGTATGTAGATGTATGTATAAGAAAAATTTAAACGGGGTTACAGGCGCACTGATCTCAAATAAATTGAATTTGTTTGAATGCTCCTCTACATATGTACATCTACGTTATTTATGTTATAAAGGCGAATAATATAAATTATTTATGTTCAGGTAAGAGATGTGATCGGGTTTTCAACAATTTACAACCAATTGACGAAATTCTGATATAAGCTAACCTATTTTTTGGTGTATGTATAAAAATCAATACGTTCTTGAATCGAAGAAAAAAAGAAACAATTAACGCTTTTTTTGTTGAATTAAAAGAAAGAAATTGTATGAAATACATATTAATTTGACGTTGAAAAATTGTTTTCTTCTCCATAATTAACTAACCATATGCTGGCATTTTTCTTGATATCATTGGTTTCGACAAAAACGCAATGTGAATCTCACTTTCTATACAAGCGAATTAATCACGCCTTTATAAGACGTTGTACGTTGTGTTTGCATTTTCGATGTAACGGAGATAATTTATCACTCAACTTGTCTGACAATTTATGCGTTGATGTTTTATAAACAAACGATCGAAAATGTTCCACTTAGGCACCTAAAAGTTATTGAAAGACACCAAAAATTGTCCTAAAAAGTTTCCTAACTCAAACTCAATCTTTAATATAGAAGCAACTTTATCTCTTAAAATCCTTAAAACCCTATAAAATACGTTTTTATTAAAATAAAAACAAAAAAAAAATAGGGCAAAATGATTGTGGACTGTCGTAAGACTTAACAACTCAATACTTTTCATGCTCCATTTTGTGTCATCATTAAAATATTTCACTTCAACAAATTTGTTTGTTTTGTTTTCTTTACTTTCAAGGGCTTTATTTTTAGTTATCACTTTATAATTAAAAATATTTATCATTTTTTATTGAAATTTATTATAAAATATTTAGTTATGTTGAAGCAAAATCAAGCGCAATGAGAAATTATTTTGAAAAGTAAAATATCTTAAATACGAATATTGTTAAATAGCATCCGTTTTTGTTCATCAAAACGTCCTTTACTTTTTTATGTGGATGCATGAAGATGTGCCTTAAATTTTGATTGAGTTGTTAATGAAAATATTTTATAATTTTAACCAAGCAAAAAGAAATGTATGATATTTGCTATGATTAACAAGAAGTAGTCTAGGTGTTTCCTAAGATTTCGTTCATTTTTGTCCGACTGCCAAAAAAGGGGAAATGTTTTTCAAACGTATGTATTGTACAATGGAAGTCAAAGAACTACAAAAGCTGGGATGACCAAGTCAATATTCAAAGCAATGATTGAGATTGTTTTTTTTTTTTAATTCATAGGATTGTGTACCGTCACGGATTTCTGAAGTTTAAAAAATTAATCAGCATTGTTATTTTGAGATCTTGCTGAACTAAGAGAAAAAATAAGAAAAACGGCGCAAACTGTGGGAGAGCAAGCCATAGGCTTTTCATCTTGACAACCTATCTGTCAACGTTTCTAGGAAACACAACATCCCATTGTTGGACACCACCTTTATTCACCAGACTTGGCCCCATATGACTTTTTTTTTTTGGGTGTTTTTGTAGTCGCTTTAACAACTGTGGTCATATCACGACTGTCTTACACACAGAAATATTCTGTAGGTCTTGAATCTTAATTTTTAATCTTATATCTAAGGATTCGATGGGGATCGAACCCAGAACCATTGGCGCATGTAGCAGAGAGAGCAGTTGCTCTAACCACTGCGCCATCAAGTGGGTCTCATATGACTTTTATTTGTTCCCCAATGTGAAATCTGAATTAAAAGGAACAAGATATCAATTTACTAAAGCGGCACAGGTCTTGAAATAGCTTACAGAAGAAAACTTCCGACACTGTTTTGCGCAATGAAAAATTCTTATTGAGCGTTGTAGAGATATACCGAAGAGGGGTGTTTATTGAAGGGGATAAGAATAAAATGTGTATTTTTAAAATAAATATAAAATAAATGTTTTTAATGGATCGGTCCCATTATCTAATAGCCACACCAATGTAAATGTAAATCTATGTCTTATTCTTTGGCATGCTCTGTAGCCTAAACGGTTTGATGGATTTTAATTTTTGAGATGCCATTAGATTTGTCGTAATTACCATAGTAACATAGGGTATAATGTTTCAATAAGGTGACCCTCCCCAAAATAGAGAGGAATTAAGAAAAATGTTTTTTATTATAACAAAATGGTAACAAAAACAAAGCTTGTAAATAAGTAGTCAATTTTAAAACTAAACAAAAAAAAAAAAACAAATAAAAAAACTGTACTACATGATGTAACTATATGTTCAGCGTATATAGCCTCAGTAGCTGAGCGCTTTTATCTAACAAAAACATTAAAAGTCTGAAATTATAATTATTTAAAAAGAATAAGGCTGATTGCATGAATGATAAAACTAAAAAATGAAAAACAACCAGAAAATAATTTGAACGCTAGGAAAGTACTGCTGGTGGGGACAAGTAATGAATTGAAAAAAAATTATATTAAGTATATTTATTGCACAAATTAACTTGTCCCCGCCTGCAATACTTGCTCCAACATTCAAGTAATTTTCCGCTTTTCTTGTTTTTTAGTTAATACCATACGTACAGTCAGGTTTTTTGTTTTTTTTTTTAATAATTTTTTATCAGATGTGTATTTTTCATCAAAATATAAGCCACCCATACCATTTAATCGGTATAAAAATACTTCACGACGGTAAAATATACTCTCTAAAATCTTCTAAAACAAGTCTTAAAAGTCCTCAAAAGCACAAAAAATTAGACATTTATAAAAATCATGTTTAAGAATTTTGCCACGAATGTCAAGTACAAGGTGAAAGTGAAATTCAAATTCAATCAAATTCATTTTTTTGATTTTTTTACTTATTCATTGTAGATGTGTTAGATTTCCAGAGTAACAAATGAAATCAGAGGGGAACATTTAAGAAACCTTTCTTGTTAATTAATTAAATTTTAAGTTAATATAGAAATAGTATTTATATTTATACAGTTATCATAGTATTACAATTTTGCTAGGGTTACCAATTAGGGTTACCAATTATTTGTTAGAAAGTTGTATGACTAACGACTACTATTCAAGATTTTTACAGTTATAAACTGTTCAAAAGTAGATTGGTCTTAATTGAAATTTGAAGTAAAACAACTTAGAGTTTTGAATGGGTGACACAATATCAAATTTAAAATAGCGGCTGGTAACAGTTGCTTTCAAAACACTTTTAGAAAATAATCTTAACCTAAATCATAAAGAAAATACCTGCATGTAATTGCGTAGATACACATTAAGAAATCTGCTAATTATCTCATTCCTATCCCTTTTTGAACGTAGCTCGTTAAAATTTCACATTGGTGAATAACGATTTGAGCTTTGAGTAAATACTTGATGTACTTACAACGAACAAGTCTGTTCAGCTTAGCTTATTATTAGTTTTCGGAACAGGTTGGAGTTATTAACGTGAAAAGGGGAGCGAGGAGCGAGATTCGTGATTATGCAGCAATCATCACATTGATAATAAGCTTCAAGTCTTTCGTATTTTATCCCTGCGTTTCTATATATTCAGCCATTTCATAGAATTTCTTTGTAGAATCTCTTAACAATTCGTACGCTACGAATATGAAAGATCTCAGTGTAGGTACCGACATAGGTACATATAATCGTTATCTCCTACTTGCACACAAAACTTGTTGTAATTAGTACCTAGTGTTTCTGTTTGTGAATATAAAACTTTTATTATATGACATTTGTGCAAATTTAACATAAAAACGGGAAATAAAACGAAGAAACGAAGAGTTTAAATGAAATGCGGTACATTTATGAAACTGCAATATTATCAACAATGTGTTGTTATTATTCATTGTAACGCTTAGAAAAAAGTTGAAACATAAAAAAAAATAAATTCATAAATAACTTATAAATTTTATGATATTGCTAAAAAACGTTTTTTTGCAAAGATATACTTTCTTAGATTTGAAATTTTATTACAGTTAAGGAAAAGGATAAAATTCAAAATTTATACATGCCATCGAAAACTTTTCTTATTTTATTTTTCGTTTTCTTTTTTTTTTGTTCGTTTCTTTTTAACAAAATATTGAACTTTTTCCCTATAATGATTTTAACGTGAAAACTTTCACGAACGTCCACTAAATAATGCAAATAAAAAACGAATCGTGTATCATATAATATAGAGTAGGTATACAACTAAAATTGTTGAGCTACATATTAATCAAAACGAAATAAATTGACAATAACTGAATTTAAATTAATCCAAAAAATTCGACCTTAAGAAAAGTCAAATTGATAGCAAGTTAAAGAAAAGTGATTGAATTTTATCTCATCAAAAATATATTTGTATTTATAACACGATTGATATTTGGTGTTTGTATTTATACGTCTATATACATACATATATATTCGATATCTGAGATATAATTTTCATTCTAGTCAGGCACATGACCCTATTCGGGACAAACTGTTCTAGATCAGACGTTTTCTCGTTCTTTAACATTGTTGTGTTTATTTCCAGTTTGGATCTTTGTCGAACAGCTGAACCAACAATTCAATACATCTAAGCGTCACCGAATGATTCTGCAGTTTTTCCACATCGCCTAGCGTGAATACAAATTTGTCTTTTATCATATACATACCTATGTTTATTTGTATGGTATAACAATGATAAAATCATAACTTTACTCCCATAATTATATATTGAAAATTCATTAATGGATAATACAAAATTTAAAATTAATTTTTTTAGATTGTTGAAACATTGCAGTAGTTTAGAAGATACACTTGAAAATAAGATATTTTTTTACGATTTATTTGGCTTAAAAAGCTTCTTATTTATAAGAGACCAAGCATAAATCGCTTTATTTATTTTGTCAAATATTAATCAGGTACTTAACTTGGCCAAACTGAGAATATTAACTGTAGTTAACGCTCTATGAACTAGAACTGTTGACTGTTCAGGGTAGTAAGTGAACTTTGTAGCATTTCTAATAATTTATGAGATATTAATCGGATTTACCTTTAAATTATTGATTTGAAAATTTTAATTTGTTTGTGTTAGGTAAAAAAAGTTTCTTTGCAATTTTTAATAATAACAGCTATGAAAGTTTGATTTAAGACAAATGTAAACAGAGTTATTAAATTGTTAAAACTACTATTACTTATATCACACAACATAAACACTTTGTTTACAACATACATACCAATTTACCAATTACCAATTACATTACAAACTTAGAGTTTGGCTCACTTAGTGGCGCAGTGGTTAGAGCAGTTCGATCGCCGTCAAATCCCTAGATTTAAGACTTACGATTTAAGATTTTAGACCTACAGTAATTTTCTGTGTATTAGACAACAATACAATTGTGGTATGACTTTAGATGATAAAGCTACTTAAAACACCAAATAAAAATAAGCAAAAAGAAAACTTAGAGTTTCCTCCACCATCGTTTTTATATGCACATTTTTCAAAGCTTAAATTGATTGTTACATTGTGAATGTAACTGTAAATTGTAATGAATTGTAAATTTATTAAATTGGTGATCTTTGGACTGAATAGATGCTAAAAGATAATACTTTCTATATATGAACGGTCGTTATAGATAAGTAGGTATGATTAGGCCAGTCCAAAAGTTGCGCATTAATAGTATGCAATAGATTCACTGTGAATCACTACCAAATCAATTAGATTTTAAACCTATTGAAACTGTTCGTCGATCGTCGTAAGTATCAGTCACTTTGTCACCAATTTTCGCAAAGATTGGACGCATATTTGTACCCAAAGAAAATGAATATCGATAATCAACACAAGCGTGGCGTAAAGACTCCTTTGCTGTTTTAATTGCCTGCTTATCTTTATTTGTCCACTGTTTTTTTCTTGTGATTTTACACTGCTGGCTTCGGACAATTCATACGGTATCCATTTTCCAAGCTTGCATACTTTCCCAATCTTCTTTAAATGACGAAAGACTGTTCCATGAGATGAATCCATTCTTTTTTGGAATCTGATCCACTGTTAATTGTGGCCCTGACTCCATAATATTTTTAAGAACGTCGTTATCAAAATTAACAGGACATCCTGAACGGGATTCGTCATAAATTGCTGCTTTTTCCAACTTTAATTTTTTTAAACTATTTATGGAGAGCCCTCACACTGCTAGTATCTTCATCGGGTACACTATAAATTTTTATCGCTGTAAATATTCGTCACTCGAAATCAAAAAATAACGTTTGTATTGATAATCGATATTAATTTTCTATGGGTACTAATATGTGCCCGATCTATATGCGCATGAACTTTTGGACTGATTTAAACATAGAAAAAATCCACTAAAAATTGCAGTAGGTACTAATTATTGATATCGTAAATTTATAATTTCCTTTCATTTTCGCTAAAATAAAAATATTTTATGATATTTTAAAATTTATTGTTCCTATTAGATTTTACGACATCGACATAGTTAATATGTAAGTATATTATAAAATGAACAAGTATTTTATTTTCTTTTTTTTCATAATACCTGTCTTTGAAATTAATGCAATTCTCATTTTTACCAAATAAAAATAAAAATTAAGTTTAAAAATGGGTTTAAAATAATTGAATTGTTTACAAAAAAATTAAATTTGATAAAATAAAATATGCTGAAATGATATAATTTTATTTATTTAGACGTAATACAATCAGATTTTCATTCAATCATCGCATACAAAAAACAATTAAATTAATTCAGTATTGTATAAAAGAGCTTTTAAAAAAATCTGATACAATATATAACAAAACCTTAGTACAGAAAAGAAAGAAAATCGATGGGGAATTAAGGTATAAGTTTATTTTCTCATAAATACTTGTATTTGAAAAAGATGCACCCATAAATATTCTACCTAAATACCTATATTGTATTATTTCTTACAAAAAAATGAATCGATTACTTTTAAAACAGCAAATGCATCAAATTTAAAGAATATAACTTATCAAATTTTATACAGAGAGGCAAATAATTATTTCTGTGATATTATTATACGATTTTTTAAAGTTTTACATTTTTTAATTAGCAAATTAGCAAAGAATTATCGGTGTGTTCAGATTTTATGATTTATCAATATGGGATAGTTTTAGATTTTGCTTGTTTTGATGCTTTAATAAACTTGGTATAGTTGAAACAGTATATTTAAATGAATTTTAAGTAGTATATATATTTAATTTAATAATGAGAAGGAAGTTGTAAAAGAATAATTGTAAAACGTATTGAAGTTAAACTTTATGCGAATTTTTTAATCACTCATAAAAATATATTAAGTTTTGGCACATTACGCTCATTACTCCTCGTGTAATTGTAGAAAGGCTAATTTGAACATCAAAACTGATTTAAACTTTTAACCCATACGGCTTTTGTTTCATATACCTATCAAAAAAACGAGAATGAAGCATCAATAGTGCATTAACTATTAAAAAAAAATTTAAAAAAAACATAATTAATGGTGGAGCATGGTGGAATTCAAACAGTAGGTATCTTGGTGAGAATATCGTTTACGATATTTGATCGTTAAAACGTTTATAAATTATATAGAAATAAGACTGTTTCTGTTATTTTTCCTGGGCATCTTATTTAGCAAAGTATAAGAAGTAACTAAAAAGGTTTCATATGTAAATTTTCAATGCTGTGACATAAGGATTAAAATATCAGCACAAATCGAATCCATGAAAAATTACATCGTCAAAAATGACGTGCTTCAAAACTATTGATTCAAATTTTAAAATCAGATAATAAATTATGAAGACCTGTCATGTTATAAACTATTATTTTAAATTTTTTTGAAGATTTTGAACGAATCAACTCAATATGGAAATAAGAGGCTACAAATTATTGAATGAAATTCCAACGCGTTCAGAACAAATAGAAAACATACCAGGAAAAAATTCTTTCTGTGAATGACTTGTTATGGATGATGGCAAATTGGGAGTTATAAACATTAAACGCTCTTTTCTTGCACTCATCTACACGCACCCCATCTACACGTTCTTCTGTTTTCCCGTTCACTCTCTGTTTTCTATTTGAACGCTGTTAGAACTGCATTTAAAACTTTTGCAAGAGACGATACACACAAACATGCAAACCGAATAATACGTGTACATACGTCGAGAGGTACAGAACTGGAAGATCCGCCTCTGGTGAGCTTGTAACCAGGAAATGGTTCTAAATTGCAAAATAAAAGCACAGCTTTAAGCTTTGCTGGCAGAAGTTGTTGAGAAATGCGGTGATAGCGGTCGGTCGACATAACAGCTGCAAATAAGTGTTTGGCACGCACCGCCTTTCTCTCACACGGGCTCTAGGGGGCGGGTGAAAGTATGAAAGGAAAAATTTACACAAATTACTTCTCAAAAAAAAAACCATCAGAGAAAAATTTCAATTAATTCCCTTTGTTTTCAATTATCACCTACGTTTTTTTCTCAATACAACTTATAACGATCAAATTTAAAAAAAGCAAAACCAAATTGAAAGCTATAAGAAAATACCAAAATTGCAATTAGAGTGTATTTGACGTTTTTTTCTTCTTTATTTTATTTTCGAAGCTCGGCAGAATACGATATTACTTGTGTAATTATTATGGAAAATGAAATGCAACAAACGATTTTCTAGTTTTCCAGTTTTGTATTTATTTTACCATTAAGCTACGATTGAAAACTCAATTTATTTTCTGATCGAATACGTGAATAAAGCTTACTACAAATACAGTCCATAGAAGAAGAGAACCTTCTATTGTCTATTTCGAAGAATTTCATATTCAATAGTATTTTTTAAAACTATATTATAATTCGTATTTTAAATGGTTGAATTCAAAGTTAAATAAGAAATTATTTGAAAAATAAAGTTACTAACCACATCTTTCACGGAGACACCACTTTTCTTGTGCAAGGTATCTAATATTGCATGAGCGTCTGTATATCAATTGAAACTGGTAAATGTTTCATATAAAATTATTAAAATAGGTACAGAATAAAAATTATTTTCATATTCTAAATTGATTTTTGAGATAATTTTTATCTTAAAAATTATAATCAAAAGTCGCTCAGATATGGGTGGTTTTTGGCAATTTTCAAGTTTTAGGAAAGTTATTGATTTGAAAATTTTTTAGTTTCTTCATTTGAGGGTTGCAAACAATTTTCAATTGCATAAAACATCTTTGATTTGAGTAATAAGTTTTGCTTTCACTGTTATATTTTTAAACATTAGTTGTTTTTATATTCCTTATTAATTTTTTTATACAGAGTATAATGAATGCATGTTGAGGGGAGGAAAATAATTTAGAGCTTTTCGTACTCTTTTAAACTCGAAAATGTCATTTAGGAACTTTATATTAGTTTCACAATGGTAATTTATTTTAATTTTCTTATTTAAAATAATTTACCTTCATTTGATATAAAATAAACATTTTTAAACTTTAAATAATATGTTGTAAACTTTTTCTCATTGTTAGATTTTTTATCTCAAATGATCTTGTATGGAAATTTTTAAATACTTGGATAAGTGAATTTTATTTTAAACCTGTACTCTTTTTAAAATTTACAATTTACTCTTGGCAAAAATGCAAAACCCTCTACCTCTCGTACTACTCAGTTGCTAGTAACTCAAAACATAGGTAACAGAAACATAAACATTATATGATATTCCTGGTGCATTTAAATTTCTCTCTAAAGGCTATTAAGTAAATAGTTTTGTTCAAGTTTTAACTAAAAGATATAGTAAAGCAGTTTGTAGCCAAGTACTAAATAGTAATCGTAAGCTGTTAATGAAACTTTCATTGCCATTAACATAACAGTTTTTAGAGACATTAGCTATATAATAAACTTTCTTATTCACTTTATACAACTAATTGAATATGTTATGTGATGTAAAAGATAAACAATCCCAACTAAGTTGTAAAACATTGTAGTAACTTTTTATTGAAAAAACAAATATTCAATCAGTGACCTAAATGAAACATTATTAAGTTAGACTAGATCTTGACAACCACATCTTTTTCTTAGCAATTATTTACGTGAGGAGCTTTAATGTTGAATTGGTTAGGAGAATCAATTTTAAAAAAAATTAATTGTATTTCTTCTTTAAAACTGATACAAAGTATGTCTTTTTAGATCAATAAAATGTTTGCTGAATTCGTTTTGCAATTATTAGGTAATTACAAAAATTATATATTTTTCGCTTAGTACCAATGGAATCGATAAAGAGCATTAGAAGAACGTTACATCCGGTTTAATGCTATGGAAATTTGTTTTAAATAATCCCTTTGGAGCAATTAAATGATTATAATTTTGGCTAGTGATGACCTAACGAACATGTGCGCAAAATGGATTAATTCATGTAATTCGAGATGTAAATGTGATATTAATACCTTATAATACTAGCAGATGCCAGTTGCAATTATATGAATAATATTATTGCAGCTAGAAGGACATTTCATTTGAATTTAACAAATTTCTCAATAGTATTGATTACGGGCTAAATATAGTTTCTTCAATCAAATGAAATTAACAAACATCTTTTTCTTTGTGTATTATGTATAACTTTCTGACACTTGCCCGCTTTACTGAGAGTATCTTAATTAAACTACGAGTAATTGATGAATCGAAATATTTACACTAAAAAAACTTGTTCAGTTATTTTTGGAGAAATAGATAATAGTTATTCCTTAACAATCGTAAATTTTCAGAGTCTTATATAATATATATATATATATATATATATATATATATATATATATATATATATATATATATGTCAATGTAATTTTTAGTTCTTAGATCCATAGCAAGTGTTAGGTTTCATAGTTTGGTCTTCAGAATTCGTTAAAAAACTTATCCAAGAAAAGGTTTTATTATAGGTATTTCTCATAGGCTCGTGTGCGTTTTTGTCAAATTATACTTATGTTATTTTAAGACTTGAAAACTTTTCATACCAAATGTCAATAAGATATTTTCACTATTTTAGTAGAATGGCTTGGTAACTATCATACAGGAACCGTAAATTTCCTATGGGTTAATAAAATATTTTATGTTCTATTATAAGAGCTAAAGTATTTTCAACCAATTTTTTTTAAATTCATTTAGTTGTTTAATGATTATGTTAGAAAAAGTAGTTTATCCCACAGAACCGTGCACCATTCTAGTATACATATAACGTTATTTTGTGCCCATTGTTTTGCACTGTAGCGCAATTTGCACAAACTAATATACTTTTTGTTTAATATAACAATAAATAAAACTATAAATATTTTAACAAATAATAAATAACAATGTAAAAATAAATAATTAAACAATCCGAGAACGGATTGCCTTCTCGACGCGTGTTGGGCTCAGACTGCCTTTTTGGGCGCCCACTTTGAACAATTGGCTCTAATTCAAACCAACAAAAAAAAACTAAACTTAAATAAACCACATTAAACACAGCTCGAAATTGATATTTTACGCAGCAGTCACACTATCATTATATATAAAATCATGTTTACATTTTTCCCAGGAAAGAAAAATCTATATTGACTCCTTTTTTTTATTTCGTCGAGATATTTTACTTGAATAGGTTAAAAAATATCCAACAGAAAACCTTAATTTTTCTGAATTAAACGGTATTTCAGTGCATAAAAAACGAATTGAAAGTTTCGATTTTTGGGCACAAAATATAAATTACAAGTATTCATTATTAATGGTATTTAATAACAATTTTCCAGGTGGAACGAGGAATGGAAAGTAACACCCACAAAATTACACAGAGTTCGTGACAGCATTTGGGAGACCGTTCCCATATTAAACCGACGATCGGATCAATGCTTGTTGATCAGATTAAGGATTGGACACGCGGCCTTCTCTCATCGACACATGGGGGAAAAGACACCCCCAAAACAGTGCCCCAAGTGTGAAAGTGAACTGACAGTGACACATTCAATCAGTGAGTGCCCCGTTTAAATTACACCAATCAACCCCACTGACTTAAAAAAAACACTCAACAAAAAGACAATGTGTATCGAGGACATCAAGAGCTCATTGAGTCTACTGGGTGTCCTGGAAGATATATAAGCTAACCTAGTCACCACAACAGTTGTCGTTAAGGACAGAAATGTTGACGCGACATTAAGGAACCAGTGAAAAAAAACAATTTTCCAACAATTGCACATAATGAGTATCATTTATGCTGTTACACATTTCAAAATAAGTACGCTTTTTTTTTGTAATGCAATGATCTCCAAAGTTAGCGATTTCGAGTTTTTAAATTTTGCTGCTTTTTGAGTTTTTCCTAGATTTTTTTCCTAAGCCACCAATTCAGCCAAACAGAACAAAAATAAACGTATTCACAGTCCACTTAATGGCGCAGTGGTTAGATCAGTTGCCCTCTCCGCTACATGCGTCAGTGGTACTGGGTTTGATTCCCGCCGAATCCCTAGATAGAAGATTTAAGATCTAAGATTTATATGATCTACAGAAATTTTCTGTGTGTAGACAGTCGTGATATGACCTGAGGTATTTAAACTACTTAAAACACCAAAAAAAAAAAACAAAACCTATCAACCACCATCATTCAATTACTTCTCAAGATTTGCGTTCACAAACATACAGAACTTGAATTTTTATATGCGATATAAAGATTATATTTTATATACAGATATTTAAAAATGATCTGCTAATTAAATACTTGAACGCGTCAATTTCAAATATTAAAAATTTTAATTTTATAAATAATCATCAGGTAGTGTCGTGGCTGATCAGATAGTTGGCCTATACGCCGGTGGTCATGGGTTCGAATCCCAATGAAGGCCCAGGATTCTTTCATGGATTTTCGGAATCGACGATAACTTATGACTTTAGTGGTTAATGCAACCTTAAAAAAACCAAAAAACATTATCTCTATTGATTTGATAAGATTTAAGTTTAGAACTGTTTTAAAAGTTACAATTTGTTCTATGATTTCGAAAAAAATCTTATTTTGCCAATTTCAAGTCGACCCAACTTGAACTGCGCTTCATTAATTTGCATATTTGTTTTTTGCAGTTCATCCTTTTTTACATTTTAACCTTTCATTTGAGATCAAAATTAATCTAATGTTATTTATTAAAAGAGTTGCATGCAATAGATCTGTTGCACCTAAAAGTAATTTTATTATTTTATATTGCTTAGTAATGTCAGTAGAAACGATACTTAATATAATAATGTAATAAATGTTTCTATACATCATAAATATAGTGTGACGACAAGAAAAGGAATTTGAACATGCAGTGATACCTTTCGTAACTGCTCTGACAAAACGACGTTATATACTTCAACCAATTCAATTTGTTCGGGGCCAGTATTGGCCACTGTAATTTTATATAGGTATTATGTGTAAATAAATGTGGATAACCACTCCCACCTTACAATAGATTTCATGCACAAATGTCATTATTTTGCAACAAAAAATTGAAGTCAATTTAAAAAAAAGCAGGAATTTTTATATTGCCCAAAAAAAAAATTGATTATAAATAAAACAATTTTCTGTAATATTAGTCATTGAACAATTAAATTTATTTCACTTTATCTTTGAAACATTGATGCTGCAGATTGCTTATGTAAGTGTTTACTAAAAATAACAACTTAAAAACTTTTAATTTGATAAAACTCAGATAGTACTTAATTATTTTTATTATGGTCTACGAGTATGAGCAAGTGCATGTTTTCATAAACAAAGCGTATTGTGATAAGATTTTCTCTTTTCTTCAAGTACCAACCAAAGTTTCCTCTTGTATATAACCAGACAGCGATATTGTTAGTGGTGAAGAAAACGTAGTTTCATTTCAATAATGAAAACGTTGTAAATAAGTCAAGTAGACACTAGTCTTAGAAAACTTTAAGAAATTTTTTACGTAGTGTTTTTATTTTATAGTTTTTGAATAAATACGAATAAATCTAAAGATATTTTATTTATTTTCTAGAAAAAGTATGTCTATTTAACGGACTAATGTTAATTAAATATGTTCCATAAATTATTAAAAAAAGCATTTGCTTCTCATTCACCAAGAAGTCCATAATATAAAGAGGTTGATGCGTCTAAAGAATGCTTTCATCATACGAACTCATTAAAAAGCTTAGTTTTTTGTTGAAGAAGTAGAGGATATGAATACGAGATTTAAATGACTTGCTGTTTTATTTTAATTCAGTAATGTTCATTCATCAAATAAAATATAGTGGATTTTTTTCCGTATGGATATAAACCATTTTTCCTCGCTCGTCTTCAAAATAGTTTTTGCTATTAATTCATTTTCGTACATTTTCATAGACTCGATATATCAGATGAAAGTTTTATGCGGATTTTGATAGTTAAACTTTGAGCAATTTCATTTTTTGCATTCCAGATTGAATTTTTTTTCTATTCAAACAATAAAATCGCTTTTGGAGAACGGCAAGCGTAGATATCGCATTTTTGATATGTTGTTTAATTTTATTCTTGCGATATACAGCTTCAACAATTTCATAATAAATATCTTATGTCTCTGGAAACTTATAAAAATATATAATATTGAAGCATATAAAAGTTTCTGAAATATTATTTTTCATATTTAAATTGCAGATGGTGTACTAACATTTAACTTCTAACTCAAAACTATTTGCATTTGAGTCTTGAGATCTGACACAAATGGAAAATATCTTTTAGTTACATATATAGATATGTATATACACAAAGTATCTACATTCTACATATGAATAATCGTTATGCATGGACTTTGTGAGCAAAATTTTATATTGGTAATACGAAAATTGAGTCTCAAAAATTTTATAATATGAGGATTCTGATTAACTAAAGTATCAGATATTCATCATTGCTCTAGAAAATAAAATATATATATAAAATAGTACAGAGTCCTGAAGTTTTATGTACGATACTGTTGTAATAGAAAACTTCGACTATTATAAATTAACAATTGTTACTTAAGGAGCTTAATACTTGTAATCAATTCGTTATTTGATTTTATAAAAATTAAATTATTCTAATTTTTCAAAATCCACTTTTTAGTTCATGAATACAGTGAAGGAAGGAAATATTAAATATTCATATAACAATATTTTCTCTCACATGAAAAAGTAAATAGGTACCCACTAAAATCACAACAACAATTTCTATTACAGCTGTGAGAGGTAAAAGTTTTGATTTGATTTTACGAACAATATTCTTAAAGATTGGATTTTAAATATTAATTTTTTCCCGTAGAAAACAGGATATTTCAATAAAATCCTGTTGGTTGTGTATTGTGATAATTATTTTTTCAAATATAGATTTCAAACCTGATAACTTAATAACAATGTAGCATCCGGTTTTAAAATTAACTGGTGTTTTTCTTTATCTTTGAGCAATAATTTATGATAAGAAAATATAAGGTAAGACAATGAGTAAATCGAACATCTAACGTTTGTTACATATTTTATTTATAATCGATGCTATTTGGGATGTAACGTCATAATATATTCAAACTGTATGAGACCTCTGACAATTCGATCGGCATAAACTAATACGAAATAGACTGCAAAGGATTCATTCTCTCTAGAGATATTACGAACGCATCCAATGTTGCGTAAGCATAAAAATGTGGAAAGATCATAAAAGAAAGAGAAATCGAAAGAGTTTTTTCGTTCCATTTGGACTGTCTTATCAGACCAGGGGGTAAGCTGGCTGACGGTACTGGCTATCCGCTTATGACTCCCCCGAGACTCGGACCTATTACTTAGATAAAACTATGTAGGGCAGTTTCCATTATCTTCTCGTATTCATTTTCTGTAACATTTTCAAGTAAATTTTCTTTATAAATTTCATATCCGCGAAACTAGAGCAGTTACGGTTTTTTGTAACAAAATCTAAAAGCAATATTATTAAAAAAAAATCGTCGGAACGATTTGTGTTAGATTTTAACATGCATACATTAGATATTATCGGGTGTAAAGCCTGTTATTGCTTTATCAAATCGTACTGAAAGAATTGAGTGATTGAAAATTAGATTTCAAGTGGATATATCGACTACACTATTACCATCGGAACACCCGGAAAAACATAAAAATGAGAATATGAAACACAAGGTCAGGTGATTACTTTATCGAACTCTGATGTAGGAATTGAGGTATGAAAAATTCACACATCATTGCCTTTGAGTTTGATTCAACCTAAAATTTCACATGTGTGCTTGAAATTTTTATTAAACTAAACTTTTGATAAAAAAACTTTCTTTTATAAAAATCTGATAAAACTGTGTTATTAAAACGGAATGATATTGACATTTTTAATATCTGCACAAAACTTAAAAAAACAATTATCTATCTTTTATTGAGAATGTTTTTTTTTAATTCTTAATATCAAATAATGTTTGAATAGAGCGTTTGCTTGGTTGACTATAAAAAGCTTTTTTATTGGCTAACATATCAAATGTTTACATTAAAAATAGATTAATCTTGAAATAAAATACCTTTATAGCTTGATATCTTCGTAGAAAAACTTTTGTTAATCTGCCAATAGGTTTCTTGTAAATTTACCTTTTATTTATTTTATTTATTTATCTTCCAACAATAAAGATTTTTATATACACATTCAGACATAAAGTTTGTCATTATAGTTTTTTTTTCTGAAACAAACGTTTCCTTTTCAATATCTCAATTAATAAATAGCAATAATTGACCGTATATAGTTTGGACTGCAGCTTAAATGCACCAATTTAAGACCAGGCTTCGTTTATTGGTCACGTATTCGTTAGAGTTAGTCTGAACAGATAGTTTCAGTAATTATTTAGACTTAATTTAAATTTTTAGGTGAAATTAAGATCATTTGTTTAAAAGAGATTTTAAAAGTCATGCGGGAAGGCCGGGAGAGAAGATTCTAAGAAGATCTCACAAGACGCTATTAACCATCTATTATAAGTGTTTGTGTCTCTACTTCATAGCTGTGCTCCATAAATTTAACGCAACATAAAGAAAAAATGTAACCTAGAAAAAATCAAGGCAAAAATATTTAAACTTTACAGTATTAAAAAGATAAGATTACAAACATGCATACAAATTTTAATCACCATTAAAAAATTCACATTGTTTAAAAAGAAACTTTCAAAATTTAGAATGTCAATTTTAAAAAATAGATATTGTTTATTAATTCATAAAAACTTCTGATTAATACGATCTTTATTAACGCAACTAGAGCTTATAGTGATAATTTGTCTTACAATTGAGACAGATGATATGCTAGTATAAAAATAATCTCATTTTTTTTAAACGAAGTTCGACCAATGACTGAAACATCCTGACCAATTACGATCAATTACTTATAGTACGAGAGCTAGCGATGTCAAAAAAAAGGTTTTTAGGGTGGCCAGTTTTTATATATGTTATCTCTCGCACTATCGCGGACATCATAAGGGCTGTCTGGCTGTCGGGAGGGGTTGCGTTTATTAGTGCGCATCGCACATGAAAGGTAAAATATTAAAAGTTTCAGAAAAGAAAAAGTTTTAGATGAAATTTGTAGAAAATAACATTTTACATAAAAAATTGGCTGTCTGTAAAATCGGTGTACGATAGTTTTACCTGATAACGTCATAAAGAACATCTAATTGATGAAAAATTGCGTACCTTTATGAATTGAATTATTATCACTGAATTATCATTACTTTGTATAATACAAAGGAGTTAATTGAAAATTAACAATTCTTTCAAAATGAAATCAGACTGAAAATTATGAAGGAAAAAATCAATTAAAACTTATTAAGTAAATTGAAAAGAAAAACACAAAACACGTTGTCTTAGGTAAGGGCACCAACTATCGATATATCAAAATATCGATAGTTGATATTTATTTTCGAATATCAAATTTGATATTATTTTTAAGAGCTTTATAAAGTATATTTTATAATAATTATAATTTATTCCACTTATAGTTATTGACAATTTTCCAAGTAATCGCGTTTTGAGATGAAAATATCGATATATCGAAGTGTAGATATTTTTTACTCTGCATCTATCGATATTGCTTGTAAATATCGATACGATATATATCGATTAATTTTATACATTTGCCCCATTTGCCCTACGTTGTTTAGGATTCAACAATAATATCGTGCCTCTCTATCACTTGTATCGCGTTCTCGCTTGCACGCACAGGTTCAAATATAGGTAACGTGACAAAATTGCCGAACTTTTTCAGACTTTTGTCGTAGTTCATCAATTTATAATAAGTTATCACGTCAAAATGTCCAGTGACTAATTTTCGTAAAGTTGCTAGTTTGCTCGCTACAGGCTTGTAAAACTCATTGTATACATGCCAGCACAACGGCTGTATCTCTGAAGCGTCGGCCACTCAAATGACATCATGTCGAGCCAGCCTTTCCAAGCTTATAGCGAGCAAACTAGCCACTTTACGAAAATTAGTCACTGGTCATTTTTTACCTAAAATATTATTTCCTACAAATTTCATCTGAAAGTTTTTCTTTTTTCTGAAAGTTTCAATATTTCACCTGTACAGGTGCGATGCGCACTAATAAACGCAACCCCTCCCGACTACCAGACAGCCCGTATGGTGTCTAGGATAGTGCGAGAGATAACATATACACATAAAAACTGGCTGACCTAAAATTCTATCTCGGAAACGTTGCTAGCTATTAAACTATTACCAATTAATCGAACTAAGTTTCATACTCAGCTATTTTTGATGTGTTGTGTATGGGTAACCTCAAAATATTTAAATCGCTATAAAATTGACACGATATCTTACCAAATGCTGAAAGTACCTGACTAATTATGACCGATTTGTGATCATATATTTTATCTTGGTTTCATATTAATTTATTTTTTATACTATATCCTACTCATGTATTCAATATTTTTGAAAAGGTTTTATTTACTACTGCGGATCCCAACAGACATTGTCCTCTACACACATCTTACATCCAAAAATTTCAAGCTTTTTTTTAATAAGCTGTAACAATCTGAACCGTTTGATGTATCAAAAAGTAGCAGATATACAGAAAATTTTCCTGAATCTGATATCAGCGCTAAAATATAAAAAAATATTTAGGTTATTGTTAATCGAAATCATTCTCGAATAAAGAAAAATATGAGTTATCTAATTGCTAATCTTAACCATTCTCAAATCCACTTGAACATATCCAAAAAAATTCATCAAAATCGGTCCAACCGTTTAGGAGGACTTTAATTACAAACACACGCACAGAAGATTTTTTTTTTGTTAATGTTATTTTCACTAGATCAACAAAATTCATTTGTTATGCATAGTGTTGTTCACTGGGCACTTTAAAGTAACTTAGATATTAAGAAGATTTTTATATATAAAGAAAAGATTATAAAAAACTCATCCAAGCTTAGTCATCATAGCTATTCCTTCGGTTAGTTTCAAGCGCTAAAATTAAAGTGGTTCCTAATTACTGACACAAAACAAAAATACCTAAGAATTTATTTTTCAAGTTTTTAGTGCAAGAGCTCACACATTAACAGCTTTGATGCGGTATGATTATAAATCTGGAAATATAGAACCTGTGGTATTTAAACAATTTCATTGTAAAAATCGGTCGCAAAATGTATAATTGATAACAATTCATAATTGATTCGTTTTTCGCGTTATTTTTATCAGAATTTTCTAAATGTTTAAATCGTGAATGAATCGAATTTAATTTTATTAATGTTCTCATGATTATTATAAGATCAAAGCATTAGTTCCATTAAATCATTAATCTCTCTTTAAATTCATTAATTTTTTTTCTTATTTCTTTTTAAATCTTATTTCTCAAAACCATGACAAAAGAAAGGAAAAAGAGAAAGATTATTCATCGAAATAACTGGATTTTCCCATTGTGTATACCCTAGTTAAGAGATTGAGACGTGTGTCGTTATTTGTATTATTTGAATTAACTCACAATGTGACAAAAATTAATGGTTTCTCTAGTGAAAATCTTTTTAAATATAAATTTACCAACCCAAAAAAGTAAATTGATTGTATTTTAATCAAGCCATTATATATTAAAAATATTATTTGTTCCTCATGTCTTAATTATAAATAAATAAATTTTGAAAGTGATATACAATATAACTATAATATTGTTGAAAGGTCATTCTATAAGCTGTATCGTATATTTCACACAGTTAATTAAACTAGTGAGCTTTGAAATTACTTTTCTCAGAATTGCCTGTTAATTCTAGACGTTGAAAGTATAAAAAATTAAAAAAATAGTTAAAAAGTATAAAATATAAAATAAGTTAGTAAAGTGATATTAAAAGGCAGAAAAGATTGATTTAAGTCTCACTTCAGAAAAGTTATCAATAAACGATAATTGTAAAATGATAAGAAGTTCAAGAAATAAATGATGTTACAATAAAGGCAAATTTGAATTGAAAAAATATGAAAGTAAGTTTTTTCTATGAATAATATTTACGCGCGTATAAATAAACAACAGCGGTATGTAGATATTATAATAATATTTAAGCATAACAACATGAATAAAATATATTGTATGCTCACATGTCCGTATAGAGCAGGCGGATATGGGACACAAAATATAACGTATATTTTATTTAGGTGCTAAATACGTTCATATAAAATACAAAGCTTGTAAAATAAACAGAAAAGCATTTTGGCCAACAATGGCAAAAGAGGCAAGAAATACAACAACATTACTGAACAACATGAACATAAAACAACATTTTACTCAAACAACGGCGACCGCAATGTTGAAAAGAAACTTCCTCCTGTATTTATGGCGCTAATTTCCTATTCTGTGCGTTTTAACTACATGCTCTTACGTTTTATGTAATACGTTTACGTTACGTTACAAGCGATGACAAAAAATCTGGCCTCTGTCCAAAATTGATTGAGACTTTAAATTACAAACTAAATGGGCACTTTAATCGTATATATTATGTGCATTGTATGTTTGCATTTTATTATGTTTATTATCCAATTTCAATTTCAAGAAGAACCATAAAATTAATTTCTTTAAAATTAATTAAAAAAATTAATTTAAAAACAATTCATAATTTTTAAAATACATAATCAAAGAGTTGGTAAAAGCATGTTTAAAACTTAGTTGAAACTATTTTTAAATATTATTGCTTATTTATAAAAAAAATCTTCTATTGAAATTGATATTTGAAGGGTCAAGAATAAGAATCAAAAGAAGTCCCACTCCTTCGGTTGACGAAATATTCCCTGGTCATTTAAAACCAATTTCCAATGTGAACTTTGTAGCTCTTTTTCTCATTTAATTCGAAATCTTTAATTTTAACGCACTGAAAAAAAAAACGATAACGAACAAAATACTTACTTATTCATTTTTACTTAAAATATAGTTAATTTTTAGTTAATAATTTGGCGAATACTAACCACTTTCGAATCAATCAGTATTCAAAGTTTAAGTCAGCAAATGCATTAAAATAACTAAAAATAAATCAAATATGACTTGTTAACACAAATACTTTAAAGTTTGTGGGTTTTAGAATGACAGTGAATAGGATTAACATTGAATAATATGTTTTTATGAATCAATTTTACGTATTTGATATCGAAAAATTATTATTTTTATTTTTCGGGATCTGCAAGGAACTCTCGTCATATTTTCCAGACTGTGTTCCTCTAAGAACTCACAGCGCTAAATATGTTTTTTAACAATGGAAAAGCGACGAATTAAAGAGAATTTTCAGTGTTATGAACGCTAAGTGGAACACACTATAAGTTTACCTTTAAAAAAAAACTTACAAAAATAAGTCGTTTAGTTTGGTATTGTCCAAAGAAGAGTAGAAAAGCTTCCAATAAATAAGAAACTCCCATCAATAGCAGTTGAGGTAATGGGAGATTTTAGAATCTTCCTTTTGAGATATTCTTAAATACTATATGTATATGGTTATCAGGAAATGACGGGAAAATAAAATGGGAACAGAAAACTGGTAACTGTGGTAGTCAAATTATTAATTGAATGCATTTATCTAAAAAAGTTTAAACAATATTTTTTAACGTTTTTTCCGATCACCAACGGATTTCGAGTTAACTTAAAAAAACCAGTTAAGGGTATCATTCGGTGGTGTATTTTTTAAAATTAGAGTATGTTCCATCAATCGAAAGGGTGGAACCTTTTTTAATGCCTGTTCCTGACTGATGAATTACAGTTAAGGGTAAAACTAACATAGTTTTTTTTCAATAAGGGGATATTTAGTCAGATTTCCAGCAACTATAAGTTGAACTAGTTTGGCTTAATTTGTTTGATTAAACTACTGTAACGTTTTTACGGGTTCTAAGGTTTGTGTTTAGTAACGACAAATTTATTTTTAACAATTGTTTAATGATTTATCTTACGCTATTGTCACTCATAAACTACACGTTAACAATGATTTGTATACACTTAAACATTTATTTAGTTCACTGTTTAACTATTCAGTTTTCATAGTTACTTATTCCCTAATCATTGTCACTTACTATTGCACTGTTTCACTTTATTTCACTATGTTCACAATTTATTTAACACGGTACACTTTCCTATTTATTTAAGCACTGATCACTTTTACTATTTATTTTAATATTGGTTGAAGATTTATTTCACATTGACTCGCCTATGTTTCTCTGGGGCTTATATAGGATTTCGGAATCTTTCTAGAATATTCGGTTCTATTATTCCTTAGTAGAAATTCCCATTCTATTGTTTAATCCTTTGTGCTCAGTGGTCTAAAAGACGAAACTCCTAGAGAAAGAATATTCTGGAATTCCTTGAATTTTCACAAGGTTTCTCCCCATCCTGTGATAACGGTGTTCCTTCTTTGGCTGGTTATTGGTTCGGCTCACCTACGACTGAGAGTAGGTAACACCAACCCCAGAGTCATTTAATGGCGGCACTCTCTTAGACAAATGGCGGTACATTCTTAGACTTCTGACACTACTTTTAGTTTATCTTCAAGAATTCTTTATAGAAAATAATTAACTGTATTGTTTTTAAAAGATAATGCTCAAGTATTTAGCTAGAAAAATGAAGATTTTTCAATTTGTTTATGAAGTTCGTAATTTGTTCAATACACCCATTTCTTCCATATAAAATTTATAAAATTTTTCCTTATTAATACAAAAAATGTTGTAGGTCATGTAAATCTTAGATCTTATATCGAGGAATTCGACGGGGATCGAACCCAGTACCTCTGACGTCTGTAGCGTAGAGAGGAATCTGCTCTAACCACTGCGCTACTATATGGACTAAAACACTGTTTCTTTTGTTCTTCAGATAGAATTTTTTTTAAATAAATTTGCATGTTTTAATGTTATAATGTTTTTAATGTTTTTGTAAATGTTTTTGTAAATGTATTTGTCTGGTTTACTTGTCCGCCTTAAAAAAAAATTAGACAACCACCGTAATATTTTAGTCATTTTACCATGCGTTAATTGATGCATAAGACCAACATAATTTAAGTTACGCCTATTTTGAATTGATCGAATTAACTTATATGTGATTATAATATGTACCGCATGTACTTTATAATCGAACATTTGTTTCAAGTTTATAATAAATAAAAAACACAAAAAAGTTACATTTCAAAACGCCACTACTTAATACCAAAATAATGTAAATATTTTTTTTATTGGCAATCACTGGCTCCAAATAAGGTTTGGCATTTATGGCCAAATAAGCTTGTGTTTGAGAGGCATTATTTTTCATATACCTATCTTAAAAAGTATCAATTCAGTGAAAATTTATTAGTAAACTACTAAAATTTATTGAATATGTATTAAGGAGACAATATGTATTTGAAAGATGGAAACATTTTTAATAACAGATACAAAATCTATGTATAAGATACAATTAATCAATATAATAACTAATCCATGTTATAAAGTTTCATAGTAAATATGTTTAATAATATAATATGGGATCTATGTTAATGGCTAGTATTACTGTCAACAATATACGAGTACACCTATATATCGTGTGATGCATAGTATTCACAAGGTAAAACAATCTGTGCAGCAGTTAATTTTATATCATAATAGTTATGCTACTGAAATTATTATTTCATGTTTGCATTAATTAAAAATATGGATAGGTATCAAATAAAATAATTAAAAAATAATGTTTTCTCAAATCATAAGAATTACTTTGTTAAGTATCTAACAGCTACCTACATATATTTAAGTATAAAAATCAATAAAAATTAAAATATTGTTTGGAACAAAACATAAATATAATGTTTAAATGTCAATGTTCTTGGAAAGTTTTCATATTTATTGTATTATCGTATAAAACTAATCGATCTCTTGAGAATACGTGCAATAATATAGATAAATATTATTTAGATGATTTTTCAGAGGATATATTATATCTAACGTATTTATTTAAAGCTTTTATATCCCATGTCACAATGTACATACATTGGGGTTTGTTTTATTCATAAATAAATCTAGCTTAAAAAATAATAAAGTAACATGTAAATTTTAAAATGATTTACAATCGTAAAATATTGTAAGATTTAATGTGTTTTGGTAGAAAAAGAAAATGAAAAATTAGACACTAAATTAGATTTAATTTTATTTCATCCAGTAAAACTAATTTTAAATAAAGTTACAGTGTGTTTTGAGCGAAATGAAGATAGTGAACCATTGACCTTTTTTGGAGGACTATAAAATTTTCAATTCCACTTACGACCACAGTTTTTTTTCTTTCCAAAGAAATATCTAAATCAAACACTTAGCAAAATACGATCCGTTTACGATCGTCTAAACCTTCGATTTGAGCGGAATCAATTACTTAAGACCATTGCCAAATGCGGTTAAGTCTCCATATGTTTTGTTAAAATTCTCGAGATATCACTTAGATTAAATCCTGAGGCAATAAAGGACTCTGTTTGCAGAGGTTATTTAATGTGGTGAAGAGATTCCCATTGGGGTTGAAAAGGTTGGTCGTGCACTAAACCGACAATCAATCACTATCAGTTTACCTACGACTTTTACATATTATCCGAATGTAAATTTTATGTGGTTCGAAATTGGAATTTTAAACCTTCCAACCAATCATTTGATCTTCGAGAAAGCTTTTCTTTCTTATGTTTATACCTGTACAAGTTCTTGAGCCTATACACTGTTTATTTAATTTATTTGAACAGACGTAATTTTAATCCAATGTTTACTGCTGTAAAATTATATTAAAACTTTTTTTAACTTGTTTTTTTTAAATTTAATCACACAAAATGTATACAAGAACCCTTAAACATGTTAAGCGTATATTTTTTACCATAAAACAAGCAAATCAACACAACAGTTGTAATTCGTTATGTAGAAACTATAGTGTACATAAAAAAGTCAAGAACAATCTACCCAGTCGAGTGAGAATTAATAGACGACTTTTTCCTGAAATCATGAAAAGGATTAAAGTACTTTATAAGCGGTCTCTCGGTTTCTTGATATTTCTCAACGTTTAGTTAACAGTGGTAACAATTATTACCTTAGTTCGTTGCCGCAAACGGGTTGCGGATTGGATTTGCAAGGAAAAACGCTACGCTCTACAAAACTTTTTACTTTGACAAAGAAAAAGTAATCAAATTGCTCGTTTTAAATTTTCTTTATCGATTTCTTTCTGATATTATAGTAGCAAAGATTTATTGCAAAAAAATAACGATATGGCTTGAGCTTTTGAGTAAATTCTTGTTTGAATCTGCGATTAAGTCAAACCTCTTTTATAATTTATACTTATAATTTAGAAGATAAAAATTTTAAAAGTGGAATTACAACCAAGATTTGCTTTTTAAAGGGTTTCTTCAGATTTGTCGTATTAAATAGAATCTTCTCGAATGTTTATCAGCGAACTGAACTTTCAATTTTTACCAATAGTTTAGTCAATTAAAAAAAATTACACAAACAAATGCATTTTTTTTCAGTGAATGATAGGCAGTGAATGAGAAAGCATTCATAAAAATCAAATGAAGGTTTTCTACATACAGTATATGAGCGTTGGGTCAAAGCGGGGTTGAAATATCAACAGTTTTGACCTTTGAATGTCTTAGAATTGGTGATTTCATCTAAAGTATTTTTCTTTAAATTAAATGCATATTCTCATTAACATGCAATGGTAAGTAATTTTTTTTATATTTATTTACCTACTTAAAATCAAACAATAAAATCAAACGTTGGGGCGTGGAGGTCAAACATTTCTGTGATATCCACTTCCGATGCAAAGTCAAGACTTAAAAAATATATTTAATGAGATAAAAATTATATAAACCACACTTGCGAAAGTAACGAATTGTCCAACCTTGGATGCTTATTAATTAGGAGTACAATTTACTTATCACCTGTTTTCATTCTTTTTCGAAGACAAATATTGAATTAGATATTTTATATATAGATTTCAATAACCTTAGCTTTGTTTAAATACTACGTGTCAATGGTATCATTTTATTGAGAATTTAATCTTTCTTAAATGTTTTATCAGTGATTTGCAGATCATCAATTGAAAAACAGAGATCACTTTGTATCACATTTTTATTTATTTGTTTTTTTTTTAGTTTTATACAATCCATAACAACAATATGCATTAATTAGCACCGAAATTGAAACTATTTTTTTTTTATTTTTGATATTCACCCACCTTATCTTCTAAAATATAAACCCAAATGAAAAATGTTTAAATCATATTTTACTTTAAATGATTTTTACCTTAATTTGTAATATTTTATATTATCTATCAGAAGTCATCATTCGTTAGTTAATCAAAAATAATTTTCCACAAATTTTCATTTTTTGGAATTCATTGACAGGACTTAAAAGGAAAAAAAGTTATTTAACTATAGCTTTTGTGACATCTTTAAACCTCAATTTACAAATCCTCAGTTAGTTGGTAGCCACAAGAGCATTTCAAGTTCATTCATGGTTGAAAATCATCAGCCAGCACTGATAGCTGCTTTGGGAGAAATAAACGTGAATATTACAGAGTTTCTGACGAAAAATCAACTTGGTTAGGTACTTTTATATACAAACACTTATACACCAAAGGTTTTAATAATAAAAACGAATTTTGCGTTGGAAACTTTTTCCAGAAAAACTGTTTTCTTACTTTAATGGTAGAGCTTTTTGAAATGAACTTTGCCTGTAAGTTTCTTCCAATACATATTTTTTGTTAAAAAAACTCGATCAAAACCTTGTAAAAAAATTTAATACATTTTTTAAATTAGTTAAATTAAGCTGAACGATAAAAGAAGTTTTTTATATTATGAGTAAATTCCTATTTTATTTTGTACCATTTATAAATGTCTGTTTAGTTATTTATACTATTTCTACACATTCTTACTACGAGTATATCATAATATAGCGTTAGCTAGAGAGTATATAACACTCCCCAAAGCTTTTATCACGATTATAATCTTTGTAACAACAACAATAAAACAACATTGAAAACAAGTGTTGAAATGGGGCTTCTCAAATTAAAACCTCGTTCAATAATAGAGAGAAAGAGCTACTAGATGCAATTACTCGTGTAATTAGTTCATGAAATGATACTTAAATCGTCATATTAACAATAAACTCTATTTATTGAAGCTATCTAAATTAATATTTAAACGATGTTATATGAGAGATGAGGTGAATTGTGCTTGTTAACCTTGAAAGTTGAGGCTTACATTTTGTTATCGTTTATGCAGTTATAAAATAGTTATTATCTATTAACATTTTAAAATAAATAAGAACGTTTTATGTTAAGTTCTTTGCATTGAAAAAACTACAAAGATTTTGAATGATGGATAAAATATAAAACATTTAAGAGTTTAAAGACTTATGAAATATCACTGCGACATATAGAGCTTTAAAAACAATTATTATACATTTTTAAATTATTGATATACGAATTGAATCTGACTTGTAACTATAGATTATACGAATAAAACGTTTGGCTGAGTGCCCATTGACGGAAGTTTGGAGTTCATTCTGTGGTTTCTTCTTAGTCTAGTAAATGAATCATCCTTTTTTGCAAATCCTATTGTTTGAATTATGAACATATTATTTATCATATAACTTACACCCGAAAAAAAATTGAAAACTTTTTGCACACGGAAGTGAATTTCAAGGAAAGAATAATTTTTCAAAAAAATCTCCTACCAAAACTTTATTGAAATAAAACTGTTAAAAAGTAATATTAGAAATATTTATATTCTTTAAGATATAATAATTACGTACATTTTGTAGTTAAATCAAGTGTTTGAAAGAAAATAAATCTGCTCTCAAAAAAATCCACATTGTATGTTGCAAGAGTAAACTTTAAAACTTCTCCGAATTAAGATTTCATATAAAATAAAACTAGTTAAATTCATATAAATGTACCGTTATCTTCTTGCTCAAAAGCGATCGAGGATGGTTTATTCAAACTAGTCCTATACTGTTTAATATATTATGTTATAACTTTGTAAAATATAGTGCTTGAGATTCTTCCACTAAATAAAATACAAAATTTAATTCGGTGAACTAAAGTGCATTAAAGTGTTGTAATTTGGCTCCCATTCAAATTATTATCTAAAAAATAATGGGTTGTCGTAAATTTTTATGATAATTTTTAGTCATTCACATACATTATGAAAGTGTTTTTGCTCTAATTTTAAAAATTCAATTGTTATTTTAAATTGAATTTTAAATATATGAAATGTCTGAATGACTTCAACAGAAACAGATTTTGTATGATTGTTGACAAGCTTTGTAAAAGTCTTGGCACTGCTTGAAAAAGTCTTCCAAAAAACGGAAATAACTTAAAACAGATTTGAGTTTTAATGAAGCAAGATACAAAATACTTGGAACTGTATAGAATATTAAATAACACCGTCTTAGCAGTGAAAATGGATAGCGGAATCATCATCCCACAAATATCTGTTATATCTTTGTACATAAAAACCTGTCAGTAAACTGGCTGATCAACAGAACAGGAAACGGCTATAGCTACGATCTTAATTTTTGGACACTGGATAGTATAAAAAGTTTTGAATCAGTAAGATGTAATTTATCGAAATCTTAACTGCAAATGGACAAAAAAAGGTTTTAAATCCTTTATATAAAAAAACATTTATGTCAAAAAGTCTTTGAAGACTTGACTAGTTTTGTTGTCGGCGTTGTTTTTGTATAGATAATCAATTAGTTCTATTTCTTATGTAAATTGATCGAAGGACTTTCAAAAACATTCTTTAGAAACCTTCATCTACTTAGTTTGTTATGATAATGAGTTTTTATTTCAAATATCTTTTTTGTATTGTTTTTCTTTAATTATTTACTTCTGCAATAATGAAAGTGCGATTGTTTTAAAAATGCATCGCACATATTGTGATAGAGTTAACATTTTCTAGTTTTTGGCGCTAATGTCAAGTTTTTTGATATCATTGTACCACAAACTGTGAGATATTCAATTAATTAATTTTTTCTATATTCCTTTTTTGAGCTTCGAATTTCACAACTGTACTTAAATAAATCAAAATTTATTAATAATCAAAAAATAATTAAAATTGTTTATTGATAAAATTTTCAAAAAATACGGGGTCTTTTACATAGCAAACTAATTAACGAAATAAAGACAACTTCCATTGTTTGTTTCAATACTAATGTAAATAAAAATATTTAAAATAAACTGAACAAACCACGTAAATTTTCAAATAAATTAGATTCCCAAATTAATTGGATTATGTTAGAAACAAATCACAACCATGAAGTAAAAGTAAATCAAAGTGTAATTTTTAAAACTAATTTCTCAAAATAAGGCCGAAAGAATTTCTCATTACCTTTGGTAGGAAGCACAAAATATGACAGGAAATGAACAGACGAGAGCTGAAACAGTTTGATATTAAGAAACCGGTAAGGAACAGGAAAGGAAGTCGTAAAGAAGTCACCTTTCATGTTTAATTTTTAGTTTTTCAGATTTACGTTTCAAAAAAAAACAGTTCTCTGAGTGTTCATTAATTTTAAATGTCAGTTTTTACAATCATCAAAACAAATTAATTTTGAGTAGATTATAAGTTTTAGAAAAGTTCCATTCAATGTTGAATTGTTGAAATTTTTTAATCCAAAAAGGTTTTTAATTTAACTAGAACGTTTGCCTTATAATACGTAAAATTATTGGAATGAAATTGATTTTGCAAATGTAAAACAAAGATGTTATATGACAATTATGCAGGGAAATGAAGTTTGTTTCAAGTTAAGCTGTATGGTGCCAAAATGGGGTGAAACTATAGAATGTGGGATGGAAAATAGGTGTAGTCAAAGCACATATACTTTAAACCTATACATAATATAAAAGTGAGTTTCGAGTATAGGTCAAAGTTATTTAATATGTTTGAACTTTACTGCAGAATATCCACCTCGTTTACTCTTTCTGCAAGAGCATCGTGTGTCTTATCGTACAATGCATATAAAGTGGTAGCTCCCGATTGCTACCTAGCAATTCACTGCTTACCGTATCCACCTTTGCTCTATATGTTCCCTCTCGTATAGCCGTATACGTATGTGCATATAAGCTTTGAATATATTTAAGTTCTTAAACAAAGTTTGCGTAACCTTCTGGCTTTACTCTTCTCAAACTTACTAGTGTGATTGTTCGCAATTCGTTTCGCCACCACACATGAGGAAAACTAACTTACTTGTTGGACTAATGCTCAGCACGTAAGTGTAAACCTACGACTAACTTCAACATGAAATTGGATCATTTTAAAATTTAAAATTAACACTAGGCAGATTGAAATGGTACTGTAAAAGACGAGGAAATTTAATTTAACGAATTTGTCTAATACTATGATCTTTAACAAAACCAAAATTATAGTATAACTTATGATCGATGCAACATGAAATTGGATAACTTTCAGAATTCTGTTTTTTTCCTATATTCGCCGTTTCCAGTTGTCTGTGTGTATATTAGATTATATAATTATTTTGCCTTCGAACATTTAACTATAAAATTCTGAAGTAAAATCATAAGTAGAAATTGTGGATTGTACTCTTACCATTTAAAGAGTATAGTATTTGCATGTAGACTCTAAAATAACTAGAAACTGAGAAATTTTAAAATTAGGTAGTAAAATTCAAAACAATAACAGACTTTTATTTTAAGCTATTTGATAATGGAATTTAAAAAAAATTCATTCTTAGTAGAGATCACAGTCCTCGAAAATAATTTCTGATAATAATATTTCTTTGGGAAATCACTTTTTAATCACCCTCAGTAATGACAAAATTTTGTTGTTACTAAAGTAAAGTATATATAAACTAAGTATATAATTAACGCGCGAGTATTAAGATACACTCAATGACCAAAATCACATGGAAGAAATTATATTATTATTTTTAGGATCCATTTTTTATCATTTGCTTATTGGTTTTTAGAGAGTACACAAAATTAATTTAAAAAAAATATTGTTTTTCATTGAGTTATGCATCCTAGAAGTAGAAGGGAAAAAAAAGGCCGTGTCCTCATCGCTATGATTTCTACCCATGTGGTCATTTGAAAAATAAAACAAGGATGGATTCATAATAAGTACGAATGTCGTTATCGCATGAAGGTCAAAAACTGAAAAAAAAAATTTTACAAAATATTACAAATTTCAAATTTCCATTTTTTGTTGATTCTTGCGATAAAGAGATATTTAAAGAATATTCATGCCAAATTTCAAGTGAATCGGCTGATTAGAACATGAGATATTTTGGCTACCGCATCGAAAATTCATAGACTAGAATACCTCCTTAAGAACATTTTAAAAAAACATCAGCTTCTTGAATCTACCTAAAGACCTCTCTAAATAGACAGTCGCTTTGCACAGATAATGTTGATGCGACGCAAAATAAATAAACCAAAAAAAAAAAAACAATTTACAATTTTCCAAATATTCTAATTTATGGAATGTAAACAACTGATTCCTTTCATTTCCCAATATAATATGGTTTAGCTTTTTTCACTACCAAAACGACGATCTTTTAAAATTATTTGGAGTTCAATTATATTTTAATTATAAAATATCATTCTGAAAACATAACTCTTAGGTAATGTACTTACTGGAGCACATATTTAGTGTGTTTAAAATTTAAAATTAATATTAGGCAGATATTTGCAATGGTACTGTAAAAGAAGAGAAAAAAAGTGGAAAAAATAATTTTGCAAATTTGTCTAAAACTTTTATCTACAATAAAACCAGAAACAAACATTTTATGGTCGATTTAATAATTTATTCCAAATGTTCAACTCTATTTTATGCAAATTTGATGGTAATTAATTAGTAATGTATTCACTAATCCTAAAACTCTCATTGAGAGAAAAAAAAATCTATTAAATGCAATATTGGAAATGGGTAGATTAAATGTTTAATTATATAACGGCTTTGAAATGATTTAATTAATATGACGACCATTAAATGTCTATTGTGTTTATCAGTGTGACGAATATAAGAAAATTTTTTAGTCAACGCCAATAAAAAATTGTGTCATAAGAGTTAATTGAAATTGTGCAAATGGGATATATAAATCTGTATAGCGGCTAAAAGTGCACAGAAAATCAATCTATCTACGTGTCTAGGCTGCTTTATTATACTGCAGTGGTGCACTAGATTTACCCCAACGGGGAATTTGAATAAACACAATGAGAGCTTTAGGAAAAAAGCGTTTTTTGTCCGTGCATAAACACTAACGTTATTGTTATTTGCCTGATATCATTGTTATAAACGTAATTTCACGTAGTATTCAATTTTCGTTTTTATCTGTTTTGTGTGAAAAGATTTTTTTTAACGTTAACATTTTGTAAACGAACACAAAATAAATCAAAAACGCTTACACAGAACCCAGAAACTATAATGTTAAATTTTCTCTTCCTAATTGTTTAAAAAATGAAAAAAAAAGATTTTCTACTAAACTTATCTTTTTTCATGAAATAACCATAAACTTTAATGTAATGTAAATCAACCCTTTTCACATAATAGTGACCATTTATTCTATAACAACATAAGCACATTGTGTTTCACAAAAAAAGAAAATCATAAAAATAGAGAAGAAAAAAAACACACACACATTCAGTGGCTACGCCTAATAAAATTTAAACACGATATTTTTTTCTGAGAAACTAAATGAAGTTATTATATTGGTAGATGCATGATATTATGATGAATTTCTGTTCACTCTTTCGTGTCAACGGACAGTAAAATGTGTGAAAATCATTCACTAATCGCCCATAAATTAGAATAATTTCATCTTTATCACAATCGTTACATCAGAAAATCATACATTAGTCGCATTTCCTTTAACGTTATTATATATTTTAACAAAAACGTGTCAACGTAATTCAATATTGATTTTCTAAATTATATCCTAATTAATTCTTATCAAAAGTAAATGCAAACGATGTTTATAATAAAAGAAAGAAAACACATCTTGTTTAATGGAAGAAATTTGATGTTTGTTCTTCAATACAATGTCAAGACAACGATTTATATATTATACTTATTCAACAACAATTCCTTACTCCATAAAATAAATCTACTTTGAAAATTTGTTTACTGAATTGCTGGATGCTGGATCATTTAAAATCCTTTTTCGTTTATAGGTAAATAATAAAACACGAAAAATATCCAATTTTCTCAGAGAAATAAAATAAATATCAAACTTAAAAAGAAAATTAAATTATGAGCTCGCAACACATTTTAAAATAAAAATAAACTTTTACTCACTCTTAATATGCTATTAATGGAAACATATTTTATTTTCTTAAAATACGCATCGACATTTCAAACGCTGTTTTATAACTCATAAACAACAGTTTATGTTCCAATATAAACCACACATCATCATATTATGTATCAGTCAAATGATCAGTAAAAAAATGGCGCACTGGCAGAATGTACTGAAACGAAACCTTTTTAAACCCATACCCAAATATAAATCCTTCAAGAAAATGTTATACGTTATGATAAAAATGTTTCAGTTACGATCTGTCCGGATTTCCACCAAACTTGATGATATCGATTACGACGTTTTGATAGTGCCAATAAGCTCAATATCTGTTTACATGAAAAAATATTTCAAGTAAAAAGTATATGGAATCATTATATATATACATACATTAGCATATAAATTATCTAAAAAAAATCATATATCTCAATGTTTTCGTTTTTATCTGTACTTGGTTGGTACTTCGGTACTTATTTAGAGAAGAAATATCCTATGTTTAATATTTGTATAAACACGAGTGTACCAAGGAAAATAGGTACACCTATTCAAATATTCGAGAAAATATTTGCAATGCGTAACTATACTCATATGTGTATGGATAGGGTGCGTTGTTAATTAATCATCTAATCTATAAATTATACAATGCGTTTGAATAAACACAATTGTATTTGAATAACGTTTCAAGTGAAAGATCAACACTACAATTTGAATGTATTGAGCATACGTAATGTTGTATTAAATTAAATGTGATAAAACTAAAAAATATCTTTTGAAAATGAAATGTAGGTAACTCATTAGATAAAGTAGGTTAATTTATAGATATGTACATTAAGATTATTTTTCTTGATTTAGTTTCCATAACACACATTTAAGATACTGTCTTTTAAATTTCAAGTATATTTCAATACTTGAACCTATTTAATGACAAACTAATAATGATTTGGTTTGTAAAAATGACAAAACTTTTAAAGAATATGAGGTATTGTTTTATTGTTTTTATCTCAGAAAAAATTACAAGAATGCCTAAGAGCTACAGCTTCTAATAATTCACATGTCATAAACAGAGACACACATATCAATGGAAATAAATTTTGTTTAGTTTTCAAAATTACATTCTGTAAATAATCATCATTTGCTCTCATAAATCGAAATAGTGACTTTAGTGACTATTCACTATTTTTGCAGTGCAGAGTATACCACTAAATTCAAATAGTGGTATACTTTTCACTACTAAATAGTCAGTTGTCACTATTTGATAGTCAAAAGTCACTATTTCGATTTAAGAGAGTGGGTAGCATACTTCATTGTAAAACGCGACATTTATTTTTATTTTTTTTTATTTTTAAGCCTTCTTTAATGAAAATCAACGAAGTTTCGATTTTCAAAATACATCAAAACGATAAAAAGTAAATTTAACTTTTTTTACAGTTGTGTTTACAGCTAAGTGCGGTTTTTTAATTGTGAAACACTTAAAGTGTTTTTAAGGTCTAATCGTAATTAATTATATTTTAACAGGTTAAAGAAGCTAATTAGAGGAGGAGTAGGTTTCCATTTAACAAACTATATAAAAATGTGGATTAATTGTAAACATAGAAATTTTACATGTAGGTGAGAGTGGGGTACATGGGTCCACGGATTACAGCGGTCCGGCCTTATAGAATAAGTGCCACTAGTGCCGTCTATCTGGGAACACTTTAAATACGCTGTTTAATCACCACCTCAGTTCAGTGAAGCCAGATCGTGGGATTTCTTTATTCCCACTTAGTAGCAGAAATGCCGACAAATTGAGGAGAATAATGCCCCTTTCATATGACACGAATAGGTAACACACTTACAAAGCGTTGCATTGGTGTAGTTTTACACATTATCGTCCATAGTTTTACCCAGCCCCCTACAACTCCATGTTACAAAAATGTGACCATTTTTACTCGATTGCATTCACTAGTTGCCAATTAGTTGCCCACGAGTTGAACGAAGACCACAAAGACTGACGAAGACCGAAGACTTTTACGGAAGTCGGAGGTTAGAAATAAATATTTTTATACGTCAGATAAATTATTTTTATTGTTATTATATGAGAATAATTATGAAGTTGTCATTGGTGACAATAACGAATCATAAATAAATAATAAAAAAATATATAAGTGATAATAATAATATTTAAAGATGTTTATTGATAATTAATTTTTAAAAATAATGTATAATAATAAATAATTGGATAAGTATTTGAGACGTTTAAGCGGTAGAGGGCTTTTTGAGACGTATGACTCTTATAACAACACAGATTTCTGTAGAAATCGGTCACGTTTCTTTAGCCTTTCTCGTATCTAAGTGACAGGGGGCTGGTTTTACCTCTCCGTGTCATATGGAAGGGGCATTATTCTCCTCAATTTGTCGGCGTTTGTGCTACTAAGTAGGGGTAAAGAAAGCCCACGATCTGGCTTCACTGCCTCTGTTGTGTCCGAAATTGTGCGCGTGACGGATGACTGCATAAAAACAACAAAAAAAAAAAAATATTAAGGTAAGTAAGTCTCTAAAAAGTTAACCTATTTTTGTGTGTTTCTTATCTATCAATAATTTAAATACAGACGTTTTGTTTAGGCATGATATTTACTTTAAAATGGATATGATTTCAAAAGGTTTGGTGATCATTAGTTACCAAATTTAGTTAAATTGCGATTCTCCTATCATTGTCTCTACGGGGCATAGAGATCCACATGACAAAGGGGTACATAGGATCGCGGTCTTGTGTGTCCGATTCTGTTTTTTAATACTTTTAGATTATGATATACCTAATTTCGTAATCTTGTTTACGAGTATTAGTGTAAAAAGTTCAAGTTTTTTTTACTAATTTTCTAGATGGTACGCATCTACAAGAAAAAAGCCAGACTCTGGATAGAGTATTATTGAAATGAGCATGGCTGTTTCTGCTGTAAAAAAAGGAACTGTCATCAGAGAAGGCATCTCAAAGATATGACGTTCCAAAAACTTGCCGTTTCGCAGGTTAAAAAAGGGATCAGTAAGCGGACCACGAAATGACTACTTCAAACCGGTTTTCTCAAAAAACTAACTGAATAACTATCTGGATCATCTTTCAAGAATCAAAAAGTAACTGAGGAACAAGAAAAGAAACAAACAGCTGTGGTTACTGCTTCCAAAATGAAGAAGAAAAAAGGCGAAAAATATACAAAAAAGTCATAATTAAGTATAAAACTAATGCTGAATCTTCTAAGAGTGACTGTGTAGAAGATACAAAGCCTTTGACATTTTTTCAATCCAAGCCCAATGAAGGATACATCCAATTCCAAAAGTGCAAATGGTGAGCACATGACTTGTGCGCTGGAGCTGATGAGGAAAACAAGTATACAACCTATCCAAATTGTTAAAAGGAAAATGAATACATTTTTATACTATAATTGTATTTCTTTTTATTTAATTTTTTAAATTTGTTCTTTGTGTGGAATATAACGAGTGCAAAATTTTTATTTAATAAATTTTTGAAAATAAATTAAATACATTTAAATTTGATTTTCCGTAACATACATTCATTTTACATATGGGTAACATTGAACCAGACATGAACCTTTGTACCCACAGGATGGGGCACAGAGGTCCAAATATCATTTTCGACATTCTCGATTTTAAACAAAAAACCACTGAAACATTATTTGATTCAATTCACTTATTTGTAACAGCATAATATGTAAATACTATTTTGCAAAATTCGATTGACATAACATCAATATATTTAACAATATTGAAGAACAACAGTTAAGCGGGCCTGTGTGGCCCACTCTCCCCTTGTGTTAAAAATAACTTAAAAGAAATTCATTCCAGTAAGATGCTTTCTATAATGTAATAACTTTAAACCTTAGTGTTAAATAATATTTCAAAAAAACTTCAAATATGTATTAAGAAAAAAGTTCTTTTTGTTATTTTTATTTTTATGAAATCCCCAATTAGGTCGATATTTGAATAACGTCTTCATAACTCACTATTAAAATAACAGAAAACAAAAAAGAAAGAAATACCATAGAACAATGTGTTTTATCTTTCAAATAAATTTATAACTAACTGGTTATTTTCTGAATATTAAATATTTACACAAATGATAGAAGCATAACAATGTAGGTAAGTACATATTTAATTTTCAATTGTAAACTATTTCATTATTTTGATTGTTCATAAGGATTTCCATAATGTATAGAGTTACTACAAAGCGCAATTAATATTTTAAATTGTAATCAAACGTTGACATTTGTCAGTTTCTATATACTTACATATATTTGAACATACTATTTTTATACAAACCTAATTTTTTTTTCAATTGAAATATCATTGATCATTGGAACCGAACTTTAATTTAATGGAATAGATTAAATGTATCTTCTTGGAAATCGCTTTCAAGGGAGAACTCTCCAAAGGTTATAGGTCTCTCTGTGTATTTAAACTATGTTTATATTTAAACATAGTTAGAAATTCTTACAGTCGTTTATTTTGACAACCATGGTTGATGTGTTGCGTTGAAAACGTCATAAAATGGCGTTATTATTTTCTCTTATGCTGATCATGCAGACTTTTCGTAAAAGATAGGTTAGCGCAAGAAACTCAACGTTAAAACGCTTCACAATCCATTCCGCTTGCCTTTATGATTAAGATGTTTACAAGCAAGTAGAACGGAAAAAACAACGACAATGACAGTAATCACTGTAAACGCGTTGTGAAGCACAGCCTTAGGAAATTTAAGAGAACTTAACAAACAATTTTCAACTATTTCAATAAGTTTTTTTATAGAGAGTACAACATAATTATTTTTTAGATAAATGCAAAAAAGAAGAATTTTTTGGTATTTCTTAAACTTGCTCTCGAGGTTTCAGACTTGATTTTATGTCGATTTTACTTGTATTAGCTGTATATGGCATACGCTTTTATATATCATAACGTTTGTAATAAACCTTTGGGCTACATTTATTGATCTTTGACTAAAACCATGTCTGAAACGAATGGTAGATTAAAATTTTTCTTGGTTGAACAATTATTTTACTTTATTATAGCAATGTTTTTTTTTTCTCGTTTGATTTAATGACAGAGATGTTACAACGGAATAAGGAATTAGAAATAAATTAAAAAACTATCATGTTAAATACAAAAAAATATTTTTCTTAATATGTACCTATGATACCTATATATATACCTATATATATACCTATATATACATACATGTATGGATTTCTTTAAGCAAAATATTTGTTAATTTCATGTACCAACTAACGAAAAAATCAAGAGAAACAAATGGAGGACGAATCAATCAAATCAGTTTTATATTGTGTTTCAAGCCAATCTCAGATAATTTATAGATAAAAAACTTCATTGTGAAACATACAAATAGAAGAAATCAAGTTTAAAATAAAAACACAAGCTCTAATTTAATTGAATTTGAAATTGCTTGTAATTTGTCAACAAGTACGTTTTTCGATTCACAGACAAAAATAACGATTCTAATGAAAAAGGTTGTCTTAGTTGTATCGAATGATTTCGTAGCACAGTTGAGAAAAACAAAGGTAATAACAACGAACACATATTGTTCGAACGTTGAAGGAATGCTAGGTATTACGTCGAACTTTCGAATACGGTACCGATACGGATTCGTTAATCAGGTTATATTATAGCCAATGTGTGCTGTTTGTACGCTAATTTGTATTATCAACTTCGACTCAATTGCTTTGTAGTGTTCGATTCCGTTCGAATGCTCATTTTGCATAACTAATGGTAATTGGAAATGCACAAGAAAAGTAAATGCGCATCAATAAATTATCATTTTAACGTAACCATCACTTTTTGGTCGGTCGATGTACGAATTTACAATCAAAATTACAATTATAGAAAAACCAAGAGACATTAATCAATGACTTTCATAAAAAGTTTAGTTAAATGAGTCGTAAAGATTATTATTAAAGCTTAAAAAACACTGAAAATTATACACATTGTAGTTTTGCTCAATTTACAATGATGGTTTTTATTTTTCAAAAGGAAAAAAATCTCTTATATTAAGTAGATGCATGATATATTGCATTTATATATGTATTGAAAAACTTTGCCGCATTACAGTTCTTTCTTTTACATGAAACTCGCTGTTGGTTAAATATAAAAAGAATAATATATAAACAGAACTAAACGTATGCAGCCTTTATTAGGGATGAAGTTCTACGCTTTACCCCAGAACCCGCTTTATTTGAATTTTTTCAGGAAAAAGTTTCCAATAAAAGTTGTAGGTCCAATTAAAATCTAAGAGCTATAGCAAGTCTTTAGAAAATTATTGGAGCCGTTTTTAAAAAAATTTTTGGAATAAAATAGGGCTTGCTGTTAACCGATTTCAATCAAAAGCTTCGCGGCACAATTAAGTAGAGGAAGTGAACCCAAAACGAGTAAGCTAAGCGCGAAAGTCAAAAAAACTGTAACATTCATTTTAAATGGTAGGCTGGTTTTCTTTTGATTATATAGTATATTAATTAAACTTTGAAATAAAACCCGATTAAACACATTGTATATGTCTAGTATTTGTTTATTTTAAAAATTAACAAAGTTATCAAAAAATCCGTTTTGCCCTATTCATAAGCCTAAAACGGGTAACTACTTAGGGAAAAACGGGTTAACGTCATTTTATTTACTGTAATTAGTCATGATTCGATTTATTTTTCTTTTAACATAAAAATAACGTATTAATATTACTGATTTACGTGGTATTTAATTAATGAGTCTCAATATTTATTGACTACTTAGTCGATAGAGATTGACGCTAATTTTATACTCGTTTAATCAAACTTTTACAGTTACCTATTATTATAGAGATCAAATATGCAAATATTGTAATAAAGAGCAATAATTATTACAATTAGATATTAAATAAACAATACAAACTGATAGTAAATTGAAAGTAAAATTCTTCAGAACTTCATTCTTGACACAAATCACCATAATATATCATATTCCAGTATAAGAAGTATCTAAAGGTTTCATGAGCTCATTATCTAGAAACTTCACATTCGATCCAGTCTTCTTTAAGTGAATTTTCATATGGATCACCACAAACGGGGCATATATACATTTTCGTTTTTTTCTGTGTATTTTTCATGTTAAATTGTTTATATCTAAGTACTTATACATTCTCCCGAGACATTATTTTCTTTTTAAACTAAAAATAAACTCAAAATGGCAGATGAAGCAGGAAAACTGTTCATGTAATTTCAATTTTATATTAAACTCAAATAAAACGAAGATACGAACAAAATGAATATTATAACGATTTTCGACCAATCATGAAACACTTACCTTGAAATTTTTTAGTATAATTAGCAAAAAACGTTTATTTAAAATTCCTATGTTTCTAAACAATACCGGCGCTCGAGCTTAGCTGATCAAAGCTCATCAAGGTTAGACAAACCTCCGCGCACGCGCACAAAATTCTAATGCTTCATACAGGATCGTTAGACTGCTTACCCGTTTTGGGCTCATTTCCCCTATATCTAATATGAAGACAAACTTCGAAGTTTGGTAAAATTCGGATAAAGCTTTCGATCCGATATCGCTGTTGCACACTGACGTTTTTCCAAAATCCACTCTTTTGGATCTAAGGAATATCAAAACATGCAGTATTTCCGGTGAAAACTTGAAATCAAAAATTCGACCTGATTACAATACTACCTTTGCAAAAAATACAGTGTAATCTTTGTAATTCTAATCGTAAAAGACCAGGAGTATTTTTCGATTTCTTATAGAGGTATTTGATTTGCATATACTAGAAGCCTTATACCTAATACATCACAATTTCAAAAGGAATTATTCTTGCATAATTTTTTAAACAACAAAAAATTTTTTAATTAGTATTACTATTATAATTATAACTTACCAACATTAATTTAACGTGAATCGCCGCTAATTTCCATAAGTTAATACAGATGAAATTGTTGAAATTTCTAAATGTAAAGGTATAAATTATGAAATTGAATTTGATTGTTATACTCCTAAAAAAGTCTTCTTATACACGGTAAACAAGAGTTTTTCTCAAGGGAAAAGTTGAGGTTGAATTACGATGTTTTGAGTTACGGAGATCCCACTCGATCTTATAATTGGCTTTATTGGTAAAATTTGATCGCTTTGAAGATTAAGGGTTGGAAGGACCACTATCGCCCTTATAAGAATCATGAAACAAAAATTTTAAAAATAATTGTCATGAATATTGGCTGAAAAACACAATTACGGTAGACGAAGAATCATCGGACATCAGGTTTGTTTATCAATTTTTATTTAAATGAACTAAAAGTTAGAGTTAAATGAATCGTTAAGATTAATAAAGCAAAAAAACAATAAACATTTAAAATTAAGTATTAAAAGAACAAAAGAAATAGAAAAAATCGATACAATAAAATTACTTATGTTTCAAGTACGAACATGCTTATAAATCCATGAATCGTTTTATTCGTCAAAGCTTTTTTACAAACGATTACATTCATCTGGCTCCAATAGAAAAGTATTCACCATAAAGCGTCATTCTCCTGTAATATGTATTAAGAGCTGTAAATGACAGAAATTTATAACAGTGAGCGTTCTTGTGTAATTCATTAATATACAATTTCCACATGAAAAATATGCTTTGTTATTTTCGAATTTGTACAAATTTAATACAGAAATTGCGACAGAAACTATCATTTTAAAACTAAATTTGAAAAGCTTTCAATGGCAAGTTATTTACTACACAAAACATAATTTTGGAAAAAAAGTAATGATCCAACTTTAAACTAAGTATATTTAAAAATTTAAGTAACATAAAAATTTGATTGGGGTAAATGTTTTATTTATTAAAAATTTATACTTAGTTCTAAAATTGTAACAGTAAGTTTGAAACATTGAATTTTATTAACTTAACCCACATATGAAAGAATTTTCCTGGTTCAAAACTCACAAATATAACTTACAACACATAATGAATCATCCAAAGTTCTTTTTTTCGTTAGAAATTACTTTTTGTGCAAGTTTGCTAACTTTGTTAAAACTTTTGCATAACTTTTTTTAATATGTGCAATATGATGTATTGTATGCGTAACCTGTTGTGTCATCAGATAACTTAAATTTTATCCCAAAGTTTATTTATAGAATGAAATTACAGATCTAAGTTAAGTTACATTATTTTTATCACATTTTGAGGGACTTATATATAGATGAAAAAGTAATTTCGTTAAGTTTTCCTTTGTCATTCCGCTAAGAAGGTATGAGAATCTTATTTGATAGGTTTTAATATTTTATTTATTTAAATTTACTATGTTATATTCACCTTTTTCTGTTTGATCGCAAAGATGTAAATATTGTGCAAATCCACTAGAAGATGTAATAAATTGCAAGCTTATATATTGTAAAAATTTCCAGAGATAGTTCAAACATAATACTATACATAAAACTCTTCTTATCTCTCTTACAATATAATAAGTTTATTGCGTTGCTGCTTTTAGTAACTTAAAAATAAAAATATAATCAGTGTCGGCGAATATGAATCGCTCATACGAGGAGGGTTGCTCTCTATAGTCTCTTTTGCTAAAAGTTTTTATTAAAGCTTCGCTTATAAATAGAAATGTATACCAAAATAAGCGTTTAATACGTTCTTTATGAAAAACTCACATAAAAAACGAAAATTTCAATGAGATTTCCCAAATTTTTATAATTATCTAAACTTCAAAAAAATGACCAAACATTAAAATGAAAAACTTCTATGAGTGGAAAAAATGCAACAAACAATGTTTATTTCAATTTTTTATATTGTATAAGAGTCTTATGAAATATCATGCATTTACTGAAAGCACGTTCGAACATTGGCTTGAGAAATTCCATTTATTAGTGTAACGCGTGATCACGTTTATGTGTGCGATTTTATTCTAAAAGAAACGTCGACATTCTCAATATAATCTGATTATTACGACCATGTTTTGGTTCGTGTTCAAAGAAAAATTGTGATCACGAAAAAAGCATAATAAAGATATTTGCAATTCCCATTTAAGTTCAAATATTAAAGAATGGATTTGCTAATCTATTTATTCTCGAATGAAACATGTTTAAATTTTGATTGTATAAATTTTTTATCGTTAAAAAAAATGGATTTTAGATCTTATTTAAGTAAAGTTAAGTTTAATCAATTAATTAATGTAAACGCAATTTTCATTATCTTTCATTTAAATGACGAGGATTTGGTCAAAATTTCCAACAAAACTGTGAGTAAATTTGTAATTCAATCCCTACTTCGTATAAGCTTGAAATATTTAATGAGGCTTCTGGCAGAAACTTGCTTCCTCTTGTAAACACAAACTTTTAAACTGTTACAATATAACAGGCATATTATATTAAATTAGAGTCAATTAATATTCATTTTATTATCGTTCAATATTTGTTTTTGACATATTCACAAAATTATTGCTAAAACTGAAATATTGATTGATTCTATGTTTTAGATGTTCTTGAAAATAAATCGTTTAACTTCATTTATCAACTGCTAGAACATTGATTTAAGACTTAATGAGCCGCGCTGTTCAAATAATTTTTAGTTTCCCTTTAAAATATTGCTTCCATTATAATAAAATTTTATTCGAGATATATTAATATTTTCTTTTATTATAGGTCACTTGAATAATTTATTGTCATATCTTTTTACTTTTTACTGGATGAAAATATTTTCAACAATCTAGCGCAAATACGAAATAGAAAATCTAATAACCATAACAATAGGATTTCTTTCCAAGATGTTGAATTTGATGCTGGACACGATATACAGTATATTTTTATGAAAATGTTTGCTTCGCTGTTTCCTCAAACAACAAAATAAAAGTATTATTATGTAAAATGCGATAAGCGCAATAGCTATTGATTTTATGCTGCTTGAAAATAAAATGAAGACAAAATATTTAAGCATAGAAATTAGTAATTTCAATGGAACCATGGAAATGAAACAACATTTGACTAATTTGGTTTTTTGCGATACACATTTTAAGTGCATAAAGATAACGTGGTCAACGTGGTCTATGACTTACTTAATATTAAACTGTCAATTTTAATAATATAAGACCAAACTAATCTTACTGAATCAAAGGTATATTGGAAATATTTCTTTGAATATTTAACAATACACGTTTACAATTTTTCAAGCCAAAACGAGCCATGAATCATTCAGCACCTCGACAAAATAAGTGTACAATGCTCACCAATTCACCTTGCAGAGCAAATATAAAAGAAGCACATAAACTATCTTTGAATTTGAGCCCTCACGTTGAAGGATCGTCAAACAATAGAAATAGTATAAATGTTCAACAGATAAAGAAAAGTCACAATGGAAACATTGATTCATTTTCTTTAGTAAGTTTTTATTTTTATTTTCAATAACTAAATTGAAAAAATACCATTTCTATTTTTCAGAGTAGAAACAGACGTGGTCCAATAATTTTCACGGACAACAAAATATACTTACAAACCATATGTTCAATTCTTATTATTGCCATTATATTTTGTGCTATTTTAATTTTCAGTTATGTGTGGATCTGTACAAAATTAAAATATTCACATCAACCAAATAAGAACACAAACAATATAATACCAAAAATGATGTCACTACCTGTCGTATCTGTAATTAGTATGGAATATAGGGATGCCAATGAGTATAATTTCCATGCAATTGGAGTTCCAATTCAAGCACGATGGTTCGTTGCAACAAATCTCTTATCATTGCACCAGCCATATACCAAATGTCCAAGAAAGCATGAATTATATGCTCGCAGTGGGAGCGAGTTTTGGTCAACAGGAGGAAAACTGCATAAAGTCCTTTCTACCATTCAACCAAATACAAGTGATAGTTCAAGCTTAATATTAGTATTAGGATTTGTTTTGGAAAGTTTTGATGTTTTTCTTCATCTTCACTATATATCTACATATCAAAATTTTAACTACATTAATGCTAGTATATTTGGATGGGACTTTGATGTCGATGATTATGATGAATACTCCACAGCTAAATACATACCAGAAAAAAATCTTTATTTTCAAACAGAAAGCAGTAGAAATATTTTTTTTCGTAATAATCTATTAGAAGTTAATTTATGCCAAAAAAGTATTGGACTGGTGCTTGTTGTGGACCATTTAATTGTTGGAGTTCAATTAGAACCTACGTGTTACAGAAGTACAGATTCTGTATTGTTTGCCTATCTTCCTCATTATGTTCCTTGGATTGAATTAAATATTTATGTATAGTTCTAATTATGCAAATGCAATACGTTTTCTTTGAGGAATCAAACAAAATATAAACGCAATGAGGTTGTATTTTATGTAAGATTATTCAAAGAATAAAAAACTAGATAAACTTCTGTCGTTTCTACATTTTGACTAGTTATATATTTTTTTTCATTTGTGTTGCCAATGTACTGTTCCATTATACAAATTGTTATTCGTTGAATGCAATAGTTGAAAGGACCTCTTTTCACATTTTATGTGTATAACTGTATAAATACATTCACGACTAGAGAAGTTATAAGAAAAAGAGGTTGGATGTTGGCAATATCGCTGTATTGAAGCGCAAACGTAAGCAGTTACATTCAAACAGCTTATTTTACTGTAATAGTGGACAATTTTCTACTATCAACTATTTGCCAATTTTTGTATTCATGAAATCATTTATTTGCAATCCAAACTATGCTGTGATAAAATGTCTAATTAATGATTTAAGAGGACGATACAGACTCAAAAACCTGAGTACTGTAATTGGCATTAATAATAAGTTGATAGAAGATGTATTTTTAAATTTTTCGTTAAAAGAAGAAGAAGAAGGATAGTAGATTTTGTTTTTCTTTGTGAAAAATAGACTATATGAAATTTTAATGGAAAGTTGAATATTTCATATACTCTCCTAAATCGAAATAGTGACTTTTGACTACGAATAGTGTATTTGAAGTGAAAAGTATACCACCAAATTCAAATAGTGGTATACATAGTGGTACTACAAAATAGTGAATAGTCACTATTTGTAGTCGAAAGTCACTATTTCGATTTAAGAGAGTACCGTCTTTAAAAATGATTATGGCAAGTTGACATCGCAGCTAAGACGGTTAAGATTAAAGCTGTCTATTTAGTCTTTAATACTTATGAAGGTTTAGGACATGATGATTTGGGATAACATAGTCATTCAACTGACTTTTAAATTCGTTGTTAAAAATATTTTTGCAACTACTAGTAGTACTCCGTCGTTTGACTCGGGTTACATAGTTATTTTGGTGTGTACCTATATCAGATTAGTGCCATTGATTAGTGATTAAGTTTATATTTTATAGAAAGATATTTTTTTCCAAATTTCAAAAAATTAACTTACTAAAGCAGTAGGTACCTACTTTCAGATAGATGAATAGTCCTTAAAATAAAGAACAATATCAACTAATGTAAAGTGCTACCAAGTTACACCACCCTGTAAATGGGTAAAATGAGAAATTAGAGTTCAGTTTTTCAACCTAAAAGCTGATTACCACAATATTTGATAATATAAATAGTTGTATTTTAAATTAATGAAAAAAAAAGACATATATAAATTTGACTATCCTTTTTAAAATTAACCAAACTTAAACAAAAATGCAAGCCGATTAAACCTCAATTTATTCGTCATGGATATAAAGAAAGCTTCCAGATAAGGTCAAAAAAGTAAGAACTTCAAAACGGTATGTAATTTAATAAAAGCTTAACGCAAAAAAAAATCTGGAACTTTTATTACTGGAACTACAATTTCTAAGATTAAATTTAACTTTTTAACAGCCTAAAGCTTAGTTAGCAACAATAAAGATGACAAAAATGTTATTATAAGGTCGCAAATTGTAGTATAGATTCTCCTCGTGGCGTGGTGCCTGAATAGCCTAGGAGCCCACTGCATGATTGGTACACCCATAACGTAGTTTAATCATTTATATATCAAATTAAAACTCTTTTTCTGACCCTGATGATATAAGGGTGTCAGCTAAAAATTTCTCGGAAATAAGCGAAAATAGCTGTTAAAATGCTGTAAATTAAAGATAAAGTAAAAGAGCACCTGACGATATTTTTCAGACAAGGAAGGTGAAAACTAGTCTGGCGAGATTTTCAACCCTTTGCGTGCCTCAATAGATCAAGACACGTCATCAAGATAAAACTGGTAGCGCAAACACTCGTTGTTCTTGTCTGACAAATTTCGCAGCGCGTTAACTCTCCCTCACTTTATCTCATCTTTAACAGCTATTTTCGCTTGTTTCCGGGTAATTTTTAATTGGCACCCTTATATCATCATGCACAGTAAAAAGAGCTTTAATTTGATTTATATATAATTAAAATACGTTATGGGTGTAGCAATAATGCAGTGGGCTCCTAAACTAGAATTGTCGGCCTATACATCAGTGGTCAGTGGTACATCTAGAGTCGAATCTCAATGGAAGTCCAAAATTTGTCTTTGGTTTTTACATGCACTGCTCGCTATAAGAATTATAGCGGTTGGTACGGCCCTGAGTAACCAAAAAAAAAAAAAAATAAAAATAAGTCAAGATGAATTCAATACTTCTAACTCATTAATAACAATTCATTTAAAAAAAAATTTAAACACACTAAAATCCGTATTATTTACAATAGATACTTACATAACTAATCAACTGTAAGATCAAATTAAAACCCATCTAAAAGTTTTTTTTATTTATATTGTACACGTCATATGAAAATATAAAACTTCATGTCCGTCTAAGTAAGTCAAGCAGATTTATTTCATATTAAGCCATAATAATAGACCTTGAATCTTAGCAATTACAAATCAGTTTTGTTCTGGTTGTAAATTTCGTCGGAAAATGTAAGAAACTCGCAAGGGAGCTATAACAAAGCAATAACGAAACGAATATATTAGAGGAGACAAAGAAAATAAGAGCATTAAGGGGTAACAAGAATGTAAGACATTTTGTCCATAGAATAAGTGACACGTGTACGAGACGACAAACATACAACTGCCTTTAGTATTCTTAAGAATCTGTGTTATTCTCTTGTTGCATCACCCTTCCTGATGAATGACATCTACGTGATGCATGTGAAGTAAACGTTGACCACATAACATCGATTCTATTGTTAACTTTTCCAAACATTCAAAATACTTTCATGCTTTTGAAAAACACGTTCCTTACTTTTTAGTTTAACTCAGAAACTGTAACACTGTTACAGTCTTCTCTTTCTTTTTACCTACAAAATTCATTTTTGAATATTGAAAAGAAAATAAAAATGTTTACTTGAATGGCGGTGTAAGACATTTTCCGTACTGTAAGTATATAAGTTAACATATAATCAAACGAATGGTCAGAATAAAAGTTTGCCTTGTTCCTGGTTTGAGGCCATATCTGAATTTACTTCCTTTTAGTAAGCATTTGTTTAAGTACACAGCATATATGAACTAAATCGAACTTGATATGAACATGATCGAGTCTTTACTAGAACAATACCAAATTCAGAAGCAAAATGCAAGGCAAGACAATTTCGATCATTCCTATACTCCTTTTTATGTTTTGTAAAAAGAGAATAAAACTACAATCAAATGTGTTGAACTCTCAAAAAAAAAGTTTTAATAAAACATATACACTATTACCTTACTGTATTTAAAATGTGACCAGAAACTTTTAAAATTTATTTTCACAAAAAATTTCAATTGAACCAGTTGTTGGAATATTGTGTTGCAAAGGTGTAAAAAATATTCAATGTTGAAATATGTTACAGAACCTTTGGTTACACCTAACACCATATTACTGCTATGTATTATCGTAATAATTTGTGGTCTGCAGCTTTGCGCCACTTGTACAACCTACCTAATAATATTGTGTTGTGGTTGCTTGCTGTCGGTTTGATGCATGTTCAACGACCATAAAATTGAATTTCGTGCTTTATGTCGTTACATTCAAAGATCTATTTTAAATTGTCGGTAATACAATCTGATACACAAATGTAATATAATATAATATCCGAGATACATAAAATAATAATATGCAAATTTCTAAGTATGTGTGTGTGTGTGTGTGTACTTAATGTATCCATTTTGCTTCGTTGGCCGTGTGTTCGTTTCTCTTTTATAAGGAACAACTTAAACTAGGCCTTTAAATAAATAGCTAGTCAAAACATATCAAGCTCCCATTTACAAACTCTAACAAGCTTTGCGCGTAACCTTAGTAATAATAGCAAAGTAGCTCGAATAATCATTAGCGTTATCCATTCAAGCCATCAACATTTCACCTAATGAAGTTATTAACTTTTAAGTTTAAATTTTTATATAGTCCAATGAAAAGTTACATTTGGGGTTCCAAGAGTGATGCAATTTTATTTTTAAATGTCAATCAAGAATAGATAAAATTTTGGGGAAAATGTTTTTTAACTGTTACCTATTACAATCATTGCTTACATGTATAATAATTTGCTAAAAAAAATTTGACGATATCTTAAAAATTTATTTCTTAAGAATATTTTAAAATAAGAAAAATTTTAAATAACTTGAGAACTATCATAAAATTAAAGGATGAATCGTATTCAGAGCCGTTTCGCGGGTGGTATGAGCGGTTCTCCGGAACTAGGCACCGCAGGATTAAGATGCCATATGGTATCGGCGCTGACTGAAAAAATCAGCTAGCAATAATGATGCCGTTTTAACCTTGAAAACTGTTTAAATAATGCAACTCTGCATTATATTTTGTATGATTCTATAACTTTACAATATATTTCTGTTATGAATTCAATATAGAGGCGAGGTCTTTTTTAAATATAATACTACATCTCAGGGCGTTTATTGATCCCAATGATTTATCTGTAACATTTTAATAACCATAAATTAAAATTAAATTAAATTAAAGTTTTCATGGGACGAGTTGAAATTAAGTTAGGCTTAGAAAGCATGTACCAATAAATAAGTAATAAAGGTATTATAGAAAAAGAAATATGTACCCTTAACTATCGTAATAACTGAAAAACTTACTTTCAAAAATCCTTATACCTAATTCTTTAATCTTTTTGAACCAAAAATTAAAAAAAAAACTTGAACTTATGTTTAAAACGTTTTAATATAATTTTTTCATAATGTTTCATCCTATTTTAATATAAGGTATTATTATAGTATAAGGTTGTTCCATAAGTCTTTACGTTTTTTTTCTTGCATTTGCTTAAATGCATACCTAATTATTTGTGAACTAAAGATTTTCATAGTGTTTCTTCGATGTTGGTTAACAGCAGTCATGTCGGTCGTAAAGTTTTGTAACAGAATTTTTTTTTCTCGTCATATTTACGGTGTATTATCCTTTATGAGTTTCAACTTGCACATAATGCGACAATAGCAGTTAAAAGTATTTGTAGTGCAATGGGAAGAGATGCAATTAAACTAAGAAAGTTTGATATTGAAGATTTACCAAGGTCCGGTAGATCTAAAGTGATTGAAAGTGACGATGTTAAGGTAGCTGTGGAAGCAGATTCGAAATTAACAGTACAGGAGCTAGCACAGAAACTCAATATTCCTCCTACATCAGTTTACCGGTATTTAAAAGAATTGGGAAAGGTGTCAATTTGCAGAATATGGGTACCTCATAAGTTGTCTGAGTTAAACATCGCACAGCGCATTTCAATATGCCAATCATTATTGACTCGTGAACAGAATGAATCATTTTTGAGTTGCATTGTCACTGGAGATGAAAAATGGATTCTTTAAGTTAACACAAAACGTAAGAGGCAGTGGTTGAGCGTCAATCAACCCCAAACTCCTACCCCAAAAACAGGATTACACCCGAAGAAGATAATGTTATGCATTTGGTGGGATATAAAGGGCGTAATTCATTATGAACTATTGGATTATGGGCAGACAATTACGACTGACAGTTATTGTGCTCAATTAGATCGTTTGATCGATTGATTAAAACAATTATGTGATTTATTTTTTTAATTATTACACTTGAACATAAAAAAACGCAAAGACTGATGGAACAATCTGTATATAATGTGCAAGCTTACATAAATTATTGCGTTTCAATTCGATCATCATGTTAATCAAAATTAAAATTGAAAAAATAATGCATAATGCTCATATTGTGAATTATAAAACACCGTTTATACAAGAGTATAACATACAATACAATTTGCATTAAAATTATTTCATAAAATGTTTCTAATAAATATTGAAATTCATATTGTAAAATGATTGTTTATTTTTAATTCAAGTTAAAAATAAATACTATTTCACGCAAACATGTGAACAAATGACACTGTTTATTAATTACTATTTGAAATTGAAATTTATAATAAACCTACATTTGAACAATATAAATTGTATTAATACACAGGTACCCATTCAATATACCAATTATTAAATCATCAACTGAACCTAATATTAATTTTCACCTCTTTTAACTGATTCTCATTTAGTATATTTTTTTTTGTGATTTTGTTGTGATAATATTACAAAATAATAATTTTATTATTTAAAAATATTAAGTCATTTATTTCTGTGCAACACAGTGCAAAATTATTTATGTCAAAAGGCCTATTATTTATGCTGTTATCATTCAAAGGATAAGTTGCAGTCTTTTCAGTGAAGTAATTTGACAAATATTAGCTGAAACACATTGAAATTCAATATTAAAATTAATTGAAAATCAAGACTTATTCCAAGAATAAAACCTGTCAGAAAGAGAAATTTCATCTTCTTAGATAAAGTAATATTTCCCCTATTCGAATAGTTAATTACTGTATGAATAATTATTCACGAGTGATTAACGTTTCTATCTTAAATTAATTTCTTCAGAGAATAAACAAACGTTGCAAGTTTAAAATTTCAACGATCATTAAAATTAATGACAAATCAACTCGAGAAGTTTTCGATTATAAAATTTAATTTTACACTGACAATATTTACAACTATAAATTTTTTACCAATTTTCAAATTGAAAAATCCTGTCTCTCAAACGGTTATTGTATGATATTAAAACTTGAAACAACCATGAAAAAAGTTCTAAAACAACTTTGTTGCTAAATTTTATTATTTTTTGTTTTCTCGCTTTTCATTTGCCACTAAAGTCAAGTATAGGTTGTTGATACGTGAGGATAATTCTTGGTAGTCGGCCTAATTCGATATTTTCTTTATTTTACGTTTTTGTATTCTTTCTTTACTTTTATATTCCACATCAAAGCGTCATCTTTTATCGTTTTTTCAAGGCACCGCAACCGTGAGTAGTGTCATAGAGTCTTCAATCCATTCAATACATCGCTTTTTTTCTTATAACAGAGTAAAAATATTTTCCGTCTATAATATCCCATTTACATTTTATCCCTTTAACTTTTTTTTATTGATTCAAAGCAATTGTATCGTATATATCTTTTATAGTATGATGTCATGCAAAGAAACTTGAAAAAATTGACACAACAATTTTGTAATACTTAAAGCATTAAAATTTTTAAGTCATCAATTAAGCTTTTAAAATTACGAACATCGCATCAGTATTTTAATACGTTTTCCAGTGTATATTTTCCGTTTTTTTTAAGTATCAGCAAATTCCCATCTATAAATCATCGAATTTAAAACAAAGAACGTAGAGAAGAGATTATAATATTTGCCATTCCAGGAAAATTAGATTTGTGTAATGTTTGTTCAGTAAAAAATTATCTTTTATAATACGTTCGACTGAATTAACGGAATTAACTTGCTCGAAATGAAAGCAAAGTCTATTTGTATGCAGATATAGGTTTTAAATCAATTCGAGGGAACAAATACTTGAAATTGGGAAAAAAAACGCTTAGAACTGTAAGTAATTTATTAAAAATTGACGCTGGCGTTAGTTTAAAATTGGATTTAATAATTTTGCAAATGAAACATAAAACGAACGGATTTGGGGGAAATTAAAATTGCAAATATCCGGTTTTAAAAGGATTTAAAATGTGAAAGAAAAGTAAATTATAGCTTGTTAGTTTCACACTTTTCTCAATTAATACTTCTTCGTTAAAATTATCTCTAATGAGCTTATTTCTACGAAAAAATGATGCCTTTAACTACCGATTTCATTTACAAAAGTAAAAAAAATAATAATTTAAAATTCACGACATGAAATAAAGAGATTTCCTTGCGGCATTTTATTTATATTCGTAGGACAAATAATATAACCAAATAAGAACTAATTAGAAATATCTACTTTCTTACAATGAGTTTCGTGGAAAGAATTTTTATTTTAGTGATTTCATGGCATTTAAGTTCGTCCTGAAATTTCAAAAGAATCATTTTTAAAGTCTCTACTTATTCTCATTGACATTAATTCTCTATTTTTGTATTCTTTCTTTGTAAATTTAATTTGTTTAAATGAAAATAATGTATTTCTATTTCTCTATATTTCTCTTCCGAAATGCGTTTAGTTTTTAATTCACAGTTAATATTTAATAAGTTTGATGTTCATCTTAACGAATGAATAGAGAAATAATCTTCTAATGAATATTATTATACAAAGGCTAAAAAGGGGAAGAGGGCCTCACTTCAACGATTTGAGTCAAATGAGATTATTTTAACTATAGAATCTGTAAGGTTATAACATTCTTGACATGACATTTTAATTTTACCAAAAATTGATTGGATTCAAGGAATTTTGATTTTAGCTTCATTCAGTTTACTAGTATATTATTAAAACTCTTGAAATTTCTTGGGCAATTTTGTTTTTTAATAATATTTACTCAATAAAAACCTTTGATGATTTTCTCCTTTAAACCAATCCACGTATCTGTTGCAAATTAACTTTTTAATAATATTAACTGTCATTTGCATTCATAAAGTTCTTGTAATTTCTTTTTTTTAATATTAAATAATAAATACATGTTTTAATAAGCATGGTGACCTCTGTTACTTCATTCAAATGATTAAAAACATCTTTGTTACTTATAAGAAATTTTATTTTTATCGTGTAATTTTTACGACTACTCTTTAGATGTATTTTTTTAAAAATATATTGTCTCGTATCAGTTAATAGCTCTTACAAAATACATCAGGTATTATAATATTTATAATACGCATTAAATATAATACAGGATTACCTACTACAAATACTAACAATTTATATTTACACTTTTGGGTGCTACATTGTAACCCACTTCACTTTTTTACATTACTTCACCTTTTTGTGTAATATTTATTTATTTATTTCTTTTTTCTTAGGAACCTTGAGGTATTTTGGTTTTTAACCTCCTTTCAATGCTATAGAAATGCTATATGTCCGTATGCATTTTCATGATATTTCAGCCGTGAAAGATAAAAGATTGGTCAACTATTGGATGCACCGAGATGTGCTCCATATTGAGTTCTCTATGAATTGGAGTATGGAACATAGATACATCTTGTAACATACATCTTGAAACAAACATCTTGTTTTCAATTACCTGCAATTTGATGTTTGTTTTGGATATAAGGGGCTATAAAAATACAACTTAGGTAACAAGCATATTTACTAGCGGTCGCAATTCTTACTTGTGAATTAAAAGACTATAGACTGCGGATCTTACTCAGAGTTGGCTTTATTTAAATCAAGAGATATAGCATATTATCTTCAATTCAAATGTACTTCCAGGTATTTCTCATTGCTGAGGATGTCCTTTCTTTTCACAATCCCATTTCAACATTCACGTTTATATTATTTGTATCTTTCAAAACAGTGAATATTTTTACTTTAGTCTTCAATGGATCCAGTTTGAGCTTCTATTTTTGGACCAAACTTATCTAAACAAAACGTTTCTCTTTACATATATTTAGTTTTTACGCTGTGGCGAAATACAGGTGTCATCTACAAATATAACGATTTGGCTACCTCGAGGAACTCGAATATCGTAGTACACTTTTGACACTTATAAGCTACATGTTAGTCGTTAACAATGACTTAGTTCACTGTTTAACTAGTCAGTTTTTACAATCACGTATTCACTACTTGTCACTCACTATTGCACTTTTACACTTTATTTAACAATGTTCACAATTTATTTAACACTGTTCACTTTCACTATTTCTTTTAAGACTCATCGTAGATCTATTTCACTCTGATCACGTTCACGATTTATTTCAAAACTGCTCACGTGCACTATTTATTTCAAGACTCGCCCATGTTTGTCCGGGGCTTATATAGGATTTCGGAATCCTTCTAGTAGATTCGATTTTATTATTCCTTGGTAGAAATGTCCATTCTTTTGTCTAATCCTTTGTGTCCGGTGGTCTCTTATAGAAAGAATATTCTGGAATGCCTGGAATTTCACAAGACTTCTCCCATCCTGCGACCACGGTGCTGCTGCATTGGCTGGTGATTGGTTCGGCTCACCCACGGCTGAAGGCAGGTTACACCACCCCAGAGTCATAAAATGGCGGTGCTCCCTTAGACACATTCTTAGACTTGTGACACTGCCCCCCCTTTAAAATTCTTTCGTCCGAAAGGTATCCATGCGGCAACCCGATCTCTAACGGCAGCCCGATGCTTTGTAAAAGAAGCGGTCCACAGTCTTTTCCTCCGCGGATGTCGAATGACCGTAACAGCATACCAGGACGTGAATACCAGTGGACCGGAAAATCACTTCTATCATGGTACGCACTAATCGGCACCGTTGAAAGCACTGGTCAGTTTTGAGATCGCCACCTTCCTGATGGGTTGTCGCAGTAATTCTTCCTTCAATTCGTGTAACGCGTTCCAAAATGCTTGATATCCTTGTTTTTTGCACTCCTTAGTCCGTGTTACGAGGTAAAAAGGAGTAATCCGGAGTGTTCGACCCAATCGAGGATGTCGCTTTTGAAGCTCATCGATGCCTCCAAATTTCATATGGAACACGGCAGCTACTCCATGGGACATATCCAAATCACTCCCTTAGACACATGGTGGCACATTCTTAGACTTGTGACAATACGTTCTCCATAGTAAACGTTTTGAAATGGGCTCACGATGTCCAAGGTAAGAGCTCTTATGTAGTTTTAGGCTTCAAATCCTATACACTAGAGATTTGGTGATACAAACAATAGTTTTTTGAAATCCTAATTGCAAGGGTAGTATATCACTTTCACATTACCTATAGATGAGTTTTGAGTCTTCTAGCATTGCCTTTTTCCAGAGTATATTAAACTGCTTCGAACCGTAGAATTAGTAATTTCTGGTTCTTAAAATAATTTTCGATTAACATTGCCGCACGGTTTCAACCTCATAAAATAAGAAGTTGGTATTTATTTGTTTGATTAGAAATAAGTAAGATTGATATTTGAAAAATAATTTGAAGTTTCAAAAAATTAACTTTATACAGTAAGAGCTCTCAATTAGATGCCTATCATATTTATAGTCTTGAAAATAAGAATCAGTATTAAATAAATGATAAAAGGGGTTTTAATTTTGTTTTTCAATTAGAGGCCTACCTCTATTATACTTGAGGATCACGCTCTGATTCTGTTACACAAAATTTAAAGTAGTTAAAATCTATTATGCTTTTATTTAAGTAATCCATAATAGAACTTAGAAATTCCACCTATATTATGGTGGGTTTTAGTTTAATTAGATTTAACTTAAGACAGCAAGAGATAAGATGGCGTATGTTTTTCTACATAAAATTAGAAAAATTATATTACTAAAATCATATAAAAATCTGAACTCAAAGAATTAGTCCTTAAGTGTTATACAATAAGTAGTAGAAGATTGATACTTTAGTGACAATTAAAGTTCTAAAATTGTATAAAGACTTCTAGACAAACTAGACAAAGTCCTTATTATTGATATCAATTAATTTATAAGCTGTATTTAATTTATATAGCTGTATATAAATATAACTTTAAGTTTGCTTAAATAGTAAGCTATCTGATTGCCGCTACAGTAAAAATAAATAAAATGATGAACAAGTGTTGTCCAATCGAACCTTTTTATATTAAGCAACACCAAATTCGGTTTGTACAGGTACAGAATCAATACATTTTAAACACTTGAAAATTCCATTGGCGTTGCCACCATTACAGGTTATGCTACAACGAGAATATTATCAGAAAGGAAATCGAAATAAAATATTTGCCATCCTTCGCTGCATTATATAGCCTGAAAGTTGAAAATTTGTAACAAATTAACGAATGATGTTGAACAGAATATAAATTAGGGAGGCAGAAATAATTTAACACACATGAACGAAGGTAACGTTAAGTGTAAAAGGTCTCAAGCCTTGCGCTTCACCGACTCACGTTACACCGTCGCTCTACCCTTATCGGTTTCCTCGGGAGACTCCTTGTTTACGGATGTTGCACAAGTGCATTATGGACTTTATAATATGAGGTTATCACCCATTATTCCCAATGGCTCATATGTGCATTAGGGTGGAGCGTCATAATTTTTTTCAAATTTTGTTATTGGAAGAGAGTTTAAATGTTGCGTAATTATATAAACTTCATGTAAAAAATAATAAAAAAAATCTAAAAAAATTCTTTCAGCCCTCTACCACAGCTCAAAAATTTAAAAAAATACGTTGAAAATAATCGTTATGTATTGTTAATTTTTTTATCCGTAACTGTTTTTTTAATATTTTTAGCTATGTTTATTCAGTCCAGGAATGGCATATAATACTGGAAAAAAATATTAATTCACCTACTTGTCCTCATCGTCATCAATCTTACTTTTAATACATCCGTAAAATACATAACATTGTTCAATGTTTTTAGATATTTGCCTCGTTCCCTTTAATTAAAAATTTCTTTGTAAAAGTTTAAATCTTAATAATTATAAACAACCAATAATTTTTTTTTTAACTAAAATTAGTTATCTTTGCGTCGTGTGGGTAGGATAAGTGAGAATACAATTTTGTTTTTATTTCAAAGTTGTTATCATAACTATCAAGAAGTTACGTGTTAATTTTGAAACATTAAAATTTTTATTAAGTACTTAAATACATATTGAAATCATCATGTTGAAGCGAGTAACCCGACACGAATTTAGCTGTCCAATCTTTGGATCATTGGGCCTTCTAAACAAGAGAGTGTTACCAACAATCGCGGACGTTTTGAAACATTTAATTTTTGTGAGAAATGAACATAAAGTTATGGGAAACGGAAAACAACCAGCTATTGCTGAAATAATTGATATCACAGGTCGTAATATAATAGAAATTTGGAAAAGTGCATCTTTACCTTTTGTTACAATACAACGTATAAAACAACAGCTAAAAAGTGCCTATGATAAATATTTACACTTTTTGAGGTACCCTCAATCTAAAAAAAATGAAAATTTTATTCAGAAGCTAGAAGAATGGAAATACAAATGCCAAACTGAATTATTTGATATCTGTACTTGCAAATGCATTGATTTCAACAGTTGTATTTGTTCACGAGATAAGAAAGTACCTTTTTTAGAAAGATCGTTTCTTGCCGATCAAAGAACTAAAAGAAAAATGGTTATAGGTGGGTTGGATCTTTTGGAAACAAATAAACTTAAAAAGAAAAATATAAGGAAAAAGAAAGAAAATGACAAAATTATGTTATATAAAACTATGAAATCATCGCTTAACGTAAAAACAAAAAATTCCGTAAAAGTTAATATTCCAACTGCTTCATCAACATCTGAATATAATTCCAAGTCACATACCTCGAAAAATGTTCATGAAATAAGTGAGAGAAATCATTTACATCTTCCAAATGTTGCCCGAATTTGTGATCAATATGGCATTTCAGATCGATCGGCAGCAGCAGTCGCGAGCGCAGTGTTGCAGGACGTCGGATTAGTAACTGTTCAAAATACAGAAAATATAATCGATCGAAGCAAAGTTCGTAGAGCTAGAAAACGGCAACGTGAAAAACTCCAACAAAACGATTGTCTTTCGAATGTTACCAGTATTTATTTTGACGGAAGAAAAGATAGAACGTTGGTTTGTGAAAAACGAGGCCAAAGTTTTCATAATGTTAGAAAAATAAATGAACATATCTCCTTACTCACGGAGCCAGGTTCAAACTATTTAGGACATTTAACCATTTCTTCCGGTACAGGGAAAGCAATTGCGCATTCGCTATATTCTTTTATGACAAACAGAAAATTAAATTTAAATGCGTTGTCTGTTATTGGTTGTGATGGTACAGCCACAAATACGGGTTGGAAAAGTGGAGTTATTCGAATTATGGAGCTGAAGTTGAAAAGGCCTTTGCAGTGGTTCATATGTCAACTGCATTTCAATGAATTACCTTTTCGCCACTTATTTCTTAAATTAGATGGAGCGACATTAGGACCTAAGAGTTACACAGGGCCCATTGGAAAAGCACTGGAAAGTTGCGCTGATCTTCCTATTGTGGAATTTTCAGCAATTTTAGGAAATCTACCGACGTTAGCTCCTGAAATCGAAGAGAGCCTAAGTACGGACCAAAAGTATTTATACCAAATGTGTCAAGCTGTAAGTAAAGGATCTTGCCCTGAAGGTCTTGCACACCGAAACCCAGGAAAAATGGCACATTCCAGGTGGCTAACAACTGCCAATAGAATCTTAAGACTATATGTAGCGACATCTAATCCAACGGAAAATTTAATTATACTTTCAAAATATATTTTAAAAGTATATGGCCCCGTTTGGTTTGGCATTAAAAAAGATAGCTCTTTCAAACATGGCCCAAATCATATTTTTAAACTTATTAGTTTTTCAAGATGTTTCAGTCCGAATGTTCGAGAAATAATTGACCCGGTAATTCAACGTAATTCTTTTTTTGCACACCCAGAAAATATATTACTGGGTATGCTAAACGATAGAAGACCTCACATCAGAAAATTGGGCTTAAGAAAAATTTTATCAGCCAGAGAAAAACAAAAAGTTGGAGCTTCGGTTCGAATATTTAAGCTTCCAAAGTTAAATTTTGAAGCTAAAGACTATACTAGCTTAATAATATGGACTGAATCACAAGTCACATCTCCTCCACTGTTGGATAATATGAGCAATCAAGATTTAAAAACATTGCTACAGAAAAAATCGAAAATTGATATAGAATTTCCTGATTATCCTTGTCATACTCAAGCTGTTGAGCGATGTGTGAAGATGGTGACTGAAGCTTCAGTTACTGTGGTTGGTGAAAAAGCAAGGGACGGACTTATAAGATCTAAAATAAATTCAAGAAGTATAATGCCATTTTTCCACACTAAAAAAAATTACAAAATGTGAAAATAGAGCAATTGTCTTCTTATAATCACATTTTGAATCAACCTTTCGAGTTTTCGATTTGTTTTTATGAGTCGAATCATTTATTTGTGTCATTATTTGTATCATTTATTTTCGTTTAATAAACATTATACCTATATTTCATTATAATATTTTTATAAGCTTTATTTATAAAAAATTAACTCTAGCTTTTTTATGGGAAAAACGGAAACTGAACTTCCAAATAACCCATTTGAAGTTGATTATAATGTATATTATTTATCATATTTTTTATCGGATTTTAGGCGATGAAAAAAATTTTAATTTTTGAATAAGTTAAGTAACATCCATACCAACTTGCGAAGAATTGAAAAAAAAATCGTTAGAAAATTAATTTCACCATTAAACTAATAAAATAAAAATTCCTTTCTTAATTTTAAAAAAGTTGAAACTTTGAGCTTCGGTAGAGGGCTAAAAACGATTTCAAAAATAATAAGTTTATAATAAAAAAGTGTTTAATTCCTCAAAATGCAAAAAACTAGAGGTATTCGAATCCGTTAAATTAATTTTTTTTTTCTTCCATATATTGACGCTCCACCCTAATGTGCATATCAAATTAGTAACAAATTAATTTCTACTACTGTTACAACCACATGCAACAGAATCATTTGCATTTTATCATTGGAATATTCATTTTTTATATATCTATTTTGCATACTTATCTGATTTGTAAATTAATTTCACAACTACATACAAGTATCTATTAATAAATTTAAAACTCATTTCGTTATATAAAAATAAATTTGTAGCATTAAATGCAATAAATCATTCAATTAGAAAAATCAATCGATACTTGCACTTTTTATAATCTGTTATTGTATCACAAAGTGATCTCGAACTAAGCAGAAAAAAATGCCTTAAATTTGAAAATGACATTTTGAAGCATGTGTATATTCTAACAGGTGTTATGTAACGAATCCAGAAAATGTAATACTTTGTATAGTATTTTAAGGTTTTCCTACCAAACTGAAAGTTTCACTGAATTTTAATTTTTCGAAAGAATTAAATGTGAGTTAAAAGAGAAATAATTTGTAATAGTTTACAAGAAATATATAGATAAAATCCATGTAAGTTTAGTCTTGCTGGTCGCTTGTTTAAACTATATGAAAGTTTATTCACTTTTCGTTTTTGATTTCAATTCTAAATGAGCCTTTTATAAACAAAACAGCGATCTCTAGTCCGTCTGCACTAGCCTTTATGTGTTCATTTATAGACAACAGCTTGGTTTTATCGCGTACAAAGCGGAGCTTTCATTTTGTAATTTCGTACGGTGTCATCACTGAAGCACAACCACAAACTTATGATCATGCACCCGATTACTAGGTACACGTGGATATTACACTCACATTTATGCACATGTGAATAATGGCGAAGCATTCTCTAATTGTGCCATTTTAATCAGCATGGCTTTAAATTATTTGCTCGAATTAAATTATTTGGAATTTTATTATCTATTTATACAATGGTCCTATTATATAATATATTTTGAATATAGTGGATAATATAAATTATAATGGATAATACATAAAATGATTTCGTGTTAAGCTTTTAAGAAGGAAAACTTTATTAAAATTATAAGCTTATCATTAATTTTCAAGTTTTCTTTCTAATTAGCATAAACGCAGGTTACGATTCGTCTTCTCCGTACTGCAGCCTCAGGCTTATGTTTAGATACTGGGATATGTCGCTTGCTAGATGTATAAACAATTTATATATATTTGAAAAACTTCTACGTAATACAAGTAATTTCTATAAATAAAATTCTTTTAAAATGATTTGAATCACAATTAAATGGTCATAAAATAATTTAAAACACCTGAATAATTTTATTAAAAGAAAAACTTTTAATATATCATAATGTATTAATAACTCTTTCATTATTATCTAATTTCTTCATTACGAATTTACTGTTAATGAAAAATAAAAACGTTAAAAGTTTTATAAAACAATCGTTATATCGTTTAGTATTTATATATATTGTATCTACAAATGTTTCTAAAAGTAAAATAATTACAAAACAATAAGAAAAAAAAAATCCACTTCTCTTGTATGTATATTTACTGAACAATTATTAGCTTCAAGTTGTGTATGCTACAGCGAAAAAAAGTAAATAAAATTCTCAAATCCTTTTAATTTATCGTAAGCACAATCCATTAATAAACATAAAAAAGCGTTTTTATTCACAAGTGTTTGTTTGCGGTGACAAATGTTAATATTTAAATTTGCTAAGCAATATTTTCTTTTTTGAACTTTTTCCCATTTTTATTTTAAATGTAAGCCGATTATATATGTTCCACTTTGTATTATATAAGTGGTTAAGGCAGACTATTTAAATATTAATTATCCACCTAAAGCATTAATTTCCCCCAATTAAAATTACATCATCGTTGTCGTTATGATAGTGGTGGTCATATTATTGAAACGAGGACATGATGATAATGGTCTTGAGCAAAAGTCATTAATTATGCTTTCATTGAATGACCTAGATTTGAAAAAAATTTGTGTGCTGTGAAAACAATATTTTCTTTTTTTTAAACTTTATTGCTTTTCTACAGTTTGTTGTAGATGCATTCCTGGTGTGCAATTGACGGCTTCTGTCTTATTTTTCTATTTCTAGACCAGGGTAGATAATTTTTGAACATAAAAAAATTATAGTAGGATGAAACCCATTAGAAAGGGAAGAGAATATAAAAAAAATTAAAGGAAAAATAAATTATGGTCGATCTGAGGTGGGGAAGGGTAGAAACGGTTTATCTCGATTTTCGACAAAACTTCAAGTCCTATGAAAAAAATTAAAAGGCAAAGTTGTAGATAATAAGTAGATCTACAACTTTTGTGCCAACACCTTTTTCACATAACCCAAAAAAAACCTCAAAATTTATGTGAAAAATTCCAATAACCAAGATTTTAGAATTTCATTTTTATCTTTTACAAAAAAATATCATGAAATTTTGCTAAAACTTACCTCTTAATGTCCCAAACACACTGTGTTTATTTTTATTTAAAATATTAATTTTTTCTCCCTATAATGACTTATTATCGAAAAAGCACCCTTATTTTTAATCGAAAATTCTCACGTCAAAACATTTGGTTTTTTTTAAGTCGGTGAGCTTTTTGTTCGTTGAAACCTCTTCTTTCTGGCGGTGCAAAAAATATATACATTAAAATGTAAAATGTTCTCAGAAAATGCAATGATCAAAGAGTAAATTTTAATAAATTTGTGCAAATTGTGTTATGTACAATTTTGTATTTTGTACAATTTTGAGCAATTTATTAAAATTAACATTTTAATTAGTTATTGCATTTTCCGAGAACATTTTAACATTTTAATGTATATATATTTTTTACACCGTCAGAAAGAGTTTTCAACAAACAAAAAGCTAAACGACTTTTTTAAAAAATCAGATGTTTTGACGTGAGAATTTTCGATTGAAAGTTAGGGTGCTCTTTCGATATTAAGTCATTATCAGGTGAAAAAATTAATATTTTAAAATATAAAAAAATATACAGTGTGTTTGGAACATTTAAAGGTAAGTTTTCAAATTTCGGGTAAAAAGATTTTTTTTGTGAAAGATAAAAATTAACAAACAAAAACTTGGTAATTTGAATTTCTTACATAAATTTTGTGGTTATATGCAAAATGTGTCAGAACAAAAGTTGTACATCTACTTATTATCTAAAACTTTGCCTTTTAATTTTTTTCCATAGGACGTGTAGTTTTGTCGGAAAACGAGATAAACCGTTTCTACCCTTACCCCCTCCTTTCTCACTTCATCACCACAGATCGATCGTTATTTATTTTTCCTTTCTTTTTTTATATATTCTCTTCCTTTTCCAATGGGTTTCATCCTACTATATTTTTTCACTATTTACTATTTTCAAAGGCCAAAAGCACTGGTTTATTCAAAGACCACGGTTTGCATACGAAAAAATGCATTTAGCTTTATTTATCTTTTGCTTAGCTTGGTAAAATTATAAATACTTAATTAACAACTATAAAGGAAAATATAAACTAAACAAGTAGAAATTTTTACCTAGCTGAAATTCTCTAGACATCTATAACCTTATTGTAACGGGATTTCTCAAACCTGTATGGAGCTTCTCGTTAAGGGTTTTTTTATTCGATGGAAATTTTACAAAAGATTTAATAAACTAAACTACATTATTTATCTTAATTCATTGACAAATAATTTATAACAAAACTCATCACTCGTAAATTCACTTGCATCACTATTACTTGCATTACTTGTATTCACTGACTGAATTCATCGACTTACTCAATACTGTGTCAATTGCTTCTATAGGCAAACAGTTATCCTCTTGAACATTCTAGAGAATTTGTTTGCCAAACCTTCTATAAACTTCCAAAATCGTAGGCTAACAATAATAAAAAATTCAAATGTCCATTATAAGAATTTCCATAGAACAATCTAGAATGTTCCATTCTTTTCCATCGTTGTTCATTGTCTTTTGTTTGTTACACTATATTTCCTGTTGCGAAATTGCAAATTCTTTTTCTAACAATAATAGATTTGCTTTGCTCTCTAAATAACAAAAAATATATTTTTGTTTTACCTTAATGTAAAATAATCTTCAATTTTTTAAAGAAAAGTAAATAAAGAAGGAAAATGCAATATAGTTTTATGTTTTAGTTAATTTCCATATAACATGGACGTAATAGAGAGCAATTTAATGGGAACTTTTGGTTTTTCTCGTCGTATAGAATATGTTGATGAACAATTCATTTGCATTATAAGCACAACGTTAGTTTCTCTAGTCAGAGTTTCCCTTGTCATGACCCAAAACAGTAACTATATGAAATGACATAACGACATGTCATAAGTTAGCCGTTTTCACAAAATGAAATTCCTTGCAATGGTATTTATAAGAATAGATGAAGATAGTTGGGAATAAGACGATGAGGGATGTGAAGGGGATTCGTATGTGTGCCATACATAGATATCGTATGTGTTCATGGCGATGACGTCTCAAGCGCGTATCTCTTCATCTTGTCATAAGTTTAGAACATTTCAAATTAAACATTGGATTTATAGAAGAAGTCCGAAGAGAAGCCGTGGAAAATAACAAGAATCAACCACCGACTGCTAATGTCTTATGTAATATTATTCTGACGAGTAAAAACTATTTCATTTGGGAGCTGACCGACTTTTCTTCTCCTATTCTCAGTGAAAGAGTTAGGTGATAATGTTATGGAAAGCGTTGTTTTATTTGTGGCGCGATCTCAAAGCTACACTGAATTTTCTATCCGCTCAAGAATAGTTGAAATTAGTTTCAATCATACGACGGGAAAAATGCAATTTATCGCCCCCATTGGGATTTTTACGTAGGTACTACGAAAAATTTATTGTCAAGATATTTTCTATGTGATTTATGGTTAGTTTAATAGTTTGCAATTTTGCTTCTTTTTGGCATTTTGTAGTAAATTTTATGTACTTCAATATTTCATAAAAACTGTGATGATTTCTATTATACCAGTATCTCAACTGGGTATCAATCTGATTGATGACACATTGAGAGTTCGGTGCATTTTGTCAGTTAAAGGATATTTGAATTAATCAAGGGACAGTAGATGTTTTTTTTTTTTTAATTTAATTCAATTGGTGTTTTACACTTTTCATTTAAATAAAGGAGAATATATCATGTTGACAAGTGAGCATTCATGTCAGTTTTAATTTTCTCAGTAAATCCCACGATGTAAAATTTTGTTTTGTTATGAAACAAACTTTTGTTCTCTGACTACGTCTACAAACTAATTAATGATTTTGTAAAGGTGAATGTATGCATAAATAAGCTTTTGCTGAATCTGCGATGACGGAATGGGAAACCGGTGTGCTTTTTCTGTCTTATTATTTTCATAACATGCGGAAATTTAGCCGTTATTCTAAACTTATAAACAATAAAATGTTATAAGAAGAAGACACTAATACAGATTTCTTGAAGTTCTAATTTTGTTAGTATTAGTGGCAACTATATAAAAACTATACTTAGTATAGCTATTATATACAATTAGTAATTACAGTATTGAAATTGATAAGTTGAACGATTTTTCATTACAATTGAATTAAAAATGTTTTATTTTTCAATTTACTGTTTATGTAACATTTTGTATGTTGTTGACATAAATATTTTAACAGTTATTGATGGTATTAAATATTAGCTTTGTTATTGGGTCTCATTTTAAACCGATTACGAATTATTTTAATACAGATCTCATCCAGGATTATCGTCAAACTCATACCCAAATATGAACATGTTAATGATTTTTTGGTGAACGACTTCAAAATTATGCGAATTGAACTGTTTCAGAATCACACTCGCAAACAAAGCTATTAATAGAATAATTACAGTGGTACCTCTTTAAGAAAACATTGCAAGTTAGAAAAATTAGAATCCAACAAAGTAAAGGTTGTTTTTTAAGTCTGAACTTTGTATTGTAAAAAATAAATAAATTTTGATGAATAAAGTTTTTTATACAAAGGATAAATACATACCATTGATATTTAAAAATGATTTCGGGCACATGGACACTGCTGTTCTTGACACGACTGTTCTTGACGAATCCCATTCTATTCGTTCAGTTTTGGGCCACTTTTTCGAAATTTACTGGTCGTACAATGCTGGTCTCAAAGGCGTCAATTGTTGTTGGTTTATCAACATAAGCCAGTGGCTTTACGTAACCCTACAGGAAACAATCGAGAAGGGTCAAACCGCACATCCTTAGTAGCGCCATCCTGTTGAGATCACATCTCGTCCGGATCAATATCATCTATATTTTCAAACAAAAAAATCATTAATTATGGTGCGGTAACGATATTCGTTGATCGTAACGCGAGCCCGACCAAATTTTTGATAAAATAAGGTCCGATGATGTCACCAGCGGGGAAACCGCAACAAACGGTTCAATTTTTTGGATGTAATGGGGTCTGTAAGGTTTTTTATGGATTGGTCTCATTCCATATGAAGTAATTTTGCTTTTTAACAAACCCGTTAAGCCAAAAATGAGCCTCATCGCTGAACATAATTTGGCGATAAAACAACGGGTCATTTGCCAACTGCTCTAGAGCCCAATCGGCAAAAGAACGTCGCATATAATGTGACTTGAATTCCTGCACCAACAGGATCTTATATAGGCCGTAAACCAAGATCTTTGCGCACAATTTTCCACATAAGTAGTGAACGGACAGACCCACAATTTCTGTGACCAACGACGAATCGATAAAGGATCTTCTTCCACTCTTTCGTTTCCAGCGGCTATATTCTCTTCAGTACGCACATTCCTTCGACGTGTTGATGTAATTGCATCTTCTAGAATCTAGAGAGTATGGGTACGAAATCTATCCACAATTTGACAGATGGCTTGCTCAGATAGACGATTATGTGCACCATAAAAATCACGAAGTCGTCTATAAGTTTCGCGAATCGACGACTGATTTTCAACGTAAAATTTGAATAATTTCGTAGCGTTGTTCAAGCATGAGTCTATTCACGATAATTTGCCAAAGTATAATGTAACAAATAAAAGTTATTTTATTATCAAAATTTAATTTTTGTATTATTTTTTTTTACAATTTCAAGTTCTATCAGGCTTAAAAAAACATCCGTTACATGTTTTACTTTAGCGACTTTGACAAGAAACTAAACTGATTTAAGCTTAAAAAAATTAAATCAAAACAATTTTCATTTTCTATTTTCAATTTCTTACCTACTATAACTATTGTTCGAGCTTTTCTTCACTCAAAGTGAAACAGGATTTCATCAGTAAATTCAGATTAGTTTTATCAATTTCTTAAAATTCAACAATAGAACTATCCGAAGGATAAATGTTATTTAGCTAGCAAAAGTTTTTTAGCAATTTTCTTGGGAAAGGTTAAATCTGAAGCCAAAAAACTATCTGAAACAAATATCTTAACAGCAATTTATTTTCAACTAGATATTTCGGCTGAAACAAATCGATTATATGAAACGCATTAATGCAGTTCAGATCTTTTCAGCGTTCAACTTCCAATGACCGGAACTAATTGAAAAAATATTGTATCCATTCTATTATATCCCCTAATCATTTTTATTACATCTACTAAAATAAATTTATTTCCTTACGCTTGTCCTCCAATTTCAATTACAGAAAATTAAGAACTACAAATCAATACATTAAAGCTTGGTGTACTGAATGAGACTGTATAAGCTTTCTTATAAAATATAATTTTTTCTTGATTAAATGCAATGATTTAAGTGCAATTGATATCGTTTTTAATTCAATGAAACAAGAAAAAGAACTGAAACAATGAATATTAAGAAAAAATCTTTGTTTTTGACCACTGCTCCATGAGATGAAGAAAACTAAATTATCAAGACTTGTTATAAATAACAATTGAATCAAGTATTATAAATTAAAGCTGTAGCGAAAAGTTTTTTTTGAAAACAAGAAATATCGTGATTTTATATACATATAATATATTTTATCCCTTTGTTAAGTCGCTACGCGTTAAAGATTTAACTAGTTACAATTACGTTAGCTTCGTATAACTTTCATAATTCGATGAACATTATCATTTACAATTACTGTTAGAGAAGCAAACGTGAAAATATGTATTGCTGGTATTCTAATTTTCCACATTAAACACAACGTAATCAGTGTTGCATGTTCAAGCAGCTAAATATTACAGTCATTTCTATTTTCTTTATATAATCAAATGAGAATAATGGCCATCATGAAAATAAATTGGCATTTGAGCATTTCGTTGCCAAACAATTCTATCATGTTGAATGTAATACATATTACATATATTATACTCAGATATACCAAAACCAAACTAGTTAAAGCTGTACAATAAATACATTCTATCTCTATTCCTCAGAATATACACACTGTCAACATTTTTACATTTTAATAAGATTAACTTGATAATTTGACAGACGAGTTTCATTCAATGAGTTTAATTCTGATTTTCCACACTAACGAAATACTATTTGAAATAACTGAATTTTAAAATGATGTCCCTCACATATATTATCGGAAACGTTAAAATCTGATATAATTTTTTTTTCATGTTATGAAAATTAATGCCATATAAATGAAAAATGCAATCTCTTAGTCTGCTAAGGCTGCATTTATATTATACCGAGACATACCGAACATTGAATGCGTGCCTAGGTATTTCCATAAAATAATTACGTGTGTAAAGCTCACATACTTTTTCATGGTATTTATTTTTTTTTTCTGAGCGATGAATAGAACAAAGTCTTACATTTGCGGATTCACATTCATTACGGTCTGCCTTTGTCGTCGAGATTGCAGACATATTCATATTTCTGAATGTATCGTAATTTATAAAAATAATATACGAGTTTCCAAGTACATACTCGACGATAAAAGAAGATTTAAGTTTAAAAATGTTAAATCGCGCTTTTCGTTTCATACCGTCATCATTTCAATTTTACATATAAAATATTTATACGTATACTAGATTACAAAAAAATAAAGTTTGCTTCTTGCGTATTACAAAGTAAATCAAATTTAATTGCTGGCATTATCAAATGCAAAGAGTAATGAAATTTTCATAATTTCTTAAAAACTTCTTTTAATTTTATATAATAAACCAAAAAGCCATGAACAATACATTTAATATTTTTTATATTCTTACTTTGAAGTGAAAAATATGCTATGAACGTGTCAATATTTTAAAAAATACTATTATAGAAATAAAGCGCTAATTTCGTGTTTGTATTTATATTAATATAATATTATGGTTGACTCCAAGCACTACAGAATAAAATAATGAAGATGGTACGAAGGACTCCATGGTTCGTACGAAACAACCAGCACAGAGAATACGATATCCGAACAATTTGCGAAACTTTAAAGAACTTGTCAGTGGGACTGTTCGAAATATTAAGTAGCTGTCTTAACGCAACCCCCTCCAATTAGGCTATAATTCTGAAACGAGGAGATTAAAAAGAAAATGCCCTTAGGATTTGGTTCTTGACAGTTAGTTGAATAGGACAATTAAAAATTGTGCTTATTAAAAGTGTTGTGAAGCCCAGAAAAACATAAACAATAGAATTATAGCGTATTGTAAGAGTTGTACAACATATTGTGTATATAAAGTACATCTACAGTGCAGAAGTCTATGTATAGTGAATTATTGCTGATCCGTTTTGAATTTTTTGAGTCTTACTCCTAAATCATCAATATCCTCAAATGCTACTCCTATTTACTAATTATGAATCTAATTACAAATGTGAAAAATTTTTGCTTGCTGTAGTTTCAAGAAAACAAAAATGACACTATTTAATTTTATTTTACTATCTATAGTCTTTAATAACATCTATAGTCTTTAATTGCGTTAGTAATTAAACTCCTTAAATTCTTACTAAGTGATAAATAAGAATTAATTAATTAATTTTTTTTCATCTTCATTCGCACTTTCAAAAATAAACATGTAATATTATATTTATCTCTTTCCATATCATCACACTATTTTCTTAAGAGAGAACTTGAGCGCTCACATATATTTCAAATAAACAATACGAAGCATTATGTCACAATACTAGAGGTTCTAATTATAATTTTGCATTTGAAAGATACTTGGAAACAACCAAACCGTAGCATGATATTTCGCACCCAGTACGAGAGGATAAAATGACACCCCTCTTTAGTCTTAGAATCATTTTTAAAATATAGATATTGAAAAATTGAAGCATTTTACAAAATTTGGACTCTTTATCATCTGATGGCTGGTGTCGGGGCACCGTTTGTGCTACTCACACCTTGACTCTGAGAACAAAATAACATGTTCGTATCCATCCAACGCTATTTGTTGGCAGTCATATAGCGGCACCGCTTTCCTTAGAAACCAAAGGTTAAGATAATAGGATAGATGATGTATGTATTTAAATCTGCTGCACTAAACTGAGTATTCGGATGAGAACTCAGCTCAGTATGCGTCAAACCCAGTCAACTCGGTACTCGCTAAAATCTATACTTGGTGCATCATTAGTAGGTATAGGTATATAAAACAAATTTATAAGAGGATCATCTTAAAAATAAAAGGTGCGCAATGGGCTGAGGATTATTAAAGTCGAATTAAATTGAGATTTTTCTATTAATCACTTCAATATTTCATGTTTTTTCTCTTTTTAAAAAATTTTTCAATTGAAATTTTATTTCCATAAAATCAATATATCGACAGTTTTAATTTAATTTAATGTTCATTTTTATTTTTATAATGCTTTTATAGTTGAAGTACCGTCACGTTTTTTTTTTTTTTTTTTTTAATCGCAAACAACTAGAAAGTAATAAATGAAGACGCTTTTAATTTGCTATAGGTATATGTCGTCTTAACTGTAAGATCTAGTTGTAATTTAAAGCAACTACTGAGCATGATATTCATAATGCCTTGCATTATTAAAGTAAAGGACAATTAGAAATGCAATCAAGGAGTACGAGAGAAACGATCAGTTGATTAGTGAGCACATAATAACTTTAAGTGAACCGAGAAACTCTATCTTGGCAATGCAGAAAGATGCACGAGGTGTAAGAAAATGCTGGAAAATATGTCAACGTCTCAGGTCGGGAGGTTTTTCATTAAAATTACATTTAGTTTTATAAAAATAAGTTAACATTTTGTTTATAGACTAATAAGTAATGATTTGTGATAAAAATAAAAAAATTTCAAAAGTGTTATAAATAATTTTATATAATTTAATTGAACTTAATATAAATATACCTACCTATATTGTAGTTGGTCACGAAGTTTACTATTTTCCTGTCACATATCAACCATTCAACGTCATATTTATATTTCCATTTATGCAAAAATGACAAGCAAAAACAAAATTCGATACCTAGCAGCTTACACGAAAATGCAATTAAATTTAGAGAAAAAAAACTCCATTCTTCCATTATAGTTCGTAGAGAAAATTGTGATTTTATTTCATAAATATATTCTAAATAGAGGCTTGCAACGTTTCTTTCTGGGTTATTCAGACATACAAAGAACCTCTATTTCATATCAAGGTAAAATGATGACTTTCATACTTATTCGTTAGAGCAAAAATATTTTTTAAATGAACAAATCGCATGCTTGAAAATAAAATAGCAATAAAAATAAAACGATATCATATGCAAGCATGAAATGAGAAAGATTCTTAATGAAGCCATTGTGTAAATAGTTTGTTAATAAATAAGTATCCATGAAATTGAAATAATAAATTATGCATCTTTTAAACTAAACAAAAGAATTTTATTAAATTTTATTATATCGTTATTTTGATTGAAATATGATATTTTACAATTAAATACGATAAATTTAAGTAGCTGAAATTGTCAATATGCATAAAGTTAAAATTATACGAATATTGACATACTCCCATACTTGTTTTCAACACTTTCGTACATCATACACCCGTTGATTAATTCGTCACAATGACCCGGACATATAGAGTACGTTATTATCTTCTTGGTTTATTTAAAACACACTTACGTAAATTACAATTTTATTACCACTTGGCATGGAACTTCACAAATGTAACGTTTTCTAATAAAGAGTAAAGTAGATACACATACATACTTCTATATGTGTGGCATGTTTCTACTTAAACAAGTCCCAGTATTCTAAATACAAAGGTGTTTTCATCCCTCGTAATTATTGTCTTTTGTTCGAGAAAACTGAATATTACGTTTTCGTGCCAAGAATTTTAAGCGTGTCAAAATTTTACTTCTGCTAAATGTAATTACAATTTACTTTTAATTAAAAGCCAAAAGCTGATTTTACGACGTTTTTATACATTTGAATTAATCTGAATTAATCTTAAAAATACGACTAAATGAAACACTTGTTCATGCCTATACGTATATATAATAAATTTGAGCTTTTAAATTATCTTCTTTTCAAAAATTTTCAATTTAAAAAGAATAGCTATATCAGCTAATTATATGAGAAAATAAAATCTAGTCTGTAATTTCGACATATGTACGTTAACATAGATATCAATTGTACGATTTAAATTTTACAAAAGCTGCTAGTCACCAATTTGTACCTTTATGTTTGTCTTTAATCTCGTTTATTTTTTCTAAAAAGTTAATTAAAAAATAATTTTTTTCACTAACGAAGCTTGAAATCAAATTTAAACACTGAAAGAAAAAACAATTTAATAACACAATAAATATTTATAATTTTTTTGTTAGAAAATTAAGTTTCATTTTTTAATTAACTTTATTGTGGTTTATTTCAACTTGAATGTTATCAGTCAATTCAGTTTCATTAATATTTTTTTCAATATGATTAATCTTAGTCGAAAAAATAAATTGAAAATATAAACAAAAGAAATAAAGCTCCCACTCCATAACAGAAAAGATTTGTCATTTTACGTTTTCAGGGGTGTAAATTCGATTCTGGAAAAATCTGTCCATTCGATAATATATATCCTAATTTCTTGACTTAAGCGTTTATTTGCATTTAAAGACATTAAGACTTTCATGTTGCTAAAAATTAACGTTTTTTTTTTATAAATCAAGTCAAGAAAAAGCAAAAATTAAGAACAGAAAAATTGTTTATTTATTTGATAATCTTCTTCGCCTTTGGGAGAGTTGCTTCATCAAGGAAAGACATTTAAATTTTTTAGATATAATTTGAAATTTTGAGATTAGGTCTCGTTTGATGTCATTTTTTTATTTAATATCAAAAAGTAAGATCGAAAGAAAAGCGTATTTTAATGATGTGTTTTTCTCGGTGTCCGACCATTTTTTCGAATCACAATTCTTCGAAACGCAATTTTTCGAATCACAATTCTTCGAAACACAATTTTTCGAATCACAATTCTTCGAAACACAATTTTTCGAAACACAATTTTCGAATGTACAATTTTTCGAAAGAACAATTTTTCGAAATAATGCTGTCTAAATCAACTTCTACAGGTAGAGTTGGTGTATTTGAACAAAAATCAGTGTAAATCAACCTCGACGGGTAGGGTAAATGAAATAGGTACATAAATGTGTCAGTACATATAACTTTTTTTTCACTTTTTACAATTTCTGTATCTCTTTTCGTTCTGGAAATAGCGATAATGTAGTACTTAAAATGAAGGGAAGAGTAAGGTTAGCGTGGCACCATGAATTGACGACGGTTTCTGATAAAACAAGTCAAAAGAAAACGAAAATGAAGAGTGCTAATTTGCGAGTTTTCGTGTCATTCGTTTTCGATAATAACCGGATTTCAAGACGCATTTTTCTTATGGGAAATGATTTTGATAAATCTGTCAATTAAGACGTAACTATGGGAACTGTCATTTATTTTAAGTTAATTCATATAAACTCATTCAACAAGTTCCTACTACAAATGCCAAAGGGTCCCAGGGGGGCCCCCTGGTGGGGGTTTGGTGTGGCCCCCAAGAAAAGAAATTGTAGTCATCCGAATTTCATTATTTGACTGAATGTGCACTTCTTGACACCACGAAGTTTTACACAAAATTAAATATTTTAACATAAAAATTATGCTGCAAATATTTATGAGTTTTCAGAATTCATTGAAAATCTTTATGAATACAGATCCTGCATTATTAGAGCATTTTAAATTTATAGAATATTTTCAAAATCTATAGTCATCTTTAAAATACGTGGTATCTAAGGATTGTATATTTTGCCTATTATATTTTCTATATTACTTGAGTTCAAACTCGTTAGAATTTCATTGATTTGATGATGTTTTCTGTGTTTTATTCCTGAAATTTTGTGTTATTTGTGATGTTTATAAAATATGTGTCCTTTGAATTGCAAAAAAATGAAAATTATTATCACTCAATAAAAGTTTAATATTGAAAACGTGTTCGTAAATAAAAAATATTGAGTGTTCAAATTATACCATCTAAGTTCCCATAGTTACTCATACCTTGAATTTTACAAATGGCTTGCTTAAGCCTCATGCTAACGTCAAAATTTATCGATTTCTATGGTACACAAAAGCATAAGGTTGGGCTACTTCAAAATCTCTAAGCGCCACGCTAATCTTACCAAAAATGCATAATCTGTAAACTTATAGGTACCTATTTACAAAGGTAAATATTAATAATTTTAAATTAATTAATTAATTTGTCATCAATGTATATTTCCCGAACGGTTCTAAGGTGCCTTCACCTGAAAAGATCATAACACATTTGACGTAGTTTACTTTGATTTTTCATTTTAGGCAACATTTTATTATCAGATCAAGGTACTGCTGCATTGAGTTGAATGCTTTTATCGTGATCTGTTGCTTAGATGGTAGTGTCTTTTATTATTCTAAAAATAAAGATGCCATATAATAACTGCAGGTGTTTAAAGATATATTTGAAATTTATTCCCAAATTTTGAGAGACGATTCTTATAAATGTTAAATTTTTCTCAAAATATTGGAGTCAGATGACTCTGGTACTATAAAAAATATTCTTGAAAAAGGTTCAATTATGAGGTTCAACTATATGTATAAGGTAAAGTAAGAGAATAAGAAACAACATTTAATTTTAGCGTTTTGATATTAACGAACAAAAAATCCCAATTAATTGAATAATGTGAGTTAGAGGAAGAATTAAAACTCGTTAGCAATTATTTTAGACTATGTATTTTGCAAGTTGTGCAATTTTACACTCTAGAATATCCTTTTTTTACACACAAAAGTTAATGAGAATATTTCTAACTTTTTTCGTTGCAAACAATTTACGGTAATAGTGTTTTCTCTACGAGAAAACGTAAACGCCAATGCTACTATGAAATAAATAGTGGTCATTTGCTCTTTAACATTGAATGGAGATAAAAACGTGTTATAGCGAGTAAATAGTGAGAACTATTTTATATCCTCACTAATAGCTATTTGTCAGATTTGAAAAAGAAAGATTTATTTTGATGACGTTGAGATTTAGTCATCAATTTTTTCATTAAAATATAATATAACAACTGAGTTTTACTCATGTTTTATTTTACAGTGCTATTCAATGAGTAAATAGGTATGCTCTTCAATAGTCAAATTAAAACATAAATTTTGATAGTTATATCTTTTATCTTTTGTGCTTTCTTTGTAACATGTCGAGGTTGACTTTTATTTAAAGCGATTCGTGGTTTTATGTTTCACTCTATAGAATGAGAATATAGTTGCGTTTTTGTTATTCTTCCCCTTATACAAATATTATTAGGGTGGAATTGGAGTCAAAGTGCAAAATATATCACCGTGAATGAGGATCTTTTATACTTTAGCCGATCTGTATGTGGAATGTGATAGAAAATTCAATAAATTTTGTAAAGAATCTTTATTGCTGTTGAACGATAGTGAGATGCAACGTACACATACCACCCATTCAAGCATTATCATCATCAATAGCATTATCATCATTGTCCCCATCACAAACCGCCCACCTACACTCATGTCAACCCTTCCGTCGTATTACTGATTCGGCCGCGCGGCGAATGAAAGTTGCGGTGATGGAAAGATTGAACTCGTCTTCTTTTATTATCCATCCGCAAAAGCTCGTGTCAAAAGCGCCTCGCTAAGTGAACTTTACAAAGTTCCTCTTATTGCTGCTATAAATTTCTTAAGGTTGCATGCTTGATGGTGAGGGTGGTGAGTTGTTGATCAAGATATGTATATATTACGCAAGATAGGAAGAACGTGTTGGCATGGGTACAGGAAGGACAAAGATGCCACGAAGGATAATAATAAAATAGTTTTAATGTGGTTGTGTTGAATGAGATTAAATTAGCAAATATTAGAAGTATGAAATCGTACTGTAAACGAACGTGGAGCATAAAGGAAAATTTATGGGTGAGTGTCACGCGATCTTTCCCCATTTTCTGCAAAGGATGCAGTTACATGGATGCTGTTTGAATACGAAAACGTGTGGTTTGATTTTTAAAAATTTAAATGAAATTTTTATTTTAAATTGGATTATTTGAATTATATATGGCCACTATCTGGAAATTGCAGTAACAACCTTTTTATGCTCCTAAAAATCAATAAAGAATAATATATTCCTATACTCACACCTATGAGTGGGTGACTGGATATACGAGTAGTTACCATGAACATTGAATTAATTAAACGATTGATGATTTCAATTATTTGAGATAAGAATAATATACGACATGTGCGTTTCACCTTCTCATAGATTCAATTATAAAAATTCATTTTGCAGATAACGAACAAACAATGCATAGGATTTATAATAACACTTGTTTAGATTAAATACACACTTTTTATAAAAATAATAAACCACAATGAACAAAACAAAGTTGAATGAACGGATTCAAAAGTTAAAAAGAGAATAAATGTTTATTATTTAAACCAATCTACCAATCAATTGAATTTAACTTTTTTTCGATCGGTGCAAAACAAACTAATTACAGTGCAATACGAATAATACGATACATATAGACAAGTTAAAGCCATACATTATTATTATTTTTTTGTTTTGGGTGTTTTAAGTCGCTTTAACATCTAAGGTCATATCACGACTGTCTAAACACAGAAAATTTCTGTTGGTCAATTGTAATCTTAGGTCTAGAATCTTAAGTCTAGGATTCAACGGGGATCGAACCCGTACCACTTGACGCATAAAGTGGAGAGAACTACTGCTCTAGCCACTGCGCCAATAGGTGGTCCATACATTATTGATATACATTTTTTACAAGATATAAAATTATTTAAGGAATATAATTGCGAGGGTTGTTCAGTCACTTGTTATAAAATTTTAAAACCGGATCGTAGATCCATAAAAATTCTTTGTTTTGACTAAAGCACCGAACTCTGATTTATTTGAACAAGTGATAAAAAAGAGTTTCAAATGGTGACTATAATTTTTATTTGAAAGGCTGAACTTCGAACGCGGATGAAGGTTTTGGTATATCTACTCCTGCGTATGCCACTGCGTTTATAATGGAGTAAATGAATTTAAACATAGCCGTGCAGCAATGAAAAATGAACATTGTTCGGGATGTCCACATCCGTAACCGGGGACCTAGTGATCAACTCCGAAATAATCGATAAAATCCACGATATGGCGTTTAGAAATCAGCAATATAAGGTGAAATTGCAGATATATCACAAGGGGCAGGGATTTCAATTTTACACTAAAAATTGTTTATGAAAAAACTTTCAACAAGATGCATGCAGCGTTTGTTCAAAAAGAAACTAAACGTGTGAGTCTGAGGCGTTTTTCGTCGTAATTCGGATAAATTTTCACATTTGTGTATAATATTTACCACTATACGCCAAAAACAAAAGAACAGTCAAACAGTAAATTTTTGGAGACGAACGACGGACGAGCGTGATAAAATGGAGGTAGGGAAATCGACAGGAGAGGTTATGACTACACTTTTTTGGGTTGCAAGAGAAATCTTCACCTCTTCCACCGTTGTTCACCCCAGGAGAGGTAAGAAGAACTTTAGAAAGATTGCCCAAAAAGAAAACTCCTGGTCAAGACTTAATTGTTAAAGAGCTGCTCACGAACCTCACACGTAAAGGACTCGTCTTTCTAACGCAAATTTACAATGCCATATTACGCACAACATATTATCCACAGAAATGGAAGCATGCTGTAGTGATCATGATAGCCAAGCCCGAAAAGAGGAGAGAAGACATTAATGGCTATCGACCGATTAGCCTACTTAGTCTTCTCTCTAAAACATTTGAAAGACTCCTACTACACAAATTATTGGTTCACCTGGAGCCAATAATCCCGCAAAGTCAATTCGGATTCAGATCACTACACTCCTGTCCACAGCAATTATACAGGGTGGTAGATGAAATTCTCGATACCTACGAGGAAAAGAAGGTCTGTCTCGGATTATTCATCGATACCGAAAAAGCGTTCGATAAAGTGTGGCATCCAGGTCTTCTCATAAAAATCAAGCCACACTTGGACGACACTCTATATCGTGTTGTTAAGTCATACCTGACGAACCGAACATACTCGGTAAGATATGGAGAGGCCTATTCCAGGACCTTTGGAGTAACCTCAGGTGTGCCACAAGGTAGTGTTCTGGGGCCTTTTCTCTACCTTGTTTTTGCAAGCGACTTCCCGACAAATGAGGTTCTAAAAATTGCACATTTTGCCGATGATACTGCAATTTTGTCGAAGCAGGAAACTAACCAGGAAGCGCATCTAATGCTCCAAAATTATACTAATATGGTCAGCGACTGGTGTAGAAGGTGGAGAGTTCGCGTGAATCCTAACAAATCGAAAGTAGTTCAATTTACATATCGTCGTCTTGTGCCAGATGGAACCATTGTACTTCAGGACGAACCCGTACCTTACGCTCCAATGGTCCGATATCTCGGGTTACATCTGGACCGTAAACTTGTGTGGAAATCGCACATCCAAAGGATAGTTGCCCGAACTCGCCATCGCATGCATGTGCTAAAACACCTCCTTATAAGCAAAACTATGCCTCTCCACATAAAAAGAATGGTGTATATTACACTGATAAGACCTATCTGGCAATATGGAAGTTCCGTATGGTCATCCGCTTCCAACTCGCAAGTACGAAGAGTGCAGGTTGTGCAAAGTAGAATCCTGAGGTTAATGGTGGGTGCCCCGTGGTACGTGAGTAACCACACCCTTCACAAAGACTTAAACATCGCATATGTTCAGGACGTATTGCGAAACACATACCAACGACACGTGCAATCGATAGAAGAACACCCTAACCCACTAATGCAGGATATCGCCAACAACCAGCCTCCACCAAGAGACCAAAGGCGACTAAAACGGAAAAGACCTCCTGATCTCCTCTCGACAAGGTAACAGAGTAACTTCAACAACTTCGCTGGTTGGGATAGATATCCAAACGCCCACCTTTCCCCTAATTAATATTTTATAAAATATGTTTGTGTTATAATGTATAAATATAAATAGATTTAAGTTGAAAAAGTGTATACATAAGTTGCTGTAGGAGGAACACCACTGGGTGTATTCCTCCCCCCCATATTTCATGTGTGTTTTTTATACCTTTATAAGCACAATTGTAATGTACTATCGTACAATAAAATTTGAGTTTTATTTAAAAAAAAAAAAAGAGAAATCTTCAAAATAGACTACTAAAAAAAGGATAAATCAGAACTAAAGAATATTACACGTCGTCATTACAACGGGTTAGTTAAGAAATCAAAACTGAACGCTCTCATTTGAAAAAGAGAAAAGCTCTCTTTTCTCAAGACAATACATGGCCCCATATATTATATAATGGCTAGATCGAAATTCAAATTGTAACAATATCCACCATTTTTACCAGATTTGGTCTCTTATGATCTTTTTATTTTCAAACTTTAAAAAACACGGACAATGGTTCGAGACGAACGATGAAGTCATCTCCCAAACAAATCACTATTTTGAGGACCTTCGGAAATCTTCGTTTTTGAACGAGTTTAGAATGTTGGAAAAACACCTAGAAAAGTTTTTAGAGCTTAAAAAGGTGCTGTTGAAAAATTAAAAAAAAAAAAACTTAAAAATAGTTTTTCTAACTTTTTCTTAGGACTTATTGAACGACCTTTGTAATATAATATAAGGTGCTGTTGATTATTGCTAAAATGTTCTTAAAGTTAAATTTTAGAGCAATGGGACTGTATAACTTCACCTCATTTAATATTAAGTAACATAGAATGTAAGTAACCATTTCCCTCAATAAGGTGTTAAATATCTAAGATCTCAAACTGTTTAAACGTCGTAGTTGAAAAAACAATTTTTTACTAGAAATGGATTTTTCTACTATTTCTTTCAAACTTACATATGCATTGTATATATTATTAGCTAACAGGGTTTTTGAGATCGACCTGGCGTCTACATTTTTCAACTGACTTTCAATCTGAAAACTTATATCGAAAGAATTTGGTCCCATAGAGGTTTCGAAAAAGAAAAACTTGTAAAATCGTGTGGAAAATGCTTTAACACCAAAATAATGAATTCGAATAATTATTAATATTTCTTCAGATCCTTGTTCGCGGATGTGATAGTTAATTGGTAACGAATCAGTTCAAGACCGATTTAGAATCATCACCAAGCGCATGCAACTTTATGAGCCGAGTTACATTCCGATATTCGCGGTTCACACGAAATGCGTTCGTTACCGACTCATAATTGGTTCTAGCGATCCTCAGATTTTTGTTAGGATGAAAAATTAGATTCTCTTAATCATGCGCAGTTTGCTAAATTGTGGCTAATTCATAATACAGTTTCGCTGTCATGCTGCATTCACACGAGTCAATTTAATAGGCCGTTTTTAGTTGATCAAAAAAATTTGAATGAAAAACCTCGCGTGAGAACCGTAATCAACTTTTTGGTGGATCAAAAAAAGTTTGAACAAGTCATCACACTAGGTCTTCTGCCTTGTAGATTTTTTAACATTATAATTCATAATTAAATATTATATGTAAATATTTTTATGTATTTATTTATATATTTATATATTGTTTACATAAATATATAAATATATATATATATATATATATATATATATATATATATATATATATATATATATAAGGTATACTTTGAGACCCCAATTTTTTTTTGTTTATATAAATTGCTAAATATAATCTTAATATAATAACATTAAAAAAAATTTTTTTTTTCTTCATTTGGGCTATATACTAATAAAAGATTGTTTGAGGATGGTCCTTAAAATATATATACAAGATGATAATTTGGCGGATTTCCTCAAAGTATACGATGAGTTATAGAGAATTGTGTATTCTCGAAATATACAGCTGTATAAACATGTACCATATGTATTTTGAGGAGAGCACTCAAAATATCATATATTGTGATATAAAAATGACCGTATTTATTTTGAGAAAATAAAATTATTCACAATTGTTTTCCTAGGGGAACAGCTCATTTATCCTGGAAAAATGTACCCTTTATCATTTCTTGTCTCCTAAACTACCACATATCAAAAAATTATGTCGTTCTTTTGCGAAGAATTCTACATTTTTTTCAACATAATATCTTATACAAAATAATTTCCCATATTATCTTTAACCTTCTGCCACCTTTCTTTCAAATCCTCTATGCCCATCATATAAAATTGAGCGTTTTTGACTAAAAATAGTCTAAAAGGGCCGTTTTCACCTTTTCCAAAGAATCGAAATTTTGATCTCTTAGAAAATGTTCTTTAGAACGAAATAAATGATAATCAGATGGTGCAAGATCCGGCGAGTATGCAGGATTCAACCGGGTGACCGATCCAACATCCCGAAGTTTTTCACGTGTCAATTTCGCAAAATGAGGTCGCGCGTTATCATGCTAAAGAGTAATGGTGCGTCTTAGGATCTTGGTGGATCTTGGATGGGTCACCCTTTTGCATCCTGCGTACTCGCCGGATCTCGCACTATCTGATTACCATTTATTTCGTTTTATGGAACATTTTCTAAGAGATCAAAATTTCGATTCTTTGGAAAAGATAAAAACGGCCCTTTCAGATTATTTTCAGTCAAAAAACGCTCAATTTTATAAGAAGGGCATAGATGATTTGAAAGAAAGGTGGCAGAGGGTTAAAGATAATATGGGAAATTATTTTGTACAAGATATTATGTTGAAAAAGATATTTTCCTCAAGAAGTTTTGACTAATTTACGCAGTAACGCAAGAAATTCTCCATAAAGTTTAAATTATTACAAAAATTACAATTTTTACTGGAAAACATGATTTTCGATTTCGATAAATAAATAACGACAGTTGTAGAAACATTGAAATTTTTATTGTTAATTTTTGAATACCTAAATTATTTAGAAATAAGCGTTTTAAATAATCAACAATTAAGTACTGGTGCGTAAGAAAAAATTTAAGGGCAAAAACCGATTTTTGAATAATTTTAAAAAATAAAGGCTCACTGTTATTTAAAAATCTGACAAACTTTAATAAAATGATTTTTTTTTAATCGAAACTTATTATACTAACCAGAATTTATTGCATTATTTATCGATTATTTTCAATTAATTATTCGAATTAAAAAAAAAATATTTATCAAGGTGGGGGTTTAAAAATCACTTAAGAGGGACCGTACCAGTTATACTCTCCTGGTGGAACATATTCACTTCAAGACCCTTTTTCTCTGGAAGTAATGCAGATATCGGCTTCATTTTTTTTTCTACTTATACATTATCATACAATAGGCAAAAAACTGGAGTTTTTCAATAGCTTTAATGTAATTTGCTAAAACTATACATGCTGTGGAAATTTTGTGGCCGCAAAGATAAAATACCCTTCTTCGTGTACCATTATCTCTGGAAATATTGAAGATTCTGGTTTCATTCTTTTTTCTAACTGTACTCTGAGTAGTTGACGACAAACTCAAGTTTTTACAGAATATGATTGCTATTGGCTAGAATTAGAGAAGTTTGAGAAAAACAGAAGATTTTTCGTTGTCTTTAATTTAAATTTACCATTATTGTAATTGACTGAAAAAAACTTGAGTTTCTTCAATTTCCCCTCCTTAATATACTGTATAAATTTCAAATTAAAAAGATGAATAGTTTTGAATAAAAACTACATGAAAGTAAGAAACTACTACTTTTCAGGAGAGCCTTTTTCCTTAAACGTTGGGCTACTGATGGCGTATAATTATTCTACTCTAACGCTACTAATTTTCACCCTTTTCAAAATGCAAATACCCCATGATATTCAATCAAACTTTGCAGAATGAAACAAGGAATTATAAGCTAATAAAAAAATTTCATTTTTTGCACCCTTTTTGATTCCGATCTCCCTTAACAAGCATAGTTTGAAGCAACTTGCAGTTCTCTTTCTCTCTCTCGGTCTTGCACTCTATTTTTTGGTTTGAAAAGACAGTTGTGATACGCACGTGATGCGCGAAACGTTATGTTGACAAAAAAAAAAAAACTAAACAAAAGATATTTAACAAAAAACAGTGATACTTAATAATAATAAAAATGAATTTCATGAGGGAGAACCAGAATCTAATCAACGCACCTATACCGTAAGTATCTATATTTTGTTTACACTTTAATCTTAGAAGAACTTTTGAGTGTTACATTGTGAAGTTAACTGTTGCGTTATATAATATAAAATATTTTAAATGTAATAATTAGGTAAGAAAATACAGAAAAATTACAGCCAGTAAATTCGATTTTGTATTTAATAAATATCTTTTGCATTAAAATACTTTTACTCGTTTTCTAATTGTAGGGATTTTAACTTCTGTATTTATATTATATATATATATATATATATTGATAACTTGCATAATTATTGTATAGTATTACAATTTTAATAAATTGTAGGAATACACAAACTAATCTGAAACCAAAGGGAGATGAAAATGACAGACAATATTTAAAGAGAGATATTTAAGTGTAAGTACGTATTTTTGTTGATAAATAATTAATTATAATAATAATATTTTGTCTCTTAGTTTACTTAACCTATATGTATTTAATATTTTACAGTATTTCTCCAAAAAATAAACAAGATATAAAAGAAATTCGAAGGTACAATTTAAGAAAAAGAGTTGAACATCACAAATTTTTAAATGATCAGCAGAACTTGCAAGGACCAAGCATGTCATTCTTGCCTCTACTACACATGATAATATTTCGATACACTAATTTTTAAAATCTTACAGAGACTGTATTATAAAAAAAAAATAATTATTAAGTAGGTAATAGTACTTGTAATTAATTTATAATACTTCGTTCCTATGTACAATTGATTAAAACAATATAAAAGTGTATTATGTGTTTCTGAAGTTGTGTAAAAAAATTGTAAATAATATTAGATGTAATTAAATATTCAACTTTGTTTCAACAACGTGCTAATCACAAGTACTTTTAACAAAAAATATAAAATTTGATATTAAACTCAAAGTTCAACTTTTTAGCCAGGCTTGTTGCGCGAGTTATTGCTGAATGTCCATTTCCATCCGTTAGAACGTTTTAGCATATAAAATATTGTCATTTATATTGGTATTTCGGTGGTGGCTCCGAGAATTATTACAAAACCCCTAGAGAGTCCCAACGCTTGTTGGCTGCTCTCGTCAAGTAACTCGTTGTGTCTGTGCACTGGATGAGGGTTAATTCCTGATTCCAGGTCACGGACTATATTGTATTTCAGTGGAACATTGCTAAGTGTACATATATAAATGTAATACAAAAAGCAATAAAATTTTATATTAAAAAAAATATATTGGTATTAGAGTATTATTAGTATTTGTGTGTGTTGATCAGTGTATTTTTCAAAACTCTGCAAAGCACACTCAATATTTTTTTATAGTTGAATACCTTATTGACTATCGATTTCCTATTATCATTCCCATATTCCAAATATTAGGTTTCTATTAAAAGATGCGTTTTAACCCTAAATCGAATAATTTTCGGAAAATGCCTACTAAATGTCTACAATTCGAAAAAAAGTTTTACTTGCATCGTGGTTTCATAAAACGGCACAATATTTTTTTTGATTTTTCTTTGTACGACCCAAGAAACATGCTTTGCGATCCATAGTTTAAGAACCACTGATGTTATTTATCACATCACATATGTTTTTTTCCGTTATATTCTGTGTGTAAGTATAGAACATATGCGTAAAGTGAAATTCTACATTCTTTTGTTTTTTTATTTACACCAATAAAATTGTGAAACGTGTGCATTGTGCAGTTACTAATGCAGTCATTCGTGCCTTAGCTTTTCTTCAACAAAGTTCATTGCTTTTCGTTCATTTCACAGACCTAGTACATTGATATTTTTCAGGTAGGTACGTTTGGCAAATATATTTAAGTAATAGAATTAATTATAAAACTAAAATAATAGTGATATTTACAACCTTTCGTTATAATTGAATTAAATTTATTATAATTATTCAATATACCTAAGAGATTTAGAAATAAAAAGTAGTCGAAAACAAATATTAAAATTGGAAAATATTTATTATTTTTTTTTCTATAATCAATTTTCGAAGTTTCATTACTTTTCGGTTCTATTAAAAACAATATTTCTGAATATTAAAAAAAATGGAATTAAGAAAATATGAAAGAATTATTAAGAAATATAAAATTAAATTTTACAGCTTAGCTAATAAGAAAGACATCTTTAATATAAATAAATAATCAAGTAAAACTAGTATAACATTTTTTAAATCGTAAATTATTTTAAAAAAAGTATTTTTAACATATAAAACTATTGATAAAATAATGAAATCAATATTTGTATCTTTTTTGTTAAAAGGTTATTAATCTTTTTCCATAGTTTTGTATTTTTGAAATTATTTTTAATACTTAAAAAAAATTTCAGTTAAAATAAACCCAGGAAAGTTAAAACATTAAAATTACGCATTTGGACACGAATGTATATTTTGAGTACCTACTCTTCTCAAAATATATAATTGGTAATAATTTATCAATATTTGTCAATAATTAATAATTAATAATAATAATTAATAATAATTAATAATTAATTAATAATTTCTTTGTAATTTCACTATTTTTTTATGTTATTTTGTTTAAGAATACAAATTACAATGTTTTTAAAAATTAAAATACAGCAAATAAAAAAGTATTAAAGTTTAATAATAATAGTATAAGTTATTTAAATTGAAGTCAATAAAAGTTTTTTCAGATTATAAAAAAAAAATTTCAATAGGTATATATGTACATATGTAAACGATTATTAGAAATTATTATAGTACATTAACAGTATGGGAATTGTATATTTTTTAAAAAAAAAATACTGATAAGATGAAAAAGCATTGATAAAAATATTTAAAAAAAATTTTTTTTGGTGTTTTAAGTCGCTTTAACATCTAAGGTAATTTATAACTTAGGGCTAGGATCAAAAGTCTAGGATGTGTATCATTTTGTTAATAAGTTATTAACATTTTTCTAAAACTTTGAATTATTTGAGATATATTTTAAATATATTTCTTATTGAAACCCCCTTATTTAAAATATTTAGTTTAAATGATATAATACCTATCAATAAAAAATATATTATTTAAACATTTTAACTACCACCAATAAAGGCAAATCACCGTCTATAATAAAATTGACAACAATTTTTCGATTTTGCCAATAATTAACATTAGTTTTACTTATTTTTCTAATATCAGTATTTTTTTTTATGTTTTGCTTTGAAAAACAATTAGGTATGTTAAATAGTATTTTTTTTCTTTAGTATTGTTTTATTTTCTAAGTTTACTAAGATATTTTATCTCTACTAGCAGATTCTGCCAAAGATGGCTAGAAAACCTACATACAACTATTCGTTAGTGAAATTTGACGATCAAAGTTTGTTCGTCATATCATCAAAAAGGGTTAATTTACTAAACGAAACTGAATGCATCGTAAGATATTTGGGTGGAGCAAAATATAATGCGGAACTTATCGAATCCTCAGGTAATATTATTTGAATTTGGTTTTGGAAAGAAGAGTATTTATCTTTTTTTGTATTTTAAGACTTTATCATAACATAAATTATTTTAATAATCGATGCGAAAAATTTAATTTTAAAAAAAATTTATTATAAACAATTGATAATTGATAAAATTTTAAAAAGAACCACCTGACTAAACACTCATTACGATTGGGCGTCATGTTTGTGACGTCATAATGTTAGAACGACAATTTAGTGGAATAAAAACTTCTGTGTATAGCCGATACTGGTTGAACCGGGAAAAAAAAACCACTTAACAGAAAAAAAAATATCAGCTGCTTCAACGCTGTCTTTTTCAGCTAAAAATGTATTAATTACTATATTATTTATAAAATACTTCCCTCAAAATGATCTTTAAAACAAACAAAAAAATGTTGTTTCTAGATTAGTTTGTCGCAATGCTTGGAACCAATTATTTTACCGTTTAACATCTTTTGGAATATTTAAAAATATTTTTTGGGGAGTTGTGTTTGTAGAATTGGTACATAATAGGACTAAGCAAGCACGACAACTTTTAAGGTTTTACACTTTCGATATATTTATCAATATATTGATAATAACAAGATTTATTTTTTAAGATTTATTTATCGATTAAAAGTCAAAACATTGTATCACCTTTACATATATATGCTAAAATGAGTGCAAACTAACATTGTGACATCACACGCGCTCGAATTTATTTGAGAATTGTTGGCGTGTTTTCGACAGTGGATTTAAGAATTTATTTTTATTTTAATATTACTTTTTAATAAGAACGAAAAAAAATAAAAATAGTTTTATTATTAAACGTATATACGATTTTTTCATCTATTACAAAAACAAAAAATTAAAAACCCAATTTAAAAAAATTTTATGGATTAAAATTAGACGTTAAATATTACCGTTTTTTAAAAATATGTATGATCTTATAAGATCAATTACTATGAAATTATACTGAAATTTTCTTTAAAAAAGTAAAAATTTAAATGATTTATATTTTCTCGGTCGTATTGAAATGATGTACAGTTTGTTTTACATTTACCATAGTTAATGCATTTTAATTAGCATTTTAAAAACTATCACCTTTCTTCTAATTTCAGTATTGCTATTTTATTTATTATATTTTTATAGTCACAAATATGAAATAATAATCAAGATAAATGAAGTATGAGATTATTTTTCAGTCTTGTTAATAATTTTTAATCATATTAAAAGAGATGTTGATTTTGAAATTTTGTTAGTATGTACCAATAAAAATATTCTATATGAAACTAACAATGAGATTATAAAAATCATTCATTATATGGGTTGTAATGATTATATTTAGATTAATTTAAGCACTTAGATTTATTTCTCAATTATTACTTTTTACAAGCATTAATGAAAATTTTATTTAACTATTATTATTTATACTCTTTTTAAAAAAAATAATGATAAAATAACTTATTCCATGAATAATAAGATATAAAATTGTTTATAATATTTATTTCATGATTAATCATAATTTATCTAAAGAAAACAAATTATGCAACTATTGGTTAAGTTTTTTGTATAGCATTAACATTATATCAAATCTTCACATATCTATACGTAACTAGGTTATTTATAGTATTAATTTTTCATTCGAACAATACATCATCAGTTATTAACATAGGTACTATGATTATAGATTCTTTCGATCATCTTAACAACCAGCTAGAAAAATTACGAGACAACCAACGAGAAGAATTACAAAACAATCACACCAAGCAATTGGATACTCATAATTCAGATTGTGCAGCCTCTGTTTCAAATAAAAACAATGATTCCATTCCAATGGGAACTGAAAATGAATTCGATCCAACATCATCATCATCACCAAATTTTCAAACTAATAAATATGGCGCAGATGTAATTTATTCGTTGGTGCTAGAAGAAAATTTATTAAATATTTCCACGGCTAATTTAACATATGATGTGACCAATTCTAGTGAAGCGATTATTGGTTATACAAAAGAATTACAAGAATTAGGAACGCATTGCCCTGATTCATTCGATAATAATAAAAGTGATTTGAATAATCTGGCTGATAAATTGATTGTTAACGCTGATGATTTGATAGCTGTAGTTGATAAAGAAAATGTGATTCCTAATTGCAGCATTAAAATGCAGCAAAAACCCACAACAATAAATAGTTGTTCATTAGTAAATTCTAATAATGATGAATCATCGTATCTAAATGATAATACAAACTCAACTGATGCGTCATATAATCCTACTACTACTGCAAATAATACAGATGATACTGTAGAAGAATCGAATGTATCAATTGACCCAGAGCCCCTGACCTTATCAAAAAAACCGATTGATCTTAGTAAAATAACGATACCTTTATCAGGTCAACGATTTGAAAAATCAAAAAAACATTTTTGCATATATTGCAAACAATTGAAAACTAAATTTTCTGATCACATTTTGCGAGTGCATAGCGATCAAGAAGAGGTAAAAAATATAATTTTTTTAAAAAAAGGGTCGTTAATACGAAAAAGAAAAATTGCCGCCATTAGAGCTCGTGGAGATCATTTACATAACACGGATCCTGAATATAACACAAATATTTTCATTCTCCCTAGAAGAAATAATAAAAACTCAATTAATAAAGCTGAAGATTTTGTAGCTTGTAGAACATGTGGCCAGCTATTTTCAAAAGTATCTGTCCGCTTCCATGTTAAAAAATGCGGAGCAAATAGTTTCAATCCAAACAATCGTGATGTTAAAAAATCTGGGAGGGCTGTAACAGGATTCATGCACCCTGCTGCATGTCAATTATTGCGTGAAGAAATTTTTCCAGTTTTGACGGACGATGATGTTGTAAAATGCATAAAATACGATGAATTATGTATTAAATATGGAAACAAGTTATCATATTGTTACACGCTAAAGCATCAACACGATTTAATTCGTTCCAAACTGCGATTACTTGGAAAATTCAAATTAAAAATCACGAAAATCCAAAAAGACCCAACATTACAGTTGCAGGATGTATTCGTTCCTGCTTTATATAATCGATGCATAGAAGCCTTGAGAGAAGTTGCAGAATGGGATATAACAGAAGGAAAATTTAAGCATCCAGTAACAGCGCAAAGTTTGTCAGCTTTAATCAAAACGACTTGCGATATGGCCCGAAGTGAATTTATAAAATCAGGAGACGAGGAAAAAGAAAAAAAAGCAGAGCGTTTCCTGCATTTGTGGAAACACGAGGTTCCAATAATTATTAACAAAAAAGCGACCGAAGATTTAGCTAATTTAAAAAGAGAGAAACATATTACATTACCATCAAAAGCTGACATAAGATGTCTTTATAATTATTTAAAAAATGAATGCGAAAAATGTTTGACAATTTTAAATGAACAATTTAATTTTAATGCGTGGAAGTTATTGAATCAGTCTTCTTTAATTTTTATACAAATTTTCAATAGACGAAGAGCTGGTGAAATTGAAAGGTTAACAATAAACAATTACAAAAATAAAACTAGCCTTAACGATAATATGGATCCAGACATATTAAATAAATATAAGGAAAAGACAAAACAATGCTCCAAACAATTCGTACGATTAATTCTTCGGGGAAAATTATCAAGAACAGTGTCAGTCCTTTTATCCCCTTTTATGGTTCTATGTGTAGAAACAATACTCCAGTTTCGGGAAGAGGCTGGGGTAAAACCAAATAATGAGTACATTTTTAGTGCTCCAGGGGATAATCACTTATCTAAAAACTACTTAAGAGCATGCCCCTTAATGAAGAGATTTGCCGAGGATTGTGGAGCCGCTGCACCACAATCTTTGAGGGGAACACATTTAAGGAAGCACATAGCGACATACACAGCTATGATGAATATTCAAGACTGTCAAGTGGATCAATTAGCCAATTTTATGGGGCACAGTCGTGAGATTCATAAAAATATTTACAGGGTGCCAGTACCATTTACTGAAATTACAGAAGTGTCCAAATTACTAAACGCAGCAATTGGTAACGAATATGACAACAATGACAATAACGATATCGATGATGATGATGACGATGATGATGATGATGTTGATGGTGGTGAAGATAAGGAGCAACAAAAATTCTTAAATAAAAATAAAACGAATGCATCAGAAATACAAAAAAAGTCTACAAGAAGGAAAAGGAAAATCAGTGACTCTTCCGATGATAGTAGTTTGAACGATAACAATTATAACCTGGATAGTGATGAAAAAGGAAAGGAGCACACGGCTAATGAATCTAAAGCCACAAGTTCAAAGAAACGAAAATGTACCTAAGTATTTTTCAATAATAAATTTATTCTAATGATATTTTAAAATTGATACGCTGTAAAAAAACGGTGTTAAAATGGACTCGTTTGCGGTGTTAAAAATTTGGTACTGAATTTTTTAATCTTCATAAACTTATTTTATAATTTTTTTTAATTATGGTTTTCTAATTGTTAAACATATAGTAATTAATTATAAAAATTATCTTACTTAAAATGTATTCAACACCAGAAAATTTATGGCACCGTTTTAACATCGAAAAAAAATATTAACACCGCTAACGGTGTGTTACTGTCCACCGGTTTCGGTGTTGAATTTAACACCGTATACCACATCCACTTACACCGGTTTTTCTTACAGTGTTTAATATGTATTTTTGCACGTTTATTTTATTGAAATACTATTTTATCAGAATATATGAAATAATTAATAATACTTACTACCCATTTTAAAAATAACGAAAGATTGTTTTTGTTCATTAAATAATTAATAACTAATAGAGTTCTATTGAATTGTTATTTTCTCAATAATAACTACAGTTTTTTTCTTGTAATCATTTATAATTTATTTGTTAGGGGAAAATTATTAAATCAATTTAGTTTAATGCAATCGTTTATTCTGATTTTAGTTACATTGCGCAGTAAAACCACACGAAGAAGATGGACGGCCGAGGAGAAAATAGCTGTAGAACAGCACTTTAAAAATGTTAATAAGATTGTTAAGTTACCATCTCTACAGGAGTGTTTGAAATGTATTAAAACTCACTCTGTTTTAAAAGCTCGTACACCAGCTCAACTCAAAGCATATATTTCAAATATAAAAAGTGGAAACAAATTTTTATAAAAAATATTGTTTCACAATTTTCTTCATATTCTTTTTTTATTTATTACTAACGCACTTAATTAAAAGTTATTTTACGTACTTATCTACCGAATTAATATAAATGTTGCTGCATATAGCACATACTCATTGATTAAGTATACATTGTATATGTAATCAATGACAGCATATATATGGATAAATAAATAAAAAACATAATGTACCTATTCCACATAAGTATTTTTATATAATTTTTATACAAAATCTATCACACGATTTTTAGCATTACAAAAATTTTCTATAATTTTTTCATTAAAATCTTTTATTTGTGGAATCATGTTTTTTTCTATAGAAACCATCAATCAACAAGTAATCATTCCTTGATCCATATTTTTCCTAAGTAATAACTTAATTGGTTTAGTTTAGGTACCGTAATATATCGTCTAAATGTTTTCGTAAAATAGAGTCGAAAATAGCGGCACAATTAATTAGCCCCCTAAAACGCTAGGATTTTCAGACGTAATTCTTTCATCGTGGCCACGTTATGGTAATTCGAATTTGCCCCAAAATCTAATAAAATTAATTATTAGAGACATTTTTCGCTTTCTTTTGACCTTCTGTTTATGTTTGATTGTAGTTGTATTGTATAATTCGCTTCATTTTTCAGCAATATTAAGCTTTCCTAAAATGAAAATGAAACAACAATTTCCATTTGTATCTGTGAATTTTAATGTTTTTGACATTTTTCTTTAATTCGATTTATATTTGAAAATCCACATTTTTTAAACAAAATGAACTATTTATGATATCGCAACCAGAAAACCATTTTATTTTTTGATACCAATAGTTTAAGATCCGAACCTACATCGACTTTCATCAAGTTCATAATAGAATGAAACATATGTTATCATGAATTTAGTAGATATATTAGAAAATATATTAAAAAGGGGTTGCCTGAAAAAAACCTGGACAGGCTATTTTTAATTAAAACATGATTTTTAATAAAATAATGCATCAAGATAAAAGAAAAATTTTTATATTATCATAAGCGCTGTTTTATTGCGAACACGTTGATATAGGCGTTGTCTGAAAAAAGTTCGGTCCTATTTGGTATTCGCTAATTTTAAAGTTTAAAAGATTTTTTTTTTTAAATTTTAATGCGTGTGGAAATGAGTGACAGAGTGATCCGAGGTAAATACGTATACTGAGTAATAATAAAGGACCCAACATCGCAGTCGCCTGTGTTGATATAATTTTTTTCTATTATCTTGATGTTACAATATTTTATTAATCACTATGGTGTATTATTTTTGCAATTTTGTGCAGCAGTGTGTCAGGTGGTGCAGTTGAGGGTGCCAACTTCACAAAATTTTTTTTCTTTTTAAAATAAGTTTTCCACCAAGCAGTGGCAGTGGGTGAAATGAAAGAAAAAGTGGTTTTATGAAACAACGATGCAAATGAAACTTTCTTTCTGATTGTTGACTTTACTTAATAATTGAAAAATGGGTATGATAGGGGAAAGTGGGGTATTTGAGAACAAAAAACTTTAAATTATCCTAATTAATAATATAAAATAACAATTTTAGTAAACTTTTGCTATAACATAAACTTTAACTTATCTACTTTAATAATTTGATCACAAAACTTTTTTAAATTAACATTAGAATAACAAAAATATAGAATATAAAAACTATTGCCATACCTATTTCCCCGGTAGTGTGTGGGGTAATTGAAATCAATCCACGGGGGAAATATAAACTGCATTGGGTAATGATAATATATATAATATAAATTTTAATGATTAACTATGTTTCACACAAATCACAGACATAATTATTACACATGTATTGACCGTTCGTACATGCGTCATGGGCCCATTGCTTACATTTGGTACACATAATCCAGTCTTCTTTAGGGGGTGATTCATATTTTTCCGTGCAGAATATGCATTAACAGTTCACGCCGTCACTTTCCTCGAACACCGTTTTCAAATTTCTAACGACCGTTGTATTGTTGACTGATGGTGGGTTCGTTGTACTTCTTCGTTGTTGAATATTTTTATTTTTCTTTGCAGTTTGCCGTTTTTGTTTTTCCTCTAATTGATGTCTTATGGGAGTGCTGGATAAAATTTGAGAATGTTTTCTTTTTCTTCGTTGTGAAGTTTCTATTTAAGGAATGATCGGCACATTGGCTATGTCAGAGAGTAGCACAGGAGTTAACGGAGCAAGAAAAGTATGTATGGTTAAATCGGTTTGATGTTCATGATTATGGTTGTGTGATGTTGTCGGTTGATCGTCCACAGGAATTGTTTTCTCAACTGTAGTAGTAGTAGTAGTAGTAGTATCACGAAAAGAAGTAGTATGTGGACTGTCATGACTGTCAGCAGTGTTGAATTTATCAATAAAAGGCATATTTGCGAAGCATTCGTTAAACTTGTCCGTATCGATGGGATGAATTCCAGCTACTCTAAAACCATTGATCGCTTTGCTTATGTTGGCTGTCTTGTTGTACGCATTTGTAAACAGCTCGGCCACTTTGTATTGGGTGATCCGTTTGCCAGGATTGTTAACCATGTAGAGCTCACACTGTCGATTGTATGCACATTTCAGTGCACTGAAAAAAGTTAAGTCCAGCGGTTGCATTTTATGTGATACATGAGGCGGTAAGGAAAGAACATGAAGATTGTGTTCTCGAAAAAGCGTGTATGCCCCCAAGCTAATGTGACTTTCGTGATTATCTAGTATTATCAAGACTGGCTCGTCCTCGGTAGGTTTAACAAAATTAATGAAGTGCTGTAGGTAATCAACGAATATGGACTCATTTATCCAACCAGAATCAGAAACCGTGCCAATCATATCGTTATTACACATACGCCTTCTTTTGAAGATAAACATTGGAGGTACATATATACCGTTTGCACTTATCGCACAAACAACGGTAGTAGTGATACCGCGTTCAGCGCTTGTCGCTTTTCCAACTTGCTTCAATCCTTTTGGCGCCAATATTTTCGAATTCCGTTGAACAGTATTGATACCGGTTTCATCAATGTTGAATATACGGTGACTAGGAAAATTGTATTTGCGTTGGAGGGCTTCTAGTTGATCGAAAAACAATTTAATTTCGGTGGCATTGAACGCTTGAATTCGGTTAAGTGACGTTGCTTCTGGAGTTCGTAGACTGATGGAAGGATGTCGAGACATGAATGAATAGTACCAGTCTTTACCAGCCATCTGAGATTCATGGTTAAATTTATGGCTCAATTTGTTGGCTTCAGTAAATGTAAAGGCAAATTTTTCGTAGTGATCTAGGTGTTATGCCGTAAAAAGACTCGCAACAATCGAGGATGTATTTTTCCAATTGATTTTCGTGACTATCATTGAAGACAGGGTGTCGTCCTTTTTTCGGTTTCTTAAATTCTTCTAGATGCACTTGTCGGAATAATGTTGGTTTTGGTACTCCGTATTTTGATGCTGCTTTGCATAAAAAAAGTCGTCGACATCTCACATCATGTCTCGCGCGTTGGAGATTTTCAATTGTGTACCGCGGTGTTGTTTTTCTTGTGTAATTTCTGGGCATCTAAAGAGAGAAATTTTTTTTTTCTGTAGAACAATCATAATTATTGGAAACAACAGCACAAAATAAAATTGATCTTAACAAATTGATCAAACAAAACAACAACAACAACAAGTCAACAAAACGAAACGTTGCATCAGAGTTTAAAATAAGAAAATTCTTCGAAAAAATTGTAAAATAATTAATTTCTTACATATTAACAAGAAACGTCCACATTTACCCCGCGAAAATCGTTCCAAATTACCCGATTTAGGCAATTCATATTAAAATGCTCGATACTTAAAATATTTTCTTCATTTAACTTAAATAGCCACATAAAATTAATAAATGAATTGTAAATGAAAGATAATAACAAAAAATACGCACTAAAGGTCAAGAAATAATTTTTTCAAAAATTTTTACATACGGCAAAAATTGTAACAAAAGATCAAATTTTAATTATTTACTTACCGTGACAGTATGCGAACGCCAATTTAAATATTTTTTTCTGTCAGGAACGATAAAGCACACACTTGTCAATTCAAACACTAAAAAAAATTTTTTTAAATAAAGATATAATTAAAATTTAACTGTTTTTAATTAGCCGATGTTCTCAAATACCCAACTTTCCCCTAATAGAAAATCAATAGTCGATAAGATTTCAAACTATACAAAAATTGAATTGTGCTCTGAAGAGTTTTGAAATTTCTCTGCATCCATAATAATCCTCACCTTGTGCTTGTTATATATAAATAAATTACTATCTGATACCCACCCGCTTCGTTGAGCGTATCTAAATTAATCTGATTGAATAATAGAACATTTTACCAAAAATAAGAAATTAAGTTATTTTTACTAAAAAAGATAATTAGATATTTCTAGACCTTTATTTCATAGGAAGTTCATGAAAATCCATTAAAATACTTTTCCAGGAACACATATAAGCTATCTTATAGGTAGGATCTTTACGTTTTTTTAAAATATTGTAAAATATTAAGAAAATGTTAACCCTTGAGAACCTTTCACACCAAATGTCATATGAAATCATTTGTTAATTTTAGTGGAAGGGATTAGTAGCTATCCTTTAGGAAGTGTACCTTTTTTAGGATAAATAATATTTAATGTGTTATCTTACATAAGATCTGAGGTATTAGGTTTAGTTGCCTTAGACTCGTAATTCTAGGATATAGTATTAAGGCCATTATGTCTTATCGGCAAGTCTACTATTTCCTGGGGTCCAATTTTAGACAACGAATTCTTATAGATCTTGCTAAAATAAATTGAAAATTAAGAATATAGTTTTTTGGTAAAAAAACAACGCAATGGTCACATCTAAGTTGCTATTTTCTCTTGAATAATAAGTTGGGCTGGATTTCTTATTGTTCTGGGGGCTCTGCCTAACGGCCTCACCTCTCTTAGTCAAACTCCTAATCGGGATCATTTAAGTCGAACTGTCTGTTTTTGTTATTTAAACTTTCGGGTTTCATTTTTGAACTAAGATATTTCTTTTTATGACTGAAATCATATTTACTGTATAGGATTTCCTTCTCCTCCCTCGACAATTCGAACGTTTACTCGGCCGAACTATTAATAATATATTAACTACCCATAAACTCATAATGGATTTATGGTTCCTAGGAATTTAGCCTATCGCTATACTTCTATCATGGTTATAATTTTCAAATTTCCGAACATTAATTTATAACAATTACAAATTACATAGTTCAAAATCATGCCGTCTTTACGATATGATATGGTATATGTACATTGTATCACAGCTGCCTGCCGATGTATGTTTTTCGTTACGCAGTTTATTTTATAGTTTATATTTTTTTGCTCAGAAAATTAAAATTTTTTGGAAAAAAAGTATTATAATTTTGATGATGCCCGTGGCAACTTTCCAAATTTATTTTAAGTATGAACTCTCTCGGAAATCTTTCTTTTACGGCGTAAAAATAATACATCGTCGGATATTTTCGCACTGTTCTTGATGTTTCCATCGTTGACCGGTTTATTTGACTCACTAGATATATCTTTGTCCACCATGATCATGTGAACAACAATTTTTACATCAATACACTGATCAAAACACACAAATACTAATACCAATATGAGTGACAATATTAATAGGCTAAAACGTTGTGTCGGATGGAAATGGACATTCGCGCAACAAGCCTGGCTAAACGACATGGTATATAGCTTACAATGTGAATATTATAGGGGTTAAATCTGTGCACACTATTATGTATATAGGTATATTATATATTGTACAGATAGTCATATCAAAATGAACCGTACCTTTTTTAGGATAAATAATATTCAACATCTATAACAAAACTTCATTAAAATTCGTTCCGTGAAATAGTTGTTAAGTTTTTGCAAGTTTTAGTATTTTATTTTGATACGTTTATTTCCAGTTAATATTTTTGACAATGAACAATGAAAAAAATTAAAAAATAAATTATTAATTTTATCGAGTGTTAAATTGAAATTCATATTTATTTTCCAGTGAAAATTGTCATTTTTTTAAACTTTTTAGAAAATTTATTTCGTTACTGTGTAAATATGTGATAAATTTTGTGAATGTAGCCATTTTTGAGACTACAAAATTTTGACAGCTGCTCGTAACTATCTTATCGTTAGAACTGGAGTCTGGGGGTGCAGCTGCTGTGGAAGATTTGGGTACAGAGCCCCCCAAACAAACAGAAATTCTTCTGAACTTATTTTTCACGAGAAAATGGCAAAGTAGTTGTGACCCTCGCGTTATTTTTAACCAAATTTGACGTGGGTGATGCAGCTTTTAAAATTCGATATCTCAAAAACTCGAAAAATTGTATTTTTCATTTTTAATTTATTTATTATTTTGGCCCCCGGGAAACAGCAGACTTGCCAATAAGACAATGGACTTAAAATAATAATATGAATATATCCTTGAATACTTGAATAGTGAACGGTTCTGTGGAATAAATAATATTTTCTAGCGTAAACTAGGGAACGAATTTTAGTGAAATATTGTTAAAGATACCTCAGATCTTAAAATAACACATTGAAAATTATTTATCCTAAAAAAGGTATACGCTTCCTATAGGATAGCTACTTAATAATTCTATAATACTTAAATGGAAACATGTTATATATGACATATGGTGTGAAATTTTCTCAAGTCTTAAAGAAACACAAGTATATGTATTTTACAATATTCATATAAACGTAAAACCTATACCTATAAGATAGATCATTTTATATCTATTCCTGGAAAAGTAGTTTAACGGATTTTCATGACCAATCTATAAATCAAAGGTCTATAAATATCTAAAAATTATCTTTTTTTTTATTAAAATAGCTGCATTTTTTATTTTGGGAAAAGGTTTCTATTATTCAATCAAATTAGTTCAGATATGCTCAGCGAAGCAGGCATCAGCTAGATCAGCTAAAATCTTCCGTACGTGTTTTTGTAATTAAACATCTCCTTAACGGCTGGTCCGATTTTGATGAAATTTTTTTGTGTTCAAGTGGATTTGAGAATGGTTTAGATTTACAATGGATACTAGATACAGTTTTATTTTTAAAAATTCAAATTTTTGTATGTAAGAAGTGTGAATAGGACAACATCTGTCAGGTCCGCTAGTTCAGGTATAAAAAGGAACGTATACCATTCTCTTACTCCTAAACTACTACATTGTAAAAAAGGAAAGTTAATCTTTAGCTCTGTAAAAAACAAAAAAATTATCTGTCCCACAGGAACCGTACAGTTTTCCTAAATGCATAGTACCCTATATGTTACTTCGGATTTTAATCAATATCAATGCAAAATTTCATCCAGATCCATTCAGTAGTTTTTGCGTGAAAGAGTACAAACATCCATACGTACAAACTTTCACGTTTATAATATTAGTAATGGGCTCCATACACGTTGAGATCTGCATCGCCACTTGCATCGCGTAAGGTGGCGATGAACGCATCTGAGATTTGTAACCATGTTGCTTCAACTGTTCCTACACGTTATACATATAACAGTTTATTCACAATTTTACATTTTAATAGCGTGATACATCATAGTGAGACCACACATGTTGCAACATGTATCAGCTGCATGAGACCTGCATCGAGGTTACAGTACAGCAATACAAAGAGCGATACCAGCTGATACCGATGCAGCGCTACTGAGACCGACCCATACACGGTAAGATTTGCATCGCGATACTGATACTTGAAATATGTAGCGATGCAGATCTCAACGTGTGTGGAGCCATAAGATTACCCAAACATTTGAAAACTAACGGAAAACTGCAAATGTATTTAAAATAAAATGTTAAATATTAAGTACATTTAATTAATTGAAAATGTTCTTTGGATATAATATTCTTTAGGTACTTTCAGAAAAAGAAAATTACACGAACCATTTGGAACCACTTTTGATCCTCCCATAACTCAAAAACTATTCCACATAAACCTGTAAAATTTGGTTTATTTATTGATACTGGAGAAATAAATATGTGATCCAACATTCACAAACACACCCCAAATGGTTATTTAGATATTAACGCCCGGAAATTGTCATTTTTTATCAGTGACTGACTTGAAAAACCTTAGCTGCTGTAGAGCTCTAAAATAATTAATAACATAAAAAACTTCTCTTAAATTATAATGATTGAGTGAAGATATTTCTGAATAATAAGATATAATAATAATGATATTTTGAGGATATGAAGAATCTGAGAGTTTGAAGAAATGCTTCAAAATCTCATATTTTAAAGAACTTCCTCAAAATATCCATTTTTTTAACTCTCCTCAAAAAATCGAAAATCATAAAGTTTATATAAGATTCAGTTGTTATATTGAGGAAGGTGCTCAATGTTTCTATATAAACAAAGAACTATCTTTAAAATACCAACCTTTTTTGACCATATGTTTCAACCGAGTCTTCAAAATATACCGTATCCTCAATGTATACGTTAGATATATATGTTACTTTGAATCAGGTCTTCAAAGTATACATTTTTCCTCAATCTATACCTTACATATACGAAAAGTCGCCAAATAATACGTTACATATATATATATATATATATATATATATATATATTTATATATAATATTTAATTATTATTTAATTATGAATTATAATGTTAACTAATCTACAAGACTTCCCCGACGTCAATGTATTAACTAAAGCTGATTCGTGTGAACAAGGCGTCAACTTCAATTCATATAACAATTTTCGTGGCTTCTCGTTAATCCTCGTCTTACTTTCGAACATTTTCAAACTCGTTCACGGAAAAATAACCCTTAATCAGTCATAAGCGTGTATGCGTTTGGCGATTATCCTATCTAATCACTTGGATTGATTCTCTCTGTTCTTTACCAGTTCCGGATCAGTACCATCAGTACCGCGAACGAACCTTATGAATGTCATTAGAGTATCAGGTCGCAACGTTTTGCCATATATTATAGTTTCATCAGGCTCTCTGATGCATGCTCAGCATTCGTGTCTTTCTGTAGCCTTGCATATACCAATTATATATAATTTTTTTAATCCCGATCCATTGCTCCTCTAACTATATCTATCAATTCGAATAAGATATAAGAACTTACCAAACGAAAGAGAAGAAATAGGGACATATTTTGACCAATTTATGTGTCTGGCATTAAAAAATAACATGAGAAATTGAAAGCCAACTTTGGTTTTGCATTGGTTGAAATAAATACAGATGCAGATATTTTTAAAGGAATTAACACACGTTTCTAAATAATTTTTAGTTAAAATAAAAAATAATTTAAATGAAAATAAGGCAATAAGAAGTATAAGCTTTAAAAGGCGACAACATTTTTTATAGGATTCATACCTATACAATTTACATCTACATTCTATATGTTAATGAAACATATTCTGTACTTGAACTCTAATAATACTTCATCATTTTTATATGTCAGTACACGGTTAAAATATTTTATTAAAAATAAAAACGATCTAAATTTTTCTTTTATAATTACAGTAGCAAGTAAATTTTTTTAATTAAAAAAATACTACATAAAAATTAGGTAAATGTTTTTCTTTGCTTCACAAAAACGATGAAGTTGTGGTTTATAAAAGCCTTTAGTTAACCTTGATGAATTAATTTATTTTAATTGCAATTCGTTTTTTGTAAAAAAAACTATTTTGATGTACATTTGTAATAAACATATGACTAGGTCAATGATAAATTCAAAATATTCATGAACAACATACTTTTCTCGAAAACTCTTAACACCGTAAAACATTTAATTCAGTAAATTGTTTCCAAGAAACTAATTCTTGAAACAGGAAATTTTTGAACTATTATAGCTCTTAAAATTGAGGACTTTTTTGTTGTGGCATACATAATATGTATGCATATATTATTCTTAAGAAAAAAAAGTTTTTAATTAAAATATTATGTGATTATAGCATCAGTCCCAATTTTTTTATGAAAACAGTTTTGGCTTTGTTAAGAAGTGAATTGAAATGAAAGAAGTGGAAAAAGATGAAAAATTATTTGACACGACAGATCAAACCGAAGAATAAAGTGCCGTATTTTCTAAATATATCTCATCTTGCGTACAAGGAAATAAGATATGTAAGGATATAAAAAGCTTTGAACCGCTAAGGGTCATATATTTCGTGAAAATTCGCTCTATTTCGAAATATACTTGCCTTGCACACAACCGGATGTTTGTGTTTCATTCCTTAAACTTTCTATATTCGCTTCGTTTTTTTTTTTTGTTCAAAACGCAGGAAAATAAAAATCACTAAGAAAAATTTACACAAACTAGCGACAAAAAAAGAATGTTGCCGCTTATATCACACAAAATAGCTGTTTATTGCACAATTTTCTCGACAAATTTTTCTTTCATCTTTTTATTATTTTCTTTCAGATGTAAACACGTATTTTTACTTATATTTTTTTTTCATACATACACAAAATTGATGAGGAATGATTGGTCTTTTGTTGGCAAATAAATCAATCAATTGGGAATAGTGTTATTTATGAAAAAAAATTCTCATTTTATTCTCCATTTCCCTTGCTCAACCTATACATAGTCGCTGTAAAATTTTAAGAATAAATCGAAACGTAAAATTTTACAAGCTTTTGATCACAATTCCAGTCACGTATTTTAGTTACGGTTTCATGAAAATTTACCAGCCAATGTGTATAATGGAGTGATTTTTCTCATTTTCTCATTTCCCGTCACACTTACATATATGAATTATTTGAATTAATTTGTCAAAAGTTGTGCTCTTTTCAGATCATTGATAAATTAAACTCAATTTTATTACAGCATAGAAAAATAAAACCTTATAAAGAATACTCGTATATATGAGCTAAATGTGAATATCATGGAGAGTTTTAGCCATCTCCCTTGTATAATGTAACATTTTTAGCATGTCATTCAAGTGCAAAGCTGCATCATCCGTGCCAGTGGCAGATCTTTTAAATGGGTTTTAGCATTTTTAATGGAAATAATGCAAAAGAAGAAATAAGCCATGAGAAAATATTTGCATTAAAAAAATTAATGTGTGAGACACAGCTTTAAAAAGATTTTTTTTTTAATTCAAGAGAATTCTTGTTGTAACTGACAATGAATCTAATTAAACGCAATCATATCAATTTTTTGGAAAAAAAGTTGATGTAAAATTTAATTTCTTGAATATTTAATTTGCATGTTACTGTTTAATTTTTAAATCGCTTGTTTTCCCGAAATAGAATAATGAAACGAATTAATTTCGAACATTAATTTACCAACGCCCAAACCACTGCCATTTTATTAATATATAATAGCATACGAAACGAAAACTTATTATTCGGATTTGACACCGTTATAAAAGATTTAAACCTAGACTCGCTGGTTTTCAAAATTAATTTTAATAAATAACATGTTTGTATGCGTAAAGATTTCCACGCTTTTGCCTTAAAATGAACAAAGCGACGACATAAAATATTTTATTTTATTTTTATATTGATTTCCAATTATGATAAAAATGATATTGCGTCTCTTTAAACAAAAGTTTGGATCGATAAATTTAATTGAAAGTTTAATCATGCACGACGCAAACTTTATAGAGTTCACCTAACTGTTAAAAACATGAATAAGTAAATCGAAGACTTTTCTACCCGGCACTTCCTTGAGAAAAAACGAGGAAAACGTGTGTTACTATTAAATTAAAAGACATAATTTTGTTATATAAAAATCATTTTTAATTTTAGTTTATTTAAACAATTTTATCGCAAGTATCATGAAACAAACTGAGTAAATCAGATCGATTATATTGAGAATGTTCTCGTTTCGATAAAAACGAATGCATCAAAACTAGATCCAACAGATAAATAGTATCTAGATTCGAGAGGAATGCACAAATGAACTTGACACAACGTTTGTCTCCTGTGCTCGCTTGAATTATAGAAACTAGAAGCTTTAGACAGTCGAGAAATAGTTTGTGAATTAATTCAAAATGAGATATGAACTAGATTAGTTTAAATGAAATAGGCTTGACATATTACGTTTTATATTAAATCGTTTATCATGAAAATAATTGAGCTTCCACACATGACACACACATGACAAATTTTCCATTTTCCTCAAATTATTTTTCGTTCAATAGCAAAAACTTTTTTCAAGATTGAAAATAAAATTAACACACACACACGCGTCAATGCAAAACAGCTGTTACTCGTAAAATATTGAGTTTATTTCTTATTATTTTGATTAAATTTTACAGTGTCTTGAAAATTGTGTTTGTAACTTAATTACATAAATCAAAAACACAATAAAAATCACGCTGGTTTTATAGCAAAAAGTGTAACTTTCATAACTTTCACAGGTCAACAGGAAACATTAACAAACTTGTAATCAGGTAGTTCATTGTTTCATCTAAAGTTGTAAAAAGTTTTCACGAAGAAAAATCATTAAATTTATTTAAAAATATTAATTTAAACTTTTCAATATTCCCGTAGCGCACGGGAAGTTTTTCTCTGTCGTAAATATAATATTTTATGATATTCTCAACATAATAAAATAACAGCCACTTTTTAATCACTTTAATTTATTTACTGCAAAGGAGTTAGCGTTTTTTAACTTTTGTTTTATATTTTTAAACTGTTAATTTACTAAATGGGTTCCTCAACATTTATTGACAGATAATTCTTAAATCATGATATTTTTTAATGGTGCAAGGATAGCAATTATCCAAAAACACTTGTTCATTGGTTGTTTCATTTAAGACATACCGGAAATTACAAGTTGGTTAGCCACAAAACTGTAAGCCAATAATATATCGTTCGAATCATCCACATTTTGGAATTGTAGACCAGAGTTTTAGTTTAGATAAGTCAATTTCCAGTAAGCGAACATCCTACGGATATTACTACGTGTAATTGTGTGACTAGTGTGTCAATAAACTTTCAATCATGCTGAAAGCACTATATCCCAATTATTAAATAAAAACAAACAAAGAACACTACAAAGCATTATCGTAATTTAAGCAAGCGATTATTTATGAGACCAATATTATTCTGAAACCAATGAATATCAACATTTCAACTTTACAGAAATCGTCAGTTCTTCAGAAAATAATTTTAACTTGTTATCTTAACAAGATTCATTGAAGATTTTCGTTAGACTTGAAATTTGAGCTGTTTGTTTTGAATTAAATTCATGCTTATATATTAAAATATTCTCGTATAATATTTTCCATTATTAAATATTCAGGTTTTATATTAATTTAAAATACAACAAAAAATGTAACAAATGTTACGTTATTGATTGAGACGACAGCAGAACAAATTCTGGTAACATTTAATCATCAAATTAAGTCCTATACTCCTTTGTATGCTGATGAAGTTTTTTTCTTCTTTATTATTTAGAGTTTCGACCTTAAAGGTTTCTGGCATTCAGGATTAAAAATTTTTGGTCGTACGGCTGAAAATCACTCGGCCAGAAGAAAAGTTACCTTAACAAATTGATGTTGTTTGTAGTTGTATGGCAAGAGGTAATATCCTGTCCGAGCCACAGGTCTTCGAACTTCATGTCATCCAATGAACTCCAAAAAAATTAGATTACGGTTACAATTTTAAAATTCATTGACAAAAAAGAATGTAGTGCATCATTTTTTTATGAATAACACGAGGATTTTCATTGCATAGAATGTTAAACTTAAAAGAAATATCCAAGTGCTACGTATTGTTGAAATTGAACCAACTAAGTATTTTGCAAAAGAATCTTTGAAAAATTTATCAAAAGAATAAAGGTATTCAGTACAGCTGAAACTATACGATATTTAGTGAATATCGTATTCCATTATTAACATCAACGTGCTTCCTGTAAAAATCAATAAAAATTTATCATTTAAATAATAGTTTACTATGTTTTATGTGAAAATTAAATTCTTCGTATTTGTTGGACCACCCTATGTTTACATTGAATAGTTTTTTACTGTCTCTGTAATACTAGGTTTAACCTCCACTTATGCATATGCTTCCTTTTGTTTATATAGAAAGTAAATCTATTTCCACCCTTTAATTCAAACTGTTTGCAAACTGAATAAGATTATCCAGAATAGAGAACAACAAAATCCTCTAATTAATTTTTTATCAGAAATGTGTTTTCAAGCAATGAAAATTAAGTCTTTGGAAAATTTTCCCTTGTCATATACATATTAAAATTATGGTTGTGAAAAATGTTGTTGTTCTGTCGTTGATTTATGTAAATTCGTTAAAAACAATTTACTTTATTTGTGTCGTTCCATTTTTTTTTTGTTGATCCTTATGAGTAATGAAATTAGGGAAATAAAACATTCCTTTGAAGTGTTTGTAATTTTAAATCGAATCAAAGCAGATATATCCCTTATAAATTAATAGCTTTTACCCTTCTATTAACGTTGGAAATCCCGTGATTGCGGTTTTGTTCATGTTGATGTAACAGTAAGTGTTAACGACTCATTTAAAATCGTTTTCTTTTTGTTGCCATATTCAACTCCGAACTGAATGTCAGTGAAAAAGAGGACATTTCAATTCATTGAAAACATAATAAAGGAAAGTTTCGAACATTATTTCAGTCCTCTTTTGCCATTTATCAACGACTGAATATTAATATTGAACAGCGATCACAACTATATTTTATGGATTGGTTTTGCTTTTTTGGTAGTCTTTCCTTACTTTATTACAAAAACATTCACAATGAACGTAGTTTATTGATTGGGATGTTATTTGTCAGATTTTAGTACACAAGTTGATGGATATTGTGTTTTTTTTTTTTTTTTAAATAACGGAGAAATTTAAAGCTGTGTGTTTGTAAACAATTGTTATTCAAATGCTAAGGGTATAACAAACAGAATCACGTTAATAAGTTTGAAATGTTATTATTAAAATAAAACGACTGGGACATGTTCCTGCATATTTAACGCTCAAAGAGCTTGCTGACAAAGGTTTGAACATTGAATTTCAAGTGTATAGTAAACGAATATATGCATTATACTCTCAGAACAACAAACAACTCTTCTTATTTCCTAAAAAAATCATGGCCCGAATACTACAGCTAATATTTATTACTAAAGGTTTGATTTGGACTCTATTGTGCAGGTAAGTATCTACTGTATGAAATTATTTTATACTTAAATTGTTATGTTAACATCTATATTCCATAATGTTATTGAAAGTACGTCATACTCTCATCGTATGTACATTATTGTTGTCGCATGACTACCAAACTGATTACATTTTCAATTAATAGTGATCAAGAAAATTAATGCATCCTATTATTAAATGCATGCGAGAGATGAATGGAGAGAATAAAGTGAGAACGTTACACGTGAAAAGAATCAGATCGATGACGCAATGAAGATAAAATATTACTTTTCGACAATAGTTTCAATATAAAAAAATTGAGTCAATGACACATATTAATCATGCCGTTAAATTATTTCACGAATCGAGCTGCAAAAAAATAAAAACAATTTATAAAATCGTTAAAACAGTTGAAAAATTTATTTTATTATTTGTTCTTCTCTAAAATATTCAACTAAAATTGATAGTATAGGTGATAATTTGATATACATTACTAAAATGTTAAGTCTTCGAGGTACATTTGTCTAAATCGTATCGATTGCATCAAGTAATTAAATTGTGTTTACCTTAAAAGCACTTTGTAAAATGAAGTAAGCTTGCTTTCAATATATCTATTCAAAACGCCTATACTCGCATACTTCTGTATTAGCAGTTTGAAACTAAATTTATGCAGATTAACGTTGGAATATAATTAAAGTGATCGGGATTTAATATTAATACTGGTTCTCTGCCCTTACTAATGGCATCATATGTACAATAACACTATCTAAAATTCATATTTTCAAAACATTATATTATCATATCACTCCAGAAGAAATATCATAGCGACTTATGCAGCTCCACAATCATAAAGTTTACAATCTTAAGCATTGCTTTTTTTCATAAATAATACGAAAGAAATAAGGAAAAGTTATGACTACCTAAGTTTTACTTCCATTTAGTAAAAATATAAAACTGATATTATTTAAGCAATAAAAGTTTTTAAAACTTTTGTATAAGTAATCATCGAACTATCCATTTGGTTTCTTTTATTTTCCTTTTATCGTTGTTGATATTATATAGTTATATATCAAACAAATGGCGTTCAATTAATCCAAATGCTATAGCATACAAAAAAAAATAGATAAAATGATAAGTGTAAATATGAAAAAAATCTACTCTTTTATTTATCAGTTCATCGCATTTATAAGTTGCGATGCATATAGTGATTCAATAAATTATGTAAGTGATAAAAAGTTTTAGCTGCAATGAAAAACAAAACTTTGCTACTTGAAAATGTTCATGATAATATTTAGTTCAATAAAATATGTACGTGTAAGTAAAACCTGCAATGAAGGAAAGTATTAAAAAAAGGAAGGAACTATTTATAAATAAGTTTAAGACTTTCAAAGAAAGTTTCGTTCTTATATGTAAGTATTTATTTCTTAATGTGTTCTATCCGAAATTCGAAAAAATATTGTAACGTTTTTACGGGTTCGTTGGTTTGTGTATAATGACTACGAATTTATTTTTAACAATTGTCTATTTATTTATCTTACACTTTTGTTGCTTATGCACTACACGTTAACAATTAGTTATTTTTACAGTCACTTATTCACTATTACACTGTTAACTCTATTTACAATGTTTACAATAATCACAATTTATTTATACTCGCGATTCACTATTCACTTTATTTAACAATGCACTGATCACTTTTCACTAAGCACTTTGATGAATTTATTTGAATACACTACGACATTTATTTGAATACTCTTCGACATTTATTTGAATACTCGATGATTTATGTTAATACTCGTCGGAGGTTTATTTGAATACTGCCCTGTTGGCTCACCTTTCGGGTTATTTATAGTAGGCGATCACCCGTTTCTAGATTTTTCGATTGATAATCTTAGCGCCTGTCTTTCTCTCCTTCATTGGTATACCAATGGAGAGAATTCTAGAACAACACGTTCTTCGTCTCATACTTTGAACTGTTAATCCTTTGGTCATAAGACCGCTTCAGGGGGTCCATCCTTTTGTGCAATTTTTATCACTGGTGATTGTTAATCCCGCCCTCGGCGCCAGACACAAATGGGTGTCTTGGATTTGTGACAATATTATAACTTTGTCTGCAAACTTCATAATAGAAATAAAAGTATGATAAATACCAATGATTCAATATTATTTTGACCTTTTAGAATAAATACCGTTAATAAAAGATAAAAACTTTCAAAAAAAATTTAATTATTTATTCAAAATTTGTTTATAATTTATGTTTTTGATATAATATTGTCTCTGTGTTTTTCGTATGTTAAAGCATTTATTATATGATTGACGATTCTAGACAACTTCAATATAAAAAATTGTTGTTTATAAAATTAAATATTTATTAAGGCTATACTAATTTATTAAACAAAAGACTAATTCTTTGTACGAACATATTTCAAAATTGTCATTAAACGTCCTGACCTTATAAATAATATTTTCTTCATCTCTTATAATACAAGATTTTGGAAGATTTAAAGTTGACTTTTCTTGTTAGATTCAGAAAAAATTATTTTAATACAATTTACTCTAATCATTTATGTGTTGAGTATGTTTAACCGGCCATTATTATATAGTTTTGCTTCCTTTTTGTGAATAAACATTTTGCATTTTTATCACCGTATGTTTTAAGGGGGTATTCTAGTCTAGAATTTTGAAAAAATCGAAAAATTTTTTCTTTCATAATCCGATAGTTTATATGTTCAAAAATATCTCCCTAAAAGGATTTTTCAAAATTCAAATTATTTTTATTATAAGTTATAGCCGTTTTAGTGTCGCGGCAACTGGACCGGTTGAGCCTTAACGTAAAACTTTAAACGCGTTTTTCTCGGAACTACTTTTTTCAATGCGGTCGCCATAATATCTCAAGTTTAAATGAGCCGATTTACTTGAAATTTAGCATGAATATTCTTTGAATATCTCTCTATCGTATGAACCAACAAAAAATGAAAATTTTAAACTTGTAATATTTTTTGAAAATTTGACAAAGTTAAAAAATGAGTGAAAAAATTGACCTTTATTTTTGAGGAGCCGCCATTTTATGAAAAAACATTTTTTTCTGTTTTGGAGGTTCATGCGATAGCGACATTCGTACTTATCAAGAATCCATCATTGTTTTATTTTTCAAATGACCACAAGGGTAGAAATCATGGCGACGAGGACACTGTCTTTTTTTTTCCCCCTCTACTTCAAAGACGCATACCGCAATGAAAAATAAACATTTCTTTTCAAATTAATTTTGTGTACTCTCTGAATACAAATAAACAAATGATAAAAAATGGATGGTAAAAATATCAAATGCTTTTTCTTTATCAATTGCCAAAAAACGCTCGAAATTCGGGCCTCTAGACCAGAATACTCCCTTAAGTTAAGTTTAATTAATTTCAAAAGGTGTTAAGATGCATATAGTGGGAAGTCTACAATTTAGTTATAACTTAAATATAAGTACAAGAAATTACAATAACTGAACTATGTGTTGAAACAAAATCTGACTATAAGAATCAAACATAGTTCTCCAACGCCATCAGAGAGGTTCGAATCTGTGATATTAATTGCACCTGATCACATAAGTTAACTAACTTATATAATTTTTTTTATTTTTCTATTTTAATTTTTACTTATATTAGCATTTCGAAACATGTGTGTTACATTCTAACTTTTCTTTGAAATATCAAACACTTGTGTTTTTAGTCATAATTTCACTTAACAGACTGAGTTGAACTGAACCTTTCATTAAGTCGCAATTTTAATTGAACAAAAATGTTTTATGTTTATAAGCCCTGTTTCTATTTGATTTCTAATTTGAGTCACTCAGTATTTTTTTTTTGTTATTTATAGTCGCTTGGAACGTCCAAGGTTATCAGCGACCGATCTAGTTCTATAAATGCTCACTTCTGTCACTTACTCCTTCACATCGGAGCACAGTTGCATTCACACTTGATCATTTCACTCACAAAGTTTTATAGTTCGTTGAGGAGGTTGGCCTCTCTGAGGAAATTCAGGCATGCTGCAAGCCCCTTCTCAGTATTCAGGCAGTCTATCAAGCTTTGTGGCACCGACCACACTCAGTAATATTATTTCCTTATTACAGTGAAATTTTATGCATTTTGTCTACTAAAGCTCTTAGATCAATTGCACCCGACGGAGGGTTAAACTCAAATAAAAAAGTTTTTGATTGTAAATTGTCTTTATTGTGTTGCATAAAACTTTTGAATTCTTAAAATTTTCATCTACGATCTCATCCTTTTTCCAAGTTTAGTTTATCAAGTATTTAAGCATATTCAATGAAATGAAAAACTTAAAAATAAAATAGTTATTGACGTAAATGCTTAACTAAACTTGATATTTAAATACTAATTTTCAAATTGAGCTTGACTTGATGTCAAAGTGTAGTAATTGAACATTATATTTAAACTTTGAAATGTAATAATTGAAATATTTGAAATCATATATTTGAAATCACATTTTAGTCAAGTAAATTGAAAACGAAATAACTTAAAAATTAAGGAAAGTAAGAAATCTTTATTTCTCATACAAAGACGGAAAAACGAATTGAATCAATTTTCATAATTATCTCTAAAATATAGATACCAATTGCTGTAAAATAATTTTGTATTTTCAAACGGTTAATCAGATATGATTAATTAAATAAAATTCTATTGAAAACATTTTCTATAAGTTTTTATGAATTTGAAAATATTTTTCTATCTGTTTAAAGAAATATTCATTTTTAAAAATTATTTTATTCTTTACTGTATTTTTTAAAACGTATAACAGTAGCAATAGCTCTTTTGTATGGATCAAATATGAATATATTTGTCAAATCAAGTGTGAAAAAATGATCTATTCTACATTATAATATGTATCTACACACTACAACCTATCCAAAGCATAATAGAGCTACGGTGAACGGCTACGTGAGCTAATACATGAATGTTAATGCATACAATAAAGTCATTTCGTTTATTTTTATTGAATATTTAAAATAAAATATAAAAAAGGCAAAAACCTATTGTGCATGCCTTCATTATTATCAACATACCAACGTTTTTATTCTTTTTCAAAGAATTTTTAAAAAGAGCATTTTATGAAATGAAATCACATAACCGTGAAATATTTTAAACATCTCACGTAAAAATGTCATTTTTTACCATTAAAATAAAATCGTTTTTTTTTTATTGAATAGAACCATCAAAAAACTATAAAATACTTTTAAAATAATAACAATAAAATAAGTCTCAATTATATATGGTTAATGCTTCCTACAATAAGCTTATAATAGACTATATAATAAATAAACAATTTATTTTCACTTAACTAGAGAAAATTCAGCGGTAACCCATTGCCTTACAAAATCCCTCATAAGAAAACTTGTTATATTTCATTGAGCTATAAAAGATCGTGGGGGTTCCAGGCTCATCATTTTGTGCATTCGATCCGACTTTTCCATAGCAGGATTTTAAATTACATTTTGATAAACGTTACAGAGACATGCGTTTCAGTGATAACTCACAAAAAACAATTTCGTGTCCAATATCAATTAACATTAACCACAGACAGGTGCTAATTTTAAACTCGCCCATATATTTTTCAGTAAGTTGATTCCTTTTAGAAACAAAGTTCACAACACATTATTTAATATTCTAACAATTATAATAGTCTTGAAAATGTATTTCTAGTATTTTTCTGTCTGTTATCTAGAAACGTTTCATTACTACAATAAAAATGTAACGGGTGAAAGGATATAAAGCCCACATTGTTTTACAGAAACAGTTGTACAAACAAACAAGATCTACTCGATGAAAGTATGAACAAATTGACATTTTTCTGATTAAAATGCGGAGAAAATAATTTCTTCTGAAGCTTTGAAAGTGTAAATAAAAAGTAAAAAGAGTTTTAATGGCAAAATGTTAAACATTGACGTATCTTCGAAGAAATTTAATTTATTTTATTCGGATAAAATACGTTAACATAAAAAATCAATTAATTAAATGAAATTCTTAAGTAGACGAATTAAATGCAATCAAAGATAAGGACACTGCATACGTGAGGCTCTTTGCGTTGATAAAACTCCTCCCAATAACCGTATAAACAAATAAACAGAAATACCAACATAAGTAGTTTTCATCAAGCAAAGCAAGAAACGAAGTCAGTATAATAATTAATTCTAAGAGCCACCATAACATTTCACACCTATCTTAAAAGACGCTCAAACCCGAACCGCCTTTAACAGTTTCTATATATTGTGTATATACCATCTATTTGTATGTCTGCTGGGGAAAATCGTAAATTTTACTAATTTCTGATGGGGGTGTGAACTCATAAAATTTAAATTGAAAACGAAAATAAGTGCGAAATGTGGAACTCACGTAAAATAACAAATGTGGAATATTTATGAAAATTTATGAAATAATAAGCAAGAGTATTGCATACATTATCAATGTTGGATGTAAGGGTTAGATCGTTAGATTTAGGACAGGAAAGAAGGTACACAGATATATGCGAGTTTTCTTGTTTGTTGGAATAACATTTTCTCGAAAAAGCGCGCGCCTTACTGGATATTTTATGTCCACGTTTTGCCGTTTAGTTTTTCACAACGTCCCTAAAACTAGCAGAGGCAGAGAAATGATATGCGCACCATCAATTTCAACCACTTCTAGGTAGGTTCTCTACTCGAGCTCACCCCTACTGAAGCGACCTTTGCAGTTTTACAATATGTAGCTGACTATTCGCCCGACCACCCTCTTTATAATACCGGAACTGTTAGTCTGATATTACATCCGCTTTAGGAATTTATTTTCAAATGAGTTTCTGATTATTGAAAGATATGAATTGGTTTGCGGTCCAATCAACCATTTCAATTTCCACTCTGAATTTATACAAAAACCGTTAGCTTGTCACGTTTAAAGTTAAGTATATGCCATTTTTCAACTATTCTTGTCAGATTTTTCAGCGCTGTTATATTTTTCGAAATTCTAATAAATGGCATTCTGCACGAGCGCACACTTTTCTTTAATTTTTATTTTGGAAATTGAATTTTCTATTGTTGAAATATTTTTGCTTGCAAGAATTTTAATATGTTTCCATAATAATTACGATTGTTATGTAAGAAAATCAACTTATTGAGGACTTTTGAAAATTTTATTATAAACTATTTAAATAATGATATATTACCGATAACAATTAAAACTATGATATAAATCATATATAACCATATTATATAAATTACCATTTATTATATATGGTTATATACAACAATATATGGTAACAAAAACATAATAAATGTAAAATCTAGTAAATATTATTTTGACATCTTGACATGGGGATTATATATATTTTTAAGAAATTTGTTTTTATTTTTCATCAACTTCCATAACAAATATAAATGTTTAAAACGTATACTCAACTTTGTTCGAGTTTAGTGAAGTAGCCATTATGACGTGATTCTATTGATTAAATTACCTAGTTTTTCTGGAAATTCAATTAATTTAATTTAACACTAATTTTTTTCCTGAGTTTGGCTTGATATCTTTTATATTTCAGTTCAAATGCCCTGAAAATCCATTTAGGTGTCATAAATATCAAGTAGTTCAGTGAATCTTTAAGTTTTTATTCTACCAACATGATAATTTAGTAATAACAACGTCTAAGTCTTTCTATTACATTCTTATTGCTTAAGATTCAAAAAGAAATGATGATATTTTCACCGACTTGAGAACCAGAGAGGTTGGGCCTATTTTTATGTGGGTGTGAAGGATAGAAGAAGGGGATGTCGGCTAATTAAGTCGGCTAACAAAAGAAAGCCAAGAAGATTCAAAGGATTATGTCTGTCGCACGAACCCCCGTTGCCTAAAGAGGTGAACATGAGATAGCAGCTGTCTTCTAGAAGATTCTCTTAAGAATTGTTAAATAAATAATATAAAATAAAAAAAGACAGACACTGAAACAATGGAAAGGAATATTCTAGCAATGGAACATTTTGACGAACGTTTAGAATTTTCTTCAAAATGGCCAAAATACCCATGTAAGCGGAGAACAAGCCCAGTCAGTTCAGTGGTAAACAAACCAACAATAAGAGTGCTAAATAAATCGTAAATCGTGAGTGTTACATACATAACGTGATTCGCGGGTGTTAAATAAATCGCGAACAGTGCAATGCTTAATAAATAGTGCATATAGTGAAATATAAACAGTGAGTGACAATTGATGAACAAACGATTAGTTTAACAGTGGACTAAATCTTTGTCAACGTTTAAATAGCGTAAAATAAATAAATAAACATTTGTAAATAAATACATTTTTGTCATTAAATACAAATCCAAGAACCCGTTAAAATAAATATATCTGTATAATACAACAATTGTAACATATTTGAAATATGTTCAATAAATTTTCGGGTATTCTTTAATGCCAATAGAAGCGTTGGACTTAACCTGACCAACGGGCAGACACAAATGCTGAGTGTGAATTTTATTTGAGCAAATTAGATTAACATATTTAAAAAATGTTCTCCTCAATGAATCGAACTATGGATAAGTAAAAGCTCCTTTGTTGATAATTTGTGTATTTAGGTACTGAGCCAAACTATTCAGGATACTATTTACTCGTAAATAAGATAATTATAGATTTACTCTCTTAAACCGAAATAGTGACTATTCACTATTTTGTAGTGAAAAGTATATCACCAAATTCAAATAGTGGTATATCACCAAATTCAAATAGTGGTATACTTTTCCCAACAAAATAGTGAATAGGTACTGTTTGTAGTCAAAAGTCACTATTTAGATTTAAGAGAGTGTGGTACCTGGGAGATCAAACTGTTTAAAGTTCACTCAATTCAAAGTTCAATGATAAAAATAGAATGTTAACGGTTTTGAATATTTGTACAAAATGCTTGTAATTCGGTGCAACTGATGAGGAAGCCAGAGGAAGAGAAACTATATATTTGAATAATTTTAACACTGGTTAGTCTCAAACAAACGTTTTCAGTTTTTAGTTGCCATTCATTTGTATAGGTATGTTAAGATTCTATTTTTAATCCATTTCAATTGTTAATGTTTTTTTCTTTCACCGATTTCATGTTGTAATACTGTTTTCCCCTCAATTAAATATTTGTTTCGCTTTTTACCATGAAAAATGTTCAAAGTCTTACTGTCAAGGTAATAATACACATAAAGATAAATAATATAAAACAATTTACTTGTATTAGTAGAATGATTTTGTTTATAGCAAAAAAACTATGTTATAGGAAGTTCAAATGACGTATAAAAAATTCAAAAATTCTAAATCAATATAAACGCTACCATAAAAAATGTATTAACCAAATAAAAAATGTAACTAAATAGCAAAGAGATTTTATAGAATTGGTGTGCAGAGAGTTTGACACATGTTTTTGGATTATTCCAATTCACTCTTCACTCTTTCTACATTTAATTAATGAACTGCATGGTTTTAGATGTAGATATTTAATAATCGTCATTAACGCACTTAATGTTGCTTTAAATTCAAATTTTGCTTTAATTTCAAATTAAATTCAATTTTTTACAAAATATCAATATTCAACGTGGAATTTGTGTTTGCTATGAAAAATCTGCTACAGATCTGACATCACATTTTGTATTGAAATTTCATAAAAATTCATCTGAATTTTCGATTTTCCCGATTGTATATAAACATTTTTTATACAAATACCTATTACTTTCCTTGAAAATTAAGAACGCAGCAAAAATAGAATCAGCCAAATCGGTCAAGCCGTTTTTAAGCTTTAGGGAAACTAATAAACGGAATTTCATTTTCATAAAGATATTGCAATTCTTTTGACATCTTGTTAATTACCTTAAGAAAATAATATTAGTTTTTTTAAGTTTTCTTATTTTTGATTCATTTTAACCTAAACTATCAATAATATAGTTTTATTTAAGCTCTAAAAAGTATTTAAAAGTACCTCGGCAAGCAATAACTCTTTGCACATTGAAATAATAATAATAATAAAAATGCAAGTGAAAAAGCACCATTGAGTTTTGTTTTTATATTTACTCGTGTAGTAAAAAATATATAGGTAAGTATATATATACGTATAGATATATTTTTTTAATGGATTAATAAATAATTAAGTGCCTTTTTTACCCCTGTGCTCAAACATAAAGCTTTTTATTATATTCATTGTTTCATCAATTGCGTTGAGGCACACATAATACAATGTAATATGATAAAATTAAAATAGGGATGTATAAGAACCCTTTTGTGTTAAATAATTACATCGAGGCTAGTCTCTGATATTTGCCTGTAGATGAAAATTTGGTTTGGTTTAAAATAAACTAAACTTTAAATATATAACTCGCAATGTATGTAGTTAACATGAAAGAGATGGAAGCCAAATGAATATTTTTAGTCGAGAGAATTTATTTCACTGAATGAACGGCGGGAAAAACTCTTTTAAGGTTACAACATTAATTAATTATTTGTTATTTATCCATGAGCTTAAATTAACCTCGGATTACAATATGGATGAATTAATTTATATTTTTTCCAGATTGAGTATAATCTATTAAACTGTCTAATTGACTTAAATTTTTTGTTTGTACAACCATAAAAGTACAACCTATCCACAAACTTGTAGAGAAAAGTTAAATAATTGATTTTCTATTTTCAGTCACTTCGACTGAATTCTAAATTGTAATCCATTCTCAGCTAGAGCTAGCCAAACTTTATGTATTTGGTAATAGCGCGTGATATCTCTTCTTATGACTATAAATCCCTAGATTATTGTCATTCAAACTTTAGTGGCTAACATGGAGGTAGAGACGGCTTATGCTTAATTGTTAATTATACATTACATTTAATTTGTGAAAATGGTTTAAAATTTGTAAAAAAAAAAACGTCTGTTATCATCAAAGACGATTTTGAGTCCTTCATTTCTGTATTAAAGGGATTTTCATGTTGAAAACTATCCGAAGCAAGTCATGTTCTTTTAGTATTCATGTAACAAAGTTCAGATTAACAAATGGTTTTAATAACAATAAAGATAAAATAAAACGAAATAGAAAGTCAGCCAACAGTAAACATGAAACGTAGTGCAATAGATTGAACAAGTTTAGATCGTCTTCATTTCACTCTTGCATGCTTTGTGCATTTGTATTCCAGAGAACTGCTAAAATAGTTGCCAAGATCTTAATTAATTCATTAATTAACATTGCAATGAGATGTTCTGTATCCAATACTACTTTTGAATTGTATATTTTAAAGATTGATGCAAGATTTATAGACGAGTCAAACTTGAAACTAATCCCTCAATAACTTAAACCATCAAGATAGAAAAGCTTAAATTGTGTCATTTAAAAATGTTATTATTTTTGGGAACAATTATTCTTTTATGTTAATCTCAACTAAAATATTTTTCAACTAAACATTTGTTTCTACATAAAATATGTTCAGATATTCAAATCCATGTTTAGTCTCGCTAGGACTTTGTTATGACCGAACGAATAAGATTAAAGCTAGCAAAATGATTTTATAGTCTAGTGGACTTTGTTCAAAAACTTTACACTGCTAAAACCAAATAAACTCAGACCACGAAAGTTTCATAGTATGGAAACAAGAAAGTAGAACCAATACCATTTTGGTGTCATTAAAATTTAATTAAAAGTCAAAGGATAAACAAAGAACATAATTTTATTCGAGCAGAACTTATTTAAAAGTGTTATATGTGCACTTATACATATTAAAAATCCTACCTTTCATATAAGAGTGCATCTTTTAATAGTAAAAATGTATTTTAAATTAATTAAAGGAATGCCTTAGGAGGTACATACATAAAGAAAAGTAGTTGATTATTAATTAACGCTTAGATGTTAGTATCAAATTTCATTTGATCATTTTTTTTCCAGTTAGTTGTTCGTTATAAAATTCATAAACATTATTTCTCCCTTGCCATTTTTCTATAAATTTTGATTCTGATTAATTTGAGTCTTCATATTTTACATGTAATGGAACGAGAAATAGTATTTGTTAGAAATCTTATAATATATAAAAAAAACCATTTTCATTCCTTTCATCTGATTGTTATTCAAAATAGGAGTATAAATCTGCGTCGATTGTGTGTTACGACCTAAGTAAAGTCATTTTTGGCAAAACGATTTTTAAAGTTGTACTGAATATCAGGAATTGGTTACAAAAATTTATTTTAATGCTTATAATTTCCTTTTTTACATTTGTTAGTGAAATTTTATTGTAAGAAATATATTTTATCAATTTATAATTATTATAAGTGCTAATTGGCGCATGCATTTCAGTTTCGACTTTGGACTTGGCTCACTATACACAATCGATACAGAAATATTTAGTTGAACGAAGGGATTATAATATGGTAAAATAATTAAATTATTTGGTTTCTTATTTTTATATAGTTAAAACTGTTTTTTTTTTTCATTTTGAAGTTATACTTCTTTGGGCGTGTCATAAAAAAATGATGAGAGTGAAATTTTAAGATGCGCGCGCATCAGGGTGACACAAACTTAACAGGATGAAGTTGGCCGCAAAACTACTTGGTTTTTTAACCAGGCGCCCGTCATTGAAATTTTTGTTTTATATATTTATTTTCATATTTAAATTAAAAGTAATTAATTCTTTAAATATATTTTTAATATTTTATTTAGACAATATTTATATATACAAATGACACATATTATTAATAAATAATTTAAAACTTTTCTCAAATTTTGCAGTAGCTGTTATCATACTATTTGAAGTTTAGTGATGATTATGACATCTACATTCCATTCATATTGGTTATTGCAAAAACTGGGATTCTAAAATGATTCAACCTTAGAATAATAATTTAGTAAAACAATATAAGAATAATATTAAGATTAAGACATTTACTTTGACAAGTAGCTATTTACTTTATTTCGCAATTTCTATAGAGCTTCGTTTTCATGGCATGCATGAATTGTTAACCGGAAAAATATGATCCTGACAAATTTTATAAATGTCTTACAGTTTTCTTTGGATTTTATTTTCATTGTAAACCATAGTGTTGCACAGTTTTTCAGCCTTTAAAAAGTCATAAAAATACAAAGGCTCTAGCCCAATAGCCATAAGAAAAGTGCCCCAGGCGGTTTTTGAAAAATGCTTTCGTGTGCTGATTCCTCTTCATGAAAAACTTATTGTCGCACAATTTTAACCCGCTACCCCCACTTGTATTGCAGTTACGGGGGAAACTACCCCAGACGTTAAAATTTTTTTTCTAGAAAACTATTGAAGATTTTTTCATGAAAAAGACTGTAATAATTAAATAATTATTTATGAAATTCAAACTGTGCGTAGATATTGATAAAACGCATAATATATATATTTTTTGGAATTTTTGTAAATCTATAAATGATGAAAAATATTATTTTTATTTTTTGAGGGTGGTTTTTTATATCAACCCTTAAAGTGACACCTTTTTTTAAAAATGCGATTAGGGCATTTATTATCCATCTTTCATTTAAAAAAAGTCGCTTTAAGAAATTAGTTGTCGCTCACCACCAAAATGAGGTCATCCAGGGACAGGTTTGTAATAGACAGCGCATTTCGTAAATGCATTTATTGCTTTATGACTTGTATATATATGCCATAATATGGTTTTCGTCAAGAAAAAAGGTCCTGAGAGAGAAATTTATTTTTTTTTTATTATTTTTCATCATTTATAGATTTACAAAAATTCCAAAAAATATATATATTATGCGTTTTATCAATATCTACGCACAGTTTGAATTTCATGAAAAAATCTTCAATAGTTTTCTAGAAAAAAAATTTTAACGTCTGGAGTAGTTTCCCCCGTAACTCCAATACAAGTGGGGGTAGCGGGTTAAAATTGTGCGACAATAAGTTTTTCATGAAGAGGAATCAGCACACGGAAGCATTTTTTAAAAACCGCCTGGGGCACTTTTCTTATGGCTATTGGGCTAGAACTTTTACTACACAAACGGTGACTCGGAAAAACGTGTTAAACGTCATATTACTTTTAGGCTATTAGTACGGCGCATTGTTCTTAGAGGCTTTGGTATCAGTCTATTTTATCATCACAGCGCAAGTATGTAATGCTTAAATGCATTTTGGACATTGCCCCACCATGTCTGTTCATCGCGCCGTATTAAAATTCAAAAGAACCGCACCTCTCGTAAAAATGTCCGCTCCACGAATAAATTATATTCAGTAGTGATTTAAATTGAATATTTGGGTTAAATTATTTACTATTTGTAAGTAATAGTGAAAAAATTGTGCTTTTATACTTTTCCAAGTGCTCTGATATAATTGAGGTTAACTATCCGTATGTATTATTTATTGATATAAATTAAAATATTAATAAAAACTAATTTTTAATGATGCCAAAGAAGTATAACTTCACACGCGCGTACATAAGTACACGCACCCAGTTTTTATTACAATAAATTTAATGGCCTTATTATAAGGTATATAAGGTATGACTTTAAAAATTTTGCCTTACTCTACTAAAGAAATATCATTACAAAAATAACTCTTTCTAAATAAAAAGAGTACCATGTTTGATTAAGAGACATGTTTAAGGCTCATTCACCGAAAATACTCGTAAGAACATTTAAAGACTGTGGCTTCCACAAAGAACCAATTTTTCGAAATTTTTTCCTTAAGTGGCTCAAAGAAAAAATTTGACATTTTCTAGTTGTAGGTACTATTAAAGGAGCAACTTCTGTTTAAACAAATATAAATCAACATGAAAATTAACACAAACTATACTTTTGTAGTTTCTTAATTCTGTCCTTTTACGGTTGAAAATTTAAGCTTCTAGATCCACTATTTTAATTGATTTAATATTCTCATACCTTATTTATTTCTCATGTTAAATTTTGCTATGGCTCTCGTGTAAATTGTCCTGTTGCTCGAAGTAAGGTAATTTTGTAATAAGTCTCTTAAAATCTCTTCATAAATAGAGATTTACTTTTTTAAACCTGAATTTGGTTTACTTGTTTAATTAAAATTTACGTGACCCAAATCACAAATTGTCAATCGTCTTAAATTATTTCGTGATTAAAAAAAATAACTTAAAAATCTAAAGATGCTTCTAATGTTGGAGCTATGTTTTTATAATGTGTTTTTAATAATCTTCCTTCTCCCCAAGTCTTTTAATAGCATATATTTGATTTAAAATATCCCTTCATTTATTTGAAATGGAAAAAATATTTTTTCAATTAAAATGTTAATTGCTACCCAAATATTTATATGCTTTATAAATTATTTTTAAGATAATTTCGTGTTATTTCATTGAAATTACTTCGAAAACAAAACCGTGTATTTAATTTATTCTTCTATTCCCAATAATGTTATTGGCTCACTGGTATTTCATAGTTCTAATAATCGATAGGTATACAATACATGAGGAGAAACTGAATGCTGTGTAAACGATACGATGCTTATTCCCGACTAAAAACATAAAATAACAATTATGTTCAATAAATTCTCATTCAATCGTTAACACCATGCAAGTCGATGCTTTTTATACTCTAGCGAAAAACATATTGCTTGGGAAATTGTATTATCCATTTACATTATCATTTATTTCTACACCACCTAAGTGTTTATGATTTTCATTAATAAATTAAAAATATTGAATTTTTATGGTTATTTTGACATTTTTTAATAATAAAACGAATGAATGTTACCCTACCATAAGTTTGAAAAACAATTTAATTTGTATTTGTAAAGCGACTAATTAAGCGTCACTAATTGAACTTGACGAAATCTTTTTTTTAATCATTCATGTATTCCACTATAAGCATAACGTCGCGCATGATTTACATTGCAAATTTGCCGATTAGTTAATTTCATCACAATTACAGGTTTCCATTCGGTTTTACGGGCATTGAAAGAACTGAGGCAATTCAAAAATGTTATATTCACGCATTAATCGTAATTGTTATTAGTTCTCTACAGAGAATAATCGAGCCGATTTCGTATTCAACAAACGATTTTATTTATACAGAGGCGCAGTGCAGTTTTTTTTTTAACTACAGGGACATTTTTACTATCCCTAAGCAGATAGATTAGCACACATACACATTTTACGGGTATAAATGACAGTGAGGGATTTTCAGCTACGTTATGAGTGTTTTAAATGTTAAAACCATGCAATAAATACATCTGTTAATCGTAATTAGTGAAAAATCTCCCACTACTACCTGAACACATTATTCTATATAAAACACAATCAACTAAAAATTCAACTAACAAATTACTGAGTATAAAACGAGCCATCAAAATAAAATAATTAAAGAAATGAATAAATTGGAAACTTGATTTAGAGGCATCAAACATATTGATCTACAATTGCAAAAAGTGAACAAATTATTTCACTAACATAATTTCAAAAATCATTAAAAGTTTCAATATAGTTAACATGGTATTCTAATTAAAATTAAAATTAAATACTTTATTACAACAAGTACATAAAAAATATGTAGATATCAATCAGTTATACCTTGGTACAACGAGTTTAGTTCTTTAGTGCCTGTTGTTACATGGAAATATATTAAATTCAGTGTATTTAAATGTATTTACAAGTTTTATTTGTAGTTCTACTTATGAATCCATTGTTTTGTACTTTTTTAATTACGATTCTTCAAGTATTCTTTTTAATCGAACGTTTTCTAGCATATGGAATTTATCGGTCATTTTCAATCAAGTCGTATCGAGCACTTTATTACAAAGAAATAGCATCAAAGGAATTCAACAATGAATGTTTACCTCATAAACAAGGTTTGTCACATATTCATTTGTTATAAACTTAAAGAGGAATCAAGCTTGATGTGAGCTTGAGAAATATTAAAAGTATCTGATACCCGCATCGCTTAGCGTATCTCAATTAAACTAATTGGTTAATAGAAACCTTCATAGAGCTACCAAAATAGAAAACATTCACTTATTTTGATAGAAAAAGATAGATAAATACTTCTAGCCTTTTGATCCATAATAGATCCAGTGAAATCTAATTAACTTATTTTCCAAGAAGAGATATTAGCCATCTCTGAATTTCTATTTGTTTTTAAGAATAAAAAGTACTTGTTCCTTTAAAACTTACGAAACTTTCATACCAAATGTCATTAAGAACCGATCAGCGAATTTAGCCCAGTGAATTAGTAGTTATCCTACAAAGAACCTTACCTTTTTTAGTATAAATAATATTCAATGTGTTATCTTAATATCTGAGGTATCTTTAATAAAATTTCACAAACATTTGTTCCGTAGCTATTATGCTAGAAAGAGTTATTTATCCCACAAAACCGTTTACCATTCCAGAATACAGTATTCTTTTGCGTCTATTAAAATTTTATCAAATTGTCTTATTAGCTATAATTAAATAGAAATTTAAGTTTATTTATCATCCTTTTCTTGCGTAAGGGAAGCACACGTCAATGAAAAAAAGTTTACACTTACAAGTACCCCACAAGAACCGTGCATTTTTTTCGAAGTAAGAAATTTATCGAGTCTTTAAAAATTACCACATTATTCTTTAAGTCTTATTTCGCAATTTCGAATATTCATTAGTGTCTTTTTAAATTTTTATTATTTCTGTTATCATTTTATATTTTTTTTCTATGAATATGAAACTTGTTAATTTTTGTGCTGTAATATCTTTGTTTATAGATTTTTCAAATGCATGTTGTGTAATTCTATAGATTAAGAAGTTTACTAAACAAACCGTGAATTTTTTTGAGACAGTTTTTTATTACATTAAAAATGGCCAAGCAAAAACTTAATGATAATTGTACCTAAATATCAATAAATCATTAAAATAACAACAATAGGTCATAATTTAATGACAGGTTTTCACAATCGAAATTCACATTTGAAAGTTCTCTACTGTGAATAATACCAACATATCCGGAGTTCTCCAAAGTTATAAAATTTTTCGATATTTTGTAAAATCTTCCTTTGATATTTAAAAAAAAAGAAAAACTTAATTTTGGAAGAAAATTTTAAATCTTCTTGACATAAAAAACTTAAATTATCACGAATTATAACCATGCATTAAAAATCTTTGAAAATGATTTTCCCTAGTTGCTAAAAATATTATGTTTTTTATATTTTTCAGATTATAGAATGAGTAACTCGTATTCAAATTCGGAAAGCAAAAATAAATCTAAGGTTTTTACTCCGTTATTAAAGCAAGCGAATTTTAAACATCAGTTGAACAAAAGTTTTCTTCGAAAAGGGTTTAAGTCAGATGTAATAAATTTCCTCTCTTGTACAACATGCCCAGTAGCTTTCGTCTTCGTTCAAAATATTCAAAATCAACCTTTTCTGATGGATCTAGCTTGGGAATCATTAATAAAGCTTTGTTCAACCATGATTTCATACAACCCAAAAGTTTGTTCAGGGTATCTTGGTTTAATTAAGGTTTCAATTGAAAAAAAAAAATAAATTGAAGAAACTGTTAAAAATTGATTTTTTAAGGAGGTCGCATATTACATAATCGACAAAAGGAAGGGTATTTCAGCGTCCTTTATTTGTGGTATTTTACTTATGAAAAATGGATGTTCTTTAAATGAAATAAAGTATCCAGAATGGAAAGTTGAAATTCAACCAAAAACAAGAACGTGGAACCAAGAAGTTCATTTAAAATCAGAGGCTAAACCACTTAAAATAATTCATATAACAGATCCTCATATCGACCCTTTATACAAACCTCAGGGAAACGCGGACTGTGACTATCCGATTTGTGCACGACAAAATCAAGGAAATCCTGCTCCTGGTTCCATCCCGGCTGGTCAATGGGGTGATTATAGAAACAGTGATATCCCCTGGGCTACTTTTGAAGCATTGCTAAGTTATTTGAAAAATGAACACAAAGTAAGACGCGTTTGAAACTTATATTTTTACTTCAAACTTAGATAAGTACCAACCGTTTTTAGGATATTGATTTTGTATATTTTACTGGCGATATTATTCCACATAACATTTGGGAAACATCCCAAAAGGAGGTGAAAGAAGTAATGACTACGTTTTTTAATAAAATGAAAGAAAATTTCGGTAACATACCAGTTTTTCCAGTCCTTGGTAATCATGATATTCACCCACTTACTTTGTAAATAAATAAAAAATCATATTTTGAACTTGTTTAGTAAAATACATTTTTCAGATTCTCTCCATTTTATGTTAAAGCAAATGAAATAATTACTAGTCAGTGGGTCTATGATCTTATTGCTAAGATATGGTCACCTTGGTTACCTAAATCAACCATCGCAACAATTCAAAAAGGAGGATATTACACAGTTGTAGTTAAACCCGGTTTTAGAATAATTGGCTTGAACAATAATCCCTGTTTGTCTTATAACTTGCAAGTATAAGGTCACTTTTTTGATTTCATTACTCTTATATATCTGTTTTCTAATTAAAAAGATGGATTTTCTATGATGATGAAACTTTATTGAAACCTCAACTTCAATGGTTAGCAGACACACTACAAGAAGCTGAGAAAAATGGTGAGTTTGTGCATATACTTACACATGTTCCACCAGGTAGTAGAGATTGTTTCGCTTCATGGAGCCGGGAATTTCAAAGGATAATATTAAGGTATAAGGTATATTATAATTTCATAATATTGCTACTTAAAAAAATTTCCATAGATATTCAGATATCATCAAGGGACAATTTAATGGACATACACACAAGGAGGAAATAAGACTTTTTACACAACCCCAAAGTAAAATTGTAAAGAATGTAGCCTTTAATGGTGGAAGTCTTACTACTTTTTCCGATTTAAATCCAAACTTTCGAATTTATTTTGCTGACAGCAACACTTATGTAAGTATTTGAAAATTAAATTTTTAAAATAAAAAGCTTAAATAATATCAACAAACCAAATGTTTTTTATTGGCTTGATATTTGTTTTCTTATTTACTTTCGTTTAAAGATTGTTTATTTTAAGGACATTCTCGATTTTACCACATGGATTTATAACATTACTGAAGCGAACAAGTATCCAGATAAATCTCCAAAATGGTTTGAGTTATATTCATTCAAAACTGAGTTTAATATTAAATCTTTGAAACCATCGGATATGGAGATTTTTTTCCAAGTGTTAGAGAAAAATGATAACTTGTTAAAAAAATATAGGGAGTAATCACGGTTGTAGCTCAAAAGAAAAATAAATACTAATCGCATCGTTTTTTTTAGATATTTATACAGTAGTTCGTCGTCGGAAAATGTAAAGAAATTTATAAATGATGAAGAAAATAACGCATTATGCGATATAATAAGCACAGAATATTTCCCAAATTCACAATGCAATGAGCGTTCTTTTGGATTTCATCATTCAGCTGTATAGGTTTTGCATTAATTGCATTTTATTATTAAAGTTGTCTAAATTAACTAAATAATAAATACACTTTCAAACAAAAATAATTATTCTACTCAATCATTTTCGACTTCTTTTAATGGTTTTTAGATTGAATAAGTTTTCGTTTCTTTGAATATGAGTTTAGATTAGTGCGGACAATATTTTTAATGGTTACAGATAAAAAAATATAATTAAACGATATTATGCTGCAGATTTTCCAAGTTTTGTAAGTTTTTTGAAATTTCAACACCAAGTGGTTGAAAACAAGGGTAAAACAGTTTCCTTATTTAATAGCCACCTCTCCTATAAACTAATCTCTACAGTCTACACCAACAAGCTCGTTTATCCCTTCTATAGTTCTCCTATGAGAGTATAAAATAAATAAATATGTTATTATTAGTTATGTTGCATTACTTTGCATTTTTTCAGGATAAAAATTACAATTTGTGTTTTTTTTTTTTTATAAACGTAAGCTACCCCAATACCAAATATTATTAAAATTCGTTCTTTTGTTCAGAAAATAACATCAGGAACTTCCAGAAAAATTATTTTTTCTAGGATAAAAAACAGCCTTTGAACAATCTGAAAGTTCTAAATGGAGGGTTCTAATTTGATCCTCAAGTTTCAAATATTCAGAAATGAATTTTTGAAATCGGGTTGGTAGTCTTAGAAACTATTCTCGACGTACAAACTTACAACCTTTTTGTTTTATAATATTAGTTTTACCCCTTAGGCAGTCTCGACTGTAACGCCCAAGACGCCTGCGCTTCAATATGTCAAAAACGCTCAGAACACGTTAAAAATTTTCCGGGTAGGCAATCTCAAAACTTCGCTGGCTTCTGACATTTTGAAATTTATAAAATTATTAATAATAATAGGGTATAATTTAAAAATTATATTAACTAAACAGTTTCATTTAAAATTTCCGCATTATTCTTTCATTTTTCTGCTTTTAATTTTATATTTTACCAATTCAATTAATTTTTCTTAAAAATCAATTTTAAATTATCAAATTTTTTTAAATATAAATTTGTTTAGTACACAATTTTATAATAACAGTTACACAATTGACATTTGGCAGCGTCAAAAGTTGAAGTACATTCTACTTTGACGCGTCGTGAGCGTACCGTCCGTCGCGTTTTGAGTTTAACTCAGGCATTAATTAGACTAAACCATTTTAATTGTCTAGATCCAAAAATATTTTTCGGAATCCTACTTTAATATTTTAACCACATAACTAACATAAGTAAATATTTTTTCTAAGTCATTCAGGATTTTAATATCTTCAATTAAATTCAATTAATGTTGAGAAAAATTATAAAATCTATGACCATCTGCTGTTTTAATGTATTTTGTTGTTCATCATTTAGATTCTTGATGTTTATAGACCTTTATTCAAGAACTCGAAAAAAATTCTATTTAGTATTATTCTTTTTGATACAGTTTATTACAGTTTTGATCAGAAGAATTGCTTTTTTAAAAACTTAGTACCGTATATTTATGCGCATAGTACGTACTTGTAAGACCAACAAATTCACTTTTGATTTTCGGGTGCGTACTATATGCCAGGTATAAAAATTATACCTTCATGATTTCAGTGGTGGTTGAACAAGCATATAGTTATATACTGTAGTATTTTTTAATAAAAAAATGATAATCAAAGACAGTGGCACAAGTTCAAGGGGCTGTGGAACGGTTTTTGGCGGTCCCAACCACCAAAACTCAATAAAGTTAGAGAATCCACCTCAGAGAAACTACCTGTACAAGAGCTACCAAGAAACCTTGAGGTAAGCCTTTGCAGACTGAGTGTGGGGCACACAAGACTGACCCACAGTCACCTTTTCAGCAGGACAGCAGTGGGATGCAGCATGTGTGGATACGATATATTTGTAAAACACCTGCTGCTGGAATGCCAGGAAACGGAGAACCTCAGACAGAAGTGGTGCCACAAAGCTTTAGTGACTGTTTGAATACTGAAAAGGGAATTTCAGCATGCCTAATTTTCTCAGAGAGGCCAACCTCCTCACCGAACTATAAAACTTTGTGAGTGAAATGTGACCCGTGAGTGTATAAATGTGATCAAGGGTGAATTCAACTGTGCTTCAACATGAATGAGTGAGTGAAAAGTGAAAATTTATAGGCTTAGATAAGTCTTTGATGACCTTAGACGTTCCAAACGACTATAAATAACCTAAAAAAATTAATAATTAATTTCGTATTTTAATTTATTTTCAAAATAGATTATAAAAAGAAACGAATGTATTTGGAAAGTTTTTAATTAGAGCACACATGCTTACAAAAAGTAATAATATTTTATATAAAAACAGAATACGTAAATATAAAATGTTTTTATTTAAAATATAGTTCATAATACCTAATAACCTTTGTTTACGCCTTCTGGTAGGTATATCAGCAATGTCCATTTATTTACTATCTACAAGTAAAGGATTAATCAGACCTTACAATTCTGCGTACAATTAATTATCAATCAGAAAATCCTGCCCCAAAATTATGGTACGTACTTTTTACCCAATATACATGTAAAGAGACAAATATTTGTCTAAAATCTTACTGCGTATACCTATTATATGCCAGGGCTTACTATACGCCGAAATATACGGTAATTATATGAGTTACAAACAAGCTTAATTTAAACTCTTATCAACGTTTAATTTTTTATGCAGACCTCCTCTACAAAAATATTTATTAAATTGCATGCTTAATTTTATGCTTAGTTGTATTTTACTAATTATATTAGATATATTAGACTTCTTACTTATAAAATAAATTAAACAAGAAAATTAATTTTCTATTACATCTTACACGTAAATGTCATCGAATATCTATCAATATTATTGGATATTTTCTAATCAACTTATTCGATTTATGTTCAAGTTGATTACTCCTCAAAAAATAGTAATAAAGATATTTTTCTTAAGAAACAATTAAATACACCTATAAAAGTTATTCTAGTTTGAAAAAGAAGAAAACCTTACCGATGTACACTCAAATGTGTCTAAAAATGAAATCCCTCATTTATATTTAAACTTTCCTTAAGTTTTACTGAAATAGCACATTGAACTTTTCAGTCTTTTTAAATGAGGAATTTTAAATCAAAAGTTATATTTATTATTATACTTGTGAATTACTCAAATTGTACTTAAAAAAAAATGTTGGAATAAGTTTATAATTGAATATTTTTTAGCATATGGGATTCATAAACTATTTTCTTTGAAATCATATCGAGAAACAGACTACAAAACAATACCAATTGAGAAGCCTTTGCCTGAATGTTTAGCTACTAAAAAAGGTTAGTTATATTTTACATCTTAAAATAGCCGATATTAAATTTAATAGGTACTCACTTACGACATCAGTTAGCTAAACATTGCAAAGGCAACAGATAAGTAAAAAAATAGTTTTGTGTTGCTTGATAACGCGTTTATTTTATTTATATCATTATTTTTATATTAAAAAACCTCAAATTTTTTAATTCATAGTTTCTTTTTGACTTAATAAGCGTTAATAAGATTTATTTTAACGTTTTAGGTGAACAAAATGAGAATCTATTTACGGAATTGGAAATTGGAAATAAATTCGACAAGTTAATTCAGTTAATTAATCAAAGAAATGGTCGTGGTCAATTGGTCTATAATCGACGTAGTTTTAAAATAATAATGAAAGTATTGAACTGCGAAATTTGTGAATTGATGGCTTGGTTCTTACTAAAGCTCAGACTTGTAATGGATATAAGAGAAGTTGTAATATTAATTTGTTTTGAAGCTAGCAAATTTGCGTGGGATTTTTGTTCTGGCCTCTTTGACACATTGAAGGTACTACCTACTAAAATCACTTCTTAAACACGCTAGGTAGCCTAATTATTTCCACTTTTAGGATGTTATATTTTATATAATTGAAAAAAGACCAAATCTTACAGCGAAATATGCTTGTGGTGTAACACTTTTAGAACAAAATTGCGTTAAAAATATTAAAATCCCACAATGGAGAGTTAATATTTCACCAAGAACTAGAAAATTGAAATTACCAAAGCTTAATTCCACATCAAAAGCCCACTCATTAAAAATAATTCAAGTAACAGATCCTCACATCGATCCCTTGTATAAACCGTATGGTAACGCGGACTGTGAGTATCCGATTTGTGCCCGAGAAAATCAGGGAGATCCCTCACCATATTCAACTCCTGCTGGTCGGTGGGGAGACTACAGACAAAGTAATACACCCTGGGCTTCTATGGAATCATTGTTAAACCATTTAAAATATGAGCACAAAGTAAAACGTGTTTAAAACGTCTTTTAACTTGAAAATTAGATACCAATCTTTTTCAGAACATTGATTTTATTTATTTTACTGGCGATATTCTTCCTCATAACATTTGGGAAACATCTCAAAAGCAAGTAACAGAAATGATGACTAAGTTTTTTAGTAAAATGAACGAAACTTTCGGTAACGTACCAGTTTTTCCTGTTCTTGGTAATCATGATGTTCATCCAATGAGCTTGTAGATAATAAAAAACAAATTTTGAAACTAGTTGGTAATAATAACATTTCCAGATTTTCTCCTTTTTATGTTAAAGCGAATGAAGTACCTACAAGTCAGTGGGTCTATGATCTTATTGCCAAAATATGGTCACCTTGGTTACCTAGATCGGCTATTGCAACAATTGGAAAAGGAGGATATTACACAGTTGTTGTAAAACCAGGTTTTAGAATTATTGGTTTGAATAGTAATGTATGCTTAACTTATAACTTGCAAGTGTCTCATTTTTTTGTTTACTATCCTCAATATTAAATAGTATTATTTAAAGGTGGGTACTTTTCGACGATAAAAATCTTTTGAGGCCTCAACTGCAATGGCTGGCGGACACTCTTCAAAAAGCTGAAGAAAATGGCGAGTTTGTGTATATACTTTCACATGTCCCACCAGGGGATAGAGAGTGCTTCATTCCATGGGATAGAGAGTTTCAAAGAATTATATTAAGGTAAGAAATATAGCAAAATTTTATTTCATAACCTTTTTTTTAATAATAATCTTATTTTAAAAGATATTCAGATATCATTAAAGGACAATTCAATGGTCATACACATATGGAGGAAATCAGACTTTTTACTGATTCCAAGAGTAAGACTGTGAGAAATGTAGCATTCAATGGTGGAAGTGTCACCACTTTCATAGATAAAAATCCTAACTATCGAGTTTATTTTGCTGATCCTAATAACTATGTAAATTTTTTTCTATGGCTTTTATAAACACTTTAAATCCAACGAATATTTAAAAAAAAAAAAAAAACTTAAATAATGTCATATTAAAATTTCTAGGATATACTTGACTTTACCACTTGGATTTACGAAGTGAATGAAGCTAATAAAAAACCAGATGTGTCTCCAAGATGGTTTCAGTTGTATTCTTTTAAAACCGAATTTCAATTGAAATCATTAATACCAACCGATATGAACTATTTTTTACAATCAATAGAAAAAAATGAACGGGATTTGTTCAAATATTTGAAGTATGTACCTAGTAGTTAAAATCTTTACTTTTCAAATGAAATATAAAATTTTTTCTTGCAATTTTAGTTACAAATATAGTAATTCGTCATCAAAAAATGTTCCTGAATTCAAAAAAAGTATGAAAAATGAAGTCGTATGTGAAATAATAAGTACAGAATTCAAACGAAATTCACAATGTTCTAAGAGTATCACAATTTTTGACTTGTAGAATACAAATCATTTCACTAATTTTAATCAAAAAATGGCACGTTAAAATGTAATTAAATCAATTTTTAAATCAATAAAACTTGAATGAAAAAGAATAATTCGTTGTGGTTTTTAAATATAATATATTCTAATTTTTAAGTCTTATTTTTTTCATTTTCTACTCTTACAATTACTAGTCTACATACAAATGAACCTTTTTTTTTTGTTTCTTAATTCATTAATTAATTTTAAAATTAAAAAAAATTTTAAACATATCTAAACAAAATTTGCAAAAAAATGTTATTTCTGTGGTTGAAAGGTTTATATTTAAATAACATTAACAACTTATTTTTTATTTAACAATGTTTACAGCCATTAAAACCGTGTTCATATTAAGTAAACATCGGATCCATCCATTTTCAAGACTTTTAGTACAATTTGTTGACAAACGTATCTATATTAGACCAGTCAAAATCGACATAAAAATAGCTGAATTCGCAAAACATGATGTATTTCTGATTTTTTAGTATTGTAACGTTTTTACGAGTTCGATGGTTTGTGTTTAATGACAACAAATTTATTTCTTAACAATTGATTATTTATTTATCTTACGTTATTGTTGCTTATATACTACTACACTGTTATTTTTAATGTTCACAATCTTCACTATTACAATAGTCACAGTCACTGTTTATATTTCACTATATACACTGCAAAGATATACTTTATTTAACAATTCACTTACTATTTATTTAAGCACTAATCACTTTGAACACTGTCGAATATTTATATTTCACGTAATGTCGTTTATTTACACTGTTGATTCACAACTCTCGAAGATTTATTTGAATACTGGCTCGCTTATATAGGGTTTCGGAACTTTTTCTGGAATTTTCGCTATTGTCTCTCAACTTTCTATTTTTGTCGACACCACTTTCTAGAATTCGCTAAATTATCGATCATTCCAGAATCTTTACTCTTTCTTAATTCATCTAGTAATCTTTTTTGGCCCACCCTCTCTGTATGGTGTTCTTCACTACCACTAATCTGATAACAGACCGCCTTCTCCTTCGCCGGCTGATGGTGACGCCCAGTCCCGCTGGGCCGGGTAAGTGTAGGCGTTAAAATGGCGCCGTCTTCATCTTGGGATTGTGACAGTATGTTGCTTGGACCCATTAGGGTTGTGTATTCTCAAGTATGCAACTCTCAAAAAGTTGTGGAAAAATTTTTATAGAAGAAAAACCGTGAAAATTTTGAACTTGTTTCAGATTCTGCTCGGTATCTCCTAATCTATGTATTCTTCTTCAAAAGCTATTCCGGACGTTTTTTAAGAGCATCAAATTTGTTACAAATTATGTTTAACCGGAGCTACGTACGTCAATGGCTTACTGGGGCACGGCACTTCAAAACTAGACCAGTTTTTTCAAAAATTGAAAATTTTAGTTTAAGACTTTTTTTGGATCGAAGTTGTGTCAAAACCATTGATCTTACGAGCAGAACTTATTAAATATAATTTATTGGCAATTTAATTAGCTTTATACGAAGCACAGAGCCGGGTCTGTAAACCTCGTAGTTTTCTCAAAATCTTAGAGAACCCATATAAGGTAAGATTGCATTTTAGTGGGTACTCTAGTATTGGTAGATCGTCAAGGTTTTTTTGGTCCTCTTCATTGCAGTTTTGCACATTTCCATCTAATATATAATAATAGGACCATCTAAGTCCTGCTTTCAGGCAATTGCAGCCACCTCTCAGCACCCCTTCTTGCATTTACAAGAGTGAAGATTTAGAAGATTTTGTGATAACTAAGAGGCTTAGATTAAGAGTTGAAAACTTGAGGATACATAGCCTCAATGGGTCCAAACAACATACCAAAAAATCATAAATACATCATGTTTTGCGAATTTAGCTATTTTTTATGTCGATTTTGACTGGCCTAATAGCCGTAACGGTTTTCTCAAAATTAAATAACAGTATTTGGAGAGTTATCCAAACACACTAGAATCTCAATTTTTATAGTGGATTATGTCATCGAAATTCAACCTACATGCATAATTTGGTAATGATTGGATAACGGGAAGGTGTTCAAAAATGGGGTAATGTATTTTGAATATACACACGAAGAAAGTTAAAATAAGACCATTAAAAATGAAACACAAACACTAAGTTCTAATCTGAATATCATGAATGTAGAAATTCACTAAGCATTAAACCTTAAGTAATTTATATGGAAGTAATTCTTACTTCCTTTTTTTCAATGGTCAATATTCTGAAAAATTTAATAACTTTAAAAACTTGTATTATTCTACAAAGTATCTACATTTTTGAATAAGTTGATAACTGATTTGTCGAGCAAACAATTCTAAAAAAATCAGTTAAAATGAAACTGAAAACAATCAATTACCAACACATATACGATGATGTTTGGAGTTTGCATTTCTTACTCAAGAAAATACGTTGGTAGATTATTGAATTATTTATTTTCTTTTGTTAGCCTAATAAGCTAAATTTCCAAAATACGAAAAAGTTATAAAAGCAAAATTTATATTTAATATAAAATAATATTAATTGGATATTTAATATTATTATTTGAATTTCCAAATGTATGCGTTTTATTCACGTAATTGAAAAGAATGTCCCTTGATTAAAATGATATAAAAAAGTTATCATAAATTGTTTGATATCGAAGGTTTGATTTCTGTTGAAATTTTATTTCGTTTCGAAAATTTAAGGATCAATTGTTAACAGATAATTAAATAAACATTATTGTCTGTTTGATTTATGTGGAAAAATTTTCAATAAGAAAGACGCCGTTAACAAAGTGGTATTTTATGCTTGATAATGACGTTATTTTTCAATGGGTGGAATATAAAGTCACAATTTCTAGTTTTTAAATGAAACATAAAAATTGTTGATATAATAAATGCTTTGCTTCCAACTTTTGTTGATATTAAATTGTGGTCAGAAATGCAGTTGTAGTCTTTATACGTTCCAGTTTTTTGTTTCACAATCAGTACAACAAGTGAAACTTTATAGTTCCCTAAAATGTTTTATTTTAAAATTGTGTTTCTTTTTTTGGTCGCAAACTATTTAACTAGTATTTTTGTTTAACATTTGTTTAGAACTAGTTTTTAACTTTTTTTTTTCAGCTTACACCACGCATCTGCCATCTCAATTAATTTTATCTCAGGTGCCAAATGGTGAAAAAAATTTCTTACATTTTATTTTATATTAAAATCATATAATTATTTAAAAAAAAAACTTTTTAGAAGAAAAAAACGACAACATACACATAACACTAGGCCTCAAAGATGCAATATCATCTCTAGAACTAGAATCGAAATCAAATCGACGAAATTTTCAAAAAGTTCTAAACAAAGGATGGGAAATACTTACTTGCAAATTTTGTTCTGTTTTTGCTGAAGTTTTCACAAAATTCCACGATAACCCTTTACTAAGGGCGACAGTTATTCAAGTGTGTACTTTTCTTAAAGTTCGGGAAGATGTGTGTGAAGGCCTATTTTATAAGTTCAAGGTACCAATTCAAATCTGTAGTTGTTAAAGTATTAAATTCATTTTTCTTTTAGGACATAATTCATTATATTATAGAAAAAAGGAAAAATATATCCGGAAATTTTGCTTGTGGTATCTTATTGTTGAATAAAAATTGTGTAAACGATATAAAAATTCCTGAATGGACAGTTCATATTCAACCCAAAACGACCAAGTTTAAACAATTAAAGCTCAAAAGACAAACGCAACCACTTAAAATAATTCAACTGACTGATATTCATATTGATCCTATATATAAGCCATATGGTAATGCAGACTGTGATTATCCGATTTGTGCACGAGAAAATCACGGAAAGTCTTCGAAAAATGCAGTCCCTGCTGGTCGTTGGGGGGATTACAGACCAAGTGGTATGCCTTGGGCTTCAATTGAATCTTTACTAAATCATTTAAAAGATGAACAAGTAAAGCTGAAAGTAAACTTTATTATTTGAAAGCTTAAAAAACTTTAAAATAATCACTTTTTAGGATATTGATTACATATATTTCACCGGTGATATAATGCCTCATAATATATGGGAAACATCTAAAAATGAAATAACAAATATTAGCTCAAGATTTTTATATATGCTGAAAGATACGTTCAATGGTATACCAGTTTTTCCTATTCTTGGAAATCATGATGTTCATCCTGTAAATCTGTAATCTTAAAATAATTTCTTTAAAAAAAATATTAATTAACTGCAACCTTATTTTACAGATATTCACCAACCTATGTCAATGCAAAAGACGTTTTAACTAGTCAATGGCTTTATGATTTTATAGCAAATATCTGGTCTGTCTGGTTACCTCGAACAACCACTGGGACGATCAAAAAAGGTGGATACTATACAGTTGTTGTGAAACCTGGTTTTAGAATAATTGGACTGAACAGTAATATGTGCTTATCCTGGAATATGCAAGTATTTATTATAAATCTTGGTAATATTTAATGTTTTGAATTGATTTGTTTTAAACAAGATGGTTACTGTTTGACAATGAAGATCTCTTAAGACCTCAGCTTCAATGGTTAGCAGACACTTTACAAAAAGCCGAAGACAACGATGAGTTTGTGCACATACTTTCCCATGTTCCACCAGGAGACAGGGAATGTTTTACGCCATGGAGTCGAGAATTTCATAGAATTATATTACGGTAAAAACAAGTCACATATCTTAACTTACTTTCTATAATAGTACCTCTTTTGGGATTACGTTTTAAAAGTTCCGTAGTTTATCTGATCTTAAAAACTTTATAGTGCCATAAAAATACAGGATTGTGTAAACAGGTCAGATATTTATAAATCTTAGTTTTTGAGTTTTGTTGTGGTACTCATAAATTCCGCCTGTCTGTCCATCTGTGTTTATGTCATAGCTAATTTACTTGGAAACAATTAAAATAGCGACCATTAAATTTGGAAAGTTGGTATCTTTTGGTACCTACTATAAACTGTTATGAAAATGGAAAAATTAAAATGCAAATTTTAAAAAAACTAGGAATGGTTTTTCACTTTATAAGGTAGTTAAATGATGTTTTTGAGATATTAACTACTAAAACCGAAATTTGTATATCCGCCTTCTTATTTTTTGATTGTATGACTGGAATATTTGAAAATTGAAGGTTATAGAACAAGAAATTCTTTCCCCAAAACTAGTTTTGATCAAAATATACCGTGTTGTTTTTGATGAGGCACAATTTATTGAGTGACTGGCACTGGTTGTCAACACCTTCGGTGAATATTGTTGATATTAAAAGGGTGACAATGGATGGTGAGTAACGTTATTAAAAGAGTAGGTAAGCATTTAAAGAAAAACTGTACGGTAGCCGTTTATACGACTATTTAATAGTACCATATTGTAAAATTTCTTAGGTTACTAAGAAAGGTCTTCTTTACTAATAAATAATTAACAATAAAAACAAAAAGTGAATACTAACAGCAAAGGTTCATCGACTTAAATTATTTGCTTATCACAAATTGAGTTCAATTGTAGATAACTTTACTAAGAACTATAACAAAATTACCATTGTAAAACCAAATTGAAGTTTTTATAATATTGGAAAAGTAAAAAATTAAATTTGTTAATTATTCTATGCAGAATAAAATAAAATTTAATCAATTACCCCTTTCTCAATTTTCATTCATTTCACTAATCTTTTAAGTACGAAAAATTATAAAGAAAAGATAAGTTTTTATCTAAGAAACAACACTCTGAAAGCAGAACTAGTAGGTCCATATAATAAGGAATTTTCGACTTTTAAAAATGTTTTTAAGTAGCCCTTAAATGTTTTTCCTTAAATCGTACAAAGTTTAATAATAATTAAGTGATTTCTTAAGTTAACCGTTGAAAAATTAGTCTTTCTCAACTTTTTTTTGACCTTCTTCGGATTGAAATCTCAAGAACCTTTTAAATGAAACTTACTTTATGCAAACTTACTCAAATCTTTACTTAATAGACAAATGTAAATTGCAACTTTTTTTTTGTATTGTTTATTTAATATTGCTCCAACTGCTTGGCTATTTTGTAACACCTTGCTATCTTGATTTTACAAGTGGTTGCAGCAAGTACTTTCTATAATAGCTCCCCAATATTCTATAATAGCTCCCCAATAGTAACTAAAGCCTGGACCATCCAGATTCAGTAAGTCCTTCATTTACGTAGTTCTAAATTTTGGATTTCCGATAGTTGACGTTCAACTGTAAGCGGCTCTCTACATGAACGACAAAGCGGTCGGGGTGCCCACAGAAGAATATATATATATACTTATGTGTCATCTTAATGTTCCCGGTTCTAAGGCGAGTTAGAGCCACTTCTTCTTGTCTACTAAGATTACCAAGGGGTGGAAAATTTCCTATTTTTACCTTTTTTTGTCTTAGAAAATCAAGAGCCCGATCTCATTCCTGCTGCCAATTTTGAAGAATTTTTTGGCGTAGTTAATGGCGTCTTGTTAGGCCGCTCGCTTATCTATGATGCCATCTTTAGTGGCTTGCTTCGCTAGGATGTATGTAAAATTTTTCATTTCCCTCAATTCCCACATGACAAGGTATCCACATTAGTAAAAACCGTGTTTCCAATCGCTGGATCAAAAACTGGGTGTCGTTTATAAGTGGTTTAGGTGTTTGATCCTTCATATCAGCTATTTTACTTATTGTTAGTGAACCTGTGCAGACAATAAATCGACCAGGTGGTTGTTCTTGTATTATGTGTTTCACCATTTCGTAGATATCCTAGAGTTCTGCGTTGAAGGAAGAGCTGTGCTTAAAAAGTTTGCACTTTCTTACAGTATAGTTTATAGTTTATAATTACTATGAAGGCACAACCCGTGCTAGATGTTACTTTCGAGTCGTCTGTATAAATAAATGTCCTTATATATATTTTCCATGTTTGTGTAAGTAAGGATGTTGGTGTACTTACTTTACCCAAATTTTCCAGGGTTCTTATTTTAGTTATGGTTTTAGTCTCCCATGGGGGGAAGCTCTTCTCGTATGTGGTGGGTGGGAAGTTTGAGCCGATTGCAGTGAAGTAAGGTATTGGTACGTTTTTTAAAAATATTACCAATACCGTTTTTACTAACTTTTGGTGTCTGCTGTAAATGAATAGTCCTAATTTATTAGGAAACATTTTTTTAAATAGGTACAGCTTTAATTTTTCTAACTAGCTTTGGTGAAAATATTTTTTAACCGTGAAGTTTTTTTTCCACAACGGAACTCTTCACGTATGTATTGTTACACAACATGACCAATTTTTTAACATCAACAATTACAAAAATTATCTATTAATAAGCTCAAAATTCGGGAAAATCAAAAAAATTTACAGTTCTTACAAAAACTACTCAACTTTCGTTTTTTGATATCTTTCAATAGTTTTTTGAAGATAAGAGACAAAATGCGAATCAAAAATTCCAGGAGGTCACAATGACCCCGTGCTTTTAAATAGAGTCAATACAATAAAATATAATGTTTATAGATATTCTGATATCATCAAGGGGCAATTCAATGGACACACGCATATGGAGGAGATAAGACTTTTCATTGACAATGAAAGTAAAACTGTTAAGAACGTAGCATTCAACGGTGGAGGCATCAGCACTTTTTTCGATTTAAATCCCAACTATCGAGTTTATTACGCTGACAGTGACAACTACGTACTGATTTTTAATATAAATCATAAACATATAAATAGAAAATTAAAAGATAAAATTTTAGGATATACTTGATTTTGAAAGCTGGATTTATAATGTTGAAGAAGCCAACAAAACACCAGATAGATCGCCAAGATGGTTTCCCTTATATTCATTCAAAACGGAATTTGCACTAGATTCATTGGTGCCGATGGAAATGAATCGCTTTCTCAATTATATTGAAGAACATGAACACTTTTTAAAAACATATTGGGCGTAATAAGTCAGGTAACAATTTTTCGATTAGATTATTTATGATACTTGTTTTTAGGTTTAAATTCAGTAATTCTTCGTCAAAAAATGTTCCTCGTTTAAAAGCTGATAAGTATAATGAGGAAATATGCGAAATTTTAAGTACAGAGTTTGATAGAAGCCCTTACTGTATTAAAGCTTCTTCGTTATTTTGCATACTAGGTTTTTGTTGGTCCCGTTAGTATTTAATATAATATTAAAACCATTAAGTTTTAACACTCTTTTTCTTTTTGTAAAACTTAGTAATTTAACAATCATATTGAATTAGATAACAATATATATTGTGCATGTTTTCATCAAAATAATTAATAAAAATTTTACTTTTAATCTTAATGAAAACTTTTTTAAATTTTTACCATATGAGTTATGAAAAAGATAGGTCGTGTAACTTACATTACTTTTAAAAACTAACTTCAACAAAAAGCATTATGACTATTGAAAAACTCTGTCTAAAAACTTTAATTAGAAATATAAACGTCACATTAAATTAGCGTTATCTTTTAATTACAGGTAAATTGTTATAATGCTAAAAATAATGAAATGGAAATGGAAAAATTTATCGAAAACGAAACTCAGTTTCATATCAGAAATTAAATGACATTTGAAATAAATTTTATCTTAATTACCATTTGAACAGAAATTAAGTATTTACAAAAGTAATGAATATTTATTGGCGGATACAATTTTACTTCCTGTAATAGATTCGATTTTCAACCAAAAAAAAATTTTTATCATTAAAAACTCGATTGCATATAAATACAAATTGAGGCCTCATTAAATGGATGATTGGCTTATACAATAATAACATTTTTGAGGAAAAACCCTATTAACGTTTACGGTGAAATTTGAAAGTTCTATGGATGAATCCAGTTAGGGTGATATTAAGTTTATGATGAAAGTATTTAATTCGTTTAGAGCTAGTTTTTTTGTGGTTTTATTACTTTATGGGTGGAAGTTTGTACCTGCCTTTGCTCAGTCGGATGATCACAATCCAGATACTGAAGATGAAGGTTAGTCTATAATATTTTTCAGACATAAGAATATACCTAAATTTTTTTTAGAAATTCACGAGTTTTATGAAGAGTTGAAAAAAACGATTGATACGGGAGAAGATGGACCCATACTTAAGTCTTATATAAAAAAAGATCAACAACGGTTAGTGATATGGGATTCCGCAAAGCAACGAGCCTCAGATATGATTTCTTGTGAATTATGTGACTTAACGTTACGACTACTTTTGCATTGTTATAACGGACGAAACGATACCTATTTGTATCAATCAATAATTTTACTTTGTACAAAATTAGGAAAACAACGGCATGATGTGTGTAAAGGCATTATTGATCTCCAAATGGTAAGTTTGTTAGTTTAATATGAGCAATCAGATTTTATCATATTATGAATTTCAGCCGACTGCTACTTATATAACTAAAAACAGACCAAATTTGTCGCCAAGCTACGCTTGTAGTATACTCTTACAACCAAAATCATGTTTCCAAACTCAAGCCCCGAGGTGGACAGTGAATGTAAAAGAGAAATCCAGAAAAAGGAAAAAAGTTCGAGTAATTAGCTTTGCCAATATTTACATCAATTAAGATAAGACAATTGAGCTGTTTAAACACTTTCAGTCGACACCATCTTCACAAACGCCTTTGAACATTATACATATTACCGATGTTCATGTCGATCCATTATATTGTCCCGGATGTGACGCTGAATGTGATTATCCAATTTGCGGACGATCAGGTTCACCAAAATCCAACTCTCAGCCAGCTGGTACTTGGGGGGACTACCGCAAAAGTGATATACCTTGGTCGGTTGTTAAATCTGCACTTGATCAGATTAAATCGCAACATTCGGTAGAGATCAATAAAAATAAATAATGGAAATTAACCGATTCAATTTTCTATTTTTTCAGCAAATCGATTATTTATATTTTACGGGAGATATTGTTCCCCATAATGTTTGGAATACGACACAGGAAGAAGTTATAGAACTTAGTAATACGTTCATGGGAATGCTTAAAGAGCGATTTCAAAATGTACCAATTTTTCCAATCCTTGGAAACCATGACGTACATCCTGTTAATTTGTAAGTTTTTAAATATTTTTATCTTTCATTTAATTACCTAAAATTGTTATAGATTCTCTCCTACTGAAGTTACTGATTCAGAAGTTTCAACACAATGGATTTACGATTTTATGGCAGAATTATGGAGTCCGTTTTTACCTTCTGACACAAAATCTACCATTAAAAAAGGAGGATATTACACCGTTTTAGTAAAGCCGGGCTTTAGAATTATTGCTCTTAACAGCAATTTATGTTATACACTAAATTTGTTAGTATCAGTATATGAAATTTCAGATTAAATTGTACCAAAAATACAATTTTTTTATAGATGGTTACTGTATGATTCTGTCGATCCCGGAGGACAATTGCAATGGTTTGCCGACACAATGGATAAAGCAGAACAAAACAATGAATTTGTTCATGTTTTATCGCACGTTCCTCCAGGAGACACCGAATGTTTGATCACGTGGGGTCGAGAATTTCGACGAATTATAAACCGGTAAAAAGAATACCCAGAATAGCTCACCAGAAAATTAATATTCATAATTAGACGAAACTATGTCCATGTTGGGACGGTTAACGAAAATTTAAACTTAAAACATAGACGAACGAAAGGGTAGAAATTTTCAATATAATGTTGGAGCACAATGTCGTAACTATAAGTATTTGAGCAATATTCTACACCTGACACCAAATTAACCCACTGACTGATGACTGCAAGTCTCAAGTCTCGAATGAGTCGCAAGAAATTCAAACTAGGGTGAGCTTGGGGAGCAGAATATCTACATGAGCTCTACACACATTCCATGTATAATAAGTTGAACCTTCAGTTCCACATAAAGCCTTCATTCACGTTTTCCTCTTTTGACATTGTACTGTTTCACCGTTAAATATTATCGCTCAGTCTCCAGGTATAATAATTTATATGAACCCTTTACTATATTGTTGGTACTCACAATATAAATGCTTGATCTATGTATATATTTGAGATGCAATTTCAACTAGGGAGGGCAATAATTAAACAATAAACTTTATGGTTAGAGTGTTAATATCAATTAATTTATCACTAATTGAAATTTTACTCGATTCTCCTTTAAAATAGTTTTAATAAAGAAAATTTACGAGCATCAAAATTAGAAAGGAGAAAATATTAGAACTATTAAATTTTAAAAATAATTTTTCTATCATTATTTAGATATTCCCATTTAATAAAAGGACAATTTAATGGTCATACACATTATGAGGAAACACGATTATTTTTCCATCGTAAATCGGGTTATGAGGTTAATAATATCGCCTATAACGGAGGTGGTTTAAGTACATTCACAGATCTAAATCCAAATTATCGATTGTACACGGCTGATGCCGAAAACTACGTGAGTTTTATTTATAATTTAATTGAGAATTTATTAATAATGGCATGATATTAAAGGATTTGATAGATTACACTAGTTGGATTTACAATGTAACGGAAGCCAATGAAAATCCAAGTCAATCTCCTAAATGGTACCCTTTGTATTCTTTCCAAGAAAAATATGGTGTTAAATCATTACGCCCAACACATATGCAAGAATTCATCGATAAACTCAGCAAGCAAGAAACTGAACTCAGACAATATATTGAGTAAGTGTTTAGTTGAAAAAATATATTCTAAATAATTATATAATTTTTTAAAATGTAGTTTAAAATTGAAATCGTCAACCAATCAGAGTGACTGTGACTCATCTTGTTTGTCCGAGGAACTTTGCTATATAGTGACTGCGGAATATGGAGACAATGACCATTGCTACCATTATACACACCTAAATTCATGGTGGAAAAAGTAATTTAGCATATTAAAATAATAAAAACAAAATAAAAAACAAAACTTGTATACTTTTAAATTTAAGCTGTATTAAAAAAATAAAATTGGGTTGAAAAATTATTTTCATGTTACCATCTTTTATAGCATGTATGTATGTATAAAGGTTATCTTGATACTTGAACGAATTTTTTTAGTGAAATAATTTAGCACTTATAACTTTCAAAATTTTCTTTTGTATAGAAACACAAACGTAATTATGGAGAAATCGTCAATGAAAACTTTTTCAATTTTTTGAACATTCTTCATCTTGAACTTTATCATCATCATCATCATCATCCCGTCATTTTTTATTTTTTATTGGTCTAAAAATTGATAGGATATTTGTTACCATATCCAAAAAAGCTTTTGTTTTCTTGATTGCTTTCTTAATTTTTTTAATTATACACGATGTTGTTACAATCTCACGATGGAGAAGCGTCGCCATTTTCAAAGTCTGGAGGTGTCATCTACCTCATCAGTCGGAAACGGCTTGGGTATGAGATGAGGGTGGGTGGGCGACTCCCTATCGAGAGGATTTAACAAAATGGATTACTCGGTGAATTAAAAAGGGGTGAAGCATTTAGAATAATCTATCTTTCTTGGAACCATAGAAAGTTTCGGCAATGAAATATTTTGAGAAAAATAGAAAATCCAGGGACAATAGAGCCGAATTATCTAGAAGGCTTTTGAAATCCTATATTAGCTCCGGACAAGCATAAGGCGAGTCAGTATTGAAATAAATCTTCAACAGTGTGATATAAACCTTCAACCAGTCTGAAAATAAATAGTGCGCGTAAACAGTCTGAATATAAATCGTCAACGTCAACAGTCTCTCAGAAAGTGAACAGTGTGAAACAAAGATTCGACCAGTGTTAAAATAAATAGTGGAAGTGATTGGTGTTAAAGTGTAAACAGTGTGAAATGAATTGTGAACATTGTAAATAAAGTGAACAGTGTAATAGTGAGTGATAATTAGTAAATTAGTGACTGTGAAAACTAACTCATTGTTAACGTGTAGTTTATAAGTGACAATAGAGTAAGATAAATCAATAAACAATTGTTAAAAATACATTTGTAGTCATTAAACATAAATCCTCAAACCCGTAAAAACGTTACAATATTATAACAAATAGATGAATTCGGTTTATTTTGAAAGTCCTTTGGCTTAAACTATAGAAGTGGATATGGAAGTGATTAAACAAACAATATGGAATAAGATCGTATAGATTATAATATAATTGGTATCTCGAAGGCTCTAGTTTCCGTTAGAGTTTCAAGAAGTATTAGTAGTAAGTATTAGAAAAATGTGTATAAATGAAACTGTGATTAGCACACTTTTTATTGGATTCCGTGCCTATTCAAGTGTGCATATATTAAAGAAATATTAGCTACAATATCTTATTTAGATTTTTGAATATATTTATGGTCAAATTTGTATATTTTTAAAATGTTACTACCAACGGGTAGACTCCTTTTAAAAAACTTATTGTCCACTAAAATTTCAGCAACTAAAAAAATTAAAGGAAAAATTTTCAATGTCTTGACTCCGTCAGACATACCTTGTACATATGCCATCGAAAAATAGCAAAAATGTATGATTCAAAAAAATGAATTATCGGGCTATGAACTCAAAGTTGGATTTGCTCAGTATTGTGTTGGAAAGTCCGTGAATCACATATCTTTGTTAAAACATTTTGATATTAATAAGGTACATAACTCATAAGGCAAATGGGGTTTCACATGCACACATTTGGCAGGTAAATCATTCAAGTTTAAGCAGCTGAAACTAGAGGAAGAATAAATCTTTAGTTTATACCGTCTTTTTCCGAAAATAAGACATCCCCCCAAAATAAGCCATATCGTGATTTTCGGAACTTTTTTTAATATAAGCCATCCCCCGAAAATAAGCCATAGTTAAAAAATATGAAAAAAAGAATTTGTTAAAAAATGTTGTTGATTTATTACGAATATTTAGCTGCCCTAATACTCGTACTTCGTATACTCGTATGGTTCAAAAATGGCGTGCAGGCTACGATAACCTGTATCAACTGGTGGACCAAGAAAATGAGAAAAAACGCAGAGTTGGATCAGGTCGGCAGCCATTATTTTCTGAGTTGGAAGAATGCATCTGTGCATGGATTGCCGACAGGAGAGCAGGGCTGATATTCAAAAATTTGCACGTGTTACCTGTATGTTGGCGATTCGTCTAAATAGCAAGAAAGTATCGCCATTTTTAATCACTAAAGGTAAAAAAGACCAGATTCAACGCGTTTCAGGAATTTATGTCATTGAAAGTGAAAAAGCCTGGTGCACCCAAGCAGTTATAAGGAAGTGGGTTAATTTTATGCTGCCACCACTACAGTTGAGGGATTGAAATAGAAGTTTACTAGTTTGGGATTCAGCCAGTACTCACCGCGCTAAAGACATGAAAAACTTTCTTGCTGAGAGGAAGATTGCTCAAATAATGATTCCGGCAGGAATGACTGGTTACCTCCAGACACTTGACATTGCAATAAACAAGCCATTCAAGGATTATTTGCGGGTGGAAATCAATGAATATATTGAAAACAGAATGTTGAGAAATTATCGAAGTAATTTTGTAAAAACAGGCTTACAAGAGGTTGTGAATTGGGTAAAAAATTCATGGGACAAAATAACTGACGGTTGTGTTTCCAATGCACTACGAACAGGCTACTTACAATTAGACAAAAAGTATTCATTAAACGATAGCTATATTGCAAGACATGAGAGATTCGGACCAATGATTCAACGGGAAATGGATTTGGAGGAAAATCAGAACAGAATTCAGGATTTGATAATTTATGACGATGTTCCAGAAGAAGATGACATGACTGTAATTGAATAAATTTAAATTTCTGTATTCTGTGTAAAATAAATAAATATTAAATAAAAATATAAAAATATACTTTTATTTTTGCCCTCCCCCGAAAATAAGCCATGGCGCATATTTTGAACTAAAAAAGAAAGTAAGACAGTGTCTTATTTTCGGAAAAAGACGGTATTATCATCTAATTAGTTTTTTTAAAAGCCAAAAATACAAAAATGGTGTATGTATGTAACCAATCAAATGTCCCTTCTTCCGCGTATGCACTAATACATGGACCGTTTTTCTTTTAAATTACTGAACCGAAACTTTAATCTTTTTTAGGATTTTTAGCTAAAGGTAAGTATTTTCAGCATAACATGAATTCGTTAAAAAAATAGAAAAAATAATTTATTTGTTTCTTTACGCGTTGTTTTATTATTGAGTTACTGATAATTTAATAGCACTATTATTTTTTTTTTATTGTGGCACAACACTAAACATTTTATAGCTTTTTGATCATTAATAATACAATTTCAATAACGGCTCATTTAACAGCAATTTTCAGTAAACGTACATTTGTACATTTGTAGAATACATCGTTTTTCAATTGAATTAAATTTGATCTTTAGTATCATTAATTACCTCATTTGGACATTATTGAGATACACTAAAATGATTAAATTGTTGTAAGTTTCCTAACTACATATTTTTGGGTAAAAATTTTTAAATTTCTATTTTTGTTTCACTAAAATTATTAGAAACATACCAATTTTTGTATGTTGAAAGAAAATTGTCATTTTGATAACAATAGGTACAATTATCATTTTGTGAGACTCAAAAAATCAGTATTGTATCTACCTATATCTATAATAACAATTATTTACAGATTTTATATTTTAACAGAAAAAAATGGAATTTAAAATCTATTTAAGCTAAACTTTTTATATTTATTTATTATAATTATTATAATCGGTTATATAAATAATAAACACCTAAATAGAAACATTTACTTTAAGGTTTTTTTTTTTTTCAAAAAAGTGTTATTAAAAATATACATGCTCACATAAATTTTCATGCAATTATGAAGTAAATCACAAACAAAAATCCAATTTATATTTCCAATACCAAAAAAAAAAAAAAAAAAAAAAAAAACGTTCAACAAATCCCACAGGAACTTGACACACAGTTGGTTCAGTGTTACAAATAAATCGCAAATTACAATCGACTTGCCGACCTCTGACCTCTCTATTTTATCCCATACCAACTAGAATGACATATCTTGAACATATATCCTCTTTCATACAGTAGGTACACATCGAGGCATCTTTGGATGAATGTAGCGTGTGGAAGAATAAAGACTAAAACTAGAATAGCAGATGTAGATAGAACCATTACCGCTTTACCTATTCTAGATATTCTAACATTGGGAAATGTGTTTGTATTGTGAGATCAGTGAATTCCCGATTTCCCAAGCTCCGTTTGAAGCTCTCCCGAGATGTTTTAGTTGGGAACGAGGAGCTACGTTACTGCTGATTTATATTCATCAATTCAACTTAATAGCATATTAGGGACCGCATGAATATAAACGTCCATTTTAATGTTTCATTGCTGAAATATTTTTCTTTACTATTAGCGTTTTAAATCTTACTTAGATGTCTTTTTACCGCTTCATCTCAACGAGTCGATAACTTTTACAACTTTCTATCCCTTATCAAACATTAAATACTTCATTTCATTTTAAAGTAAATGGAATATTTTAAATAAATGAATTCGTGTATTGATGTTTCCTTAAAAAAGCCATACAATTTTATAGGTTAACTGTATTTAAATTAGGTGTCGTTATTACGAATGGCAATAAGATATTCAAAAGAATATGAGAAACGATTAATTTGATATGGAAATGATCAACGATTTCCACAATCGTTGAGACGGAAATCTGCCGAAAATGTAAGCATTGTAATAAATCTTTTTGTAGGCCAAATAAGTGTGAATATAAAGTACATTAAGGCCACGATAAAATATTACATAACACTTGAACGAAGAAATCAAAAGTAAGTTGAAACATAAAAATTAGGGGGTAAGAAAATGAGTTTTGTTGCGTGTGCATCCAACAAAGACGTATTGTACGTATCATCAATTACTACCAGTTTTCTTTCCTTCCCGTAACTTATCTTTATGTTCCACTCAATTAATTGTCGTCTCGTTAATGAAAATGTTTATTTATATCGCGCATATAAAAAGTGCTGATAACCAAAAGTCAGTCGAACAAAGTTTTCCACTTCTCACACTTTGAAACCGCAAAAAACTTATTTTATCTTTGTCTCAAAGAAATCACAACCACAACAGTATATTTTTTTTATAATAAAATGCAGTATAAAATTATGCGGAAAATACAATGGTTTATTTCTTTTCGTATCTTTTTTAACCTTGTTTTTCATTTCATAGCGGAGAAAATTCTCGTGGAAAATATTTCGATTAAAACGAATAAAAAATTATAATAAACGAAACGAACGTTGAAATGTACATTTTAAATTGCGAAAGCATTCCTCAAACTATAATTATGATGTAAATGTTCCTCCACAAAATGAGACTTGTAGCGTGTTCTATTATCGTTTTATTTGTAATTAATGAGTGAAAATAATTGCAAATGTTGAAAAGTTACTTAAACACTTTTAAGTTTGATAAATTCTTAATGATATTTAAACATTGAAAATAAAACAGCGGTTAAATCAATATTTTTTATGAATTATGAAAAATAAAAACAGTTACACGCTACTTTAAAGTTACGTCTTACTTAAAATTGACTATAAAAAAAGATAATTTCGCTTGTCTTCGAGATGTTGAATATTCTCGTTCGTATCTCATTTTCTACTTTCATCTATATATAGGTACGTAAGCGTATACGTAGATCGGGAGAGCTTAACGATGGATCCAAACGTGTCACGTTATAAGGTTTTGCATTATTCATGACGGTGAGTGACTTTAATTAAATCATCTTTCAGCACTCCGATCACATCGCGGACCAACTATGTCTAGCCATGTATTATAATTGTTGTAAATGAAATTAAAAGCTCAGTGATCATCTTTCAGAATTGATATGATAATCGGTATCAGCAAAATCATAAAACTAAAAATTTAATTACGGTTATCTCATGAGAAAATATTCTCGATTAAAATAAAATGAAACACTCAGCCACCCAAAACCAAATCGATACCCATGTTATAGTTGAATCTCGTCTCGCTTATCAAAATTAATGTTAAAAATGTTAAAACCCAAAGCTTAAGATTTAATTCTTTTCCCGTCAATTTTATTTATTTGAATAAGTAATTATAAGCGTTCCATTCTTCTTATTTTAACGTTTTAACGGGTTCGAGGATTTGTGTTTAATGACAACAAATGTATTTTTAAACAATTGTTTACTGATTTATCTTTAAACTGTCACTTTACTATCACTTATAAACTACACGTTAACAATGAGTTAGTTCACTGTTTAACTATTCGATTTTCACAGTCATTTATTCACTAATTATTGTCACTCACTATTGCACTATGTCACTTTATTTCACATTGTTCACAATTTATGTAACACTGTTCACTTTCACTATTTATTTTAGCACTGATCACTTTAACTATTTATTTTAACAATGGTAGAAGATTTATTTCACACTGATCACTTTCACGAGAGACTGTTCACGTTGACGATTTATTTTCAGACCTGACTCGCCCTATGCTTGTCCGAGGCTTTTATAGTATTTCGGAATCCTTCTAGCACATTCTATTCTATTATTCTTTTGCCAGCCACAACTTTCTAATTTTCTTGGAACTTATTTGTCGCCACCACTTTCTAGTTTTCTTGGAACGATAGAATATGCTAGAATTCCCTTTATTAGTCGCGATAATGCTCCGCCGGGCCACCCCATCCCACAACCACGCAGCATCCTCATTCGCTGGCTGATGAGGTAGGTGATATTCCCAGAATCTGAAAATGGTGACGCTCCTTCATCTTTAAACCATGACATTATACTATTTCAAGAAAGTTGTGCACTGTAACTTTTGAGCGAAATAAACTTTTCTTTTGAATTTTTCTATAATTTTGTCATAGTGGACACTAGTCAACATAATACATGGTTATTCACATCTCTCTTGCTTTTTCTATAATAATGTTCATTTAACTTTCTGACGACAATGGCAACGTTTGTTTTATATGCAATGTCAAAAAAAATTAAATTTCATCCACCGATAGTTTTTTTAACCTAATCTTCAAAGGCTACTCAAATAGCTTATGTTATTTTGATAAGAATAAATTTTTGAAGAATGTACCTAAGTCAGTTACTCTAATTATCAGAATTAAATTTTCACTTTATTATATATTGCTTCTTTTCAGAGAACTCGAAAACTTTATGTCAATTCAACCCTACATAGTAACTACCTAAAAATAAGCATGCTTTAATGCGATCATTATTGTAATTCTCTCAAGTTTATGTATGTAAGTTTATTACGCTTTGGGTTTATTGTTTTTTAATACCATTGTCAATTATGGTTAAACTGCCAACCGCAAAACAAATTCTCAACTCCAGCGAAGCGTCACATTTACGCTTTAATTACAAGGCTTGTCTCAGTATTTTCTACGACAAGAATTTAAATGTTGACGCTATTCTCATTAAACAATTGACAAGATTCATCCCATTATTTAGGATTTTCTCTAGCTTCTAAGATACCATACCTGCATATTTACGCTCAAATGCTGATGCACCAGATCATCAACACATTTTCCCCATATTCCACACCAAATTCAATCCGACCACTATTATCATTATCATTTAGGGTACAATTTGTGGCTTTGCCAAGTCGTGGTGACGTTTAAACTCGAAACCAAACAATAATTATCGTAAGATCAGCATTCGAATGACAATCTCATGGATGTAAAGTTTTAGTTCGGCGCCGAAGTCTTGAAACTAGTCCCTAGTGACCTCAGCCGTTCATGACAGTACTAGAGACAAACTTGTGTCGCATCGTACCTTACAGTTTCCAACCGTAATATTATAAAATGTTTTTGAAACGAAACTACGAAGCGGCAAACTGACTTGGTGAGTATAAACTTTATGTCAAATGACTTCCGTTTTCTACGTCAATTCGCAGTCATGTTTATAGCTTACTCGTACTTCCATTCGTCTAATTTTACGCCCACCGGTGTAAAGATAAATGAATCAAACATCAATATATTCAGCTTTAGGATACATTCTCATCGATTTGATGGTCATGTGTGACATCGACGACCCTGTGTTATTATAACTTTATTTGATTCGATTCCATATTTCAGTTCATATCTATCCATCTTAATCAAAATTGATTGGACGAAATCCCAGTATAGACTTCCATACGTTCAATCGTAAATAGCATCTCACTTCTTCAACATTTTATTGCACTACTTCTATTTATAACAAAAATTCATATCTCGATAACATTTTATTTTTTTTTTTCTGAAGTGCATATAAATGAATATATACATATTTATGTCTAACTAAAAAAACCGTTATACACAAACGAAATTCGCAGAAGTATTTTCAATTTCTTAAGGGATCTATAAAACAAAAACAATGAAACCGTTACCAAAAATTCTAGTTCTTAAAAATGCTCATATCAAGACAATTTTTTGTAATAATTTATGTTTCAAACATAAATTAATTAAATTCTTTTTATTATAATTAAAATATTTCAAACGTTCCGTATGGAAAAACAAAATAGAATGTTATCAAATGAAGAATAAAAGAAGCGATGATTACAAAATATAATCACTACCTGCAATCGATATGAACAAATGATTAATACCGTGCTTGTTTCAATAGCAAGGGTTGATAGAAAAATTTAATATTTTCATTTGCAGACTTGATAGCTTAGTTTTATTTTTTTTTACCTGTAAATTGTGAACGAAGTTCTATAATTATCAATGAAATAATAATTAAAAAGATATAGAAAGAACTAAAAGACACAAGGATATTGCCTAGAAAAATTCTCAAATGACTGTATTAGGATAAAAAACGCAAAAATAGTAAGAATATGAGATATTTAATGATATTAATAAAATCAGAACTGTTTTTAACAGATTTCAAGAAAAGGAGGTTCTCAATTAAACTGTATTTTTATTTTTTTTATATTTGTTACCTCAGAACTTTTGATTGGGTGATCCGATTTTGATGATCTTTTTTATTTGAAAGCTGGTGCTTTCCCTGTGGACCCATTTTAATTTGCAGGAAATTTTTTTTATTCTAAAGGGTTGAAAACTAATGGATGAAATATTAACTTCTTATTGGATAGCTTGATTTTGAAAATTCTTTTTTAATTTGAAAGTTGGTGCCTTCCGTGTGGTCCCATTTTAATATGAAGGAAATCTTTTACTTCTAAGGGGTTGAAAACTAAGGGATGAATATTAACTTCTTATTGGATAGCTCGGTTTTGATAATTCTTTTTTTTTATTGATAGAACATAATTTTAAATTACTCTCATATCTATTATTTGTAAAAAAAACTCCACTCATAAGGGGTTAAAAATTAGGGATGAAATAATATTATAAATTTTTCCTGGCTTAACCGATTTTTATAATTTTGTTTCTATTGCGTACATCGTACATTTAAATTGTTCACATTTCAATTTGAAAAAAATCCACCGCTTAAGGATGAAAATAGGGGATGAAATAGTGACATTTTGCTGAATCATCGAATTTTGATGTTTTTGGAAGTTATACTTCTTTAGGCGCGTTATGAAAAAATTATGAAGGTGAAATTTTAAGGTTAACGCGTGCATCAGGATACACAAAATTAACAGGATGAAGCTGGCCGTAAAACCGCTTGTTTTTTTTAACTAGGCGCGCGTAATTTGAATTTTTATTTTATTATTTTTTTTTTTTTTGATTAAATTAAAGCTAAAATAGTCATTAAATATATTTTTAATATTTAATTTAGAAAATAGTTATATATAGGTACAATTGACACATATTATTAATAAATAAGTTATTACTTTTCTCGAATTTTGCAGTAGCTGTTATCATACTATTTGGAGTTAAGTGATGAAAATGACGTCTGAATTCCATGCATATTCTTGGTTATCACAAAATTTGGGATTCTGAAATAATACAACCATTTTAGAATAATAATTTAGTATTAATGTATTTAAAAAAATATAATATATAAATAAGATCCTGATGATAAACCTTTATTTAAGGGTCACGAAATACAATTGATAAAAGTTTTTTTTCAATTTTCACTTCCCCCATACAGCAATATAGAAAGAATAATAATTTAAGTTCTATTTCATTATTTTTACACAAAATTTAAACAACAAATGTTGAAATAGTCCTAAAAATGTATTTAACATTAATGAAATACATTAGGTGTTAGAAAGTTATTAATAGATTTTACTTGATAGAAAATATTTAACACACAGCTATAATAAAAGCATAATGAAATATAACAATTTGAAAGTATAAAGTTTGTTGTCATACGAAATATTTAATTACTTAGTGTATTTTCTGACAACGAGCAGATACTTGGAAGTGTTTATAAATTAGACTTATACTTCCCAAGTCTGCTTTAACAGATTAAAATTATGCTTTACATACAAAATGAGTTTGATTTTACCAATGTAACTTATTATCTAATTTTCAGTTAAAGCTTTCAGGTTAAAAACTTTAATTCATTATTTTTTTTGAAAAAAAATGTTTTACTTATTATTATTTAGTCCATTCAATGAAATTTTATTTTTTACAAAAAAAAAATGTTAAGTTAATTACAGAGTTCATTGTGCGTAAGATAAAATCTTGTATTTTACAGTCAATATTGCCACTTAACAACTTTATAATAGAGGAGAAGCGATATAAAAACAAACCTGGCTAATAATATTAGCCAGATCAACAGTACTTGAAAGCAGGAATAGTAAAATAAAATGGATCAATTTTCGCTAGACCACGAGTCAATATAAAACGTTGGCAACAACGTAGTGAAAAGATAACATAAAAGAGTTTACACATTATTGTACCATAAAAGTGGCGTTGTATCGAATGTGTATGTACAAAGGTCATTTCAAAGCATGAGAGTGTCCTTCTGGGAAAGATACGAAAAATCAGTTCTCATATATACTCTGTATATAAGCTGGAATGTTTACCGGTGTAAAAAATAAACAAACGTTTTACTAAGAACATTCACTGTAATGCACTTTACTGTTTCTCTAAAAAAAATCGTAGTTTAAACAATATATGTACCTACTTAAATTTTCACTGAAAATCCACAAATGTATTTATTTTTATTTTCTTGATATCATACACCATAATAAATGTATTACTTTAGTAATAAATCATGAAAGGGTTTGGCTTAATTAACTATATTGCACGAATTTCATTGATCTGATTGTTTTCAATTTACAATATAAATGTTCAAGAAAAAAAAAACTAATTTTATAAATTTTTAGGGAAATTAAAATAAAAGATAATTTTTTCGAAATTTTCAAATGAGATTAAAATGTCCATATTGTATAATTTTGCGTTACCGTAACAGTTAATGGAATTAAGATTTTTGACTATTTAAAAGTTGGTTTTTCAAGTTTACTACAAGAGCGATTTTAATGGTTGTAAACTGTAGATATATTAAGAAGACTAAACTAAAAAGTTGTTATGCACCAAACTCTACAAAGTGTATTGTTCATGGTGTGTTGACTTTTATATTATTTTCCTTTATCTTTCATAGTACAAGGCTTGGAAAAAGGTGTCTGTGTACAGGAATCGTACTGTGCACTGTAAACAGGAATTGCCTCTTTACTAAATCTTGCACCATCGATAGGGACACATGGAAGTTAAACAGAACAATATCTATTGTCCCATGAATTCAACTAAGGGGATAAGATTTTCCATTCAAGCATTTCCAAATAGGTTTTGATCAAGTTTAATTCATATGATCGAACGTTGTTGTGCTACTAACGCAACACTTAAAGTAAGTATTAGTTGTTTGTCTTGTGTTATTAGGAGTTTTATTCGAGTGTTATTCGACAATAAAATCCATTAATTGAAAGTAGTTTTAAATCAAGGCATTAGCAGTCTTTTCGTTACAACTGGAAAAAGTGTAGTATACGATATAAAACACTCTGAAAGTCAATGGTATATTTGGTGTGGAATCCAGAGTCGATACCAACGTTATGATTCTCAGATTTACCAAAAAAAAAAAAACAGCTCAGAAAAAAAAACTTAACTGTTCCCTTCCTTCTAACTACGCAATTGCTTACAGTTTCTGTTCAAAACCAGACACCGTTTAATAGTAAGCTATTTCATGGGAAGAACTTTTAAGAATCAAGCTTGTATTTATTTACAATTTGGTATGAAAGTTGATAATTTAACATCGTAGAGTAAGTAAAATTGCATACATGTAGCATATATATACAAGAATAATAATTAATAATCTCATGTAGCTATGAGAGGCATATTATAAATGAGGCTCATAAATAATGCACGTTTCCCGACGTCTGCATGGCGTCTGCATTTTATAACATAAATTTGTGCACCATCTCAAATGTTTTATGTACAATAATAGTTGAGGGCTACTTTCATTCGCTTAACGTCTTAAAAATAAAGCAACCACACATTTATTAATCACAAGATAATGTTAAACACAATTATTTAAGAAAACAATTTGGCTAACATTAAAAGTTAAGCCCAAAAGAAAACATACAAGATAGTGTCCATTTTTTAAATTAAAACTGACATTTAATTTAAAGTTTAAATTTTAATAAGTAGACATAAATTTATTAGTAACTTAAATACAATATTTGTACTGAACTTTGCAAAACCGTATTATATAAATAGCAAGCTCACCATAAAATATATATCATTCCACATAAAGCTTATAATATAGCAAATAAAAGACGTTTTTGAATTTCGAATTCTCAATGCATCCAAAAAATAAATTTTGATTATTAATACAACGTACAGAGATAACACAAATATGAGAATTCCTCCAAATTAAATTCCGAGAATTATTGAATTTTTCGATGGAATGTTTTCATTTTCTCAGAACATACACATTTATACATTCGCTACAACCTTAAACACAAAGAATCTCTCCGTGAAAATAACTCAACGTAGCTCGTTGATTTCAACAATTTCGAATATAATTGGAAGCGCGAAGATAACCAAACGTAAGGAAAAGAAAAACCTTGATTAGATATTTATAAGCTCTAATATTTCAATATATAAAACAAATAAAAATAATTTATTAATTTAATTATATAAGGTTTGAAAATTAAGAAAAGTACATATTGGTAAGACAATTAGAAGATAATAACTTTTTAAATTTATAATAATTTACAGCTTGACACTCCGTTCGTCAATTAACTATTATATATTTCACTTTGAACATGAACTTTCATTAACTACAGAAAATAGTTTAATACTTGCCTCAAATGTCGTAAAACTTACTTACATTGACGTGTATCTTATTAATACCATATAAAACGTATATTAAATGTTATGCTTAAATTAATTGAGAATATTATTTTTCTATATGTAGTAGGTACCTATACATAATAATTATTGACAAAAAAATTTTTCGTTTCAAATTACTAAACCAAAGTTTTGACTTTAATGGACAAAAAAGGAAAAAACATAAAAACGTGAGTTCACGTGAATACAACTTTAAGCACATTGAGAAATTGAAAGAAAAGAAGTTTACGTAATGAAAACTCTTGCTGAAAATAAATAAGATAGTCACGTCTCCTATACGAAGATGCTAACATTTCTAACGCTATATTCATGAAAGCAAAAACGGCGAAAACGAACAACGGTTATATTCCGTAGGGTTCCAATAAATGTAAACAAAATAGAAAAAAAGTAATGTTAGTAACAGCTGAAATAAAATGCTGTATAAACACAAGACGTAAAATAACTCTTTAACATTAAGTTCATATTAATTAAAAAGAAAATGGATGTAGATTATAGTCTATACTCTATAGTATAAAGTTTGTAAATTATAAATAGTGATCCTTACTAATATTATAAACGTGAAAGCTTGCAAGAATGGATGTATGGATGTGTGTTGCTCTTTCACGCGAAAAGTACTGAATGGATCTGAATGAAATTTGGCATAGATATAGGTTATAATCCAGTATAACATAAAGTATACTTTATATCCAGAAAAAATGTACGGTTTCCGTGGGATAGATATTTTTTTGTTTTTTTACAGCGTAAAATCAATAAAAACAATAAGGAAATTTTACAAAATATTTGAATTTTTTCATTGTTCATTGGCTAAGAAATAAATTATAAATACACGTATAAAAATAAGTTTTCTTAAAGATACATTAGATCTTAACATGTTGAATATCAGAATATCATTTATCCTAAAAAAATTCGGTTTCTGTAGGATAGCAAGTAATCTATTCTTTTAAGGAGGTGTTCATTAATTACGTGAAACGTTCAGAGGCGAGGTGGGGTCATGCTAAATCTCACCTAATCTTACTTTGGGAAAAGGGGGGGGGAGAGAACAGAGCAATATTATGAAATAAATAAGTAAAACATGTTCCTTCACTAAAGAATAACAAAATATTAGATACACAGTAATATTTATAGTGGTTTTGTAAATGCCGCGACGCATTTCCACTAGAAACACACGTTTGAAAAATCTAACGTTAGAATGGTGGTTGGGGAAGGGGTTATGCCAAATCTCACGACATCTTACCAGAGAGGGGGGGCTAAAAATCACCTAAAACGCCTCGCGTAATGAATGGATGTCCCCTTAAAATAACTGAACGGTGATAAATGACATTTGGTATGAAAGATTTTCAAGTCTTAAAGGAATAAAGGTACTTTTTAATTTAATTTAATTAATTTAATAGGTACATATTATAGAGTTTTACGGATTTTAATGAATTTATGGATCTAAAGTCTGGAAGTTATCTTACATCTTTTTCTGTCAAAATAGATGAATTTTTATATTTCGCTATGAATGTAGGGAACCTATTATTCAAGAACGTAAATTTAGATACACTCAGCGAAGCGAGCGGGTATCAGCTATTAATCTATAGGTAAATATGATAACTGAATGACCGAATGTATGAATCACACTTCTTACTAACAGTAGTTAAGAGAGAATATTTTAGCTAGAATTAAGGATATGAGGCACACAGCGGTTTTTTAATCTTAAATTGAAATATGTGTAGTCTTTAAAAATAAAGTAATTAATGAAGGTTTGATTAAAAAAAAACAAAAAAACTCTTAGTAACTAAAAAAATATGTATTTCAAATTACATATTTTCTCATCATTTGATATTGTATTATACTTAGAACTATTTTCTATGATACTTACATTAGACCTACCAGGCCTTAATGACTGCTTTTCTTTATTCTTTGGCACTTGATCACTTCACTTTTTTTTACTTCACTTTGTCAACGTCCAGCTTCGAACCTAAACGGCCCCCACGCTAGGGATGTTAAGAAATAATCGATTTTTATTTAAATCGATTATTATTAGAAAATAATCGATTTTCATAGTAATATTAATCGATTTTTAAATAATCAATTATATAAATTACGCGTTTAAATCGATTTTCATAAACAGCGCAAACTTAAATGCAAACTAGCTGTAACGGTTTTTTTCATTCTTGCCATTCAAATATTTAATTGTTAAATTTAAAATTCATTATTAAAAAATTGAAATCGAAAATATTTATTTCAATTAAATCTAAACACATAGTAGTAACATTTTGTGACAGTACGTTAACGTTATCATTTGGGTTTTTACTTATCGTTTCATTTTATTTTAATACTACTTTTATGTAAAGCATAATTATATTTCGCCTTTTGTTTAAACTTAAACCAAGTATAAAAAATAGTGCATGTGAATTCGAAAAAAAGGAAAGAATTGTTTTATATTTTAGTTTTTGAGACCACAACGAAATCGATTAGTTTTTTAAAAATCATTTTAAGTATTTCATTTGAAAACTAGTCAAATATAAAATAGTACTAGAAATGTATTTATATTTTAGTTTTTGAGGCAATAAGGTTGTAATTTTGTTAGGATGCTCATCATTTCATTTTAATGGTACTGAAATTGTGTATCAATAATCATATTTGCCTTATTCCTTACCTTGAAAGTTTAATGGAAGATTCGCTTTTATTTTTAATTTTGAACTGGTTATTTTTTTATTCATATCATTTTATTTGATTTTTAATCTGACAAATTGTTAGAATGAATCTCTTAGGTTTATTATTGGAATATGAAAAGCAAGTAGAATTTTAAATAATAGAAAAAAATCGATTTTTTCGCATAAATCGATTTTTTTTTTATTAAAATCGATTTATGACAAATCGATTAATATCGAATAAAGAAAAATCGATTTTTATTTAATCGATTCTTTTCCATTAATCTCACATCTTTACCCCACACCGGTTAGGGTTCGAGCCACAGTTGCTTAACCTGAGTGATGCCACATCCACCACCGATGTTGTGCACCTGCTGACGTTGGCTATGTTTTCAATTCTATTTGCAAATATAAATCACACTTTAACTTCATGTCAAAACCAAAGAACCAACGTTTATTAGGTACTTAACTATATTAAATTTTTTGATTCGAGATTTCTTAATTAATTTAATCAATCTCCTATATGAAATTTCTACATAAGAGAAATCCGACTCCAAATGAGATCATCGTCAATGCAGTTGAAGTCAAATACGCATTATTGGAATGGTTGCGAATCCATATTTTTTGATAAATATATAGTTAACTAAAAGAGTTTAGAACTTGCCTTTTTAAGAGAACTAAACCCATTTTAAGAATAATGCTGAACAATTAATACTATTTTAATTTTATTGATATTTATTATATTAGATGAATGATTATTATTATATTAGAATATTAATCATTATTTAAAACCTAATAAAGTTTTCAATTAAAACTTTTATTTGATCCTATTTAAGTGCTTTAACAGCTAGATTCTAGATCTGATTAAAGAGATTTGTGATTTTTAGCTGATTTATATGTGAATGAAGGCCAGTCTGTTGGTGTCGATAGTGTAATTTGTTATTGGTCCATATGTACAACATAAAAGGTGCTCTACGATGAGATTTTTGGGACAATTTTTACTTTTAGTTGTTGGTTTTTTTATTATGTATGAATGGGTGATATAAACATCCGATTTTGAGTTTAAATATTGTAACCCGGCCATTTCTTTGAGGTTTTGATAGTAAATATTGGTGATGGTGGACTTTTTGATTTCGTATAGCTCTATGATTTATTATTTCCATTGTAAGTTCTACTATTTCTCTTTTGTTGTAGTTAAGAATTCTGTGGCTGAAAACATTAAATATCCTTTTCTTTAGATATAGCATTTTTTCAATAATATCTACGATTTTAAATAGTTTAGGTGAGATGTTATGTTTCGAAATGTTATACGTTACTCCAAAGAAAAATGCATTGTTGGCGTCAATTTAATGAATTTTTCATTATTACAATAATTTCAATTTTACATGCTAGATTTTGTAAAGTTAATTTATAATAATTTAATTAAATATTTTGTGTCTGATTTTACCTATAAATATTGATAAGTAAGTATATTTAAAATCAGGAAATAATTTGAATTAAAAAATAGTTGAATATGTTGTACTAAACATTGATAGGTAGGTATATATACATCAAAGCAATATTTACTTTTAAACAGCCATAACTATCAGTGTGTGGAGTGTATTGTTGATTCTTATTAATAAAGCAAGATAGGCACACAAACTTACTGGAAAGCACGACCAATCGGACAATCACTACCTTTACTTATTACACATATTAGGTATGTACAAAAAAATTCAATCTTTTTATTCAAAGTCTAATGTAATTTATTAAAGGTACATAGATTTTGTAAATAATAATAAGTGATCATAAAATTTAAAAATTATTGAGTCTAATATAAAAACTTCTTATATAGAACTAACAAGTTGATACATTTTTATGAAAGTTAAAAAAAATAAAAAATGTTTAACTCATTAAATTGCCTTCTTCTTATCAAATATTTCTGATTACCATTTGACATTAATACGCAGATTCAAAGCCATACAGGCACAACAAATTATTGTTATTGGAAATTAAATATTGATTTTAAAATAAAGCAAATTCAAATGAATAATTGAATGAAAACATTTGTGAAATTTGTGTGTCAAACAAACAAGCTCAAAACTCTCACACAATATGTAAAGTAGACACTGATTGTGCTCCTGAAGTCCAAACATCGTTTAATGTAAGCCCACCTCAAACAAATTATGGTTTAGCTGTAATGTCAATAGTGTAATCGAAAACCGCGGATTATTGGTCACGTTTGGGACCTACAATAAACCATACACTGATAAAATCATGTTTGAACCGAGGAGTTGAGGAATAGGATTGAGGATCTGTCTGTCTTTATTTATCTTCTATCGGGGTGATAAATTATGGCCAATCATACTAGCGTTTGCTATTAAGCTTAATAATTTCTGTGTAAAAAGTTGAAAATTTAACAAATTTTGCAAGCTTTTTGTTAATGTTTATCGATTATACGGTTTTTGTTCAATCAGTTAAAGTTTAATTAATCTTTATGAACAGAAGAATCCTTTAGCTGGTGAAATTTTCAAGTGAATTTAAAAATTTGGCTTCAAACTTTTCTCACGTGTTCGTTTGGTTTGTGAAAGCTCAAGGTGGTTCACTTTTATGAACTACAATTGAATAGAGCCACTAACACATACTGGAATGAAGCCAATTGGGACAATGCTGTACAAACTCATACACTGGCGTGTAACTACAATCGACTTTTATTTTCATTGTTTTCATTTTATTTTTTTAATGTCATTACATTATTTGAAATCATTGAACTCTATTATCATTCGATTTTGAATAAGCTCTGCAGCTTAAAAATAACGAAAACAAGTGTACTGAAAATTAAAGGATGTTTTCAAAATAACCTAAAGTTAAAATTTTATATTGTTTTACTGTTACGAAAGAAATACCCCATTAATTGTTTTAAGTTTATTTTTTCAGTGTTTCTGAAAGAGATCTAATTAACATTCACTGTAAAAATTTTAATTGCAATTACACAACTTGGTTACATCTTATTCGTTCCCAAATCAATACTGAAAAGTATGATGAAAAGAGGAAAAATGAGTTTATAACGAAATGCTCCGAATTGTGTGCACGTATATTATAGGTAACTACTGTTTGAGATTTTCTTCCCCAAACGTAAAGAGAGATAAAAAGATTTATTAAATTCAAGTTTCACGAAAAAATAAGAGTCACGTTTTATTTACCCTTTGGGGATTTCTTTCGTATTTTAACTATATATTTCCTGACAGTGAAGTATTGATTTCATTGTATAGGCCACGACCTAGTATAAACACACGGTTATGTGTTTGTGTGAAAAATGCACTATCTTCGCTCTTAAGAAAAATGTTTAAGGCAATCGACGTAATTAGGTTAAACTATTCGGTTGTTGAACAAAATATATATCATGCTTCGTTATTCCATTTGTAACTATCAATGCCGACTCCTGCGTTTATATTTATGCCCACACTGACCTAAATATGTATAAGCATGTTAATTGTATGAACATCACATAATATTTAACAAGTATTTAAAAAAAGAAATTTAATTTCTTTAAAAAATAACAGGTACATTTGCACAAAATACCTTAAAATTAATATAAAAGCATTTGAAAATTTTAATTCGAAATTTATGTTATATAGATACATATTTGTCGCCATTTTTTCTATAAGTATAATTTTTTACTTTTCTAATCAAAACCTGATTCCATTTAACAATTGATAAAATAAAAATATTTCATTTCAAAATATAGGTATTAGGTACATACATTACCTTTTTCTTTAAAAATTTTCGGTAAAAATAACTTCAGGATCTGAAAAAAAAAATTTCAATTCAATGCAAGGAAATGCACTTACCTACTGATTTCCAGCTTTTCTGAACCATATTTTCACGTAAGGAAGGATTACAACTAGAAACGAAAAAAGAAACAAACCGAATTTTCAATTTACCTTATAATGCATTTGATTATATTATAGATGCAGAATGTTTCCTCCATATACGTATGATCATTTTCAAGTAACATATCCATTATTCATATTATATATGCTTAGTTCGATTTTATAAGGTTAAGATGCATATCAACCGAAAAACAATATCAGCAAAAGTTTTATGACAAAAGAAATTCATTACATTTTCTTTCTTTACGACCAGCTCTTCCTTTTTTATTGATAAAGATTCAGATTATCAGATGGTAAGATATATAATACAAACGTATTTGCGATATTCTTTTTGAAATGAATATGAATCACTTAAAGCGATCCAAACAAGGAAGGAAGTGGGCCATAGATGTAGACAGTCGTTCTGCGTGAGCAAATGCTAATTGAAAATAGTCACGAATTGTTACAACCCTTAACACCGCACACGTTTAAAACTTTTATTTAAATTTAAAGATATACCAGCATACATTAATATAATAAGTCGTTTTCTTCCCTAATATTCATAGAGTGCATGGTTTCTTCAACTATATCATACCTTGCGAACAAGATGCCACCAACTTCCGGCTTTTATTTGATGAATACTCTTGATTCATAACTATTTCATACTTTAAATTAATTAGGATTTTTCGTTCATTAAAAAGGTTTAAGCAAAATAGAATATTTTTCTACGTTACTTTATTAACCTTTCGCAACAAATACAAACTTTAGGTACTTTTAATTGTGCCTATTGAGTATTAAAATTAACCAAATGAAATATTTTTATAAGCTTTTATGGTGTCTCTAATAAAGCCGAATTTCATAAAAAAATATTTTGTTCTTAAGTAAACTTAAATTGATAATGATAAGTCTCAGAAATAATGTTTACCTAAACAATACTGGATAATTAATCGATGAGACTTACTATGGCTTGGTACCTTTTGTCTTGACGTTTTTGAGTTTAATAGTTTAGATCTATAATTTTAAAAAAACGTTATACACTTGATGTGTATATGTATCGTATTTTTCGGACTATAAGACGCACTTTTTTACATGGAAAAATTGGTTCAAATTTTGGGTACTTCTTATCGTTCGAAGGTAACATCAAAATATTTTTTCAATTAATCGTTTTTTAAGCTATGAATAACTGAAAATTATTATCCGAAAGTAGCAATAAAACGTATTTTTCTGAAAATCAACTTATAAATTTGAGATGCGTTTTAAGGTCCGAAAATATGGTAGTTGTTTGCCTACTAATAATTCCTACATTTAAAACAATCGCTGAAGCTACTCCAGATAAATCACACAGCATCCGAGTTTCATCTCATAAAAGTTCGTTTTGTTTGTATTCAAAAAAAAAAAATTCTCGCTCAATGAGAATAAAGTTCATGGTTGGTATTAAAGATGAAAACATTGCCAGAACATATTGGCAAATCTCCCATACAAAGTCGCCGTTAATGACAAAAGCCCCGTTTCTCGGCCGATGTCTGGCTATCAACGCTCGGCCTATTAATGGGAATTTGTTAATGGGCCATATCTGGTTAATTGCCGGTCGCCGTCTATTCGATCATCATTCAATATTCGTTCGTCGGCCAACAATAGGCCGAAGCCTGGCTAAATAATTTTTTGCTCATGCGCAAATAATTAAAAGTTAGATGCCGTACTATAAACCCTAAGTACCCTGAGGGGGCCCTAAGTCACCCTGAGTTATACGTCACTTTGAGTCTATTATATTTGACTTATGTTTAGGGTGTAATATGTTTTAATATTATATAAAATAAGTTGTGTAAAAAGAAAAATAATTGATATTGGATCAAGCGTTTTTTTTTTTTAAATAATGTGCTGAAAGGGACGAAACGTAATATGACGATTTAATAAAAATCATTGAACATTAACTAATATGCTATATTCATTCACAATCCCATGAACATTTAAATTATAAATTAATAATGAATATGAACAAAATAAATCTATTTGAAACATAAATTTTAAATGCATTTTTTTTTTCTCTGCAATTGCGTCAATTATTTTCAAATATTCGCACCATATAAATACTTTCCAAATGTGTTACAAAATTAACCAATGCACGCAAAGTATGAATATATCCTTCTTTTAAGTGCTATCTGGCGGTAAATTATTATACTTTTAACGGGTGAACAGGGGCAAGAGGATTCGTTTCGTTAACACAGAAATTGTCGTTAACACAATACAGTCGCATGGTAGTGTTTAAAGTGTATTATTGTATTTCAGAATAGTTCGTCTATTACTATATCGCCTGTTGATAACCAGTCTATTAAAGTCTCTGACTAAAGTAAGTAGTTCTATTTAATAATTGAATAATAATATATTCTCTCAAATTAAACTATAGATAATTTATATTTATTTACCTGATAATCTAATAGTTTTCTCATAGTGAAATAATCAAATTAAAAAATATTAATAGTTAAATTTAATGTTACAGATGGAAGGATTTTATGGTAGAAACTCTACGCAGTCGTTGATTTTTTAGAAAATGTTGACGATACAAAAACCATTGATCTAATTCCATCCAAGTGGATTCTTATAGAAGAAAATGGCATTTTACTTTGTAAATATCCACCGGCTGATGAGTATCCTAAAGTTGATAAGTTTGCTGCAGACTTAAGCGATGCAAATGAAAATTGGGATAAATATCTAGTAGAAATTCTCTATTATGCAGGTGAGTCATTTAGTTATTTTTCTAGAGAATTTTTTCTCATCCTAAGAATGGTTTTACAGATAAAATTTTTTTTCATACCCTTATGAAAATAAATCTCCTTTTTTCACCTCTTATACTATTTTAGTTCTAACTCCTTCACTCACAAATATTGTGTCTTAAAAACAATTTTATTTATAATTGATTTTGCATATTCTAGATGTTGTAACTGAGAAGTTTGAGGATGCAGAGGAATCTAAAAATTTCACTGGTAAATTAGCCCGATGGCTTTCTGGTTGGGTGGACCGTGAGAATGGGCGATAAGAAAGAGGATCTTCATTATAAACCACCAAAAATTCCCTTTTAATTTTAGAGTGCGTGTTATGTACGCCAGGTTTAAAATTCTACTTTTGTATTAATTATTGATTTTGTCTGATTTTTTACTAAGATTGTATGTATTATAAAGTGAATAAATGATTGTATCATAATAATCGTTGAGCTGATTTTATATAATTTTTTTTCAGTATTTAAGTAGTTTTATTAATTTATAATATTTACCATTAACGGTCCAGTAATTTTTACTGCAGTCGGCCGATTGTTGGTTTCTATTAACGGCCCTGTAACCTTTGCTTCAGTCGGCCGATTGTTAATCGCCATTAACGGCCCGGTAACTTTTACTGCAGTCGGCCGATAGTCGACTGCCATTAGCGGCCCGGGGTTATCATCCAGCCGGCAACCGTAGTTGGGCCGTTAACAGTTGCCAATGTTAGGCCAACAACTAGCATCTCTGGCTAAGCAATGGGCAATTAATGGCCCTGTCGCCAAACTTTGTATGGGCTGTGGACTTCGATTTGAAGACGGCTTTAATTTTGATTCTAAAATGAAATATTTTTTTATGTGTGAAAATTTCAACGTTTTGTTTAGATTGTATAACAGTATCATAGATAATAAAACTACACATCTTCATCGCATTTATAATATAGATATAGCAATTTACCTATTGTCAAGCGAAAAATACTAGGGCGTTATAATTATCTTCAAAATGTAAAATTTTATGGGAAAAATGCATACGTTTTTAGCAGGTCCTATTTATAATAATACAAAATTCATAACTAAAGATAAAAAATTTATAATTTATTCATTTAACTATAAAATTATTACTTTGAGGGAGGGGGTTATGCCAAATCTCATGACATCTTACCAGGGAGGGGGGCCCAAAAATCACCAAAAACGCCTCGCTTAATGAATGGATGTCCCCTAAAAATAACTGAACGGTGATAAATGACATTTGGTATGAAAGATTTTCAAGTCCTAAAGGAATAAAGGTACTTTTTAATTTAATTTAATTAATTTAATAGGTACATATTATAGAGTTTTACGGATTTTAATGAATTTATGGATCTAAAGTCTGGAAGTTATCTTCCATCTTTTTCTGTCAAAATAGGTGAATTTTTATATTTCGCTATGAATGTAGGGAACCTATTATTCAAGAACGTAAATTTAGATACACTCAGCGAAGCGAGCGGGTATCAGCTATTAATCTATAGGTAAATATGATAACTGAATGACCGAATGTATGAATCACACTTCTTACTAACAGTAGTTAAGAGAGAATATTTTAGCTAGAATTAAGGATATGAGGCACACAGCGGTTTTTTAATCTTAAATTGAAATATGTGTAGACATTAAAAATAGTGTAATTAATGAAGGTTTGATTAAAAAAAAAAAACTCTTAGTAACTAAAAAAAATATGTATTTCAAATTACATATTTTCTCATTTTATTTGATATTGTATTATACTTAGACCTATTTTCTATGATACTTACATTAGTCCTACCTCCTTAATGACTGCTTTTCTTTTTTCTTTGACACTTGATCATTTCACTTTTTTTTTCACTTCACTGTGCCAACGTCCAGCTTCAAACCTAAACGGCCCCCACACCGGTTAGGGTTCGAGCCACAGTTGCTTAACCTGAGTGATGCACCTGCTGACGTTGGCTATGTTTTCAATTTCTATTTGCAAATATAAATCACACCTTAACTTCATGTCAAAACCAAAGAAGCAACGTTTATTACTGATAATAAAGTTTTTGATTCGAGATTTCTTAATTAATTTAATCAATCCCCTATATGAAATTTTAACATAAGAGAAATCCGACTCCAAATGAGAGCATCGTCAATGCAGTTGAAGTCAAATACGCATTATTGGAATGGTTGAAAATCCATATTTTTTGATAAATATATAGTTAACGAAAAGAGTTTAGAACTTGCCTCTTTAAGAGAACTAAACCTATTTTAAGAATAATAATGCCAAATTCATACTTTTTTAATTTTATTGATATTTATTTTATTAGAATATTAAACTACACATCTTCATCGCATTTATAATATATATATATATAGCAATTTACCTTTTGTCAAGCGAAAAATACTAGAGCGTTATAACTATCTTCAAAATGTAAAATTTTATGGGAAAAATCCATAAGGTTTTAGCAGGTCCTATTTATCAATTCAAAATTCCTAACTGTAGATAATAAATTTATAATTTATTCATACAACTACAAAATTATTACTTTATTTTAAAATATAGGTAGTTAGTAATTAATGCAATATTTATATATATTTTGTATTCGCTTTACTTACTCTAAATACATCGACCGACGAAATAAACTTTTTAAAAGGTTTGCACTGAAATGTTGTTGTGAGTTATAGCCGTTCTAAGTGTAATCTAAAACGATACTAAGAAGTTTCATATACTGTTACATGTAATAGTATAGACGGTACGCGTTTTTTCAAAAAAATTAAAACAAAAACTACAAATTTCAAAAAGCCACATTTTTTTTATTTTTGTTTAACTTAAAAACTGATTAATTTGATCTAATTGTAAGATAACTTCATCATTTTAAAACATTATATAGTATACATATTAAGGACATAAAAGAAAGGCTTGCAATTGTTGGAAAATCCAATTTTGAATGGAAAACATGCTTTGAAGTATTATATTGAATCTATGCCCCACAAGTCGCTGACAATCAAAAATTCAACACACACAATTTTTTTTTTTTTGGTTCTTTTGTTTTGAGTCGCATCAACATTAGCTGTCCTTAGCGACTGTCTGTCTGGGGGGGGGGGGTCTTCAGGTAGATTCAAGAAGATGGTGTTCCTTTAAAATGCTCTTAATTTCTTCTATGCGATTTTTATCATTAAGTGCAGCCTTGTAGTCATTGGTATTGATAAGGGGGAATCCTTCTTGAATAAGCGAGGGGCATTCACTGAGTACGTGGGTGACTGTCAGTGTTTCGCCACATCGGCTGCATTGTACACACACAATTTTGTTAAGGTAGTAAGCAAAGTCAAGTTTTTCTTCTTATATAAAACTTTCGAGGAGACTTTTGCTGTGGTCGATATTACTTCGGTTTCCTGGTTGGAATTTGTAACTGTGCGGCATATTTATTATAATAAAAACATATTATAAAAATAATTAATAACCATATCTTTTATAATGTATATATAAGTAAAAGAAAAGCATCCAATTGAATCGTAAAAAAATTTTTAAGAAGTGGAGCAAAAGAAAAAACATTCAAAATAAAAAACAAGCCACTTTAGGTTTTAATTATGAGCTTACCGGAGCCTTTCATAAATGAAGTTATTTTCAATAAAACCTATTGGCAAATTTGCTATTCAACCATATCACTGACTTAAGAATCCAATGATATGCAACAATTTTGGCATTTAAAAAGTTGATGTGTTAAAACTCATACATTTTAAAGAATCGATAAATCAAAAAGTACTATAACTATTATGTCCCCCAAAAAATTGATACATATACATAAATATTTACTGGGTAGGTACTGTCACGGATCTAAAATGGTAAAGCAACTTTAAGCACAGAAAAAGTTGTTTTTTTGGTACAAAGATCATCCTTCTGTTTAGTTTTTTTTTGCGATATTTATATATATATTGAACTTAAACATATAATATGAGTAACTGTAGATATTTATAAAAAAGTTTGAAATATATTCTCGAACTGTGTAGAACCGTTGGGGCGATCCTCGCAATTCTTAAAGCCTTTTAAAATTACTGGATTCAGACAAACCTCACTGCTTTCAAAACGTTCCTCAAAAATGTTTTTATTGAGAGTTAAATATAATTGATTAGTTTACCTGGAGATTCATCAAGTCAGGTAATTATATGATCTATTACATGTGATAATGTGAAATGAATTAAGCTTGGGATTTTGACTTGAAAATAAAATAACTTACAAAACAAATGCTTAACTTGATATTGTAATATTGATTTTTGGCTTGAATTATGCTTGATAGGTTTTGACTAAGTAGCTTCAGAATAAAGTCAAGAAATTAATCTTTAGTTGACACTAGATTCCTCTTCCTTTCTAAGTTCGTAATTTTTTCGCGTGTTCTTTGGTAAGGATAGGTAATTATTATTTTTGTAAATCATTCATTGCTTGACTTGATTTTAATATATTTGACTTACCTAATTTTCAAGCTACTTGGCCAAAAATTAAAAAAAAAATGAAGACACGCTCAAGTCTAAAATTGATACTTATTATGATATAAAGTTAAATTAAGCATTGACTACACAAGATGTTTCATTTTTAATTTGACAGCTAAGCTTAATTCGTTAAATAAATGCCTAGGTACTTAACCTGATAGACCTTTTTTATAGTCAATTTATAGATACCTAAAAATATTTACGAAAATATATATGTTGGATATTAAAACGGATTTTATATTTGAGATAAAGAGGTTAAAATCGATAACATTCATGTTAAAATATCTACTAAGACAAGCGTTTCATAACAGGTCTTTGGCTTTAAACATGCTATAAAAGAAAAAAAGTCAACAAATATAATTTTTTTTTGTTGGTGTTTTAAGTCGCTTTAACAGATTAGGCCATATCACGACTGTCTAAACACAGACAATTTCTGTTGGTCAATGTTAATCTTAGGTTTATGAACTTAAGTCTAGGATTCAACGGGAATCGAACCCGTACCACTTGGCGCATGAAGTGGAGAGAACTACTGCTCTAGCCACTGCGCCAATAGGTGGCAATATAAATTGATTTGAACTGATTTGATAGCTTATCAATTTTCTTACTTAAAAATAGACATATTAAATATGTCTAAAAGCAAAAATATATATTAAGACTAAGACTCATATTTATGGAACTAAAAAGAAACTATAATTCACACCATTTAACATCGAAGAATAACCAAAATAGGAACCAAACATTCTAAGCTTTTTAAATACAATATGAGGTTGGTGTAAAATTTACGAAGATACAATGCTTAATATTGTAAAAAAACAATACATTTAAATGCGCATACATTTAAATTAAAAATTATTTTTATTAATAAATATATATTTTGTATTATAAAAATTTTAAGTAAATAGAAAATTACATGAAATATTTTTTACAAAAATTTCTTAAAATTTATTGAGCAAGTATGGCACAGAATAAAATTATTCTGAATTCATATTTAACGGAAACAAATTATGCCCCAGTACAATAATTAAAATTAATGACTAATGTGCTATATTCTAATCAAATATTCTAAAATCAAAAATTTTAAATAAAAATCCTCGATATACAGGTGACAATTCAAAAACGAATATATATGGCTGCTGAAAAGAAATTTATTGCAATTATGGAATTTGCAGTTAAGTAGTAATTTTCATTATGAAGTTTGGAAAAGAAGGACATATCACAGGCTACTAGGAAGAAACAGCAATATTTATCCTATGATTTTTCCCAATTCATTACCAAACTGCTTTCTATACTCTCGTATACTATAAGTTGATTGCTAAAAACAATATTTTATTTAAGATTTAATTTTCTTGGCTTCAAAAATTAAATAAATACATTCATTGCGTCTTGCCATTCAATTCTGAATAATTTTGTTAAGCCTCGAATATTTCTTCGAATTATTCCAAAGAAATCCTCCCTGCTTATTTTATATGGAGCTTCAGTTGTGGTACCATTTGTTTCGGTATTTTCTGTTACTGTAGAAGTTACCTAAAATTTAAAATTTAATGAAACAGTGAAAGTATACATATTTATAACAACGGCAATCTTACTTCGTTTGAATCGACAAAAGAGTTACTAACAAGTTTGGAGATTTGTCTATACGCACTTGTAGTTTGATTGAATTGCTAAAAATTAAATAAATATTTGAAAACCTTATTAATGTACAGTTGAATCATTGACTCGGGGAAATACTTCATAAAATAGTTGTCCTAACGTTGCAAAAAATCCTTGTTGACGTTTGACCAGTCTTTTTGGCCTCGGAATCTCAGATTTAAAAGGTGAAAGCATCGCATTTTTCTGTAATTATTTCAAAGAAAATGTTATTTCATAACCAATTACTGGACTTTGATAACTAACCTTTGATTCATTATGTCGTGTTTTATCCAAAACATTGTCGTTTGATTGCAATGTAACAACGATACAAGACATCAAAATGAAAAGAACCGCAGAGCGTTTAAGAAAAGAGATTACCATGATCTGAAATTAAAAAAAAAAACAATAATATATATTGATTTATATTTTATTTGAAACGTTTTCATTAACAAAACATTGTATTTTACTATTTCAACACTTTTCTTTTGACACCCACATGTCTTTGGCGCCTCCATAAAGTCTTAATTATGACTTTCTAACAAAAAACATTTATACTTAATTACTTTAATAATTACTCTACCATTACAAAATAAATATAATATAAAATCTATGTGGGCTTTAATATCTTAATATCACAAGAAAAGACTAAAAAATCTTGAAGAGAAAGAAGGTTTTATTTTTTTTTTATGTAACGATATTAATGTTTTAAGATAAAAATCGGCTACTACAAGTTTTTAAAAGATATATATAGTCTTTGTCGTTTATTCAAACGAGAACAACTTTAGATATAAAATATTTTTAATTTCTTTTTAATTAATGAAGACGAGCCGCTCTCTCTATAACATTTTATCAACAAATATTATATAATTTTTTTCAAGATTTGTTTATTAAAATTAAACAATAAACCGACTTTGAATGGTTAATAAATTATTTCAACATTTAATTTTGATAGCGTCTTTTCAAAGTTTTCTCCTTATCTCGGTCAAGTCCAGCGAAATATTAAAAATTTTTGCAATTTGTCATAAAGAAAATTTTAATCAACTTTCGCTGTAGACATGCGTTTATAATAATAATAATAATATTTTCATGATGCAATAAGATTTCTACTAATTATATTTTTGTTCTTCAGAAAAACGATGTCTTATTCATAATTAGGTTTATTTTCTTTCTTTCCTTAAAAATTTGATCTATAAATACTGAATACGTATATAAAAACAAAAGATGATAAACTTGAAACAAGTTACGTTTTAAATTGACCAAATGAAGAAATGAAAACTTTCGCTTTAATTCCTTTTAATAGATAAAAATATAATTTTAGGTCTTTCCTTTCTTATATTCGTGGTTAGAATAAAACATAGGTAGGTATAGGTGAGGTCTTGGAGATAGTAAAGATAATCAAAACAAATATAATTTTTTTGTTAGTTTTTGAGAAGAAAATACGCTAATGAAAGTTCAATGGTCGTTAAATGTGGAATTTGAAACGACCTCATTTGTGGTTGATACTCATAACTCAGTAAGTTGTCCATAAACCTATATCAAAAAGGGTCCAATTCAAGAAAAAAATGTAATAAAAATAAGGCTTTCTCTATTTCAGTCTCTCACTATAAAATTTTCATATAATTAAAATAATAAAAAGGTTCACAATTCTTATTTGTCGCATCAATAAATTGCAACCTCTCGAAATTCATGATTCTGAATGGAGCTAAGTTACTGATCATATGCATGTGAATGTGCTTTTGAAACAAACATAAATATGAGTAGATAATAGATATATAAGTCATTTAAATGATAATGGTAATTTTAATTCTTTTTGTAAAAAGAGTCTATTTGGTAGCTAGTTGACAAAAAAAAAAAAAAATTTTTTTTTCTTAATCTATTATTTTTCCAACACTTATAGAATATTTTTTATCTGTCACATGAGAATCAAAACTATTTTATCAAAATTTCTCATAGCAAGATATAAAAGACTCATGGAATGAAGAGGATTAGATTGAAAAAAGTGTAAGATTTTATGGCATCTCGCAAAAGTAGAAATACGAATGTCAGTGATGTAAGAGAGAGCAAACAACGCACATATACAATTTTCATAAGTATTAAACGGTCAGGGCGCGAAAATGCCTTTTGGTATACGGCAGCAGATGTTCTCTTTGTGCAAGGAATAGATCTACTTTCGTTTCGAGTTTCAACTTGATGAAAATTATAAATAGGTACTGAGAATTGATGATTCTTTCACAGCCTGATGAGGATTTGGAAAATGATATTTACCAAATTTTGTTTTATATACAATTTATAGCTACCTTAATTGCTTAGCTACAGTTAACTGAATGGGGTCAAAAAGTAAATTTTTGACTCAATTTTTGTCATCTAAAAATAATATTTGTAACGTATATCGATTTTTGTACGAAAAGTTGCAAACTTCATATACTGAGAATTTTATGAAATTTTCAAAGTTTATTGATGAAGATTCAGTGTAAAGCATTTCAACGTTAAGTATAAAAGTGCATTGAAATATGACAAACTGTGTTTTATATATGCATTTTATAGCCATCGTCGTTGTTCAAATTATCATAAATCCTTTGCAATATGGTCTTCATGATAGCAGAAAAATATTGGTTAGCTCTTAATAACCCTATTAATAAGTTGTGTACATTATAATTCTCACAATATCTTTTCACTTTATTTAACGTTTTTTTAAACTAAGTTAGATATGATTAATAATTAATAATAACATGTAAATTTGATTCAGTATAAGTTGAAAACAGTACCTACCAATGATAAAGTGATAGTAAGTAAATGATTTATTTTATACTTAAATTTTGGTGTTCAAGTTTACTATTTTTTTATTGAGAATAACTCACACAATTTATACTGCCGGAAACTAAAATATTATCCAATGACATGATGCTTGGACAATATTTAAAACCAAATAAGCGACACCACGACCAATACCAGAACTGGGACAGTCTTTGTCTATTGGTCTTGCTTTAGGAACTCAGTATTAGGGAATGTTCTTATACTACTTGACCTAGTTCTTACAACTTTTTGACCTCTCTCGGTTATCATCCGTAGTATATGCAAAGACATCCCTCCCTTTTAGTTTTTACATAGTAATTCATAAATATGATAGGTAAACTAATTTGGATATAGCTCGAAAAAGCGCGATATTACACTAGAGGATATTGATTACGTGATGAAGACCTAACCCCCCCTTCTTGTAACCAAGGATGTTATTTTGAGACCCCCCTCGTCCCTGAAAAGGTCACGTAATATGGGAACGTTCCCTTATACAAAATAACAGCTTGTTTCTGCAAAAGTTTTGGATTAGTTTACAACTGAAAAGATCTTTAAAGCCAAGGGTCTGCGGTATCATGGAAGTTTTTTTAATTAAATATATTGCTCTAATCAGGCCATTGTTATCGTTATTTTTTTAAATCTTAAAATTAACAATGTTTTTGTCGGGCTTAAGTATTTTAGTTTCTGGGGATAATAGATACATGTAGGTAATTAAGTAATGATAGAATAATAAAATAAAACAAAAGTAACCTCTTTTAACTGGGTGTCCCACGACAACTATTCATTTATTTGTAATTTTAAACATAGTATATACCTAAAAAAAATTACGAAAGACATCGATATTATTACCAAAATAGTATATTTAACTATAAGCGTTTTTTTTTTTTAATTGTCCAATCAATCAAATGACGTTGAGTTGTTAACAAAACTGACATTAACTATGTACTTCTACATGAATGAACTGTAATATTTTAATCCACTTCAATTTCAATTATATTTTAACATAAATATTTTTTTTTAAATTAACTTGTTTTATTTTGTCGCTGAATATTTTATGTTCATTAATTTCCACTCTATAAGAGTGCTACTTCTTTGTGTAAAAATGTGAAACATAAATCAAAGATCAAATGCTTTTATAACAATTTCTTCGTGTTTTAAGCTACGAATATCGATTAGATTGTGTATCGATCAAAAGATTCGACATCTGACTACTTTCATTTAATTTTAATCTGAATAAAATTAAAAGAGGTGTATATGGATGAATTCGTTGCACAACGATTTTTTGCCTCCACCCACAGTTTACCGTATAATTACATCCACAAGTTATCAATTTACAATAGGCTTCATATCATGTAATAATTTCTTTTAGAAAGCAAACGAAAAATCAAAGCTTAATCAATTTTTAAACAGATCGATTATAAAATATTTCATTAGACGAGGAATTTTTGAAAGATGGAAACGATATTATTTAAATGAATTTTTCAAAACCGATTTCATTTTATTTGAATTTTAATGTCAATTAGCTGAAAGAATGTTGCCGAATTATTCGTGCAATAATTATCATAAATTTTCGATGAAGAAGAAACTTGTCTCATATGCAATGCATAAATCAAGAATTCGTCCATTTCTTACGAAATAAGATTATAAAATATTTTTTGTTGAAATACTATCATATAACCACTTTTAGATATTTAGTTAGTACTTTGGTCTACTTCGTATGCATTCAAACAAACATCACTTTAACTAACGTAATAACGACAAACAAAGCAAACGTTTAAATTATAATTGAAAAAAATTAATTATATAAAAAGAAAGTGCCTATCGCTATTTGAAATCGGTAACCTCGAGATTGGCTAATGATAACCTTCGGGGAATATAAATACATAACAGTGCCCCCTTCTTCTGTCTTGGGTTAAGTTTTCTGAAGAATTCACATGAGTCATTTTCCTGTGTTTACAGACCCAAATAATTTTATAAAATTATTTAATCATTCTCTTTCTTCATTCTTTTATTATATTGAACTATGCTTGTTGACTGATTAAATTTTTCGAAAAAATAACCAAGTGACGGGAGATTTCAGTGCCTGAACGGCTCATGTAATCAACAGGCAATAAACATAAGAGGCGCATGCAAATTTTTTTTTGAATTAGACATAATAGGTATAAAAGATTTTTAATGTTGTTTTAAGATGAATTTTATGTGTCATGTAACGTTCAACAAAGAAAGACAATTCCACAAATACGATAGAGAGAAGATTATTTAAAACCGACACGGCAGTGGTCAAGAAGAAGCAAGAGGGACGCTTTCACTTTCTATGTAACACGTCTGTTATGAAATTGTTCGATAAACGAAAATATATTCAATATTATTTTAAATTGCGCGTTTATTGGAATATTGCACGACATCCTGCGTCATAAATGGAATATAAGGAAACGACAACGACTATTGAACCATAAAAATTAAGCTTTCGATACATTGTTGAAAAAATTCACGAGTAAATTAATTAAGTTTTTATGAAACACAATCTAACCAATTAATCTTTTGGCAACGTTCTATAAATTTAAATATTTGATTGTATATCGCTTAGTTTTATTTCTTCACACATTTACCATGTCGGTTAATTCCATTAAGATTTATATAATCGATAAAAGTTATAAATTGATTTACAACTACATGCTAATTTAAGTATAAAATTTCTTCAATTTGTATTAGAAATTAAAAATTTTATAATCTATTGTTCGATTAAAAAATAATAAGTCTCAAGTAATTGTCTCCTCACTAGGCTTAAATTATTTTAACATAATATATGAAAATATTTTGATAAATATTTACTGACCTTGAAATAACTTTCTAGATCAATAAACGACATATTCTCAAGAAAGGTCTAAGGACTTTCTATTGCTCAAAATTAAATTTTCCAAAATTCGAAATGATTTATGTAATTGTCATTAAGTGCGTGCCGGAGATGTTTTCAGAATGATGACCGAATTCAAAATTCCTCTTCGTAAGTTAATGTTTATAATAACTTTAGATTGTGGTTTGAAATAAAAACAAGAAAATGCTTACAAAAATATTACCTATTGCTATTACGAAAAAAAATATAAATTTTCCAATTCTAGTTATATAATGCATGCGTTTAAGCTAATAGAACTTAGAAATGTTTTTTTGTTTGTTAAAAAATTGAAGCATTACTCACGAATGAAACATTCAGAAATATATTGGATTGTACAATGCAGTTGTTATATTTGTGTTAAGACTGTTTAGCAATCAGTATGTGAAAAACCCTACTTTAACATGATAACATCGACATATTACAAACTTTTTGTAGTATATGACTAATTAAAGAGATTTATGATGTCCTCCAAATTCTACAATTTTTAACAAGTATTTGAACAGTTTAACAAGTATATATCCTTAAATTCGCCCAAATTTTAAATTGATTGAGTACAGCAATTTTTCCACGGTAAAATTTAAATATTTATACTATATTCTCAAAAGCCAAATATTTTATCTAAAAATTATAGAACTATATTTTTACTCAAAATATGTTTGGTTTACTTTATGGAATCAGTTAAGCTAATTTTTTAGCTTTTTATTGTTATACCTGTCACCTAACTACTTCACATGCTTGTTGGAGTTATGCTTTCTTTGTCTTTTTTTCGTACACCACTGACATTATTACTTTTATTTCTATCTGCAATATTACAACGTTTATTACTTTGGTTTATAAAATATTTATTGGAAAAATTGTTGTTTTTCAATAAAACCAACCATTTAAAGAAAAAAAAGATCAAAATTAATTTAATTTTTTTATATAAATAATTACATAACAAGAGTTACCTATAGCTTTAATTTTATTTATATAGATTTAGGTTCTTAAAATCGTTAAAACAAATAGGAAATTCCAGTTAAACATAGTATATAAAATGTAGATGAATCTTATTTATATACTTAAATATTATTTGTTTGCAAGCTTTCAATAAAAATCCTTAATCTATTGTAACTATTAAGATTAAATGAAGATCTGAAAGTCTGTATAAATAAGTAATAACTAAAAAGTAATATTCATCTCTTTAAGATTCCGAGATTTAACATTGAATAACTGACGAAGATGATAAAAATATAAAATCAAGGAATTCATCAAATGTGTGCAATGAATTGAGCTCAACATTTCAACATTGAAATAAAATAACTTGGAAATTCAGCACTTGACATGACTTGATATGAAAACATATCATTTGACTTGAGTTGGACTTAATCTAAACTAAATTTAAGTCAAGTAGCTTGAAAATCAAGCAAAATAGTGAATCCCTTATCAAAAGTAAAAAGATATCCTGGTTTAGAATTAGACATTTAATAGTTGCATCAACTGGGGATTTTTTTTAGTGGCAGCTAATAAAACCTAACATATATAATTTACCGCAGTGAAATTCTAAAAGAAAATAAAACATCGTGTAGGAAAGGATTGAGACTTAAGTCTTAAAAATATTTACTACGAAAAAGATGGGATGCAGGTACGAAATAAAATTTAATAATTTCTAGTTTTGTAATTGAATTTGATAAAAATATGAGTTGAGTGTTAACTCATTAATTCATAAAGCAGAGACAAACAAAGATTCTTAGCCATTTATATTATCTTAGGTATCCTTAAGTTACTTACTAAATGTTAATTTATTCATTGGCTTTGTTATTTTATAGTAAAACCTTATGAGCGAATTACTCATAAATTATGAAAAAGGGTTACTTTTATCTTATATTGAAGAATGTATTTTGAGGTCTATTCTATATAAATATTTGGTTTTCGTTGAATGAGTAACTCAAATTACGTTATGTGTATATTTTGACAAACCTTTTTATTGAAATTATTTTCTTTGTTATTTTTGTGAATATTAACAAGTGTACAATATTTTATATAACAATGTGTCTATAATAAGCAGATATTTGAATGAAATTTGATTAGAATATCAATTCGTTTAATTGCAGTATATGTCCATACAAAAAGAAACACTTGGAAATTTATATCTTGAGGTCTATAATTTCGAACGTGTATCAGAAAATATATTATAAGATTTACCTTGAATATTGTCTTTCAAAACGAAACTTATGAAACTTTTATAAAATATAAAATCGTCACTTTTACGAATATCAGTGAACACCAAATCATTGTTTTAAAAGAGGTTAATATCACTGTTAGAATTAATCACAATTTATTTTTCAGTTTTTGAAAAATAAATGTAAACTTTTCTTTTTTTTTTCAGCGGTTCTTGCACGAGTAGTATCCGAGACTGATACAATTTATTACAGAAATGTGAAGTTGTTTCGTCCACCACAAGTACGTAGTACTCCCCATTTAAGTATATTTTATATTATTCGATCGGTTTCTTGCGTAGTATAGTTCTTGAGCACGCCAAGGCGTTAACTTTCCAATGTATTTATGGAGGAACTACAAGTGTTAATGTCATCGATCTAGTTATCATATTTTTATACTAATACAATTTACTTACAATTAATTGAAAAAGAGCATTTTTTTAATTCAATGGTTCCGAATTTTATTTACATTTATTATTAGCACAATTAAACAATAGTTTTCATCAATCGATATGAGAATAAGAAGAAAAAAAAACGTTGTAAATGCAATGACTTGCAACGGATATTTTCCTTCCTATTTTTTCCTCTATTTTCTTTTACATTATTTAATTAAAACCATCAAACAAAAACTGAAAAACAGAGTTATTAAAACTTTTATTAAAATTAAATTATATATCAATGATATTAAAATTACAAGGAAGATACTGTAATTTTAAATTCATTATAACTTAATTATATGACTAAAAAGAAACTTCTTTGGTTAAAATTAGAAATTCACAGGGGTTCTTTAGCTGATTTTAATCTTTAATTTTTTTTTAAATTTAGAAGAAAAATAACAGGTAAAACTTTTGAATTTAATTCAAACAATTGCGTTTATATAATGGAATGACGTGTTCGTTACTTGATATTGTGATCAATTTACTTGTTCACTTTTCTAAGATTAAACTAAAATACGATTCCATTAAATTATTTGCCATAAAATTCTTTTATATAAATATACGGTGTTTCGTTGCGGAAATGATGTCTGAATTAGGTGAAAGATTTTATAGAACTTTTCAGCAAATATTGAACTCCTTTCTAAATATAAATTAGAAATAAAACTCAAGAAACTTTTATCAACTAGAAAACAAATCGATAAAGTTCATGTTTATGTAACTAAATCATAATTATTTAAATAAAAACGATTGTCTAATTGAAAACTAATTATAATATATTTTCCTCCAAATAATTTAGTGAACCAAGCAAACACCTGAAAATGATTGCTTAGAAATCTAAGAAACCATCAAAAGGTCAAATCAGTTCTTTAAAAATTAACGTCTACAAATCAAATAAGCAAATATAGAGAGCATGAATAATGCGATGATCTTACTACGTTTTCAATATTCAAATATAGTAATTATTTTTTACTTTCGATTTATGATTCAGACCGGCCACACAAGATAAAAATATTTGATCACGATTGTTTTAATGCATAAGTTTAAGAGAAATAAACACACTAAACTGATATAGCCGCATAATGATAAACAAGCTGAGAGAAACAAAATAATAAGTATTGTATGTTATAACAATTTGGCGAATGTTTTTTAAAATACCCGGATCATGAACAAAATGCTGTCTCATTTTGAACATTTACGTATTACATTAACAATTACATGAATTTACAAAATCATAAGTAAACATTATACCCGGGAATTTTAAGTAATACCCACGACTGTCCACTTAATTTAAATATTTTCAAACAAATAAGGTGATAAGAAATTCACAATTTGTAACGCAAAAATAACAATAAAATACTCAATGAATGTTGCAAGTATGTATATCTATTCAGTCTTATCATTCTCAATTTTTGTCATTATTCGGTTTTTTATTCGATTGTTAACTACTCGGTTAATTGATATTAGAATTTAGACAAAACATGTGGTCATGTCGGCTAAATTTGTACCCCTATAGATACCTATATATTTTTTAAGACTTAATTATATGACTGCGAAGAAATTTCTTTTTTTATATTTATATAACAACTTTTTGTACATATTATATTGTACTACTAAGTGTATAGTTCAGCTCTTATACATGTATCACAGTAAAATCATGAGGCTAGGTAGCTGCCCACTGGCTATCCTAACTAAAAATATTAAAAGTTATTTTAATTTAATAGTAAAATAATGTATACCTAAGTGTCTTTTAACGTCTCTTTTAAAATTATCATAACACAAGCACAGCCAATTTTTTTATCACATATATATACCTACTAAAAATTTTAGTTAATTGTGTAATTGCGGGTTTAGTTGGTCTCCTAATCTTGGTCTTTTCCACCTTTTCCAGTCCAAGGTTAAAATTATAAATTCACAGGGGTCCTTTAGCTTGTCTTAATCATTTAATTTTTTAAATTTGGAAAAAAAGCGTAATTAAATACAGGTAAAACTTTTGAATTAAATATAAATAATTGCATTTATATAATGGAATGCCGTGTTCGTTACTTGATTAATTACCACTAAAGTCTGTCAAAAAAAGGTTTTTTTTTTTTTTGGTTTTGCGCGTTTTAATCCCTCAACAAAATATCGCCGACCAAATTTTACCGATAAAATAACCCAAGGATAAAATTTGACGATAGCTTCTTATAGACTTTTTTTCATCGTTAGCAGAAAACCAGGTAAGAGCTCGTTCCTCCCGCACGGCGGAGTTATTAGGTTAGGTTTATTGTACTCCTGTTCTGCTCATGTATCCCTGTTGTTGAAGGATTCTTGTTTTTTCTAGGTTCAGCATTCTGCCTAGCAGAAACAGTCCCTGTACTAATCTTTTTGTGCGATTTGTGCCTGTTTGGGCGTCATTTATCCCATAGGTACAGGTGTCGCCACTTTGTGAGGGTTTGCAGTCAAAAATGACATAGGCCGCGTTTTCCTCCTCATCCCCACACAGTCTGCAATTGAGGTCTTGTATAGACCTCTTTAAAATAAATCGAAAATGGAGAATATAATTTTATAGTTTTCGATGTATCGAATTTTAAAAGTTGCATCGAAAACGCGAAATTTTATTAATTTATGGTATAATTATGAAGCGTGGGCTAATCGTATGCGAATGGGTATTCGATTTAAAAAAAACGCGATGGTCACACCTTATTTGCTATTTGTTCCTGAAAAATAATTTGAGAAGAATTTCTTTTTATTTTGGGAGCTCCCCCAAACCCCCACCGGGGGCTACACCACTTGTACATGTTAAACCACCATTTGTACATGTTAAACGTGTATATATTTATGTCGGGTGATATTTTACCCTCAGGATATTTTGTCGGGGGATGTTTTTTCGGGTATATTTTGTAGGAGGATAAAAACACGCATTACCCATTATTTAAGATAGAGGTTATATTTTATTTTGGAAAAATTTATTATACTGGACAATCGCAATTAAAAAAGCATCACTTGATTTGATTTTGCAGTTACTTGACTGAAATTTTACTTACAATCAAGTCAAGTCAAGTTAAATATCAATTATTAAATGTAAAATCACATCAAGCAGTGGCTTCGAATGTTATTTCATTTACAAGTCAAAATAGCATGCACAATTCATTTTAAAAAATGATGAATCTCCAGCTTCAATGTACTTTCTTAAGAAAATTTCAGTGATATTTGGTATACCGTTAGCTTATTTTACAAAAATATAACTCAACGGTCAATTTCTGTTCTAAAAAATTTATAGTTCCTGTGGGATAGATATAAAAAAATATACAGTGTAGGTTATTGTGTTTTATGTTTTGTGTTTTGTTTTAAGTATTTTATTTTAGTTAAGTATGCGATGCAGTACAGGTCAATTAGTACAACACGGGTACCCAATACCCCAATTCGTTCATAGTAGGTATTCTAGCATACTAAAGGAAGGTACATGTTTCCGTGTAATTTTCAAATTCAACAAAAATAGAAGAAAAAAAGAAAAAAATATAAAGTTTTAAATTATTTGAACGTCTATAATTCCAGCAAATTACTTACGGCGTTTGTGAACTATTAGAAAAACAACTATTGAATGATAAATATTGAACTTAAAACTTAGCACTTATTTATTGTCCTGTATGGTTTTGGAATATACTAATATATATTTTGCCAGTCTATTTTTCAATAATCAAATACTTAAAAACGGTTTAAAAAATTCATAGTATTTACGACCAAGACATAACCACATGCTTATACACCTACCAATTAAGAAACGAATGTCTCAACAGTTTAAACTTGTAAATTGTTCCGGTTTATTTATACACTTTTATTTCTTTTCTACAAATTATACCAATTTGAACACCAAATTTAATGATTTCTACATCAAATAAAAACGTAATTTTGTCGTTTAGATATACATTCGAATTTCAGTCGTTTATTTTTTTCTACTGTCACGAAGACGTTAAATTTGATTGAAGATAAATACAATGATTTTATTAAAATTTTGTCATTAGTTTATCCAAAACAAATTATCCAAGATATAATATTGCTTTCATAAATATTAACAAAAACTTGAGTAAAGATCGTTATGTATACAAAAAAAAAAATGTAAATGATGTTCAAGAAGGGAATTCCATTGGAGAAAGCCCTTTTATCTGAAGACATTAGTAAATATTTTTCTTAAACAAACCTAATGCGTTTTGTTCTATAATTACTTGTTATGATGTAATTAAAGTCAGTGATGGTTGATTTGAAATAAATTAGAGAGTATTAATCTGCTTTTTTAAATTAGTTTTTCAATGCAGTAACGATATGTTTTATATATGAAATGATCTTGACATAATAAACTACACGATAGTACAAGACGTTCAAAGAGCATAGAATCGTTGACCAACTGAAAATCGGGTGCAGGTACTTTCAATGAGAGATAAAATAAGAAAAAAATCTAATCGTTTCCACTCTAATTAACTCTAAAACTATGTCTATAAAATCGCTTTTTTATTTGAAAATAAAAATCTCAAAAAAAGAATAAGATTTTTATAATTTTATTAGGTGAAAAATAATAATTATGATTTTCAGTTTTATTATGTTAAAATTTAAATATATTTTTTTATTTGTTCCATATAGAATACAGAAGTTATTGAGAATAAATTAACAGTTTTTTAAACTTTTATTTTTGAGTAATGATCAAATCAAAATTTTGACTGCACGTTTTTTTTTACATGTACATGGTATCGACATGGTCGATCGTTTTCTGTCAAAAGCATGCTGCTAGAGATTCGTAACATTATGTTAAAAAAAAAAACTATTCAAATAAAAAATAAAATAAAAATAAAAACTTTCAATAAATCAAAAATCATAGCTTTTCTTAAATTGATACTAAAAATATGAAGAAAAAAAGTTTTTTCTAATTTTAATAAGTACGAGCAATTATACTTACGATTTTTCAATAAGTTACATTACAGTTTGAACATTTTTATTTTATTTTTAAGCATAATATGCGGAGTTTATCAAGAATAACTATACAGTTTGCTAAACTTTTAATTGTTAAGTTTTGATAAAATCAAAACTGTGGTCGCACGTCTTTTTAACACACTGCACACGCTTGTCGATCGTATTCTGCCGACTTCATGCTGCCGGAGATTCGTAATAAACGTATAAAAATGAAAGAATTATTCAAATAAAAAATATAAATAAAAAGAAATAAGTCAAGGGCAGTACACGAGCGGCTAGTTCGCGCGTCTGAAGTTAGTGTCCGAACACTTCGATTTGTACAAATCTTCAGTTTCTTCTTGATTACGCGCAGTCTAAGTAACAATTCTTAAGAAATAAGTAAACGAAGCGATAGCTCCGTGCAGTCATGGTAAAAAGACAAAGAGAAAATGCCAATGAATGAATGAACTGCCTAGATAATAACGTAATATCATATGTTAATATGTGTGATCTGAACGAATGTCTCTTGCATAAGATTACATAAACGTTTCACGTTTTGTATCTATTTTTCAGCTTTACATATATGGAATTCACTTACAGCCTTTAGCTCTGTTTCATTAACGTTTATATCCATAGATTATTTTATAGCTGAAAACATAAAATTATAAATTCAAACGCTCAAATTAGGAAATCGTTATTGATTGAGGAAGCTATTTAACAGGTCAGTCTTTAAATGCAGATATTATCACAAATTATAATTATACGATGTAACTACCCAACAGCTAGACGTATCAAAAATTATAGACACTTATTTGTGCATTCAGAAAATAAATTAACGAATTTTGAAAAGTTCACTTACAATACAAAACTTGGTTGAAAAAATATTTGCATTGGAAATCATTGAATCTGAAAGAAATATTGCAATGTTATGTGTACTTGTATTTATGAATTGATAAATAATCTCGTATTTAATTAATAACGTAACACAGTTTGCTAATTAGGCTTTCATATGTGTTGAAAAGATAATTAAAACAAATTTATATGAAAATGTTCATTTTGCATTCGTGCCTTTTAAAATTTACTTTTCAGTTACTCACCATTATAAAACTGCAATATAGTAAATGTTCCAAACTAGCGGTTACTCGTAGCTTTGTTCACGTAAGCACAATTGTGTTTTGAAAATAAGCTTTGTCTATATAAAAAATAACAAAAATATACTTTATTAAACATACATTTTTTTGAGATTTTCTTCATTAAAATTTGGCCATAGTGTATTAATTTAATTTAATTAATTTAACGTTATTATAAGGTATTCACTACTTTACTTAAAATTCAAACTACTTGGCCTTAATTTTGTTTAAAATCAAGTCAAGGTTGAGACAAATATTAATATTTAAATGTTAAATGAGGTCATGAATTGGTTTTGTATATAATTTTATATTCAAGTCTTAACAACTACTTGACTTGATAAATTTCATATTATTTTCAACCCTTTATTTAAAAAAAAAATGGAAATCATAAAATAAAAATTCTTGTATTTTTTCATTAGGTTTCATAGTTATAAACTCTGAATTGACAAAAGTTGAAAGTGTTGGAGTATGCTTTATTAATTAAAAAAACTTGCAATCTTCTCTTTTCACAAAATACTAAATTAAGGGATGTACCAGTGGCAGAACTACAAATTTAAGCCCCCCCACAAAAAATTAGATCGACTCCCAACCTTATATGAATTTGTGCTTTTCGTATCTAATGTCCCATATTTTAATTTAGCACTAATATTCTTGCGAAAGGTCCTTCTCAAAAAGGCCCTTGAGGTCTAGAGGAGTTAGCAGAAATTATAATTTTTTTCATATCAGGTGTAATATGATGTTTTGAAAATTAGCATTGTCCGTTAAGAGTAACGACAGTTTCTTAATATCCTTATTCGTAACATCTTGGTCGAAATCCAGGGTATTTTCATCGTTATTCAAATCAATCGCCGTACTGCTTCTGCTATCAACATTTTCCAATTGCCCTTCATCTCAGTGTAGTACCTTGATTTTTTAGTTTTAAGTCAGTTGGATGAATTTTTTCGCTATAAACTTGTTCAAGCATCTTGTTCTTCTTTAGAAGTATGTACATTGATTTTCTGTGATCGTAGCAAACGATTTAAGAAAACGGGGTAGATTTTAAAATTTTGGCTAAACGTTCCTGAGCTTTATCAATTTCTCTTTTTTACTTCACCCTCTCTTGAGCACCACTAGTACTAATTTTCTCAAAATTTTTGAGCCCCCCAAAGCTTCCGGCCTCCCGCGTCGCGGAGTCTAGCGATATGGTAGTTCCACCACCGGAATGTACGCAAGAACACCTGGGAAGTTGCGCTCCAAATAGTCACTAGAGTCTAGACTATTATAATAGGCTATGCCATTTCTCCTATGCATATTTATTGGATAAATCTACCCCCAGAAGTTGCTCAAAGTGGGGTAATCTCTTAACTGTCTCCCATGCCATCGTTCTATGTCCCGCACTACAACGTTTAGAAAGGAAAACGGGAATCCACAACTAGATAAATAAGGCTCTTAATAATTTATCGCTTCTGGAGCCAATCAAAGAAATCCTTCAATCCAAGAAACTATTGGACGAAATAAAATTCCAAACAATAGTCGCTAAAGACCTTCGGGTTGATGCGACTTTAAAAAAAAATCCTCTCTTTGAGCTACTTAATGGTGGAAGTTACTAATAAAGCTTTTATTTAAACGTGATTTTTTTTTCATGTAAGTACAAAGATATTTTTAGGTTGAATTATTACTGGCTTATTCTTTGTTCTAGCTTAAATAATACAATGTTTTATATAAATGTTGATTGAAAAATTAATTTCAGAACTAAGACCAATCTTTTTAAGCGAAAATGAACACCATTCGATATCAGTGTTTTCGATTTTTGAAAGCCCAAATGAAGAGAAAAGAAATGGATACGAAATCGTATCCCTTTTCATTAATTTTTGTCGATTGATTAAAAATAAAGCTGCTTTAAATAGAAGATATATTGGAGTAGCCTGAGATTATATGATCTATTAAAAGCTTCACTTAAAGTATTTCCTTCTCTTAAATTGGTTCTCAAAATTTCTATTTTTTACAATTCAAGTTTGACTTTTTGATGGGTGTGTTAAGTTTTTGTAAAACCTTTTTATTTTCTTAAAACAAGTTTTTCACCCTCACACTTTTCCACTGATTTATCCTAAATAAATAAGGGTTCTATTGCAAAAGTTCGGTATCAAAGTTCTGAAAATAGCGACTTTTAAAACATTTTATCATAAGCCCTCGCTAATGGTGTTTTTACCAGCAGCCTTAATACACAATCAAGGGTGGCAGGTTAAGTGGTGGCAAATTGAAGATCAAAATTTATTTCTTACAGAAATTAAAAAGATTTCCTTTATATAGGAATCTTAAAATGTTATGAGGTCCACACAAACAAATTAACAGGAAATATATTTCAACAAATAGATACATTTTTCTACAAAGTTAAAATTTCATTAAGAGAAAAGCACAGTTGTGATTATTATTGTTGTTAACTAAGCGCACTATTATAACGAATTGTTAAGATCGGTTAGGGCGGTAAAATGTTAATAGCCTTTTAAAAATAAATCTGTAAATCCACTTTTGGCCACCACTTTGATAAAGTTAAAAGGACTGTAAAAATGATTCATGTTTGATCTTTTTTTTTTTAATTAAAATTTGAAAAAATAAATAAGACTTGTTAATCAAAAACCGAGAAAAAAATACCAACAACTATTTCAGAAAAATCACTATACATAACGAAATATTTTTGATACCAGATAGAAAGCAATTAATGAAAGTGTGACTTATTAAAATTTATATAAAAAAATTAGTTTGGAAAATCGATTTTTATGACACTCTTATAATTTGGGTCTCTCATTTAATCTGCTTGGCAAGAACAAAGTTTATGTACACTGACTATAATTTGTATGATTACTCAAATTGTTATATAACCAACCTAAAAGATTTTTTTTTGGAAAGGTGATTGTATAAGATAAATATTTTATTTACGATTTTTGAGAAAAGAGAACTTTGATATGTATAATTATGTATCTAGTGGTGAATGTAGAGAGAAGTGAGAAAACGCTTTAAGTGTTGTATAAATTATGCAATCGTAATAATTTCATACCACTATTGCACATGCATTTTATTCAGAATAAGAAAGAAAAATTGCAAATAAGCACTTTTATAAAAAAAAAAACAGTTTTAAGTTTCTTGCACCCGTTCTACTTTAAATCTTATTGTAATTAAAGGTAATTAATTTTATTGCAACAACACAGTTATCGAGTTGATTAATTAATCATGATAGTTCTCAAGAAAATAATAGGTTATAATAAGAATTGCAAGTTCTTTTATCGGTAAAAAAACATTTATTTACATTTTAATTTACAAATAAAACAAATAAATTTGTAATAAAATTAATTTGTATAACAAGGAATATATGCGTAGTTATGTTTTATTTTTAATGCAATTTTTCTTAATTTTCCTCATGAGAAACTCAAGAAATGGTTACAATTACACTGATATAGACATATTTAAGGCTCTATGCTACTTAACGCAAGTAATTTAAGTTGTAACCTCATATTAGCAGGATCTATTTAACATTATTTTTTATGAAATAAATCAACATCCGTTTATCATTATATTATAAATGGCCACAGTTATGCAATCAAGATGCAACTATTAAGCATCCATTGCTGATACATGTAAAATTCAATTTTATTTTGTTATCAAACGTATATGATAATATTTTTCCATATTAAAATACTTCAACAATTTGGACATTAGCACTGGCATTATTTGTTAGTTGTTCCAAACTTTTGTATTTCCCCTGTAAAAATTTTTTGGTTTGCTTTACAGTACGTAAGAAAATGTCAAAATACAGCCAAGAAGTAAAATTTTGGACTTGAATTTTTTTTTCATAACTATAGTCAAATATATTTATATCATCGATGAGTATTTTTTGTTATTCTTATTTTACTTATTGTATTATTTTCATATTCATACCAGTAAGCTATAATATTGATAATAAAATATTGGGAAAATAAAACCAAAATATATTTGGAATAATGTTGGATTGATATTTCACTTAAGTGATTCTGACAGATACATTTTCTTTTTGGTAGATCTAAATATAATATTATGAGTGCAAAATAATAATTTAATAAGACAACAGTGTAACAAAGATCAGTCAAAATTTTATTATTTATAAAAAATATAAAAACAAATATCTATAAACCAACTAGAAACACATTGCAGAGCTCAAAAATATGTCTATTATTAAACTACAATCTATGACTTAGAAATTTCTAAAATCTACAGTTTTCTTTTTAATTTTTCTATTTACATTCTAATATTATTAACATGGACATGAAATATAAACATGTTTTAATTACATTTAAATAAAATGTATGAAAATTTGGGAAATACAACCTAATTGATTTGAAAATATATTTATATCATATCATTGAAATTAACAATTGCCTTTTTTCATTGTAAAATAGGCAAGATTTTTTTTTTTACTAACGGTATGGCGACAAAAGTTGAATATCTAAAAATATTTAGGTATTTACAACTTACAACAGTATTTAGGTCTTTTTGACCTAATTATTCTACTTTTTTGTTAGGAAAAAATTTCAAATTTTGTTATTATTTGATGGAATTCGATGACGATGATGCTGATTCCTTTTGAGTAGAAACATCAAATCCTTTCAATGTCAATACTTTTCCAAAAAATGGTTGCACTGATTGAAGTAGTTTTTGCGTTCTCTCAGCAGTACCCTGAAAAAAGATATGTTTAAAAAAATTTGTAAAGCTCATCTTTTTCAAAGCTTATTAATAATTTTATCTACTTTCTTATCTTCAAGATAGCAATAACAAACTACTGTCGTTTTATATAAAAAAGTTCATTAAATGGAAAGTTTACCATTATAACATCACTAACGATTTTGGAAATTGTCGTAACTAATTCAAATGATGATCCAAAGAGTTCATCAGGAATTTCAAGCGATACTTTTTGTCGATCAAAATCGGGTGTATCATCTGTGGTAGTCGGACCTGAGGGTGTGGTTGTAGCTGTACCATGACTTCCATATTTAACCTTAACCAAAATAAAAAGCTCTTTAAGTACTTGTCTTCTTTCTCAAATTTTCATCATACTATGTTATTATATCTCTTACTAAAATCAAGATGAAAACTTTCTTATAAATAACTTTCTAAGGTTATATGTGAAATTATATTTTAACTAGTTGTGATTTTCTAGTGATAATTTTATTAAATTTATGTGAAAAATGTAAAGGAATGTTTAATTTTTTTTAAGAATATAAATGAATAGGAGAAAATTTTTTAAAATTATTGTATAAAAGAAGAAAGTTAACTTTTTGTTTTTTTTTTTATTCAATCTAATTCAAATGAAAGTTTATATTTGATATGAAGGGTCAAAGGGGAAATAGGATAAATAAAATTTTAAAATATATTAATTTTCAATGTAAAAATACAATGATATCTATACAAAATAAAAAAACTAAAGTTTCAATTTATTAATTATTGATTATTGTTGCCTAATCCACCGAAAACTCCGGTGAGGAGGCCTCCAAATGCATTGGGAGCTGGCGCTTCATTCGAAACACCACCATCATCATCATTCGAATGATCGTCAGAGTGGTCACTAGAACTTCCACTACTGCTCCCACTCGATAATCCGCCCAATTTACTTGTTAAAAATGAAATTTTCGGCCCGATTAACTGTAACTTAGGTCCAATTACCGAATTAATAACGCCTCCAATCGACGCCAGCCCGTTCTTTGGTGCTTCAATTCCATACGCTTTGTTTTTCGCAATGTTTTGTTGGTCCAATGTGTCGATCAATTTCGTCTTAGCATCGATAATATTATTGATTTTCTATAATTAATATAAAATGGCAATTAATAAATTTTCGCTTTGGATGGTAAGGGTATAATTACCCCAAAGATCAATCCAAGGACGGCGCTTTTGATTCCGAATTTCGCCAAGCCAATTTTCCTTTTATCTCGATCGGTTTCGTCACCAAAATGTTCTTCCTAAAAATGTTTTTTTGTAAAACCTGATTTTTCTTTTTTCTGGGTTAAGTTGATTTCGAAATAAAACGCCTTCGTTTGCAATAAACTTGATGACCTTACAGTGAATGATAAGCAAGCTTCTTGTAAGAGTGATAAAGATGAATGCATTGAACGAAAGGTGATTGTACTTTAAAGCAAGTTCTTACTTTGGTCACAACTGGGTCACTGTGAAACTCGTTTTAATTCGATTATTTGAAGCATATTTAATCTTTTTCGAAAAAAATCGAAAAAAATAAGTATAAGTTATGTTAAAATGACTGATAATTTCTTGCAAATATTTGAGTTTCCTAAGCAAATAAGTTAAGTGTTTGAAAATCCATTTTTATTTATTTGGTAATCATTAAAAGCAATGTTAGGTAAGGGATTTGCATAGTGTGTTTTTCACTTTTCAATTTATAGATAGAAAAAAGTAAGATATTAAAATATTAGCTACATGATAGTTTTGTGTAATAAAAGAAACATATTTTAAGGTTCAATCGATAGTGAATCGGTTTCTGCACACAACTATGCAAATTTATAAACAATAATTTATGCAATAATTATGTATGCTGTTCATAAGGTGTACTAATTTTTCAATAGAAAATTTGATTTTATCCTTCGTTATGTGAAATACGAATATTATGTATTAAATAAATTATGATTTTATGTCAAAATTTAAGCGTTAAGCCTTTAATCTAACGAATAGAAGATAAAATTCTAGAAAAAATATTTTTGCTAATAAGATTAGTTATAATAAATTTGGATTAGAAAAAATTATTTGTGTTGTTCACTTGCTAATCTAAACGTCCTTAAAAATAATTTACACCAAATTAACATAAAACGCGTACTGAAATGACAATTTTTACACACTTGCAAACTCATACCGAAAATTACCATCAATTGCGATTCGTTTTATGTAAGTTTCTAATTATAAATGGAAATCAAACTAAATTACTTCTTGACTTTCAAATATTCAAGTTCACTAAAACATTGAAACTGGAGATTGAAAAAATTTCATTAAAAAAAATAAATTATTTGTCTGAATGGTTTTAATGATTTTTCTCGTGTTTTGGGAGTCGAAATTGTTTGAAAATATCTTTTTTTTGTATCTTGTGTAGAGTGAAAGTGCGAATGAAAACGATAGTGAAATATGAAGAAGAAGAATTTTTCTTTAATTAAAAATTTATGGTTTGTTACATCGTAAATTTTTAAAAAATTAAAAAAAGGATTTTGAACCTTCTTTTGTATAATATTGAATGAAACTAAAATTATTTTAAGAAACAAGCTAATGAAATAATGAGGATGAAAATTGATTCGGTTTACTTAATTATTAAGAAACGTTACATTGACCTTTGGTTTTATTGTTAGATATTTTTTTTTAAATATGGACGATAACTCCTACTATTTGTTACTTGAAAATATTGGATATATTTTAAATTTTAAGGAATTGTTTTTCGTACCTGATAAGTGGGATTCAAATCTGAATACTCAGTTAAATCAATTTGACGTTTGACTAGAGGAGAAGAAAAAACAGCGTGACAAAGCATGATGCACAGAAGTGCATAGATCGTCCAAGAAATTTCCTTCATTTTTATTTATTACAGAAAGCTCTGAAACAAACAAAAAATTAGCTTACAAATTTATAACAAAATAAATCTTCTTCAGTGTACAGTTAATTTGAGTAACTACAGTTGTACAGTTACTTGAATGGATTTTTAGGAATGATTTTTCATATATCATCAATGTCTTTTTTTTTAATTGATTAGTTGTAAATGTAAATTCACATATTTATCAACATTAAAAATAAAGATATTTATTGATGAAATTATATGTAAAAATATTCACGAAAATTCATTCAAAGTTCCCAAATTCTCTGTAACACTAAGAATATTTCACTCACAACAGAAAACTAATGGGATTTTAAATGGAAAATTAAAAAAAAATAAATAAATACGAAAAAATCTTTAAAAGCTCCCGCGTGCCGTTTCTGTGCGTGTATATTAACGGTTACGACGTACACTCTGTTACATCTTCCACAGATATGCGCTTAGCGTACTCGAGTGTGGTTTTAGTTAAAAGATTTGAAAACAACTTTCTATAATCAATTGAAATAAAAAGAAGAAAAGAATAAGACAAAAAAGAAAACAAGAATGGATTTATGTAGACGCAAACTACTACAAGCACAATGCAATATACACATACAGAATACACTTTATCGACTTCTTCGGCAGCGACTCGACGATCGCAATTGCCGTGGTCTCGATTCATTTCGAACAAAATCAAAAGCATTTCACTTTCATTCATGACGCGCTCTTGCCCAGAATAACAATGACCACCAAAAGACCACCATCAATATTTTTCGACCCATCACCATCTACATAAAGTATATATGTTGAAAAAAGGCATTGAGTTAAAAATCACGTATCGTTAAATCCCAAATAGAAGCAACACATTTTTGAAATCTTTAAATCCCTGACCAAAATAAAAAATAAATTATTACAAAATTTTACACAGTTCATCTTACATATGATGTTCAAATTTAAAAATTGATTCTTAGTACTAGCTTATCTTCGTGATTCAGGTCATAGACTTCTTATTAACTTTGTCATCGAAAGACTAAGCAAAATTTAAACAAATCGCGGCTTTTACAAGGTAATATTATTTTTTTGTGTCCGCATTTTATTCCCTTACCAAGTCTAATCTCTTTTTTTCGTTTTGAGAGGAATAATTTTTTTCAAATCTCCCCACTTTATTTGACACGTCAATAAAGTCTTTGCAAATACCACCCAGAAGTCGGCGACAAATTTTTATATGAAGAAAAAAGGATAATAAGTTACAGAGTACATTCCATTTAACAAAGCTTATTTAATACGCTAACTTTTCATATTAATTCTTTCTTGTATATATAGGATACGCCGACCTTCAATTGAATACTTTATTGGTGTTGCATAGATAATTTAAACCACTTCCTTTTGTTAATTCACTAATTTTAATTTGATTAAGGCCAAGGATCAAAATGCAATTTTTTTCTAATTTTTTCTCTTCTTTTTCAACTAAAAATAATTTTTTTCGCTTTACTCATACGGATTAAGCAGCGATTTAAATATCATTGCAAATTCAAAGCATTTGTTTTGAATGACTAATTATTGCACAAAATCAACAGTAATAATAGTTTTGCAATAAAATAATTTAATCAATTGCAAGATTTAATTGAAAATGCATAATTAATTCAAAAATTTAATTAATAACGCAATGAAGCAAAAAGTACAATATAACTTTTTTTGTATTAAGTTCTCACCTCACATTTTTATTGTTCATTAGGTAATTAGAAATTTGTTGTTACAGTTTTAAAATTTTTATTATTAACATAAGTTTTTTTAACTTTTTGATACATTAATATTGGGACTAAACCAGTTTTTGCTCTAAATTCAAAGTTTCCTTATTGAATTTGTAAGTACCTTGAACTAAATATAATTTAATTATATGCAATCAGATTGATTTTTGATCGTATGATACTATCCAAAACTTTTATTTTCAGGAATTGGACTGCAACACTGAGACTAAGTACTAATAAAATAAAATCAAAAAATTTGTCAAAATCAAAAAACTTAATTTGTAATAAAGACTAATAATAGTAATGTTTAAATAAATTTGTTTTAATTTTTTATAAGTTTATTCAAGTTTCAAAAATAATATTCCTATGCCTAAAGATATTCAAATTTGAAGCTTTCAAAAAAAATTTAAATTTTCTAGATTTTCCTTTTCTTGAGCTTGAAATTTTAAACGCATTAGTTATTTGAGTATTTGAGATTTCGAGTTATTCGTTTAGAGTTATTTGTCGTAGAGTATTAAAGTTTTTCAACTCTTATTTTTGGCATATTTTCAAACAATTTATTAAGATTGTACGAAAAATATTGTAGGAACTTAGCCAAATATATTATATGTACAATTAGCAATCCTCTTTATTTTGAACGCAAGACAATTCAACCCTGGTGCTATACTTCGTGGCAAATCACACCCCATACTTCTGGGAGAAGGGGAATACATTTTCAAAAAAAATTTAAATGATTGATGAAATGATGTTTAAATTATTTTTACTTATTACTATACTATTTTCCAGACACTGGAAAAGCATTTCTCCAATTAAATTTTCAAAAAGAAAGAAATGCTCGACTATATTATATACTCCTAGTATATACCAAATTTGTCGACTACCTATATTAATGCAAAATACTTATTGAGAATAATTGATCATCGAGGCAAACAATTTTTGGGGGGTGTTCGTCAGTACTTAAATCGTCGCAGCGATAAATTATCAAAATGAGTTGTCGAGAATGAGTTGAACATAATATCAACCATAACAACCAAACCAATTGTTTATTTTTAAACCAACAATCTGAATAGAAGATCACTTAGTGGCATAGTGAATAGATTGTCGCCCTATACGCCAGAGGTTTGAGGGTTGAATCTTAATGAAGCCTTAATATTAATTCGCCACAACACTGGGCAAAACTGTTTTTGTCACAAGAACTTTTTTTATGTTTGTGTACCCTCATTTAAAATATATAATAATTTTGTTTCAATCACATCCAGTTTTTTTCTGACAGCTGCATATTCCTTTCTGGCCTCATATACTATTCTTTGTTTGAATAACTTTATTTAAGCGACTGTATTCAAGTATCATGCACTTCATAGCATTTCATGGGTTCATTGGAACTTCAGTGTCGGTTGCTCATGGTTCTGATACGAAAGAGACTTATGAAAATATGAAATTTCTTCTTGAAAAATTGAATACAGTAAACACGATTGGAAACTTTGTGGTGATTTTAAATTGCACTTTTGTTTGCACTACAGCTTGGGTAGCTATACAAAATGTTGCTGTTTTATTTGCGAATGGGACAGTAGAGACAGAAAAAGTTACTTTACAAAGAAAGTGTGGTCCAAGCGTAAATCACTTACTCCAGACCATAAAAATGATCCTTTAGTGAACCCTGATGGTAGGCTTTTACCACCGTTGCACCTAAAGCTCGGCCTTATAAAATATTTTGTGTTACCTAAAGATGACAGTGAATTTTTATATCTGAAAGAGAATTCCCCAAACTCAGCGAGGCAAAAATGAAAGAGGGAGTATTTTTAGGTCCACAAATACGGCAACTGATAAAGGATAAGAACTTTAAAGGAAAACTGAATGATCAGGAAAAACTCTCCTGGTAATGGCTTGTGAATTTTGTCCAAAGTTTTCTTGGAAAATATAAAGCGGAAAATTACAAAGACCTAATAAATGAACTTATAATGTCATATAAAGCTTTGCAGTGTAACATGTCCTGAAAAATGCATATATTGGACTCCCATTTGGAAATGGAGTCCAGGAATGCTAGCAGATTTTTATTGGATACTTAGAAGCAATCTATCAAAAGTCAAATATTCACGAAAATTATAAGTATTTATTGTATATTAAGCAACGAAATTTCTACAAGAGTAGCTGATTTTTGTACTTTTTACGAAAATATGTTTTGATGTCACAAGAAAACCTGATGTGTCAATTTTTTTTTCATTGATATAATATTATTGTTTGGTGGTCCTAATAAAATCAAAATTGAATATAAGTTTTCATGTGACAAAAAAAAAATTTAATTTTGTTAACCAGTGTAACCAGAATAGTTGAAGCAACCTTATAAACATCAATAAAAAAATTGGTGCTGCTATTGGCACCGTCCACGGATCTCAATGGAGACACGGAAATCAGCAAAATAAAGAAAAGTAATTAATAATTTTTATTATTTAAAAATAATTTTTATTTATTAATAATAAATAAAAATAAAAATAATAATAAAACGTAACATGATCATAAAGTTAAGACATTTTGATTTCTGTAAAACTTCACTGTGCTAGTAAGTGCACATAAATTTCATGTCCGTATATATATGTACTTTTGTAGCTCTTATTCCGTGTACGGAACTGATCCGTGGATGGTGCCAATAGACACTCCGGAAACATTTTGCAAAATACGTTCACTTTTTGCTAATAATATTGGGATTTTAGGCAATTGTATTTCTTTAGTGGTCATATCAGTACATTTTAATTGCTCAAAACGATATTTTTTTGATGTTCAATCTATTGGCTTCCATTCCAGGTATTTTTGATTACTTTTTACCACGCTAATGTTAACTTCACTCATCTGTGAAGACAGAATTTTATAATAGATATATTCCCAACACTTTCCGATACCCAATCGAGTTGAAATTTTGCACACACACGAGTTTCATAACAGTACACGTTAAGTTATCAGATTCACTAATTGGTTAAGTCATTGGTATTATTTAATTCAGGTTTGATATATAGGAAATTCCTTTATAAGTCCACTAAATGTCAGCCCTAATTTTTTATCATATATTGTTGGAGATTGTGGGGAATATAATATCAGTGCATTTCGATTATGTTTTGTGTGGCATTGCATATATATATTGCATATTAGTGCATACTCTTTCCATCACAAAAACCCCATGACATAACTAGTCATAATATAGAGCAGTTTCAATAACGAAATCCAATGAAGTTCCTAAACCAAGAAAAATAAGAAAATAATAAGTTGAGTCGGAAAAGGGTTCAAATGTTCCTACAAAAATTTCTGACTATACACGAAGTGCTTTTACACGAAATCATATATCTACGTATTATAGTACTTTGCAAGTAGTTATTGATTCGTTAGGCCATAAAATAACTATTATCATTACGTGATTTTTTATTGGAACTGTAATCGTTTTTCTACGTTTAATGTCATTGATTACTCTAATAGTGTATTATTAATCTGAATTTAAGATTATATATGGTCGTGCACGTTGATTTTTTGAGGTATTTTATAGTTTTAAGGGTGCTTTTGTTTTTGATGAGACATTCTTTGATTGTAGGTAGGTACATGATTTTTTCAATTAAACTCATATAAAAAAGAAAACCTAAATTTTCGGTCAAAAGTTTTTGGCCTCATTCGAAAAATAGAGCGTGGATTATTCGAGTATTAAAATAAATTATTAATGCAATCTATTTTCCAGGTGAGTCAAAAAGTTTTCAAAAAATTTTAAATTCATAAATATTATAATTTTTTTTATTATTATTACTGGTAAAAATACAATCTTTCAAATTAACAATATGTAGCCGTTTGTTCTTTAAAACTCTTTTTTTGCAAGTAATATTTAATTTATAATCATCATCTCACAATATTCTAGCGCAAACTGGGTCTTTTAAAAAATGCATTTTTCCCAACATTCATTTTTCTTATTGATTCATTGCAATTAATAACGAATTTAAAATTACACGTTTGACCTCCTTCAACCAAGAAACACGCGTCAAAATTATACATTTTTATATATTGTCAAAATCAAATTTCTCTAATATTTCAAGTATTAAAACGTCAAGAATGAATGACATAATAACCATTTGATAATTTAATATTGTGATGCATTATTCTGCTTATTTAACAGTTGCTGAACATCTTTCATGGATATTTTAACACACAAAGAACACAATAATTGATGCAACTTGCATATTTTGCAGATGTTAATTTATTGGCTTTCTCAACAATAATAATCATTTTTATATAATATTAGTAATAATATGAGAAGAGAAAAAAAAATGTTATCTGGTCAAGCTCTTAAGTAATATTTAAATTAATTCTAATTTTGGAAGAATCAATGTTTGGAGATATCAAATAGATGGAAAATGTTATATGCACAAAAAATAATGCAATTAATTAAAAGTAGCATAAATATTTCAAGGGTAAACCAAATTCTCTTTCACTTGACCAGTATTTAAAATGTCTCATATAATTATTATTAAAATTAAAGTTCTTAAAACTCTATTTACGAGTACTTAAACCAAGCAATAAATCTTATCGTTAACCTCCGTTTCTATTTTATATCTAAACTATCACAATTTCTTTGTTTGTAAGATATCTTTTCAAAGTTTTTATTTCATGTGCAAAAGTCATTAAATTGGTGTCAGGTATAAAATTATAACTAAAGTGATTGATTTAAAAAATATATATTGCAAAATATGTTCAAAGTGTTTTGACCGTTCTTTTAATCAGGGTAACATTTATTTCAAGGCTTCTTTTTTGTATTTCTTATATACTCAAGAATTAAAGTTCAGCGTTAAATTGCCATAAGTATATCTATGTCCCAGTTATTCATAAAAAAATGTCTTGAAGACATTTTTTCATGCCAAGAATATGTAATGCTTAAGTCACATTTAAAAGAAGTGAATCTTACTGAATTTAAATTTAACTTTCCCAAACTTGAATAATAATAATTCCATCTTCAACCTGCCAAATCGCTTATTTTTTCTTATTTTAATTACTGTTTCACATAAAACTTTCTCGTTTCAAATATCTCTATTATCGTTAGATGGATTTAATATATTGTTTATACTTTATAGTATGCTGAATAATTTTCTACTTGTGTAAATGTTTTATTTTTGTTTTGATTTGCTCTTTGACTTTTATTCAAGTTGAAATTAAAAAAAAATAAAACGAAAGAAATTCAACCTTTGAGTAATAAAAATTTGTAGTTTTGATGTCGTTTTGAACCTTATGAAATTTTATTTCAAGCGTAACAACTTAGGTATTTCTCAAATAAAATTTTTATGTAATAAAAACCGAGACATTTATCTTTATTCGTAAAATATTCAATTTTATTTGAATATGTGTTTTTTTTTTATTTTTTTTTATATTGATATATTTTAGATGTTTTTTTTTTAAACACGTACTAATATTTACTCTGAAAGTATAGATACAAATAATATCGAGAATTAAAAAAGTGTTTAATATAAAGCCTATATTACAGCCAGATATCTTCATAAATATTCAACGAGGTTCCATCTATCTTACAAGAAGGAAAATACAGTTTTGCAGTATTGTTGTAGCGGGGATTTACCCCTTCTTGATTGATTAGTGGAAACCGTGAAAGTTCATATAAAAATAACTTTTATCACAATTTGCTATGATACAGTCACAGAAATTAAACTTAGTAGTATATAGATTTAAAATTTGTTACTTAGATTTTTTTTCTATTATCTTAAGCTTTTTTCATAAAGCTCAATTAACGCTATTGCTTCTTTGTTAGCTTATGTAAGCGTTTTTATTTAAAAGGACTAAAGAAGTCTCAATGAGCGGTTTTATAAAAAAATTTAAAACAAATTTTAAAGTGATAAGCAGTTAATATCTAAGACTTTCGCATTTATGCAATTTTATTTTAATACAGTTATAAATAGCCCGAAACATCTAATGTTAGTTCGAAACATCCCTTTTGAAATTTTTCGTGTTTTTATATGACACGAATTTACAGTTCATTTAGTAAGAAATTGATTTTCACAAATATAACTACTTAGATGTTAACAATGCTTTGTAATTTTTTAATTCATATTTTGGTTTTCTAATCTAAGCTTTTACTTTTGCTTCTTTGTAGCATGAATATTTCAACAATTAATATTTATTTTTTAATTATGATAGTTTCACCACCTACTCAGGTCAAAGACAAGCATTTGTTACTATCCCAGACAGCATTCAGGCTTTATAAATGGCATTTAAATTACGTCAAACAAATTTTATGATTTTTTGAAATCCTCCCCCGTCATTGTAACAGGTGGTCACACTTACAAAACTCCACCCCCCTGTGACGTGTGACATCACATATTTTTCAATTTTATGTTTGGAAGTAGTAAAATTATGCCGCAGATTTGTTTTTATTTACATTAAAAATAATCTTTAATAAAATAAACATAGGTAAAGTCAAATATTTAAGATATTAAATAACAGACAAGACCATAATGGTAATATATTTCAGTTTTTTGTTTACATTGTACAAATTTCGCGCGTTTGTTTTTTAGATTTTGATGTGTGGCGTCACAAAGCTTTTGACCATCCATGCCTCTTATTAGATCATGTTACATTTCGTTGATCGCCTCCGTTCCTCTAAACGTGTGACGTAATTTATGGGTGACCCCTTATTTATTCAATTTAAATTTATATTTATAATTTTGACATTAAAATTGAGCCTTCAATAGATGTCTAATACGCCAATAAATAAACTCATTTTGGTTTTATGTTTATTTTGTTAAATGTATTAATATTTCTGATTGCAGAAAACAGATGATTATATATACTCATAAATTATTCATATATTTGAAGTCAATAATATGAATCGCTTTACAACATTTTGCTCCGAAGACCTCACAACTGCGTGAATATCTTCGAAAACTGTGCAGTTTCACTCAGTTTAAACAGTTTTTCGTAAATAGAACGTCACACAAGGAAACTGTGCGATAAGACTGAAATTGTGTGAGGGTCTTAAGATTTATGGATTTAGCTTTGTAATTCAAAAATACAGTTCAGAAAGTTACTTAGATTCTTACATTTTTTGCTTAGATCACAAATCGAAAAATTTACTCTTCTAAGGATTCAACTAAATTAACAATTAGTATATCATTTAGTTGATATTTCTCTTTTCTTACAGCACAAGCAGCACACATAAGATCTAAAAAATCAAAATCCTAAACTATTAATATTATTTTTTTGAGGTAAAATATATTAGTTCCTCAAAACTTCAAAAATACCTTTGAAATTATTAATTCATTAGGAGATCATTTGAAGTTCTTCCCTCTATTTAATAGCAGAAGGCCACAGAACTTCCATGAAATTTCTGAATATCTTTTTTTTTCTTGTAAGATATTGAAAACTACTGATACAATATTTAAAAAGCGGAGATTTTGACCATAAATGGTGGAGATTTAAGGTTTATTCCATTTGACATTTCTTGTACTTTAACGCGGCGATAAAAGAACTTGCATGTTCTTACTTTGAGACATACCATATGTCGACTTTTAGATCGGTTTTGGGCGTTTTTAAACGATAACTGTCCGTGAGCAAACTGGCGAGCACGGGTTCAGATGCGTACAACATAAAATAACAACTTATATCCACTCAGAAAACTTAGATTGCTTCTTGCCGTTCATATATGGAAATTTATGGAAACGTACGCTTTGTCTTTTGAATTGAACGAACTTATTATTTAAAACTAGTTGTCACGACCCTCAAAAATAAAAGAAACAATTCGATGGGTAAAGTTTTTTTAAATTTAATGTAAAAACGTAATATATGCAATAAAAAGAAACATTTTTAAGAATTAAAAAATTGTTTAAAATTTTGAATTATTTTAGAAAACAAAACAAAGTGTTTTATTTAAAAAAAAAAAAAAAAATTCAAATATTTTTACATAGGTACCATAAAAAATAACTATTTTTAAAAAAATTGTAAGCAATGTATAAGATGTCCTTAAAAAATAAAAATTATGGTTAAATCTCTGTATATTGGTTAGTTAGATGTACATTGCTATGTAGGTATCAGAGGTTTTCCGTCATAAGGACCAATATACATTTTGAGACATCTTGGTAGATTCCAAAGCAGCATTCATAATCATCATAGTAATGATGTTTAATAATACTATTTAACAAAATCACTAAATAATAATCACTTTTAACAAAACAGATACGCTATGTTAATTTTAAATGTAGGTTTTATTTTTTCATTCTGACAAACTTAATCTTGTGTGTGTAACTTCAATGAAATAAAACTTATTGCAAGTAAATAAAACCTCTAGGGCCTGTTCTGGAAACTTGTATTTTTGATGAATACGGCCTTAAAGCAATTGTTGTATTACCTATTCCAGACTCCTTTTTTCTACACGAGGCACTGATCTAATTCATATTTTACATTTATATTTATAGTAAAAATTGAACTTTGCACTAAAACATTGCAAACTTTACACGTTTTACAATATTTAAAAAAATTAGATTTATGCCAAATGACAAAGTCTAAAATAGGAAATTTTTAAATCTCAAATCAATCAGAGTCTCACGCACATGTCTTCAACAAGTGTTTAGATAAGTACTCATATTATGTGGATCAAGGATAAAAAAGTGAAATTTTTGTATAATTCAATAATTGGAAGTGTTTGATTTGTTTTTACTCTTCAATGTGTTGAATCAAATAAGGAGCTACTCTCTTCACGTACCGTTAAAATCTTTTGAAATTGGATATGCACTTTTATTATTTTAGCATTTCTTTCGTAATAATTTCAATCATAGGCTAGTTTAAAATTAGGACCATCAGAACGAAAATAAAACTACTTGGTTTTTTATACCTAATTAAATGACTTTCGAATAGAAATGTCCATATTTTCAAGGTGATGAATGAACGATGAGAAGTCTCCATTTATTCTGATAAGTTGATGTAATTTTTTTTAATAAATACAAATTTTTACATGTTTTATTAATTTTTGCAAAGTTTAAACTAAGCAGAAGTTATATTTATTTAAATTTTGCTGATTGCAAATAAGTTTAGAAATATTTATTGATCAACGTTTATTTATTATATTTTTGAACGTTTTTTCTGTCTGCAAAAGAGTTATTTTTTTTTATTTGAAGAACTATTTAGTGCTACGTAAAGTCCTTAACCAAAGTACTAAATTAGTCAAAACTTTTTAAAATATTGCATATATTAATTAATAAGTTCGCTATGTTTTGAAGTAGATGCTTAACGTTAAAAGCTAATTTGAACAATTCGAACGACTTAAACAAGATGGTAATGTGAAAACTCCAATTCATTTAGCCGAGGGAAGCCAGGTTAGCAAAATATAATATGGTCACTCAATTATCCATTAATATAACCTAATTTTTTTTTATAAAAATTTATAATTTATATTGACAAACCTTTTAGTCCAGAATATTTATATGGCAAAGAGGGAATTAAAAATATCGTAGACATTTATTTTACTTACTCTAAGAAATTACGTGTTTCATATTATTATGTACCTACTTATTGATTTAAGCTACTGGAAAACGAGATTATAATTTGATTGTCCTAATACCACCTAACTACTTTAGGTAAACGAGTTTCTGAGATTAATGGGTTTAATACAGTAGGTATCGTTAATAGAAATAATTAAAAGATGATCTATTCAAATATAACATGTTACGGAAAGATCAAAAAAGTATCGATCACAGTAAATTAAGACAGAGCCGTTGTATGATAATACGACGTCCGGTACGAAAGGATGAAATCCCCCACCCCCAACATAAAATCATCTTTGAAATATATTTGAAAATTATAAAATTACATTAAAATTAAAATATGTATAATTAAAATAAGTTCGACGACATTTCTATTAATAAATACTATTTTTGGTGCAGCATTTTTATCATACGGCGCCTGATGCCGGAGCCCACTCACACCACCCACGGTTCTGGATAAAAGTGTTACTTTTTAAAGAATGTTTTTAATTCAATAAAATATTTCTTTCTAAAAAAAAACGTTCAATTTTACAACTGAATAAGTTTTCATCTATAATTTTAACGTATAAATATAAAAAACATCATTTTCTCTTAACTTTTTTTTTCTATTGTAATACTTCATGTTTATTACGCTTTGAGAAAGTTGATAATATTTGGTTTCAACAAGTCTTCTTTATTTCTCTATGTATTTAAAATGAAATAGGTTCATATTAGCGAAAATATCGCTTAAACACCAAATGAGTTATTTGAAATATCATAACAGAAATATTCAATAAATTTTACTCATTGAGGGCCCTTCTCTAGAAAATTTCAAATTATTCATAAGCCCACTAATAGATTAAATAAAATTATCGTAAGTATATTTATTTTAAATTGTATTAAACATATTATATAGGCTGTTTACAAGTTTGCCGTAAAAGTCTTATGAATATAATTTCTATTTGGAATTTCTCTTTCGTTTAAATACCAATATTTTTCACTTTTTAAATAGAAGTCAATACTGTTTTTTCTTATGATCGTTTCACTATCGTTTTCGTTTAGACCAAGGAAACATATTTAAAAAAATTTAATATAACTTAATGTTTTTTAAAATAAATGATAACAATGTTTCATTTAACTTAAATTAATTTCATCTAATTGTCATCCTCTTACTTAGATCAAGGTTAAAATATCAACAACTCTTGAGAGTTCAAAAATGACTAAAGTGTTAAAAATTGTTGCAAAATATTACTAATAGAAAGTAATCAGTGAACAGTGTTCAACGGAAAGCGATTGACGACTAGATAATTGATTAATTTTACATCGTCTCCATTCATTCAAAAGGGAAACTCATACACAGTCAGATTCAAATGCAACTATTGCATATATGAGTGATTGAGATGTGACTTACTTATTTGATTAATTAAATGAAGAGCGCAACTGTTCACGAACCATTCACTTGCAAGCACAAAAATCAAAAATCAATAGAAGATTCGCACATTGAAACTAGCCGAAGAAAGTTTTTATAAACGCGCGTATTTCAAAAACAATTCCGATGCTACTAATTCATTGACCATTTGAAAAGTATCCATGCCACCTTGTCCCTACCATTCAAAATTATTTGTCTGTCTGTGTTTAATACTTACTTGTATGTTAGGCTACCGTCGTCGCCCCTCATCACCCCCAATCACTTCCTCATCATCATACAAATTCTTTAAATTAAAACCACTTTAATTACGACGTGTTACAGACTCTTACATATTAATTACGCACGTTACACTTGCTTGACTCTCATCTAAATAAATCATTTTTAAAAATAGTGTTTTTAAAATAAAATAATACATTTCCACGAATTTAATTAGAGCCTATTTTTAATTAACTTTCTTTTATTTTAATTTATTATCGTGCATCCAATGAAAAAATTCTTTGTGCACTAAAAAATAATTGCTCTCAAGTACTAAGCCACACAGGTAAATTACATATTAAAAAGGAGAATTTGAAAAAAAATAAATCGAACTATAATTAACCTAAATACGCGATCACAAAGGCCGAAAGATGATGACCGTTTTTTTTTTATTCTTTCTCAAGAAAAAGATTGTTGATATGCTATCCTTGACTCGATAAACTTTGAGGTAATCAACCGTTAAAGCATAATCTACTCCACCTTTTACGTGGGTAAAAATTTGCATTTGAATGTAAAAAAATAAAAGTTTTAGATTAAATACAAATGAAATAAAAATCTTATGTAAGAAAAAGTGGGTAGTTAGCTTAAGTTTTTTTGAGCTTTGTGCAGTTAAATTTTAATTTTAAGAACACATTCGGTAAATGCAATAAAACTTAAATAAAGGTAAAGGTACTTTTGGTTTATTTTTTTCAATTAAATGTAAAAAACACTTCGTTTTAAATGAAAAACGAAAAAATAAATAATTGAATAATTGGGAAGGAACAACGTTAATGGCTGCACTTCAGCTTCTACAAGAACCGAAAGAAAATTTCGGTACTAACTCTGGATGTAGCAAACTAATGAAGTTTTCAAATCTGACGGAACTATACCGGAACATATAAGAAAAGTCAACCAGTGAAATATCGCATAATATTTTATAAGTCACAATGTGGCCATAGATGTTGGAGCGATTATAAAAAAAAATTAATGGCAAAACTCGAAAAATGTAATAAACAAAGAAAATAAAACCTGCAAACTGTTTCAGTTCATACTTATATGAAACCTCATATTTAAAACAAATTTTTCGCCTTTATTTCTATCATTTATTAATTACTAATAGTTTTCTACCTTTGAAACCAATTTAAATTGTGTTAAAAATAAATTCAAAGATTCGTTCTTTCAATTAGATGCATTTTTTGTTTAAATCATAAACGTTCAAATATTGTAAAAATAGTGAAAGTAAATCGCGTAAATTTATAATAAGAAAATCGATTTTATCAATAATTCCCCATTTGCAATTGACTCAATGTTACATAAGAAAATTAAAAACGCCATTAAAAATCTTTTCTTCAAGTAACGAAGCTGGAAAATTAAAAAGAAATTTATTTTCATTCGTATCAATGACTCGGAAATTTAGCTATAAAACCATTTTTTTTTCATTAATTCTTATGTCATATATTGTCAATTGTCATCAATTACCCATTAAATGTTATGAGTTTGGACGTTTAAAAGAGTGCATCTGATGAAATGTTACGTGTCGAGAGGAATTAATATGATATTACTTATATAATGGCTTTGGGTTTTTAACAATTTACCTACTCCCGGATTTTTACATTGAACGTGCATTTAACTTTCACTCGTGATCCAAATAAAACTAGGAAAGTACGCGGATCTGACCAGGAGTTATTTTTTGATAAATTATATAAAATATCACATTGGTAAAGGTTTTATTAAAATTTATTTTTTTTTAGATAAAAAACGTGTTTTATTTTGCATCCCAAAAGTATATCAAATTCATCTCATATTAATTGAATTATAAGGGTTTTTATCTGTTATTTGTTATTTACAAGTGTGACTATATCATTTACAATATTTTAACATCAATAATTTTCTTTTCAATTTTAATTTATTATAAAAATATCTGTTTTGTATGGATTTAGTCCACTTCATCCTGACGCTGAAGAGGATGAGGATGAAGATGACGATAACAAGCCTGTGACTATTGAAAATATCGATCTGAGTAATGCAAGTTTGAACTGAAATACAAAGATTTTCAGTAAAGAAAATCGAATATTCAATAATTACCGTATTTTTATTTACCTGAACTAATTTAGAGAAAAATCCTGCACTGCCACCACCATCCTAAAAAAAATTCTTAAAATAAGTTTGCAACACAACAAGTTATTGTATAATATGTATAACCTTATCAAGTATACAAAAATTGATATGCAAAATAATACCAAAAATTAGTGGGTATGTGTGACGATGCAAAAGGTCACGTGAAACACCATTATTTTATTTCAAAACTTCAAAAATAATAGTCGTTTAGATTTTGAGAATTGAATTTCCTTTTATATTTATTGAGTTCTAGGTTTATAGGCTCTTGTAAAGTGAAATGGCAATTCAAAAGATATTAATAAAGCGTTGCATAATAACAAAAGGTATGACACTTAATGAAGATTTGGCTTGAAATAATGAATTATTATTAACAAATTTTAGTTCAAATATATTGAATTTTAAGTACAAGAGATTAAAAGAGAGTGTTATATAGATGAAGAGGAGTATTCCTTGTAAAATATTTGGTGTCATGTTCTGGTATAGTTAATAATTTGCATAAGCGAAAGTTCCTTTCTATAACGTATATGTTTTCTTTGTTTTCTTACTGAAATGAATGATGGATTGCCTATCCAAAACAATCTTTCGTCTAATACAAATTAGTGTAAGTGTAGTTGTACAACTATGCTATCTGGACTAGGGATTCATCAAGCCAAGAATATGGACTGCATTTTGTGAATGAGCTTAATATTTAAACTTGAAAATGAAACAGTTTTCAAATTCAATACTTGACTTGATCTTGAAGGTAAATAACAATCGATTACTTGAATTTAACTTGATTATATCCCAAATTTTAGTCAAGCATCTTGAAAATTAAGTCAAGTAGTGAATCTTTAATTTAGAGCCACAATGGAAAAGAGGAAAATTTTAGTAGTAAATATTAGTTAATAAAAATATTTTGCATTAGCAAGGGTTGAAAACAATAAATAAAATTATTTTCAAAATAAATTGCATTAGAGACAAGTAAGGAAAAAATGTCAGATAAAAAGTAAAGATATCAATTTTCCCTCTAGTTTAGCAGTTTGAAGTTTTCAAAAGTTTCTTTACATATCCTCTTAGCTCCAGAATAATATTTCCTAATTTGAATTAGTGCCAATTTTTTTTAATAAAAAGTATAGTTGAAACTAACTTCTACCATGTTAAATATAATTCGTTTTATTTTTTGTATAAGTAAAAGAAAGTATAGGTCGCTTATGTCATTATAAAAATGTTTAGCTAACTTCCATATTATGTAAAATAGATTGTGATTAATTGTGTGAAAGACGATAACATAAAATATTGACCTCTGATCCACCGCCACTACTGGCTGCACTGGCACCAGCTACGACACTTGATAAAAGTCCACCTAAAAATCCTCCTGAATCCGATCCTCCACCATTGCTGCCTTCCTCTTTTTCAGCGGGTGGGTGCTAAAATTGTAATTGAAAATAATTGATTAACGATAAATTTACAATTTAATTTTTTGTGAAAATTAGATGTGCCTCGTTAACATCTACCAACCACATTTAATTAAAATTCACACCTCGATGAATATACAAAAAATATCGTAAGAAAAAAATTTTTCACTCACGATTTATTTTATATTATCGCCACTTCAATGTGTCAATTTTGATTAAGTGTGTTCAGTTAGAAATTTGATATATAGTCTAAAGACTGTATCTATTATACTAAACATTTATTTCTATACCAACACCAATTTCCCAAATTTAATTACATATTCACAAGGAAAATTATTGTGAAAAATACAGATTTTTAATTGAATTACCCCTCCACTTAAACCCGGCAATGTAGCCGATAGTAAGTTCCCAACAAAAGTTCCTGTTCCAAACTGAAAAGTTACAAAACTCGAAAATTTTTACATTTCTTTACAATTTACAACACATTTACCGCTCCATTTGGTCCGGCCAAACCTGAAAGAGTAGCAGAAAGCAGTCCTCCGATAAATCCACCTAAATCTGAACCTCCTTTTCCTTCTTCGTCAGGCTTTGAAATTCATTTAAAGTAAATAGAAATTAAAATAAAAGTTAGTGCTAACTATCATACCCCAAATAAAGCTCCAATAAAATCTCTGGTTCCTGTAAAGTCATAAGATCCGTCTTCCTTTAACTAAGATAAAAAAGCAATTTGTACAAATCTGCAGCAATGTAAGATACAATACAAAATTTACCACACTCAACCCTCCGATTAAAGCGGCGATTGTGTCCAAATCAATACCACCACCTTCTCCCTAATTTCATTGAAAAAAAAAGTTCACATTTTTTTACATATAACTTAGTTGACAAAATTACCCCACTTAAAGGAGCTAATAAAGATTTAATTATATTTCCGACTCCGCCACCTTCTTCTTCCTCTTCTTCTTCTTCTTCATCATCGTCATCATCATCATTACTTTCATCACCATTTTCGGTTTCATTTTCTTCATTTTCTATTTCGTTATTTTCATCACCATTTTCGTCGTCCCCTTGACGCTTAACAATCTATTTGTATTGTTTGAAATTAAAAAAAAAAAAGTTTTCAATTTACATTATCAAAAATTATATATGGCTATGTACAAAAATTAGCATCTTCCACTGAAGGAATTATTTAATTGATTTGTAAATTTAATTTAAATCAAATTTTCTCTTTTTCGCGCATGGGAGCCTCCAAAATAAGGAAATTGTTTTAAAAATTTATACATATATGATATAGTACGCTTAATTATTTATTCATGTTTTTATAATTTCTTCGTTTTTAATTAAAACGGGTGTAGATATTAAAAAAAATCGCGTTAAAATCTAAGTAGAGTTGAAGCAACTGTACAAAGGAATTTCTCAAGCGCAAAAGCTGCTTTAAACTTTTTCTCCAAAAGCTGTTAAAAGGTATAAATTGATTCAGTACCTGACGACGCTTTCTTTCTGGAATTTGGTTGGTCTTTTTCTGAAAAAGAACAGATTAGAAACACATTTCATGCATTAACTTGTAGTTTTTAATAATAAAAATCAATGTCAGAAAAATTGTCATATGAAAAGGTTTTCATGCTTTGAATGAGAGACCATTCAGAGGTTGTTTCTTTCGTTTTAGTTATGAAGTTATTAGTGCACGACTCGAAGATACACAGAAATTGTTAACAATTAAATTTACGATTCGTTGTTATCATTGAACATTTATATTTTTCTCATTTGATTTTACCTTTAATAATACTTCAATATGACTTTCTGTTGTATGTGCAGCACCCGATTTCTCTGTTGAATGAGTCTGGAAATTTTAAATTCGAGCCTTCTATTACACTTTTGTACTTTTTCAATGGTTTGTCTATGCGATATAAACTCAACTTTCTTGCTTATACTATTTATTAATTTCAAAATGCAATAATATTTTACTTTTACTCATTCTCTGGTCAAACGAAAGTGCATGTATTCACGAATTGGCAATGCATGACATAATTAGATTAATTTGTTCAATAAAAATGCACTTTTATTACGATCATTATTACGTTTTACAAGTGCATTCTTTTATTGCCTGACTTAATTTTGCAAAACAAAATCTTTTCTTAAATAATTGAGTAAGAATTTTTTCCGAATTATTTTAGACCTTGCACAGTAATTACGAAGTTCTTGGTGTAACGTTTGAATACGATATTGTACATTATTTCATGTTTTAGGCAGATTTTTTAATTGATGGCTCATTTAAATGCCAAACAAGTAACAATCAAAATGATTTGATAAAATACCTTGATTTATTTTTAACTATTTTTTTCATTACGGATGTCTTAACCAAACTTAAAATAAAAATCATTAATTATATTTGAAATATTTTAATATTTCAATAAAACAGTAATCAAAAGTGAGTAAAAAGCAAATCATTATTTTTTATGCAAATGACATTGTTGTAAGGTAAACTAAAACAATCACAAGAGAATATTTTTAATTGTTACGTGAGTGTGCAAGCAAACGACAACAAACGATATTTATCATACAATCGAACAACGATTGCTAATAGAAATTATTAGGAAAACGTGACAATTTTTCTATATCATTTGCATTTTGTTGATATCAGTAAGTTTAAATTATGTTTACGTGAGAAATCAAAGAAATAATAGTTTTCTATGTACATTAAGTCTTCAACTGGATTAATTTTCAAAGGCCAATACTGAGAAGAATACCATTAGACTTGAATGGAAATTTCAACATGCTATCTACGTAGGTACATTAATTCTACTGAAAATCAGATCTATTTTGTAATTTTAAAAAAATTATACAGTGTCCCTATTTTCACTAGAATAACTTTACATGATTCCAATGTTGCAAACAAATTTTTTTTTTATTCCATTACTTACGAATATATCATTTTGATCGTGCGTTTCCAAATTTCTTTTATCTCTTTCGGACCAATCACTTGTTGTTTCAGTAGCTTTAGCTTTCGTGTTTCGTTTTGTAGTTGAAGATGATTTGATTCGTTTCTCAGGACTCACTTCATTTTCGACTTCCGATACTCGAGCTTTGTCTCCGTGATAAACAGCAAAAGCCAATTTTTTCTGTAAAGTCTAAAAAAGCACTTTAAAAATGTTCATTCAAATAATTCTAATTATTACCTTTAAATATTCCTTTCTTGCTGCTGAATTTTCATCGAGTGACGTCTCATCGATATCTAAGTTTATCTTGTCTTTACGATCAGTAACATTATCTATACTTTCCAATGGCAAGCACACAGATGTAAGGACACAGAACACCAAAAACAAACCAAATATCCAAATCCAGCTCATGACTTGTCACGTTTTGTTTTCTAGGAACCAGGAAGAATACGTTTTTATTATTTTATTTGAATCACCAGCTCATCGCTACTCTAAATATTGACGCAAATAAGAGCTAATAAAACGTTTTAACGTAACGCAACAATTACTAGAAACCCCCTCTTTTGTTAACGCATTCGATATTCGGTTTGGTTTTTTTGCATGAGAAGGTTGTTTCGACGAAATTACTACATTGTTAGATTACTAATTGGATTACTAAATCTTCGGTCAAGGTAAGTTTTCAGTTTGATAATTATATATTGAAATAGTTGATAAAAATTAGAAATTTAAAATTTATGTCAGGTGATCAAATGAACCGTATTTATTGAGTTTCGGTATTGGATTGATTAAAAAAAAAACAATGTTTAAATAGATTTCAAATATTTTTCGTAAGAAATAAACATAAAAAAAATTTTTTCGAAGAAAAATGTACCCATAGTTCCGGTTGGAAAAATACATTAAAATATATTTCTTGTTTCACAAACAGGACCAAAGTAACGAAATAACATAATTTTTCGTAAAGGATTAGTTCACAGGCCGAATATTACCGAAAGATAGATTATTTCTGCAGGACAACTATAATTAAAAAAGTGGTTATTGTTTCTCACAAAGAAATAATGAACCAACGTAAATATTTCTTTTAAAAAAGTATTAGTAATTGATTGTGTATTTCAATTTTTGTAGGGTTATAATAAATAAAAAATAAGATGTTTCATAAGATTTGTTCCACTTGTACATTTGATGGTGTTGAAACACGTCCATCGAATGACAAAGAGTAAGACACATTAACCAAGAGACAAGAGTGAGTGAAAATCATGAATCAAGGGCTTTACCCTAATTTAAAACTGGTTTTGCGGTGTTTAAACACCTCCAAAACAGTGGCTAGGCAAGTTATAGTCATAAAAATGTACGATCATAGATCGGCTCTCGGCCTGTTGCGGCCAAACGGCCGAGGGCTGGGGGATTTCTTCACTCACTAATGTTTCTTGGTCAGTGTGCCTTGTTCTTTGTCTTACGTGGACGTGTTTTGCTCAAACGTCTGGAACAAACCTATAGTATCACCCATAGAACGTACTTACGAATTAATTATAGGTTTGTTCCAGGCGTTTAAGCAAAACACGTCAACTTAAGACAAAGGGCAAGGCACACTGACTAAGAGACAAGAGTGAGTGAAGAAACGCTCCAGCCCTCAGCCGTTTGGCTGCACTAGGCCGCGAGCCGATCTATGAACGTACATTTTTATGACTATAGATCGCCCGGGCACTGTTTTGGAGGTGTTTAAACATCGCAAAACCAATTTTAAATTAGGGTGAAGCCCTTGCTTCATGATTTTCACTCACTCTAGTTTCTTGATTAATGGGTCTTACTCTTTGTCATTCGATGGACGTGTTTCAACACCATCAAATGTACAAGTAGAACAAACCTTACATCAGTCTGTGTTTATGGGTCAAAATATACAAAGAATAATTTTTATCCCTAAGAAATCCATTGTGTCAGTAGAAGAGCTGTTAATTGTTCATACTGAAAGAATGGAGTGAATAGAAATAAAATTTTACATAGAAGTCCTTTTAATTTCGATATAAAACACTATAAGGTATAATTTAAATGTAAATTGGATCTGTGAAAATTACAAACAAACAAAACAAACTTTCACGATGACCAATTAACTACTTTCAATCGTTTTAAAGTTTGTTTTCTTTTGATTTATAGTGAAACTAATAGAAAATATATTTGTGTATATTTTTTTTTAATTTTTTGAATTGTCTTCTAGTTTTATTTGACATATTATATTTATTTTTAAAAATGTCTATTATAATTTATTGCTGATTGTACTTGAAAGCAGTGGTGTAGCGATCGTGTAGTGATTTATACTGCAAACCATGACTTTGTGACCTCCAATTTTGTTGGCTAAAGAAATCTTTAAATGGTTTAGAAAACTCTTGTACTATCTTTAGCTACTAATACTCTATTTATATAAAGCTTTTCTAACGTAAAAATTTTTTTTCGGATTATTCTCACTTTTCGCTAAATGCCAATGCTGAATATAGGAATAGTCAAATAAATTAGTTTTTTCCGCCCTTGTATATTTGACTACGGTCCCTTTTGTCCTCTATAAGCTTTGATTTTATCTGAAAGTATCCTAATAAGTAATAATAATTTTATATTATTTGTTCCATATGAAAATAAAACTGTACATTGTATGTTACAAGTCATGCGCGATATGAAATTATTATAACGTTTTTATTATGCATGACTTTTCTGTTTTGTACAGGAATTGTATTGTAGAATGTACATTTTTGTTCATCTGGAACAAATTTCATATCACAGCTATGTAAGCATAGAAAATTCATAAGATGTCTGTATTATACTGATTCCAAGAAAACCTAGGATTCGATAGAAATCGAACCCAGCTCCACTGACGCCTGGAATGGAAATTTAAGAAATCCCACCGCTACAACTCTACCAATAAGTGAGCTATATAATATTTTCTTTTACGTAAAAAATTAGTGTCATAAACTATTGTGCACACTGTATTAAAAATAAGTGTCATTTTTTTAAACTTATTATTATTGTGTCGCCAAACTGTTCAATTTTAAAAAGAATACCGAAAAAACGGTTTAGAATCACTACTACAAAGTATAAAACAGTCTTTTTATGCCTATCTTCCCGTAAATGTCCATTACTAAAAATTTATTGGATTCCTTATGGTTTCTATTTAGTGTTGAACAGGTAAGTCCGCTAATACGAGTAGGCATAGAATAACATTCGAAAATTAATTACACAAAAAATGTGTTTTTACAAATCAAAATTATTTTAATTATTGAAATTACAAATTAATTAATAAATTATTACATTTAAAAAGTACTCAACTATCAAAATTTTAAACGGTCTTACGGCAGTACTTTTTCAAGTAGTTATAAATTTATTTATTTAACTTATAAGTGTGTAAAAAATAATTAAGACTTTGCTATTTTGCCCTTTTCACTCAAAATAAGGAGTTATAAATGAATTGGTTCCATAATTTTTAATTGTTTTTTTTTTATAAATACTCTAGCTATACTTCTCAAAATAAACTGAATCTTAAACTAATGGCATTGAAACGAATATAATTTTTCAAATTCCTTATCTGATTGCTCTACCAATACATTGTTAAACCAAAAAAAAAAAATTAACCTAATTCTAATTAATAAGACCTATAAAACCATTTAAATAAGTGTTTAAATTTTTTACCTTAGTTCATATATAATTATGCAAATGTAAAAATGAAGGTGGACAAAAAACTTTGACAAAAATCCAAATAATTTCGACAAGGTTTTTCGAACTATTTGCATATATAAGTATGTATTTGGTTCAGGTAAATGTCTTTGACCAACGCATTTTTTTTTAATTAGTAAAAAAAAATATCAAATCTATTTCCGTATTAAAAATTAGAAAATTAAATCACTTTTTTGTTGAATTTTGAACAGATCAAGATATTTCACACTTTGAACGTGAAAATTCTAAAATCGATTTCTAAGTGAAAATATGAGCCATTAAATTTCATTTTGATTTATTTCTCAATTTATATTGTTATGTTGAAGCATAATAAACGTCTCATTGAAAAAAAAAACAATTCAAAACTACCTCATAAAAAGGCGACAATTTAATAAAAAACGGAAGAATATTAATAGACGTTGAGTTTCCTAGTAAAAAAACTGTTGCGTTTGGTGAAAATATATCGCATGTCATTTTATATTTCAATTGGAATTTTACTTTAAACAAGCTCTTAATTAATTTATCACTTTGATTTTTATTCACATGGTTTTTACACACATAACTTTCAAACGAATGAAAAAAATTATAGAAATTCAATGATTTGAAAAAGAAAACGATATATTCATACACCAGTTACAAAATGAATGTTAAAGAAATTAAATTTATATTTTATTCATTAGTTTTCAAATTAATTTTCATTAATCACTGCAAGCGTAACATAATGTTTTATTTGAATTATGTAAACCCGGAATTCAAAAAAATAACAATATGTACTCTTATCAACACAATGAGTCATTTTTTTATAAAAAATCCTTCAAATATAAAATGTACACAAGAAGATTCAAAATATTAAAAATATTTTAAATAAAATAACACACTTTTTTAAAAATCAAAATTCAAAAGTTAAAACTGAAAATTGATGCGGTTGTTCTAATGAAAGGGCTTAAGGTTTAGAAAATTTACTTTTACTTACAGTTATTAGTACAAATTTCAAAAGGATCTTCACGAATTAAAACACAAGTAACAATGAGCTTAACTTTGTAGCATTCCGTCGTTTTAAATAAAAATAATTAGACGCCGGTGACGAGTCAATTTGATGGAAGTTCGAATGCGATCGGAATGAATTTGTAGTACCTATGTAGGTACATGTTTGAAGTACCCATCTTCGTTTCGCCGTCACGCCTGAAAAACGTATACCACTAAAGAAAGAAGAAATGCACGAATGAAGGGGAATATTTTAATAATGTTTAGTTTTTCTTTCTTTCCTTCCTTCCTTCCTCATGATTCAATTTATTGTTTATATGTTTTCTTTTTCATTTTTACTCTTACTTTTCATAAATTTTAATCCATCGAGTATTTATTCGCTTGTACCTACCATGTCAATATACCTATTGCCGTTCTCGGCCAAAGCAAAATAAATTCATTGCCAATATGCGATTTTTTTCTTTTATAATTTACATAGAAATCTTTAGGAATATAATCCTGTAAACTCCTCACTTTTTTTTCAAATTATTAAAAAGTGATGTAATAAAATTAAATGATTTTTCAAATAATTTACTGAATTGACTCGCATCTTAAAGGTTCTGTACAAAGGCATTTTGTTGATCGGATTTAGAGATTCCTTAAGTTAAGCAGCTGAAAATTTTTTAAAATGAATTAAGCTTTAAGTATTATTTCTTTAAAATTAAATACTTTGCTGTGTCAATACCTACTTTACTTAATACTACAACTAATAATGGGAGGACTAATTTCCTTGCAAAATATTCTTTATTTTTCTCGCTAATGTTTCGTCAGAATTTCTGACTTCCTCATGGCTCAAAATTCAGTTATTTCACATTTTTCATAAATATATTTTTTTTAAAAGATCCAACTGTAAAAATAATACAATTTGGCACCCATATGTAATTTTTTTTAATTAAAATCAATCATTCTAAAACACAACCGTCGGTAATTGAGATACTTAATTTAGTTTTGAAATTCTGACAAAACGTTGGGGAAAAAAATAAGCCCTGAGGAAGTCGGAAATTTTGACGAAACGTTGGCGAGAAAAATAAAGAATATTTCGCATGAAAATTATTCCTTATTACCCACAGTTAGTTGTAGTATTGATAAGACAAGGACAAAAACCTCATGGTTTTACTTAATTTTATATTTTAATACAAATTTTCGACTTGTACCTATTGATACAATTTAATTTTAATAAAATAACTTGCTGACTGGCAATGCGGATGAGTTCAGCTGAGGTCATTCACGTTTAAAAATCACTCCATGCAATAAAAACCCCATTCGGCACTTAATTTAAAGCTAAATTAAGTTTAATTTAAATTGCCTACAAATGATGTTCAATAAGTTTAGCTCGTAGGATCAATAATTTTGACGCAGCTTTGATCCAAAAAATGTCTAAAAACAAAATTTTTAATTTTTAAAAAAACTGGCTTATTTTCAAAGTTCCGGAACTTGGTAACCCATTAACGTGCAGAGCTTTGGTTGGGCTTAAGTTGTAACAAATGTAATGCTCTTAAAAAACGTACAGAATAGCTTTCGAAAAAAAATGTATGGATTAGAAGATACCGAGCAGAATCTGAAACAAGTTCAAAAATATGATGGTTTTTCCTCTATAAGAATTTTTCCACAACCGTTTGAGAGTTACAAACTTGAGAATACTAGCCCTAATTGGCCTTTTTATTTTGTTTATTAAATAAAAACAATAAAAGCAATAAGTAACGACAATAAGTCGTCAAAAATAAAAGCATTTTAAACATAAATATATAATAGATTGTTTAAATTGGTAAGAAGTCACTAAGACATAATATAATAACCAATAAAAGTTAAAAACTTTGATTTAAACTAATGTATTTTACGAGTATTTTTAAAAATAAAGATTATTTCAAATTAAAAATAACAAAAAACGTTTTAAGGATTAGAACTCATGATCTTGGTATTATTAGACTAGCATAAGACTTACTATGTCACAAGTTTCTTAACATGCAAAAGAACAGTTACTTATAATTTATAAAGAAAAAAAACGTATTTAAAATATCAAGTTTTGATTCTTTTCTGCAATGTAACAATAAATAAATCATTTTTGAATTTCTTCCTTAAATTATGCCTAAAAATCTAAACTAACTTCTTATATGATTCTAACTTAATAAGAGGAAGGCATAAATAGATTATTTTTTCAGTGAGTTGACTTAGGAGATTGAATTTTTCACAAATCTTAACTTTATCTAAAAAGTGTCTTAGGAGACAAGTAGACAACGTGGTGATCATAATTATAATGTTTTCTTATTATTTTTTTCACGTGTTCATTTTTCTTTCTGGAAGTATGGAATCCCTAAAATGAGTATAAATACTAGCTTCCTATTACAAATTCTAAAAATATATTTTTATAAATTAAAAAACAAAGACTAATTAGAAGCAATTTTCATTCAAAAGGCAGACAAAGATTTAAATTAGGAAACTCAGGGATAATAATTATCAGCCATCAATTATTCTTAACGTAAGGCATCCAAAGGAAACTATTACTGTTTATTGCTTATACCTACCAATAAAATAGTTACAAAATTGCTTCGACATTAAACCTATTGTAATTCCAAAATTGACATTCTCAATCAAATATTGAATAATTACAACCAATAATTAGACGTAAAAATAAAGAATTTCTAATTTGTAATTACAAACATTTAATTTTTATAATAAAATATACCTGCGATAAAATGTCTTCGTTATTAAATTCTTTTGCATTTCTCAATATCCTATATCATAGACATCGTATTCGGTCAATCATATATTTTTATGTAAATTATAATTAAGCGTTCGCTTATTTCAAAATGCAAAAATTGCATTTCCGCTAACTGAATATTTGATTTTGTAATTATCTATCAAATATAAGACAACGTATAAAATTTCAGGTTCGTTTTCTAATCATGCATTAAAATCATTTATATTCATTATATTTTTTACTGTTATTGTAATATACAAAATATCAGATTATAATTTTTAACTGTCTCGCAATGACGACCTTGATTGAATAAATCCTATCGCTTTGATTTCCTTCATTTTATCTTTTCAGTATATATCTTATCTTTTCACATATATATATATTGATTGCAATTTATGATTTTATATTTTTCGTATTATTAGACTTGAGAAATATCGTAACTTATAATATATTGAAAAGATGAAGCAATAAGTCGTTTAGGATTAAAGAAAATTATATAATAAGTGTATGTGACATGAACTAGAGCACAAAAGTTAAATGATCTGAGCAATAATGATTTGCTTTTTATCAATAGTTTTCCTAATCTAATTTGAAAAGATCAAAGCACCTTAAAGAAATTCTAGACGTAATATGTATGTATTAACAATTTACGATGAGCGTAATGCGCGTAAACTCAAAGTAGTTTTTTTTAAAGAATCTTTCATTATTTTGCTATTATATTAAACTACGGAATCATGTGTGGATATTTACTTTTGATTTTTTTTTTTGTGGCAGTTTTTGCTCGATTTCTACAAAGGAAATATTGTCGGTGTTGACCTGGATTGATGCAAGGAAAAAGTATAAAATATCCCTTCGTGTGTGGGTTAATATATTATGTCATAGCTCAGTTTAAAAGTATGTATTGGTTTTAAGCGTATTATGCGATGTGGAAGCAAATTGATCAACAATAAGTATTTATGAATACCAACTTAAAAAACTTTCTATATTTTATTTTTTTATTTTTTTTTTTTTGATGTGTAGGCAATCAGAGTTTATTATTTGTATTTTTTTGCCTAAGTTTTGCTTATTATTTGGTATTGAAAACAGTAAAAGTAAAAATAAAAACAATTTTTATAACTGAAATCATTATTTTGAAAATTTGTCACTTGTGTAAATGACTTAAATTGTTCCGCCGCCTTCTTACTAGAAAATGGTGAGATTTTACATTGTACAAAATAAATGGATCAATTTTAAACCTGGGTCATATCCTCGAGTTACCAAGTGGTCATAAAATGATTTAGTTTATATAATCGATCCACAAATATTTCTTTGCAATACGTTTCCTCGAAAATTGTATTAGAACATGGCCTGATTGTTCACATAACCTGATTATACTTACTATTAATACTTAATACCAGCTATTTACTGTTGATAAGGGTTTATATATCATATGAAAAAAATAATTCAAAAACTGATAACTGTAGATAATAAATAAATCGTTCTAGAATCTAGTCACCATAGTGCTGTTGATTTTTAAACGTACTGAGTATTTTCATTTACTGCTCATTTAAAAAATAGGAGGTGTTTAATTAAGAGTAACTATTAATAATTAACTGAATAAAATTAAGTAGTGTTAAAAGTGAAAAAGTTAAAACGTTTTTTTTCAAAATTAAAGAAAAAAATTTACTTTCAAATCTGAAGAAGTTAAAGTCGCGTTGAGAACAACAGTGTATATAAATACATGTTTGTAACGTCATAAGTTTAAGTATCTGAAATTAACGCGTTCAGACTAAAAGTTTGTTAGCTATACCAAAATTGGGTAAATTTTTACTCAAATACATTACCGCAAAATGAATAATTGCGTTTAAAGTCTTTATTTTGGCTGGTAACTGTACAAATAACCATTATATTCTAAATGGCAAGAAAAATTTATGTCAAAAAATTGCCTTGTTTCAAAAACGTACGTCTATTGTGACATTTTAATTTTACTTATTATAACTGACCTTAGTAATTTGAATGCAGAAGAAAAAAATCTCATAATATTATTTAATGATTTATACTAAGTATTAAGTCTAATATTGCAGTGCCTTATTAGAGAAGTGATTTGACGGTTTTGATATTATGTAATCGAGTTTTGTACTAGTTAAATTATTTTAAACCCAAGTTGAACTTGAATTAAACATTTGACCTACAATATGATTTAGTGAAAGCCTTTGATCTTATAATTTTCATCACATAAATGAAAATCTCATACGTAAGAAATCTAAATTTAAAAAAAAAATATTTCTTTAAAGTTTTATGAAGTAATTAAATACTTGGCTTGTAATTTTAGAGAAGCATTTAAATATTACTAACGAGAATCTTCGGTAAAAATTATTTTTATTAAATAAAACTTCTTGCGGCTATTTAACATATTGACATGCATAACTTTCAACATTTTTGAATACTGTACGTATCATCAAACGTTTAATACATTTAAATTGAATTCATGTATGCAAAGAGGAAATTTATTCCAGTTAAAATGACATAGTTGTAATTATTTTATTATACTTTTATAACTAACCGAAAAAAAATTAGTTTGAAATAATTCAGTTTGTATACAGATATGAGTTTTTAATAAAATATTTTCTCGAAGATAATCCTTTTCGGCTCAATAAACAGAAATATCCTACCTGTGTAAAAACAATCTGTGCATGATCGTCATAAAGTATGAATCTTAACGTCACATCCATATTAAAATTCAATGTGACAAAAAGTAAGCCACCACGTAAATACGTAATCTGAATAAACCACAACAACTTTTCGAAGAAAACGAGAATAGAAAAATAAGTCATGTATTTGGCATTTGACATGCATACAATTTATATGTACAGGAAAATATATTTTCTTCGTGTAGTGTTGTTTTTTACGACTTTGAAATTCAGAATTTTTTAAAACTTCGTCTGTTTTGAAATTTCAACTTGACAAATTATGAAACACTTTAAGATTATTAGCATTGACATTCTAAAAAAATTTTATATCAATAATATTATAATTAAAACTGTAATAGTTTACTAAACATTTGATAATTTTCTAAATCAATTTAAAAAAAAAATATCAAAGACAAACTCATTAAAATAAAATAATATTTATTAATTATGTTATTTAAATAATACTAATAAATATTTGACCTCCATTCGAACCATTCAAATTTTTTTAGTCCATTAAGATCTTCAACATCTTCAAAAATGTGTAACATAAGTGGGTTTGCATTTATTATTTATGAGATAATGTAATATTCATACCCGCTCTTACGTAATTATTTCTAATAGTGAAAGTTCTCATTTAACAAAAAAAAAATTATAAAATAAAAACACTTGAGATGCTTAAAATTTTTTTAGCTATTAAAATTCAAAAGTTAATGCGTTCAAAGTTTATATCTTCAACGCTATATTATTTGAAATGTATCTTTTTGGCTTGCATACTAATTTCTTTTAAGTTTTAATAGAAAAATGTTACTTTACAAAACTTATAAAGAATTTTTGTGTAAAAAAATGAACAAAATACGCAAATAAATAATTAGAGCTAAAATAATTAAAAGATATTTACCTGAAAGAGTTATGATAAAATACATATAATAGTTAAAGCTTTTCGAAACAGACGAAGATTGAGGATGGTTCTTCCTAAATTCATAGTTTCAGAGGATCCCAGATTATCAAGAAAATATATTTATATAATTTGATACGACCAAAAATTTATATGGGAAACAAGAAATTGTAAATAAAGAAAAAACAAAAGAGTAACGGTGTTTCTTCCTTGAACTGAAAGTTCCTACCCTCTGCACTTAGGAACTCGTTATTTGGTTTGATTTTTAAGCGATTTGACTTGATCTTCAAGCTATTTGACTAATATTTGACATAGAAATTAGTCAATTTTTATTAAAATGGTTAAATATCAAGTCAACCAAAGCATTTAATTTGCAAGTTATTTTAATTCAATATTAAGCTTTCTTCATCGATCAAAATGTCCAAATATTTGATTTGATAAATCCCTTACGACACTCCAACCATGTATAGGTACCAACATAAATTATCTAAAGTAAAATAGTTCTTAAAATATTATAAAATTAGTAAAGCAGCGACAACTGGAAGCTAGTTATTAAAAAACAAAGTTAAAACTTTTTTTAATTTACGTCATAAATGATGATAATGTTAAAGTTGAAAAACCTTATTTTTATATTTTTAAGGTTGATTTAGATTTTGAGTAAATTTAAATAAAAAATAATAAATTACTACGAAGAAAAAAATGTGTGTGGCGACCACACACCTAAGTGGCTTTTCTAAGACAAAAAATTTACAATTAAAAGAAAAATTCTAGCCTTGTAAGAAAAAATCCCCCTTTTCAGATATTAATTCTTCAATAGTATTTATAGTGTTGGAGAACGTTGGCAATTAAATAAAATTTACTTTTATTTTTTTTTTTTAATAAAAAAAGATTTGTCATAATTTGGCATGTATTTTAAAACTAATTACTAATGGGGGATATAAAATTAGTTATGAAAAAATCCTTGAAAAAAATTTTAAGAAGCACGTTTGTCGTCAACAGCGTCACGCATAAATAGAAGTGAAATTTGATAAACGAGCCCTCATTGAACGAGTAAAACAAGAAATAAAATCATTGAACTATTACAAAATTATCATTAAACATTTTTTTATTACAACCATTTATTTTGTTGTAACCTTAACTACGGCTGCTTTGCACCATTCGAAATTTTATACAAGTACCAGTTTTTACAAGTAAAGTAGGGAACTTCCTTAATAAAAAAATTTTTCTCAATTAAAAATTTATTTTTAATTCAAATTGCCGTGAAAAATGGATTTATCGATTTGAAGAACTATAAATATCTTTGTAGTATTTAAATTATTATTCGTTTATAAAATTAACTGTAAGTTTTTATATTTCAAACTTTTTATTTAATTTTTTTCGAAAAATTTCTTAATTGTAGATAATAAACATTCAAAAAGTTTATATAAGCACAAAATATTACCGCAATCCTCTTTATTGTTTATCTAAGAAAATTTTTCGAGGTCTAACAAAGTTTTCATCTCAATTTTAATGAAATTTCCAAAATATACAATTGGTCTTAAATCATTTGCTAAGAACTGTAGTTAAGGGTCCATGGGTGAGTAATCTTGTTTGTAATAAGTAGCGATCATGTTTAAATTTTTATAAACTAAAAGGAACTTATATTCTGGTTATTTGAGAAGCGATTTTTTGTTTTGTTAGAAAAGAAAAAAACTAATAGTAATTGATGTTACAAAAAATCTATTCCAGATGAAAATAAAATCATGCAATTACGATACAAGTTCTGTACAGTATACAATTATGGCAACTTTTTGTGTATTGCACATTAACGGTACTGTAAGTGTATGGTTTTATTTTCATATAGAACAGATCTTATATAACCATATTAATTAAATTTCGTTTAAAATTTTTACGGCACTGCTTATGTTTAATAAATTATATAGGATTACTAAAATTTATTCGATGAAAACTCAATGACTGGGACAATAGTAACTTCAATAGTAATTATTTGTAGTTTTCACTATGACCTTTGAATTGTAATAAAAGAATATTAACTTCAAAAATATTAAGATTTTGTTTTCTTCGTACTCAAAAACCAGAATCAAATTTTTATAGATGTTTATTCATTTTATATTTATTTTGTAGGCAGCGATGCACCCATTCTTTTTATTTGGAAATCAGATCTCAAAGTTCAAAAAAATTTCTTAAATCAATATTTATTAACTTCATAAATTTAAATAACAAAAAAAATCTAGGATTTACTTATTAGAGAGAAAGTTTGACAAAAACTTTTTTCTATCTAGGTAATGAAATTTTTATGAATTTACAAGACTATATAATTACAAAGCCATTGTTTTCCTTTTTTAATTTTGTAACCAAAAGATTTGGCTCCGTTTTTAACGGTCAAATGTCGAATATATGTAATTTATCTTCAACATCACATAAAAGTGAAAATTATGCAGCTATGCTTTTTGTGAAAAATTTAATTTAATTTTTTAAAATTTTCTTCACAGTTTTTCGTAAACATAAAGAATGATTTAAATTAAAATAATAATCCAATATCGCTTGTTTAATAATAATTAGTCAAAGATGAGAGAACGTAACTTGACGACGAGTTATTAGAATATTTAAGAATCCAGTCAAAATCACTAAAGAAAGGTCATCAACTTTCATTTTGCATATTAAAACTACAGCGAAATTGGATAGGCAAAAATTCAATGAAGTAGTTTAATAAAATATATGCAACTTCTCCATGTTTTTTTTTTAATCTTCTTCGTTGTGTTTTCATTTGTCATAGCTATGGTTGCGTTGAATTTTAGAAACTTTTTAAAGAAATAGATACAGGAAATATCGTTAAAAAAAATTAATAAAATTTAGTGACACATAAATCTATTAGATGAGATGACTTTCTATAGTATTATATGTAAAAATTTGGTATAAAAAAGATAAATCCTATGCATTTTTGTAAGGTTTTAAACTTTACTATCTAAGGTAATCTATCAGGTCATAATGTCTCAGAATATACAAATTGGTGTTTTGGCATTTAAAAATAACATGTTTATACTCACAATATCAGTCTTTGCAAAAATGCCTTTTAATTGTGTTTTATCTTAAGTTTACCAGGAAATTGTAAAGAATAAACCACTGAATGATTACAAAAATGTTGTTTTCTCTGAATGTTTGAGTAGCCTTATGAAATAGTTTTGAGAATTAAATTTTTCGATCTTCTGTTTTTCGTCTTGCTCGATCTTTTCTCATATAATAAAGAAGTAATGTTTGTAAGTTTGTATGTCGAGGATAATCTCCGAAACTTCTAATCAAATTTCTAAAAGTATTATTTAACACTAGTAGTTTCCCGTAAAATATTCACGACCGTAAGTTTAAAATACTGAATGTACAATTAAAAAAATAAAAAGTATCGATAACGGGATTCGATCCGTAGACTTCTCGTATGTGACACCATCACTCTAATCCCGTGACTTGGGGTCTCTGAACAGCGTTAAGGGGTCGATGCATATTTTAATATAAAATTATAAAATTCTTATCCATTTTTATTATAAGGTATAAAAATTAAAAGAAATAACAATAAATAAAAGGGATTTTTACGTCCTGAGTAAGTTATAAATATAAAAGGGTGCCTAAAATACAGTATGTAATTTAAGTACTTAGCGTTATGGAATACCTTTTGTGAAAGAACATTGAAAAAACTTATTTTCACTGAACTTGCAAATAATAGTAACAGTGGTGTATAGCTTGTTTAAATGTTATTACTAAAAATAAGTAATTGTTCAATTTACATCAATTTTAAGCTTTCAATTTCTATCAACACGCAAGCAACATATACAACAAAATGATAACAAAATAAGATTAAATTTGAAAAATTTTCCAAAAAATTTTTGTCTAACAATAAGAAGCCTGAAAAAGTTGCGATTAGTAACGAAACGTCGCTTAATTTGAAAATTTAAAAACATCCAAATAAAGCTGATTTTAAATAATCTTAGTCGTTTTCTTTTATTTTCCCATACAAAGTTTGGCGACAGGGCCATTAATAGCCCATTGCTTAGCCAGAGATGCTAGTTGTTGGCCCAACATCGGCAACTGTTAACGGCCCAAGTACGGTCGCCGGCTGGATGATAACCCCGGGCCGCTAATGGCAGTCGACTATCGGCCGACTGCAGTAAAAGTTACCGGGCCGTTAATGGCGATTAACAATCGGCCGACTGAAGCAAAGGTTACAGGGCCGTTAATAGAAACCAACAATCGGCCGACTGCAGTAAAAATTACTGGACCGTTAATGGCAAATATTATAAATTAATAAAACTACTTAAATATTGAAAAAAAATGATATAAAATCAGCTCAACGATTATTATGATACAATCATTTATTCACTTTATAATACATACAATCTTAATAAAAAATCAGACAACATCAATAATTAATACAAAAGTAGAATTTTAAACCTGGCGTACATAATACGCACTCTAAAATCAAAAGGGAATTTTTGGTGGTTTATAATGAAGATCCTCTTTCTTATCGCCCATTCTCACGATCCACCCAACCAGAAAGCCATCGGACTATGCCAGCGAAATTTTTAGATTCCTCTGCATCCCCAAACTTTTCAGTTACAACATCTAGAATATGCAAAATCAATTATAAATTTGTCAATTATAACTTGTTTTTAAGACACAATATGTGTAAGTGAAGGAGTTAGAACTAAAATAGTATAAGAGGTGTAAAAAGAAGATTTATTTTCATAAGGGTATGAAAAAAAAAATTTAATTGTAAAACCAATTTTAAGATGAGAAAAAATTCTCTAGAAAAATAACAAACTAACTCACCTGCATAATAGAGAATTTCGACTAGATATTTATCCCAATTTTCATTTGCATCGCTTAAGTCTGCAGCAAAATTATCAACTTTAGGATACTCATCAGCCGGTGGATATTTACAAAGTAATATGCCATTAAAATGCTTCCATCTGTTACATTAAATTTAACTATTAATATTTTTTTATTTGATTATTTCACACTATGAGAAAACTATTAGATTATCAGGTAAATAAATATAAATTATCTATAGTTTAATTCGAGAGAATGTATTATTATTCAATTATTAAATAGAACTACTTACTTTAGTCAGAGACTTTAATAGACTGGTTATCAACAAGCGATATAGACGAACTATTCTGAAATACAATAATACACTTTAAACACTTTACCATGCGACTATTGTTTAACGACAATTTCTGTCGTTAGCGAAACGAATCCTCTTGCCCCTGTTCTACCGGGTGTCCGACCAGTTTTTCGAATCACAATTCTTCGAATCACAATTTTTCGAATCACAATTTTTCGAATCACAATTTTTCGAATTACAATTTTTCGAATGCACAATTTTTCGAATGCACAATTTTTCGAAAGAACAATTTTTCGAAAAATTAATAGTAAATAATTTTAGGGACTGAAATAATAAGGATAAACTTAGTTTTATTTGCCAGATTACACAAAACAAAATAAAAAAAACCTAAAATAAGTAATTGAATAAACCTTTTATTTAGTAAATAAAATTCAACCAGTGGTTCTCAAAATGTTGGAGCCATCAAATGATATAATCAATATAATATATGTCACATACTATTTAAAATAAAAAGTTGGGTTCTATAGTTTGAGAACAACTATTTGAAAATATTTGTTCATGAAATGTTCATTTCTTTACAACATCTTGAAATAGAAGATGCTTTATCTTCGTTTATTTTATCTTTATAATATAAATCTCCTCGAATTAAAAGTTTTTTGTTATTTTTTTTTGTTATCTATAAATTGTACATCCATCTTGTAGGGCTCTCTAAATAAAAACTTATTTTATTTAATAAATACGTTACTACTCTTGATTCTATGACTTTTATCGGAATTTTTAATTGTTGTCGTCTCTGCAAAAAGTAGTAAAATATTTTGAGAACCACTGGTTGAATTTTATTTACTAAATAAAAGGTTTTATTTAATTACTTATTTTAGGTTTTTTTATTTTGTTTTGTGTAATCTGGCAAATAAAACTAAATTTATCCTTATTATTTCAGTCCCTAAAATTATTTACTATTAATTTTTCGAAAAATTGTTCTTTCGAAAAATTGTGCATTCGAAAAATTGTGTTTCGAAAAATTGTAATTCGAAAAATTGTGATTCGAAAAATTGTGATTCGAAAAATTGTGATTCGAAAAATTGTGATTCGAAGAATTGTGATTCGAAAAACTGACACCTAACCTCTTTAATTTGAAACATACATTTCAAATGAATTTTTCTTCTGTGCAATTGCGTCAATTATTTTTAAATATTCGCACCATATAAATACTTTCCAAATGTATTACAAAATTAACCAATGACCGCAAAGTATGAATATATCCTTCATTTAAGTGCTATCTGGTGGTAAATTATTATACTTTTAACGGTAGAACGGTTAGGTGTCAGGCAATTGCACAGAAGAAAAATTCATTTGAAATGTATGTTTCAAATTAAAGATGTATCGCTTTGTCGCTGTTTACTATTGTCACTATCCACATTATTTATAAAATCTACACTACTTACAAGTTTTTTTAATTGTCGAAATTTTTTTACGCGTTTATTTGACATTGTAGGTACAATTATTCTGAACGTTGATGCTCAATAAATCTTAAAACACAAATCACCTTAAACATAAGTCAAATATAATAGACTCAAACTGATGAATAACTCAGGGAACTCAGGGTGACTTAGGGCCCCCTCAAAGTATTTAAGGTTTATAGTAATTCATCTGACTTTTAATTATTTGTGCGTGAGCAAAAAATTATTTAGCCAGACTTTGGCCTATCGTTGGCCGACGAACGAATATTGAATGATGATCGAATAGACGGCGACCGGCAATTAACCAGATATGGCCCATTAACAAATTCCCATTAATAGGCCGAGTGTTGATAGCCAGACATGGGCCGATAAACGGGGCTTTTGTCATTAACGGCGACTTTGTATGGGTTTTTAGCTGACTTAAAAGCTAGGTACTTAGGTACATACGTTTAACTATTCTTTAAAATCTATAGACGAATGAATTAAGTAAGGAGGAGTGGGGTAAGATCGTTAACGGCTTAAATCTATTCTAAAATCTATTACATAATATAGGCTAAGGAGTAGAAACATGTACTTGATTATTATGCAGTCATCAAACTATATTTCGCTCGTTCAGAAGTAAGTTTTCTGTTTTTATAACCAATGTAAATTCTCACTCATTTTGAAGCTCACTTGCAAGTTAGAACTGACCAGATAAATGCCGCAATATTGCAACAACGCTTTAATCCTGAGCGATTATTTTTGGTAGGTATTAAGAAAAAATGCTAAAAATTCACTTTAAATGAATAAATTCTATTAATTGTTTCGAATGTTTTGAGAAAAGCACTACTCCGGTCTTTCCCCGAAAATATAAGTGCACAGAGCAAGTTCGAAGTATATGGCAAATTTGTATTAAAGGTACCTAACTACCTAACTAAAAACAAATTATTCTCAAAACGTCTTTATAAAACTATAACTTTGAAACTATACAACCGATTTTAATCTAGTAAAAACGAATTTTATAAAAGGTGAATGAAGAATTCCGATTTTGTCATATAACGTATGAACATTGCTTTCAATGAGCTTTACACGGCTGTTTACGGTTTTGCCCCGTCATGGGGCAAAACCGGAGTAGCTACGAAATTTTTTTGATTTATCATAAAAGTTGTAATTTTTAGTACAAGTTGGTGTTTATGTCAATGCAAACTGAAAGAATGTGAGTTGCATTTTACGATGATACCAACATAATGTTTAATATTTGAAATATAGTTTTATAAAAATAAATGGTAAAATCGAACTTATCAAAAACCGCTCCGATCTTACCCAACTCCACCTTACATGTACTTGCATTTCTTGTAGGTACATCTACTTCTATACACCCATGTGATGTCACAGGCTAGGTCCAATTTTAAGGCACAATTTTCATTGCGGTTCATTTATTTATTCATTTTATTTGAGTAAAATTAAAATGACTTAAAAAAATTATTACGTATTTGATATCGATATTTAGTTTCGCGCTAAGTTATTGCTAAAAATGAATTTATAGTTTTGATTATTGTAGTAGGTACTTAAAAAAACTCTTCGTTACATATTATTATGTATTATAATTCAGTTATTTCGGTGGAAATTATATTTAACGCTAGTCATATTTATTAACCTAAAGCTAGGTGGATCTGTCAGTACTTAAATATAATTTGAACACTTCAAGAAATAATTCCAGTTTAAGCAAATCGAAAATTATTTTAAGGAAAGGATTTATAGACTGTTGAACTGTTGAAGGCTAGATTTTATTTAATTAATAAAAAATTTAATTATTTAACTTAATGAATGTAAATATATTTTTATACTTACATATTTCAGTAAGTATTCTGTATTTTGAACTCATCGTGCCATAAATTAAATTCTTGATAAAGGAAAACGTTCAGCATATAATCACAAATTGGAAACAAAAATTTCAATATAGTTTCTGTTTTTAAGTGGCTTGCATGTAACGACTGAATGTATTTAACATCTCAACTTAACTTTCCACTGTTAATTTGCAAAACTTAATTGTGTAATATTTTTGAAAATTACTCAATTTGAATAAAAATGTTTTATCAATATCCTACAATCGTTGATTGTACTAGTAAAAACTGCCGAAGGTTGCAATGAAGAACTTACGATTGCATAAAAGTTTGAATAAATCATAGCTTATCCATACTAAAAATTCTTTGTTTGCATTTCCCTCATCAGTCATATCTCATAGAGAATGATACAAGTGTATGCATTTATTTACATCCTTCTTATCAATTACTTCGTTAGTGTCCTCGTCTTAAAATTTTTAACAATCTGTTAATCATAAAATTGCGTGTATAATTTTCTTTTTCTCGCCCTTATAAAACTGTGTTATTACCTGTTGCTTTATTATTTAATAAATTAGCAAAAAAAATAATATGCTTATAAATAAATGAGTACACGAATAAAAACACAAACTGCGTGTGTTGCAATTGAATTAATAATAGAAATATAGATATTTTAATATTTCTATAAACCAAGGACTTAAATAAACTTGTATTTGGTAAAATAAATAAATATACAAATGTTTGAAATCTTTTTTTCAATCGGATACTAAATCTTGTATCATTCGTTACAACCACATATTAATTGAATGCCCTCATTATGCTAATAGGTGCTCTATCGGCCTAAGTGTCACCGTGTTTATGAGTCCAACATGTCTAAAACTAAGATGGTAATAATAATTATTAAAACATTATTTGCTATTACATTAAAAGAGCCATCACTACAATTATGTCATCGATAGTAAATAATTAGACTTTTAGAACATTTTCATTGGATGAAAAAAATTAGTTTCTTGATTATCTTGGAAAAACGAACAAAAACTAATTGAGCATTGATAGTAAAACTAATTTGTCGTTATAAAATGAAAATAATGTCTTTCATAATTAGAATATAAGATAATATATGGTTATACTAATTTAACTTTACAGCCAAGTAATAAGCTTTTTATGTACGGAGATGTTTATATAAAATAGTGGTTTCCAATCTATGGACTCCTGAGAGTTCACAAAGCTATAATTAGGAATCTGCGGTGAGTGCCAGTTTTAGGGTTTGTCACTCAACTTACTTAGTTCTCTTATTTGTTCTGAGAAGAAAATTAAGCTAACGACACTAAACAATACTTTATTGTAATGACAACTAGCGCCGGCATAATTTTTAATAATAATAAGCCTACTTAAATAAGCCTATGGGAAGAGCCCAGGGTGTCTCAATGCTTTTAATTGCATACTTAAACATTATATATTTATACAATATTTCGTACATAAACAATTTTGTTTTTGTCGTTTTAGCTTCAAGGAGTTTGTGCGATAATTTAGGGGTTTCTAAGGGTCCGTCCTAGTAAAATGGTTGGGGACCACTGCTATAAATACAATGTTGTTCTTGCTAAATATTTATTGAAAAAAAAATCATACAAATAAGTTCACTATATCAATATAAAATAATTTGTTTTATTGAAAGTTAAAAAATAATAATAAAATGTTATAAAAACGCAATTGAAACAAATAACCTTGACAGAAGTAGTTCCAATCTCTCATTTATATTGATTTTTAAATATTTCAGCCTAGAGTAGACCAAATGCATTCACAGGATGTCCGTTATTGATAAAATCAGATCGCGTTTATTTAATGTATGGATGAGATATGAAACAAGAGATTTAAAGGATATCTTGGGTTCATTGTTAATTTAATTCAAGTAATGACCTACAATCAATGATAGGATGACTTATATAAATTCTTCATTTTTTATCGAATCTGATATTTTATTCTTCATCTTCCTGCTTAGTACTATCTTTTATCATATTTTTTTCTTAAAAAAAATTAGTTTTTCTTTAGCCATGAATTTTAACATGCTACACACAATCAACGTTATCGAGGTTGTTATTTAATTAAAATCAAAGCAAAGATTAATGGTTCTTTAAAAATAGTTTTAGTTAGGCTAATAGAATCGTATATTATCTAATTTATCTAACAAAAATCATCCTAGTGTAGGAAAATTCGTATTTAAGGGGTTTTCATACTACAAATGAACTGTTTATAAAATCTTCCCTTACTTAAACCAAAGTAAAGAGCTTTAGAAAATTAGAGTGACGACAAAACACAAAATGAAAATTCGAAGTTTTAAAAATGCATTCGTATTAATACAACTTCTTGTGACAGTTAATATTTCAAATGAAAAATTTTAAATTCTAATTACTTTGATTCAAATATTTTAAACAAACTAGAATGTTATCAAAAGAAGAATGAAAAAATATAATTACCAGCAATCGATATGATTAAATAAATAATACTGTACGTAGTACGTACCTATTTTAAACGCACGGGATGGTAAAAAAATTTCTATTATCCTTTGCAGACTTGGGAAGTTTGTATACTATTATTCTTGTAAACTAATGAATGAAGTCCTAGAATAATAAGGCAATGAAAACATTTTATAAAATGAAAACTTAAAAGAATAAAATCCTACACAAAAAAATTCTCAATTAATGGTTGTATTAAATTGAGAAATGCAAGAAAAAAGTAAGAAAATAAGAATACGATTAAATAAACAAAGAACCGAACTAGTTGAATGATAACATTTAGAAAAGAAACAGTAAATTTGAAAATTATCGCATTGTTACCAATATAATATCTTACTGAAAAAATAGTCGCAGCAGCCTATACGCCAATATGAGTTGCCAAAATGGCATGGAAGACATAAATAAACAAGAGAAAAAAAATTTTTATAGTCGCTCCAACATCTATGGCCACATTGCGACTTATAAAATACTATGCGCTATTTCACTGGTGAACTTTTCTTATATGTTCCTTATATAGTCCAGTCAACTTTAAAAACGTTAGTAGTTTGCTACATCTAGAGCTAGTACCGAAGATTTCCTTCGGTTCTTATGGAAAGTGGAGTACATTTCTCCATAAATTGAACAGTGGGCATTGAAAAATACAGTGCTGGGCTGTTAAGGACAGTGAAACGGTAATTTTTCATTGAATTTTATCAATATATTTTCAAATATGCACTTTAAAAATATATATAAAAAATATATATAAGGCATTTTTTTAAAAATTGTTCACTCTAACTTATAAAAGTACCCCCCAAAGTCAATGTTTGCGGTTTTTTTTAAGAGATTGTCATGTTTTCACCAAACCCTTCAAATATCCCAAATTTCAAAATTTTTTATCGTTTACCTTCGGAAAAAGTTTTCTGTGAAAGATGGACAGTCAGCCAAATAAGCGAATGAGATTATAAGGGTTTCGTTTCTCGTTTTTTTTAACTAAAAAATCCTAAAAAAAAATCCAAATTCATCAAAATGTGGATCAATTAATAACAAAAATCAACTAAAAACAGAATCAAAATTGCACGGATCTGTGCAAAAATATAGAGTAGGTACCTATTCTTCATGAAGATTAACACAATGTATATAAGAGCCACTAAAAAAATCTTTTACGCTGAAAAAGTGTTATTTATGATATTTTTATTTTAATTTTTATATCCGCCATTATTGGTTATTTTTCATATACCATCAATCAGTAACTCACGTACCACAGATTGAGAAACACTACTTAAATACAAACAGCTGGAGAACTGTCTAGAATTTCATTTCAAAAATTGGGTATAACAATACAATTTTAAAGACTTTCTCAATTATTACTTATGAATTTAGAAAACGCAATTCTATGTAAACTTTCTTGAGATTTTTAACAAAAAAATTTTCAATCTTCATAAGATTGAATCCGGGAAATCGTCGTATTTTTTTGGGGTGGAGCCACCAAAGATGTTGAATTAGAACTACATAGATAAAAAATGGCCAAATCATAAGAATACTTAAGTACAGCTTTCCATAAATGGAAGAGCTCGATTGAACTGTAAAAAAATCCTCTTACTTAGGTTCTGAACATCATATTACAGTAGGTACCTTATATCTCGACATGTAAAAATGTGTATATAGATAATATTTCCCATATTATACCAACGTTATGTAGATATGATCTGATAACTGTACCTGATTAAATAATCTTAGGTTGATTTGCTTTTACTCATAGTTCCAGGTAAAAATTCAATTTAAATAAATTGTTATTCCAAATAATTAATTACTAAACACGTTTTGTATTCTTCTCTCAACCAGTTCAGTCAAAAATAGGTTTAATTAAGTTGCTGATTTACTATTTTTGTAAATGTCACTGCTTATCTTCACACTCTTGAAGATCTTTCATCAAAATTAACCTGCAGAAAATTTTTTTAAGAGAAGCGCATCCCCAAAAAACATTCAAAATTGCCACATTTATTTATATCCACATATCGTATATATTAAGTGACATGATTGGTTCACTTAAACACTTTTTGCGCTATAAAAATGGACAACTTTTTCATCATTATGTCAAATTAATTTGACTGTAACATTTCTTTTCTTTGCTTCGCGTAATAAATACAAAGGTTGTTATTTTATTTTTTTAAGCTTTGACAAGGTTATATATTTAGCAAAGAAATACTTTAGTCTCTGCTTACTTACCTGTTTTTTACCTACATTGTTCAATTAGTTTGAAATATACTTTTTTTAAAGAACACTCGAGAAAAAAAAATTTATTGTTTGTAACATGCATAAAAAAGTCGCAACTGATTATGTAATTTGGAAACATAAAAAAAATGTATCTATGTAAATCAAAGAAACAGTACTAAGATTGTTCAAAAAGTTGATAAGAAATGAAACAAACGTTTAACTTACGAGTGAAAAAATATGGCAATTGAACCAAAAATATTATAAGAAGACTTATTTGATTGGACTTAGTTACAACGTTATATGAAAATGGATATAATTTTGAACATCTAGTAAAAAAAAATACAATTTTAATAAGAATGAATAAACTATAAATAAACATTTATAACTAAGTAATTCTTTTGCAATTTTATTAAAAGGGTCATTTTTTATAAATTAATTTTCTTACAATGACGGGAGAGTAAAAAAAAATAGGCCTTTGTCGTGAAAAATTAAAATTTTATTATCTTATATGAAATCAAAAGGGAAATAAAAATCATGTGTATTGATAATAGCATACCTAAATAAATTTACATATAAAGTCTGTCAATTGTACTATTTTTTAATTAATTAATTAACTCCAGCATGTAATTTTCTGTTCATTAGGCGATAAAATAAAAATAAAATGCTAATTTTATTACAAAACAAAAGTTTTAACAAGATTGAAACAACCTTTATATGTTGTAAAGGTATGTAAATGTAAATTGTCAATTCTCACAACTATTGGCAAGCACAAATCAACTTTAATGCTCGAAATATTGATTTTCATATGTACAGAAAAAAATTTTTCAATCAAAACGTAATACTATTGAAAATAAAAAATCTTGGCAATGTAGATTTTTCTAGGATACTTCTTTGGCTTATTTCCAACGAGGTAATTGATATCACATGAATTTTTTTTATATTATTGAGAATTTTTGTCTTGCCTCTCTTTTTTAAATGAATTATTGTTCCAACTTACTTGATTTTAACGAGGTCTAGGCAAACGACTTTACTCGTAATAAATAAATTATATATTTATATTAACGAACTTAAAGACAGTTCAAATTCAATTTAAAGAAAAAAATCTGTGAATATTATACAAAATGCCGAGAAAAGGTGATACCCGTGACTTTTATTATAAACCTAGTATCTGAAGGAGTGCAATTCTAAGGGTCCAAAATGCCAAAATACTACAAACTATCAATAAATAGCGATTTTTAACAATAAATTAATAAGAGGGGAACAACAAATGTGTTTATATACTGTAAGCAAGTAGGTTTGTATCTAAACTCATAACTTAGTTTTGTCTATACCAACATTAGATATTTTTAAGGATTATTACAAAACTATTAATGTAAATTATTAAATGTATATATAAAAAAACTTTCATCATGCAATGAATGAAATAAAATATAACTAATTTTGTAGATACATAGTTATTAATATAATACCAACAATATGAAAAAGACGTGTTTCTATTTTTTTTTTTTGTTTAATTAAAGTCGCCTCAACTACTATGACCATTAGCGACCGTCGAATCTTAAAACCCATCAAAAAAATCTCGGACTTTCATTGGGATTCGAACCCAGGACCACGGGCATATACAGAAACTATATAGTCCACCACGCCACTAAGTGACCAAGTGTTTCTAATTTTGCATGACAGGGGTAATCTCTTAAACTATTCCTCCTATCTGAATGAACCCTAGACATAGATTATACCTTACTCTGGAAAAAAACACACTATCTTAGAGGATATCTTAGAGCAATGCCCTCCTTGAACGAATTTCAATTATATTTGATACTAAGGTTACTTATTTGTAAAAAAAAATCCAAAAGGTAATTTTTATCATTAAAGTTTTAAAAGTTTTTACAGAATATAGCTATAAGATGCATAACATTTTTATTGTTTCTCATGAACGGTATAACGACTCGACGTAATTTTTCCTGTAGGGATAGTTTATATATAGTATATGTAGTTTGCAAGGAGATTTTATAACGTGCGGGTCACCAATTTCGATCAAATTTATACCACATGTAGGGTGTACACCTAGGGGTGTAACAAGTGCAAGTAATAAGACCCACTATTCAGCCGTTTTCAAGAAAATTCAATCGGAAAATTTTCAATAATTTTCATATACAGTCTGTGTTGAACCCAAACTAAAGTAGCGCGTAGCGTAGGTCACAAAGTCTCCGTTTTGCAAACTATGTATCGCTGGTTCGAATCTCACTAGTTGCTTTTTTTTCTCAATTTTATTATTTTTACGGAGACTGCTACGCGATTACGTTAATATTTCTGCAAATGAATAACTATTTTTCAATCTTGGTATTATAAGGAAAAGCGAGCAGATTTATTTATTTATTATGATGGAAAATGATTACACCCTTAAAGACGAATCTTTTTATTAACCTTTCATTGGCTATCACTAATAATGGTACAAGAACCAGGGTGGTACTGATCATAAAAGCAAGGGAAACAATAATTATTTCGGGATCGGGAACACGTAATAAATGCAGAGCCACCTCATCCACAGGATTTTTCAAAATGTCAACCGCGAAGCAAACGTCGTTAACGTTTTGGAAACATCTCCGATGGTCACATAATAGATTCGTTATTCTAAATGGGTAAATCATCTTCCATCAGAATAAATAAATAAACCTGCTTGCTTTTCCTTATAATACCAAGATTGAAAAATAATTATTTATTTGAAGAAATATTAACGTAATCACGTAGCAGTCACCGTAGAAATGATAAAATTGAAAAAAAAAGCAGCGATACATAGTTTGTGAAACGGAGACTTTGCGAACTACGCTACGCACTACTTGAGTTTGGGTTCAACACAGAACGCTGAAAATTAAAATTTTTCGATTGATTTTTTCGAAAACGGCTGAATAGTGGGTCCTATTACTAACAACTGTTACACCCCTAGGTGTACCCTACATGTGGTATAAATTTGGTCGAAATCGGTGACCCGCACTTTCTAAGGTCCCAGTGTTAGTGTTGCTTGTGGAGCTAGTATAGATTTAAGCTGTTTTATGCGCACGCAGAGCCTATTAACCAAAATGTTAATATGTTTTTTCTATCTTAGCTCACTGTTCAGATGTAACCCTAGGTACTGTACCGACTATTTAACTGACAGGACTGTTCCGTTTAGATGTAGTTGTTCTCTGTACGGTTCCTTTTTTAGAGTAAATGGTGCAACTGCAGATTTAAGAAGGTTCATACATTTGTCATAGAAAAATTCAGTTTCCAACCAAATAACTATGCTTACATAGAAAAACATTTATCATTTCTCACAGAGAAACAAGATTCGGGACCAACGTTAATTTTTTGTAAAAAAATATTTATTAATGAAAAAGTGTAGGTTTATGCAGATACAAGTTCTAAAAATATTGTTTTTCCTGAGGGAAAGTAATAAACAAAAAGAAGTATCCAAAAACACTCAGTGTTATTCCATACTTTCAGTGGAAACGATATTTAACACAAAAACATACTTCAGTACCTTCAAGTTCTTGTCAATCGTTTTTCACTGCATTTCAAGTTCATTAGCTTTATAATTTAAACACTTATTAAACCAGTTAAAAATTGAACCTCCAAAAATTGTAGAAAACTCGGAGAGATAAAACAGGGGTGGACTTAAGACCTACTCATCGGCACTAAAATCAATAGGTTCTCTTTTATTAAATAAATTACTGTTATTCTTCAAAATGACTTTGCTCATTTGAAATTAAAAATTGTACCTTTCCTACGAGTCATCAATTTTATCTATTTATATAAATAATAGGTACTATTACTCGTACGTGGATGTTTATACACCTTAATACAGAAATCCTTACATCTTATTTTAAAGTATATATTTTGTTCTTGTGATCTATTGAAGAATTTACAATTTTCAAAAAGTGATCGAAAACTTAAATATCTAATTGTAAAGATACCAATTTAAAGTTGAGACTTTTTTTTTTAATTCTTAATACACTTAACTTGAATGTAGAACATAGTTTGTTAAAAGTTCAATAAGTTCACCGTATATCCATATTTCATTTAAGTGTCTTTAAGAATAGTAGGGAGAGGGCAAATGTGTTAAAGTGCCCACCCCAAAAGCATCGTGGAAAAAATGGTAAGAGTGCGGCGCCAAACGATACTACATATAAAAGCAAAGTATAGCTGATCAGTGCCATCATTTACGTGGAACAACTTTCGCTGATCGTAGTCTTTGTCCGTCCGTTAATTTCGTCCCAAAATCTCAAAGGCTTACCCAGAATCATCCACTCTCGGGGCGTTTTTCCTCTTTCTTATTTCTCTCTAAATCGCTCCCACTCGCTGTTATATTCGTTGATCACTCGTTACTCACGTTGAAAACTGTTCTTTCTGTTGACTTGTTATTGTTGCGCCGCACTGTGCTAGTAGAAAGTTGTAATCATTCTTCGGTGGGTTCGTTTCAATTACTTTTTGATTTGAATTTTAACGTGATTGAAGTGAAGTGACGTGAATATTAACTCTTATTTCTTATTTCTTATTTATAATATTTATGTAAGTACAAACTCATCTTTTTAAATATGTTAAAATTCATTTACATGAAATCTAGAATAAGACGCTGGTGTTTAAAATTATGACGCCTCTCTTTTTAAATTTCTTCCGATTATCTGCTTTGAATCAGATTTTATTTGTAAGTGGATTGACAACGATGACGTTAACAAGTTAATAAAAGGAGAAAACTCTTACTCTTTCGTCAGATTTTAAACGAGAAGAAGTTTAAAATGAGAAGGAAAATAAATAAAAAAATTATACATAAAATCGTAAGACTTGTTAGCATTCAACGAATTTCACTTTTATTTTCGTAGAACTTCACTATCTAAAAAAAACATTGATTAGCATCATAACCACATATTTAAATCTTTGAATAGTTCTTTAAATGTTTCACTGGTTATAAATTTTTACAACTTCAATGCATAAAATCTATAAATATTTTACATTTTTTTTTACTTAATGCATTACGTGTTATCACATAAAAATGTAATTGCTATAATATTCACGTTAAAATGCAACTCTAGTACGTAATACTGGTTTTACAAACCTAGTTTTATAAATATCTAGGACTAGAAATGCCTACACGTTTAAGTAGAATAGATTCGGTTCAAAATTCAATAAAAATCATCAAAGTTACACTATCGCTTTCCTTGATTAATAGCACAAACAAAAAATATTGAGGAAGTGCTCAAATATATTTCGAAATTATTCAAAATCACGTTGTAATTGGAGCAGAATTACTTTTGCTAATGAATATATTAAAATATTTAGAAAATTAAATTCTTCTTAATGTACTTTAAACGACCTTCATTGATTTAAAATTCGAAAAATCGTTGCTCAATTAAACAACATTGCATTTAAATCATTAATTACATAATGCATTGATTTCAAGTAAGGAGAGAATAAAAAAAGAAAAACTAGCGTAAAAGTGTTTATGTAAATTTGCATAGTATACATAGAATTTAAAAATCGTCAATCCCACCGCTGATTATTAAAGTACCTATATGTATAGGTAAAAATATTGCCAAAATGTGTCTTTCAATGAAAAAAAATAATTAAATAAAACTGTTTTTTACCTGTAAATGTCCTTGCATCACAAAAATTCATCTAAATCGACCAACAAATATACAGATAAAACTAGTAATTATGATTGATTGATATTAAATAAAAGCCATGAAATTAGAGCTCAACCTTCCACAAATAATTCGATAAAAAATGTTATTAATTCACGAACTGTATTTTGATTTTCATAAGGTAGCAAATTCATTACCATTTTTATTAAAATTTATCTGGCTCAATGAAGAAAATATTTGAGTAATTATTTCGATAAAGTTTGATACATGACCGATTAAAGTAACTACAGTCTGTGATAACTCCTTGTTTGGTTTTTATTATTTTGTGTCCACAGGGCGGTATTTGGAGGATATTTTGTCAATAAGTTTACCTTAACTTTTGCAATAAACAAGTTATATTCGGAACTTGCAAATAATCTACCTTGACTAACGTTCTTTGATAAAAAATAACACTTATATTTTATACTAGCCGATCCTCGCCCGCTTCGCTGAGCGTTTTCAAGTTTGGCGATGTATGTGTTTCGTTGTACAGTTTTTATAGTTTTTATTTTTTTGCTCAGAAAATCAAAATTTTTTCCGAAAAAAAAGTATTTCATAGCACTTTTTGTAATGTTTACTACCTGTATGTGAACATTTCGTCCAAATCTGACCAGCCGTTTTCAAGTTTACCAAGAACAAACAGACAGACAGACAAACTATTTGAAATAAAAAATAGCCTATAATGTATAATGTTTTTTTGAAAATTTCATTGAAATCGACCCAGTCGTTTTCAAGTTTAACCTGGACAAACAATGTTTTTAGGGGAAAATAGCAATGTAAATGGCATTAATTTTTTGTATAAAATATATGAAAATGCAGGTAATAAAAAGTTTTTAACAAAACACCTTACATTTTTTGATTAGATAAAAATCTCTACTGAGAAAAATAATTCCGTTTTTGTTTGCTCGCGCAGGTAAGACGTAACGTTTTTATTATATAACTTTTTAAAAAGCAGAAATCTTCAATCTTATTATTGGTATAGATTTGTGAAAATGTCAAAAGTTTTAGTGTCAAATTAATTTTGTTTTTATATTTAGTAAGAAAACAATTTTCAGAGTATAGCCGTGGCTGCAAGTTAACTTGCCTAAGAGTTGCACTCTTCACAATTCATTTTATATTCTTATTATTTAATCTCGTAGTGCCTAGATTTTTTTAGAGTATGGACTTTTTTATTAAGAATATATATTACAATCCACTCACTCTAGTGGGGTAACTGGGATTGCCTGGATTCTAGACATTTTAAGGTAGACTGATATTATTGTTAGGTCACTTAGTACCTTGGTGACTAGATTGTAGTTCTTTTCGCCAATTGCTCTCCATAGCAGATAAAGTAACCTTAAATGAGTAAAAAATAAGAAATACCTTTATAGTACCTGCTACTCTGTCATTTTACTTGCATAATTAAATAAGTATTTTTTAGGATTTACGTTTACAACGTAGCCATAATATAGATCTGTTCCAGATGAAAATAAAAACGTACAGTTACGATATACGTTCTGCACGGTAAACAATTATGACATTTTTATGATAATTGTATATTTCGCATCAATGGACTGTTTTGTTTTTTTCTGAAACAGATAGTCTATAGACATATAGTCTACATATTTTGCCAACACAAATATATCAAGTAATATGAATGTGTATAATATAAAAAAGTGGTTGCGTGTACTTATGTACGCGCGTGAGAAGTTATACTTCTTTGGAATCATTAATATTAGTTTTTATTAATTGCATTCAAATAATCAATTTTTAAAAATTGTAAATTAATATTTAATAATAATAATAATATAATATATATTTAAAAATATAATTATTAAAAATAAAATTAGGAGAATAATATTTTAATTTGTATCAATAAATAATATCCAAATAAAGCTGTAAGACGTTTATAAAATTTGTCAGGATCATTTTTCTGGTTAACAATTCATGCATGTCATGAAAACAAAGCTTCATAGAAATTGCGAAATAAAGTAAGTAGCTACTTTCAAAGTAAATGTCTTAATCTTATTCTTATCTTGTTTTACTTACTTATTATTCTAAGATGGTTAAATCATTTAAGAATCCCAGATTTCGTGATAACTAAGAATATGCATGAAATGTAGACGTCATTTTCATCAAAATTTGAAAAAAGTAATAACTTATGTTTTAATAATGTGTCATTTGTGTATATAAATATTTTCTAAATAAAATATAAAAAAATATATTTAAAGAATTAATTATTTTTAATTTAAATATAAAAATAAATAAATAAAACAAAGATTCAAATTACGCGTGACAAGAAACTGAGTGTTTTTGCGGCCAACTTTGTTTTGTTAATTTTTGTCTCAAGATGGCCGCCCATCTAAAAATTTCACTCTCATCATTTTTTCATAACGCGCCTAAAGAAGTATAACTTCAAAAAGACACAATATTTAATAGTTAGAAGCGTTATAAGTAAAATATAGTTTACATTTATTATTTCAAAGTTAGCAATACATTTAACTTTGCATCTTACAATAAGTTTGAATCTATTGTTCACATACCTTATTATTATAGGAAAACAAAAATTTCATATTAACATATTATGCACACAAAATCATTTAAAATACCAAAAATGTATTATGTAAATAAATTATATATAGTGTACCATATTTTATTTGGTGTAACCTCAAATACTCTAAATTCTAAGGAATCATCAAGTCATGTAGCTTGACGTTTTCTGCAAATATTTGAGCTTAACATTTTGACTGAAAATGAAACCATTGTGATGTCAATGCACTTGATATTTTAATATTAATATTTGACTTGAGTTTGATTTGATTTCAAATGAAATTAATGTAGCCTGAATTTTGAGTCAGGTAGCTTGAAAATTAAGTGCAGCAGTGAATATCTATATAGTTTGTAACCAGCGATTTGTCAAATTATAAAATAGGATATAATATGTAGGTATGTGAGAACAGATAAATATAATAAAGATATATCGGTTTATCGGAAGCACACAACACCAAGTCAATTTAATTTATTTTTTTTTTATTTTTACAAGAAACCAAATTAAAGGTTAAGTTTATGTATGTGCTATGTTTTGTGTACTTCCGGTGTATTAAATATACTTATGAGTTTTGTATATAAACATGCTAAAAGCATTGCCCATCTTTTCGTCTTCTCTGTTGTCGGGTACCCTATATTCATAAAGTTTTCTACGTTATCATCGTTTAATAAATTAATTATTGGAAATAATTATTTTTATCAATCACAGAGATGTTAAGACACAGTTTATTCACTTGAAAATTACAACATTTTGAAATTTTAAATCAATCGAGCAGTAAACGGAAAAGATATTTCAGTTGCAAAAGACATTATAATTATTTTAATTTTAATTAAATTGTTTCCAATGATAACGACGTAATGTGGTGTAACTCAAATAGAAATATCGGTATTTTCCATGTTTATCTAAGACATCGAATAAAACTAAATAGTTTAATAAAATAGTTTTCTTCGCTCCAATTCCTACATACTTATTCTTTTCATGATTACAACTATAACCTGAATAATATACAATATTTTTTTTGAATTAAAAACCTTACGTCATTATTCAAATGAAAGCGCAACCGTTGTAACATTTCACGTGCTAATATTTATAGGAATGTTAACAGAATCATTTAATACTTAAATTTATTCTCTAAAAAACGCATCGATTTAAAAAATAAATATGAAATAATCGTAATCATAAACGCAATTAAAGTTGCATACAAGACATAGTAAGTTCATAGTAGTTTTCATTTTAAATGAATACTATTGAATCAATAATTATTATAATAATTCTATTTTCATTGAAGCAAAAAAACTGTCTGTACACTAATTGCTAGTTTTCCAGGCCTATCATTTATTTCGTTTTCTGAAAGGCATGTGGCAAATTTATAATTTTTTAGTTTAGTTTTCGTCTTACTTTTGACCAATTATCGAAACTTAACAGTTTAATTAACAAGGCCGCATAGTTTAATGGTCTTTTTTATTTAACACGGCTAAAAAGCGAAAGGAAAATTAGAGATTGGGAACATCGGTTTTTTCTTCAAAGTTTGTTGCATATTTAATCACGGATATGTATTTTTGTAGAAACAGTTTCTTTTTTTTTTTTCAATAAAAATTATATTTTGTACACATTTTTACCTTGAGCATACATAAGAAATTTTAATTTTGGTAGTCGAATGAAAAAAAAACCTTGAAATATTTAAAAGTGTCTCCAAAATTAGTTTGTTAAAAATGTGAAATAAAAGAAATGTTAGAACTTAGTTTATTTAGTTTTTTTCAATTTTAGGCATAGTTAGAATTTAAAAAATTAAAGTTTCGATTACTCCATCTTAATCAGGCTTAAAATCGAAATGCCTACTTATTTATCTTGTAAATCATATTAAAATAATTAATATTAGGAATGTTTCAATGTAAATCAAACTGTTTTAAGATTGGATTTCGATAGTTTGCTCTGCGTATTTTTTTACTGTATACCTATACATTTTTTTCTGTTTATCACAGTATTTATTTTATTCAAGAAGTGTTTAATGACTTTTAATGAAACCTTTTTATAACATTTCGTTTTATTACTACAATATTTCTCATTTAAATAATACTTGGTTTTCTTATTATTTTGATTATTCCTTAGCGGCTTGAAATTCACTGTTGGACTTGATTTTCTAGCTACTTGGCCTGAAATTTAAAAGAATTTTATTAAGTTCAAGTTCAAAATTTTTATTTTAATATCATATAAAGTTAAACATTGACTTATTCGTTTCATTTTCAACTCGAAATGCTAAACTCAATACATTTCATAAAATGTCCAACTATATTGATTTGTTGATTCTTTTGAGCTTTCTCTAGGATGCGACTCTAAGACCATTGGCGTATAAGGTGACAATCTAACATTGTCAACCACATAACTTTTATTAGAAACTTTTCTACTTGACTTTTTATTAGCAAAAGTATTACTTTAAATGCTTACTTAGGTATTTGTTTTAAAACTTTAAGTCTTCCTAACGTTGATTGGGGTCATTTTCTTTGATTATAGTTATTATTTTTATTATTATTAGTGACCAGTGAATATGAAGACCAAAGAAAAAGTTTGGGCTTGCATTAGAATTTGGCCTTAATACCAATAGGATATAGAACGACAGTCTAGTTTACCACACCACTAAAAGACCTAGCGACAATTGAAGGGTTTGCTGCAAAAAGGAGGTAGCTCCATCCTATCGCTGTTGAGAGTTATTTACACTATCTTGTACAAAAAATAATCCTCTTTTGATTGGTACAAGAAGAATGCAGCTCTTGTTCTAAAATGTAAACACCGTTCTTAAAAGAACTTCAAATTTTAATTTTTAACCTTTTTTTTTGCTTTCCTAAAAATTAGAAAAATTGGAGCTACTTCCTTTTGGCAGCAAACTCTTAAATTTTAATTTAATAAGCGAACATTGAAATACATCTGGCTTTTATTTCATAATAATTTAACAATTAAGTTTCATTTAGAACTGTGATTAGTAAACATATTTTCGAAAAAGCAGTACTTTGATAGTCATTCAATTTATAATTCTATCCTTTTTCTGTTCTTAACTAGTTTTTGATTATTTGTTACTATGATTTAATAATTAAAAATCATCGAAAAAACAGAAAATTGTTAAACAAATTTTAAGATTAAACTAACGTCTATTATAAAAAATAAACGATGATCAAGAGATAGTTATTGATACAACGACAAAAGCATCTTTATCCGTATAAAACGAAAAAGTTTGGGAACTTCTAATATCTTTTATAAGGCTTACTGTAACGTAAGAATGAAAGCTTATCTGTTTTTTATAAACAAAGCATAGTCAAATGAATTTTCTTTACAAACAATCAGGAACAGACATGTTTTAGACATTTTGAACGTAGAGATTTCTTTTTCTACAGCTATTAGCTGTTATTCATCTTAATTCACAATTAGTTTAATAACATGAAAACTCAGAAAAATTAGTATAATATATTTTAATCTGTATGTTATTAAATACCGCCTATAATAAAATAAAAATCTAAATTTTGGATTTTTGGAAATAAAAAAATTCCAGTGATAAATCAGTATAAATCAGTATCAACGAGTTTTTTTTATATATATATTTTTAATTTTTCATAAATATACCGATGAGTTTGTTATTTAAAATGTTGTTCATCGTAATTCCAATCATTATATGCTACTAATGAATATCAAATTCGCTAATACATATTCAACAAATTTTTCTGAATTTATATTTTTAATGTCCAATAATTCCTTGGTGAAATTAGTACGTTTATATTCAAATACGGATTTAATGATTCAATGTATCTTTTGAAGTATTTATTTATCTGTATTATTACAGCCTTAAAATTTGGCAAAGCTTTGAAATGATAAGTTAAAACGTGTTTTCATATCATAGAATTATGAGAATATTTAATGAATTTTTATAAATTGAAGGAATAAGCATGTTTCTTATATTTAAATTTTTTTTTTGTGGAGATTAAACTTCAAACGGAGGGCTGTTATTCATGTATCACCGAAGAGTTTTTAAATATTAAATATGTAGGTATAAGGTTGCTTAAACTTCAAATTAGTTTAGCATTAACACACAACCCGATATCTTGTAAAAAACATAGGTCATTACTAATTTTTCTTAGCATTCGGTTCAAAATTAAGATATCTGTATTCTTCTTTTTCTCTGGGTATTTTCGTCTATTGTCATCCTAATAACTTATTTTATTAACCCCTTGCTATGTGTTCTATGTTATTATTTCTTCGTTTTGACCTATTCTTTGTTAAATTTTAAGAAGTTTTATTGAAGATTCTTACCCATAACTTATGATCTGAGTCAGCTGCATTTACAAAAATTAAAAAAAAAATGATAACAAAACATTCTGGTATATTCAAATATATTCACAAACGAAAAAAATATTTTGCTTTTAAGTTATGTTCTTAAACACCTAGCTATCAACAATTTAATTTACAATAAGATGGAACGAAAATATGAGGCAATAAAAAATTAAAAATTAAAAAAATGAGGGGTTTTTTCTTTAAAAAAAATAAAATTTGCACATTTCTGCCTAACATTTCTGCCTGTTCAGTCAAAAGTTCAATTAAATTATTGAAATAATACAGGTTACTTTTATTTGCAATCTACATTAACCGTGTCAATTTTAAATAATGAGCTATAAAGTCTAAATTCGTCATTTTTAGTAAAACAATTTTTAAAGTTTTGCTGAAGATCAGGAATTGGTTACAGAAATGTATTTAAATGTTTATAATGCACATTATACATCTGGTTATTAAACTTAATGACAATAAATATGATTTATCAATTTACAACGTATATATGAGGTAATTAGTGCATCCAATTCAATTTCAAGAAATACGGAGTTAACTCAAAATACACAATTAACACTGATTTATTCAAAATATTCATCTTTACAAATTTTTCATTTTCACTCTAAGAAAATTGAAAAATGTAATACTTTATGGAACCTCAAATGCTCGTATTTTTTATGTTTTAGTTTAAAATCATACTAAAACAAGTTCTAAGCGATGAAAAAAAAATTATTTTGTAAGTATTATATACGGATACGTGTAGCAATTTTTGTAGCAAGTATAGGGTTTATCAAGTAATTTGTTTTTAAATTCGATTAATAAAATTTTAGTAGTATAATTTTTTCATGTTAAGGTCATTCCTAACTATTGCAGACAAAAAATTGTTTTCCTTCTGCCATCGTGTACACCCGTATGTCTGGAAAATGCTTAAAAAATCTCGAGCAACAAAAGGTATGATGGATTACTCAAAAAGTAACAAGTAACAATCAAAAAGTATGAAATGGGAATCATTTTGGATAAAGAACCAATAAAATATTGGAAAATATCAAAGTTTTTTAATGTTTTTAAAAATGTAGATTTTTCCTTGATTCATGTCAGAGAAAAAAAAATTAATCAGTCTATGTGCAAAATATATCTATTCCAAAAAATCGGGGCTGTGTAAATAATGATGAGCTGAAATTTTTCTTTGAAGAACAAATATACCTACATTGAAAGAGTGAAAGAGTGAAAATGAGCATCACTTTGGACTTACTATGAACATTTTTGATAATTTCATTAATAGAGTAATTTTTTAAGTAGGGTTTTGATAATGAACGTGTAATAAGTTTTATTGTTTTTAATAGGTTTGCAAACAGGTTTGAATCTTAAACGCTTAGTAATCTTAATTTTACCTCAATTTTTTGATAAAGCTTTTATTGTGACCATTAAAAAACGTATTTAAAAAATTGCATTGATCATTATCCACCAATTTAATGTCTTGATAAAGTGCAGAAATTTATTAACTTTTTTAGTCTCAAGATATAAAAATCAGTTTCAATTTAACCAGAAAAAATTACGATAGCATTATATTTTATTGAAACATTATTGTGCAATTTGTTCAAGCGAATACTTTTGCACATGTTTTTTTTTTGTCCTTGTATATTTAACTTTTATACATTTAAGATGTTGTTCACGTGAAACATTAGAAAATAAAAAGTGTAATAAAAATAGCTGTTACGAAATTTGAAATTTATGTTTTTATTCTAATCAAATCAATTCCTCGAACAAATCTTCTGTGGCCAACAATAAAAGAGAGATTAGTCGAAGCAATTGCGTGGTCTACTTTTGCCATTGCATCGCAATGATCGTATTTACCTTGCACGAAACGAACATATACTTACGGTATACTAACTTCAAATTAAAATATGTGCATACGTGCGCTAACTTAAACGAATCACCTCAAAGACAATTTACACTATGGATATACAAAAATGAAAGTGAAACCAGACTGAATACGAAAAAATTTGTACGACAATCAGGTTTTTTCCAAAAATGATTACTGAATTTCAATTACGATTACTTGGATTTCAAGATCAACAATTAGTCACTTCATTTTAATATAATATATACACAATGTAAGTAAAATGTTTTTATTTTTTTTTTGTTTATTGCAGAAAACTAGTCTACAACAATGCGGTGCAGTATACTAAATATAGCGTGTTGTGCTTTAGTCTTAGCCATCACGGTTCACTATAGCAAATCGCATCCTGTCAGCACACTCGAACAAGCTGAAATCGTAGAAATCGTTCCAATTAATGATCAAGTAAGTAATATAATAAGATGCAATTTTTTTCTTTAATCAAAATTTTAATTATTTCTCTATTATGACATTAGGTCGTATGTAACAGTAGCTATTTAATAGCAATAAAGCAACGATTATATCGTCATAGCTTTCACTGTTTTATACTGTTTAAAATTTATCATTTGCTTCAATTTGGCGATAAAATTATTGGAAAATAATGTTACGTCAGTCCTATTAAACATGACAACAATAGCATGTCTAACAAACCCGGAATTTAACAATCAGAAACAATTTACAAGTATTATTTTCATCATTTCCATTCATCATTTTCTTGTAAGCATTAAACTCAATGATCAAAACTTGGACAGTTGTGATTAAGTTTTCATTCGCTTAACCTCGATTTAATATTATCTACAAGTTGTTGCAACGTAATTCTTTGCAAGAAGCATAAAATGCAACAAAATTTTATATTGTCAGTAAATTAAATATTGAGAAAACAAACCGTGAAAATCATAACGAAAAATTGATCTTGGATAAACCATGATATGATTAACTTGCAGAAAGTGTTTTTGTTTGCTCAACACGTTCAAATAGATAGACAGAAAGAAAGGAAGAAAGAAAGATGGAAAGAAATTCCATTTTATTTCTCCAATCACTTTCACTAAGACTTTCTTCTTTGCTGAATCGTTGACGATGATTTCATTCTTGGGGTTAAGTAAATTGTTGGTCTTTTAGATCATTATATGTCTGTATATGTGCATGTAAATCTATGCCCACCATATTTAAGTTAAATCCTATATTAATTATTCTTCAAATTAAACTTTCAAATTTAAGAACCAATTGTTTTTTAAGTGTAGACCATTTTGCACGTCACGTTGTAGCAATAAAAGAACTTGTGACATTATAAATCAATAACAGTCTCTAATTGCGTTGAATTACATGATTCTAATAAAGTTTTTATTGTTATTAGCATAAACAATTTGAAGATATAATTGCAAGAGCTTATTTGCTATTTTACACAAATACTAATTTATATTTTTGTTCCTATTAAATTGAATATCTTTTTGTTCTTATAGATAAATGAATTTATAATTTTTCAAAAAAATATTTTAATTTTTTAATGTTTTAGGCTGCCAACTTTCTCTTCAAATGACGTAATGTGGATTATCATTATAACCTTGTATAACAAATTCTTTTCAATTATAATATACAAATCAAATTCAGCGTTATTGTGCATTATAGGCTCACTGTCCTTAAAATAACGATTTTTTTAAAGATTTTAGAAACCGCCTAAAAACCTTGTGATGGAATCTCTATTAATTTTGTATAAGATAAGAACACAAAATTTTTTACTACCACTATGAAGGCTAACAGAAATGAATCTACGAAAATGTTTTGATAAAAGTTTATTGTAAAATTTAAATTTATACGCAAAGCCATGTAAATAATTAATTAAAAGTATCATACTACGACTTTAATACCGTAAAACAATTAATTGGAAGTCCGTGTCTTATAAACTTATTTTGTATAATAGGTATCATAAACTTCAAAATTAAATAGAAATACAATTATTCTAAACAGTTCAAAGAAAAAAAAATTTTTAATGCGCAACATTATAATGCTAAATATTTACGATTGCATCTTGGCATGCACTTGTTAGTGTTTATATTTAATAGTCTGATCACAAATAATAAAAAAATTGATTACTGATAACCGATAATTCGTTTTTTCATATAAAAATGATCCCAGATGCCTGCTTCGATTGTCCTTCACAAAATTTTCCAATTTTAATTTTCTCTCCTCTTGAATAATTTTCCTTAATAATAAAATCTTCGGCATTGAATTGTTTTTGTTCATATACAGAAACAGAAGAACTATAAAAGGATAGTAATTGTTAATTTTGTTGTGGTTTATTTCACGTGATATTATCTCAAATCATTTTGGTTTCGAAAAGAACCATTTTAAGTTGATAGCTTATACTTGGAAGACAAGAATAATATGATAAAAAGAAAATTTGAATTAGTATCGAAAAAAATGTATTGCTGCTTAAAAAAATAACACAGTAAAGAAAAAAAAAGTTTTTAATTCGTTTTTTTTTTAATAAAAATTTATTTAATATTTATCTACTCCATTTTTTTTCAAAGTCTTCCAGACGAGGAAATTACCAAAATAATTTCTACCAACAGCGACCGACTTATGATTTTTTTACTTTTTTCTTTCTTATACTTACCAACGTCTCCAAATAAATGTTTAAATTTAAAAATACAAAGGACATGATGGCTCATTGCTTATTGTTAGTTACATGTACAGAATAGCAATTTTATCTTAAATAAAAAATAAATCAATAAAAAACGACGCAACGTATTATTCATACTTTTATCAATTTTCAAACAATTTAAATCAAACTTTGAGTTATACAAATACTCAATATCTTTGCGCAAAGCTTTGAAATTTAAGTTCTATTTTTGTACTTAGTTCATATTGTAGTGGTTGGAAATTATAAGCTTATTTTAGTTTAATTAACTAGACCTGGCTCCTTGTGTATATGGGCATACACCCACTTCAATATCAATGAATAACACTTACATATTTTTATAGACTTTGCTCATATATGCACATATGAGGATTTTGTTTTTAGATAAAAACATTTTTAACTAGTTATTATTAGTGATTAAATTAAATTTTTTCTTGATTATTTCTCATTGTTTTCGTGTTTTACGTAAGAATGCGTGACAACATTTTGCTCTCAATGGGAAAATTTATTTCTGCATTTTAAGTGTTAAGATCTCAGTTAGGTAGGTACTTCAAATTTCAAGATAACGTTTATCATGTTATATTAAGAAATTATCAAGTAGTTAGACATTTTATAAAAATAAATTGGTGATTTTGACTTAAAAAAAAAACTTTTGAACCTAATCCTTAACTTTACTTGATAACTAAATATCAATTTTGACTTGATTTTTAAAAAAAAAATAGGTCTAGTAGTTTGAAAATCAAGTCAAGTATAATAAGCATCACGGTTATGTGAATCTGTGAATCCATCCTTAGTTATTAAATAGAGTTAAGCTAGATTGTTTGAAATCTTCATATCATTTTTTTTTCAATTTGTTAAATAACTATCTTAAATCACTTTTATTTAGTCAATTTTGGTTAAAGAAGGTTCATTAAACAACTGAATTGATTTAAAATTACACAAAAAAATAGTTAAAATAAAGGATTTCCAATTTCAAAAAGAGGTTTCCCCTTATACGCAAGTCTATTTAACAGAAATAAATTTCAAGTACATAAGAATGTATAATATATTGACCAATTTTTAAATATTATCATATTAATAATAATCAAATTAACATAGATAAAAATCAAAATTAAAACAAAATTCAAATTAAATGGTTTTGTGCAAAGATATTGAGTGTTCTTAAATAGCGTTTACACATTTTATACAATTTTCAAGTTTATTTCAACCTTTCGAAACCGTTTCAAATCAAAAGTAAATCTTTTTTATGGTTTGTACCCTCTCTTATACAAGTGTAACTCTTTTTAAGTCAGCTATATTTAATTTTGTTTCCATGTTAACCGTTTCCATACCAATTGCATTACTTAAAAATAATTATAAATACACAAAAATTGAGTAAAGTTGTTATTTTTTCTAATTACTGAAAGAAATAATAATTTTTTTTTTGAAATTTCTGTTAGCAAAAATATAATTTACAACGCCAAATAAGTACAAATCAGTTTTCGAATACGTGATTTTTTTTAAATAAATTAATTATTATTATAAGAAATTGCTGTAGTTGAAAAAGGGTAACAAAGGGCTAATTCAAAATGGGCTCCTTTCGTCCGAAAAGGGATTATTATTGTTCCGAAAAAGACTGCATTTGACTTTGACTTGAAAAACGTTCAAATCAGCTTGAAAATGCTATGATTAATAAATAAGATTGAAATTTTCAGTTTTCAAAAATATGAAACTTTATACATTATATATCTGCATTGAATTATTTGCAGTAATTAATTGATCGATATTGGCGTTAGGTAATTTATTAATATGAAATAATATAATTTCACTGACAACTTTTTGGGACAAAGTTTCAATATAATTTTTATCTTATTAATAATGAATAGTAATTATTATCTTCTAGGGAGTCTAAATTTTAAAAAAATGCTACTAATGAGGTGTCATTCGCAATCGATATATGGAACAACTTGGGTTATAAATATAATGTAATGGTTTAAAATAAATATTATTATATAACTAAATATTATGTGTTGTCGTTACGACTAAATGAATAAATTAGTATCAATTCAAAAAATTACAGTAATTAGAAGAGATTTATTAAATTTTTCTCAATCCGTATCTCTAACGATGCAGCGAATCAGAAAGTAACTGTGAGATCATAAGTTACACATTTCATTCCTTTTGCTTTCTTTTTTCAAAATCTTATTAATAATTTTATTTAAACATAAATTAATACTACTATATTCAGAAGGTGGACCTATGGAAAAAATTAATTTAAAATATTTATAGTAAGGTATTGACCCCATTTGAATAAAAGGCGCTAAGTTTACGGTTGTTCCGTTATGAAATCGATTGATTGAAAATATGTGCATCGACTTATCTATGATTTCACCTTTCATTAACGTACAACAGTCGGTCGTATAACTAGCACACATTTTAGTTATTCAAAATTCGTAAGTGATCTTATTTCAATGGAAATCTCAAATTGAATTTTGTCCACGACTTATTTGTCGAGTAATTAATTTGATGCAATATTTAATATATCTACGTAAAGTGGTCAAATAACACTAGAAAACTGGAGAAATTGTAATTATTTGTAAAGAAAATTTTTGAGTTATGTAAGAGTAAAGTTTAATTAGAGCGTTGTTTGAAGAAATTATCTCTTATTGGAAAGATAACTTTAATAATTTTTTTCCAGATAATTTATGTATAAAATTTAATCATTAATTCATTTTCAGTAATATTCAAATTTTTTCACTTATAGAAAACCGGATTTTCTAGCTTAATTCTTAGGTCATTAACATTAAATTAAAAATTTTTAAGAAAAAAATTTAATAAATAGTATTTTGAAATTGTATCATAAATAAAATTTATAATTTGTCGCGATTCAATTATTTAAAATAAGCGCCAATAAATTGCATTTTAATTTACTCTTGTTATAGTGAGGTGAAAAAAGCGCAACGCTCTTGAATAAGATTTAATAATTACCATCTGTTGATTTCGTTTGCGTCGGTGTCGAGGTTAAAATTAACTTTTGCCTTTCCTTTCGCTTGTGGACCAAACTTTTTCCTCATTTTACACAAAATGAAAGTATAAACGAGATCATAAAAAAGTAAATATCAACAAATAAATACGATAATGAAGTGATGAAAATGGAAATTAAATTAGACAACAATTTCAACCAAATTTTTAACACATTTATTCTTCTCTCTAGTAAATAGAATTGAGTGGTTATTTACGCTAAAATTGAGGCATCTGAAAAAAATCAAACAAAATACATTTTGATGTTTGCATGCTTTGAAATTGAATGTTGCATATGAAACTGCTTTTATAAATGTTTTTGGTAAAAGATAAATTTACATATTTTTTAATTTTAGAAATTTGTTGAATAATTTTAAATTTGAATCTGCATGAATGTATCGCTGGTTTTCAAATATAAAAAATAATTTTTTTACAGATTTCAGCTGCATCTGAAACGCAATTAAATGAACGAAACAAACGAACCATTGGAATTTATCGCACGATGTTCCCTCAACTTTCTGAGGTAACATTTTTTTTAACTTTTATTTAAATGCAAAGCTTTTTTGTTGTTATTTCAAACGAACTGCCAAAAACTGTTAATGAAAATACGTTTTTGATACTTCGTTCTGAATCCCAATTTCTTTTAGTTAAATTTATTTCATTTTAAGTTATTTGATTTCTAACCAAAAAACATTTTCGAATGTTAGAGATTTAAATTTCAAAAAAAAAATTAACAACCTGGTGAAAGTGTTTGTCAATACCAATTGGCAAACTAAAATTCACTTTGTCTTTTTTAAATTATAATAATAAAAGGTAAGTAATTTTATTTTTAGATGAAGGAGTATTATTCATCAAAATTGAATGCTTTGAGTCACCAAAATGTCTGAACAAATAATATGGTTGAGACAAAAATTTTAGAGACACTTATAAAAGTATTTTCTTAGCAAATTATATGCAATTATGATTAATATCTCTTCATCACAATTAAAATAATTAAAGTTCATTGCATTATGAATCACATTTTCAATTAATTAATTCAAATTTTGATACAAATTGTTTAATGTTATTTAGCACAACAATGGATAGTTATTAATAATAATAAGTGACTCAGGTAAAGTGTTTGAGTCGCGTAATAGTATATACATTTTGAAAGGAAAACGCCACGATTTCTAATTGCAATTGAATGAATCAATTGAAAAATAGCTCGTGAAATGAAATTGTATTCGGATTCGGTTAGTATGAAATCATTATCATTATCGGGCACCTAAGTAAAAAATAATTACCTTCGTTAAAACTTTTTTTATAGACTTTTAAATTTAAACGAAAAAGTTTAACCTAAAATTTCCTTAATTTTTTTTATTTGGAAATTTAAACTCTCTCCTCGATTGATCTATTTTAAAAGAGCAGGAAGTAATTTATTGAGAAAATTTAAAAAAAAAAAACTACTAATTTAGATCTAGTCATTTATTATTGCAGTTTGATTTGATTTAAATTTCCCAATAAATTTGATTAATGATAATTATTCATTACTATGATAGTTACACGTTCTAGATTGGAACCTAGACCAACAATTGAACTTTAATTATTAGCATATTCTGTTTTTTTTTTCTTTGAGAACTCTTTATTAAATCTCACATAAGAATTTGAACTTTGTTCCAAATACATTTGTAAAAATATAAAAAAAAATCTGCATTTATTAATTAGAGATTTACGAAGAAAAGAACAACAGATGAATGAGAAAAAGTGTAAATATTATATTAACTGCACATGAGGTTGTCTCATGTGTGCCAAAAGTGAAAGTGTCGAGGATTTATATTTTATATTTTGCTAATACTATATAGACTCGTTCAGGCTTTTCTATGTCTCGTTGCATTCAGTTCATTCGTTCAGCCTACAATTAAATTAAAAAGGAATGAAAAAAAAATAGTTTTAATCTGTCAATCTGTGTTGATTTCAATATTATATCACCATTCTTTCGACCTGTGAATAACCTTAAAAAACCTGTTTTTATTTGTCTTTGTAACGATTGAAACTTTTACATTGAAAACGTAATATACAGTTGATTAATTTACTCGTTTTTCATTCTTTTTTATGCATTTTTTTCAGTTTTATTATGTATTGGTTAGAAATAGTTATCGCGTCTGTGGACGCATTGAAATTTCTTTTGTATATTCAGCCATGTATAATTAAAATTATTTAAAAGGCGTTTAATTTTAACGCAGTAAAGAAAGAAACTTTTAATGTGTCTCAAACCTTCATGTTTTACTCAAATAATTAATTACTACCTCATAAACTAAAAAGTATATCCTTGGAATCAATTAAATCTACGAGAGCTTATAATAATTTCTAATAATATTGTATCAAAATTGTTTAATTGGATTCAAGATAATCAATTATGTTCACAATCAAACGCTATTCAAAATTTTTTATTGCTTTTACTTTGGCTCATAAACATTATAAGGCTCTTAACAAACGAAAGTAATATGAAAATACTTAATATAAATACGATATCGTATGGCCAAAATTTAAGTTGATGTTTTTTAAGATTTATAAGCTTCTTGTATTAAATTGGTTCAATGACAATACTTAAAAATCAAACCGTAATATTCATTCTTGGTACAAAAATGAAATACTAAATCCATAAAGCATACGTATACTATTTAATAATTAATTTTAACTTTTTGTCTTAAAACTAACTGTAAAAACAATAATTAAAATTTAAAAAATTTCGAGAAAATGTCATATTAGCTATGTTTGCGGGTCTCATTCAAAACCGATTACGAATCAGTTCAAGATTTAGGATTATCGCCAAGCGCATGCACGCTTAAGAACAGAGTAACTGTCCGATGTTCGCGGTTCACACGAAATGCGTTCGTTACCGATTCAGAATTGGTTCTAGCGATTCTCAAATTTTTGTTAGGACGAAAAATTCGATTCTCTTACTCATGCGCAGTTTGATAAATCGTGGCTAGTTTCGCTATCAATCACTGTCAACGTTCAATTCAACTAACAATTTTCGTGAGTTCTCATTAATCCTCGTCTAGTTCGGAGCAATTCTAAAGTCAGTTAGAAAAATAATCCTAAATGGATTCATAAACGTGCATGTGCTTGGCGATAATCCTAAACAGTCTTGAACTGATTCGTAATCGGTTCAGAATGAGAACCGCGAGCAAAGTTATTGAGTTATTTTTTAAACTATTTTGGAATCAATAATAACTACACTAACGAAGAAAGGAACAATTAGAGCGAATTAGGTGATATTATTTTCTTAGTGTTACTTTTAATTATTTAGATTCCATCCGATTACCTTAGTTTTTTCCTGAATTAATGTTTAATTTTATTGTTTCGTACACCTTCAATATGCTGTCACGTTGAATTTCATGACACAACTAAAATACAGAAAACCAATACTAATTTGAAATAAAAATGTGTAATACTGAAATTAAATACACAATTAAGTAGGTATAGAAATCATTAGAGATTGCTACGCTATTATAAAAAAGTTTGACAATACAGATTCAAAAACTAAAAAAAAATGAATTTACGTTTTTAAAGTAAATAACAATTAATAAAATATTTTGGTCGTTTTTTGGATATCCAAAGTTAAGATAAAAAATTGATACAATAGTACCCACGTTAGTCCACACGCGTAAGGAGTGAAACTTTTTTTAGCTTTATACCAATTTTGTATTTTTAACGTTTGGGTTAAATAATATAGTTGATGTATAAGAATAAAAATATTTTTTTAAGGTATTTATAAAAGGATTGGCGTGCATTAGTTAAAACTTTATAGTTTTTTTAAAGACAACTATATAAACGTTAGATTTAGTCGATTTAGTTTTATTCTTCTAAAAATACAAACCTAAATTAACTTTTAAATAATAAATGTAAATCCTATTGTACTTTTTGTCACTACCTATATGTTATATCTTTCACCAGACATAATTTATCATTCAATATATTTGTGTTGTCGTATGTGGTTATGAGGCTGCAATGGGCGTAACACGTAACATAACATTTTTAAATATTATATTATGCTATTTTTTTTCTTTACCGAGTCTTAAGAAGTTTCACTCCAAAAACTAAAATACAATCTTTGAAAAAATTGGTCATTCATTTCAGTTCCACTTAAAGTACGTACTTAGGGTCTTAAAATTCGAATTGAACACAACAGAATCAACGCTCAGCTAATTTATGAATGATGATCAATGACAATCGACAGTTTTTAAGACAAAAAATCTAAATTTATTATTTTATTTTGCTTTATATAGACATTGGTAAAATTGTAATGTTATTATTATTTACCTCCACAATTAAATCAATGTCAGCTAATTTTTAATGATTTAAAAATGTTCTTAAGGTAATCATTTTAAGTTAAAGTATAAACGAGTAATTAACGTTGCAGGTAAAAGTGTGCTTTATTAAACGCTTTATTTTTCATCGCTTGTGTAGAAAAAAAAAGTAGATATCGCATTTGTACGAAAAATCAATGCATGAATGTTTGAGAGCCATTTAAAACTAACTTTTTGGTTTGAATTCCACATAAGCTTTGGAATATTTGTGTTTTTTTTTTCTGAGTTTTTTGGTATAGGTGTTAGTGTTTAATAGTCGTATGTATATATTGTTTTGTACCTGAATAATAGATAATCGATAAAAAAGTCGAGGAAATAGTCCAATACTTTGTACGCATAATTGGTAAAGCGGTGCTGCAAGGCGGTATCTTTGGGGGCGGCGGCGGTGGCAGCGACAGCGACGACGACAGTGAGTCCCGAGACGCGTCGTCGTCCTCGTCTTCGTCGGGCGGCGCGGGACGTCGCGTTAGCATCACATTGCCCACATTCCCACCAGATCTAGAGGGTGATGAGGATGAGGACGATGATAGTGCGTCCAATGACTCGACTTCCTCCTCGACCTCTACTAGCCCGCCAGTAGCGGTAAACGACATTGAGTATGAAACAAGACAAATTTTCTACATCTTATTTTCTGGAAAACCTTAATACCACTACCACATTTTCAACATTTCACCCACAACTAACTTCAACAAAACGATACCTCTTTTAAATCACACACATAACTGTGAAAGTAAAAAGAAATAATTATTTTCTTCTGTATTTTTACTTAAAATATTTCTTTTCATAAATTTGATAATAATTATAGCCATTTTCATTTTTTTGCCTATTTAAAGTTAACGACCAAAAATCTTCACTTTCAAATATCTAATCATACTGTCTTAAACCTCTAAATTATAATTTTTGATAACTTTACGTCTTTAATGTATCTTGTAGTGTAAATTTTTTAAGTACCACTTCTTTATTACATATAATTTGTTCTGCTTTGTTTTATATAAGCTACAATGATGGAAAAATTAAGTTAGATATTTAACACCAAAATTGTTTATTTTTTCTGGATTAATCTTAAAACCTCATACAAATTGTTAAAGAAATTACATTTTCTTCTAATGGTAGACTCTCCATACTTCTAATGGTCTTTTAATATTTTTATGAGTTTATTTCTTATTTGTGATAACCCGTGACTTTGTTCACATAAAATTTAACAAAGGAGAAAAATACGGTTTAGGCTTATAAAAATTATTTTTTGTCTATGAAAAAAGAAACTATGAAATCACCTTTCTACAAGAACTATTTCTAAAAATGTCATTACTAAAATTGTACATATAAAATGTTAGTTGAATAGATAAACTCTTTTAAGAATAATTTTTGTCGTTCCTCTTAAATAAATGCATTAAGAAACAACAAAAGCATAAATTCCTTGCATTTGCATAATAAAGATTCATAATTACAAAATTTAAATCTAAGTAGGATTGTAATATAGGGAGTAGGACTCAAAAAATTTACATCTTTCAACTACCTACCTTTTTGAGACACTTTAGACTGAAATTTCAAAAAAATTCTTCCACAGTGGAAGTATAGTTCTCTTAGGAATAACACTTTCAAATATGTTTCAAGTGTTTATCTTTTAGTTCTTTAGTGGCCACGCAATCATGTTAGGTAATATTTTATGTATTTATAGAGATGGAAATTTCCTTACTGTGTCGCTTAATCTCCATGAAACTTTTGTTCTACTTTGTTTTATATAAGCTGTAATGACAGAAAAATTAAATTTATTAATTTAGCATCAAAAATTTATAATATTACCGGACTAATTACTCTCAATACTTCAAACTCCCATACAAACAAATAAAGAAATTAAATTTTCCCCAAAACACCTTGTTTTTTCCTGGTAGGCTTATTTCTTACAACCAAAATTTCTGCCTTATATTCTTTTGTGTATAAAAATCAATTATTGTTATAATTTCTTTTTAAATACAACATAAATTCTTTAGACAATTTCTAATTTAACAAGAAAAATACAGGAAAAAATAATTTAAATCATTTTTTTCCAATTACTGTACTGTACTGTAGATATTGACATAATCATTCTACATTTAAAAAAAATATTTTCACTTTCATTAAACGTAAATGAATAAGTAATGTTGGAAAAAGTAAACCACAAAACTTATACAATTAAATTCTTTCTACATACACAAAGAATATTAAATCTTAACATTGCAATATAAAAATTGTTGTTCAGATATACAAATACACATACAAATTACAAAATACATAATAAACACTTAGTAGCAATTGAAAGAAATCTTGTTTCGGTTTTTTGCCCGTTTGGATGTTTAAAAGACAGACTCATCTTTTGTTCTATCATTTAACATCTTATCTTCTTACTCATCCCATATGATTGACAATTATGGGAATATGCAACATTTATTTCAACTTTTTGCGAGTACCATCAAAACCACTTCAATCAAAAGCCATTGCAAAAATGGTCGCAGTTGGTACTTGTCGAAAGATATCATCGTTGGTCGTTCTTTTCTCGGGGTTGGGGAAGAAAAGCGCTGCTGTGTCGAAACAAATCACCATGTGGATTGGTTGTTTTGCGAGGCTGCAGACATAGATTTCATCGCTGGATCATTATTTTCACTAATGCTTAACGATTGCGCTACGCTGATTTTAACGGATGCTAAAAAAGATTTTTATTTTTGTTTTATATTTCAGCAGCTCGAAACGTCGGAGAGCGATAGTGAAAATTCGTTAGCTGGTGCCGAAAGTCAAAAGAACGAGGTGCGCGTTCCATTCAACCAAGACCAGGAAACGTCAGCTTCAGGAGGCAATGTTGAGGGACTTTCGCCTGCTGAAGACTTATCCGACGTAAACACGGAGGACGATGAAAATCGAAATAAACGTTTCCTGAGTTTTGGGTTGGGAGGCGACTCATCAGGTTCATCCGGTGGCGGCTCTGGCAACTTTCTTTTTGATATAATTAGGGTAAGTTAAGGTTGAGCCAAAAATAAATCTATTAGCATGGCTTTTTGATGAAACGCATGCATGGGCGTACCAGGCTTTTGGTCTAAGGGAGAGCAAAACCTGATACTGTACCTACTAGTAAAATTTTAAATTGAGAACTTTATTTATTCTCACTGTTAAAAGACCTCAATCAACATCGAAATTTGCTCCAGATGTCAATGATAAATCCCAGCATTGTCAATGAAAATTTTGTGTGAAAGTTTTACTGCATTTACAATTTAATAAAAAAACTAACTTATTAAATAAATTAATTAAAGTCACGGTCCAAGAGGGGTAGCTGCCTCTCCCTACCACCCCTTTGGTACGCCCATGAACGCATGACATGATAAGTAACTTATTAAGTTTAGTTTTTCGGCATATTAAAGAAGAAAAAAACATTCATTTGTGTCAAGGCAAAAAATAAAGTTCATTTTTTTGGCTCGTTATATGCGGCACTATAACATTTTAAAAACAAGTAATTCAACTTGTGTTGGTAAAGGTGTATTTTTCTCTTTTATGAAACAAGTTATGAGATCAATTTGTTCCTTGTCTTAAAAAAAAATATAATAAATAAAGCCTGAAGCTAAGGCGTGACACTATGGAAATTACTGAAGTCAACTGATTTTAGAGGTGAAACCTTACAATTGCTCGTATGTAAAAACGACATTGAAAATTAAAAATTGTGCATTAAAAAAAAGGAAAAAAAAATATGTTACGAAATTCAATAAGGCATCCCATTATCCAAATAAAAAAAATGGTTGAAGTTGACTTAAGAACTTGTTTATTTTTTCCTTGACCCAAATATTCAGAGGAGAATTGTGGGTCATTTTTTCCGAATGATTCGTTTGTATATCTATTGTTAAAATTATCAATCAATTTAAGTAAAGTTAAAAAATACTTTCACTTGTAAAATTTTTATTTAAAGAAAACACTTTGAATTGTTGGTAAAATGACTCAAGACTAGAAGATCTATTTATTAAATTAAATGTAAACCTTTTTAATTTTTTTTTACTTCATAAAATAACACGGAAAATTCAATTGAACGGCTCTAGTTTTTTTTTTTTAATTTGAGGTTTGAGGAATTAATTTTTTACACTGTCAATTAGGTTTTTTTAAGTGCTAAAGAGAAATCTTTACATTGACACTTTCATTTTGTACAACTTAGTACCTCTTTAACAAATTTGTTGTTTTTTTTTTATTTTGTTATACCCATTAGATATAACTATACATACGTAAATGGATTCAAACATTTAATTTTACTTTTTGTAATATTTTTTTTTTAAGAATAAACTGAAATTGTTTATATTACTATTACAATAACTTTTTTTAGTATCATTTAAAGTAATTGTTTTTCATTACATTTGTGACTAATAACATAGAACCAAGAGGAAAATTATAAATTTTTCTATTTCTGGAAGATGATTAATCTATTTTTTTGTACTGAACGATGTGTTTTAAAAAAAGGAAATGTTGAAAAATTTCCTATTAAGTCAAGTATTTTTCCATCATTATTATTACTTACTTCGTTCAAATTTATTGCCATACCATCGTAGTATTTGCAATGACAATAGTTTACAAAAAAAAATTACCATATGTGTTTACATTAAATATGCTTTTTAAAAGATAATTATATAATTAGCGTACAGCAGATCGGGCTGCACGAGCAGCCGGGACTATTTATCGTGTCGTAGCTGGTACTGAGAGCCTAAATCTAGGAACGACGGCGACGAGCGCCGAGACTACAATCCCACAACCTGACAAAAATCCCTCTGGAAATCCCTCTCATGGTGGTTTTCTACAAAAGGTGGTACTACTCATCTGTCTCATACACATATCTGCATCAAATTAAATTAAAAGTATTTTGATTAAATATCACGCATGTTCTTACACTGATCTTCATCAAATTTTCTAATTTTTTTCTCTTTTCTATCAATCAATTTCTATAAAGAACAGTTAATTTAACGTTTACTTTTCACCTGAAAAAGTTACTCTTTAAGAACGATTTTCTTGGAACTCGCATAATACTGAAAGCAATATCACATTTTTATATTAAAAAATACAAATTGATGTATTAAAATCTTTGTCCTGAATTTATAGAATTTATAATATTAATCAAATTCAAGACTTGAATTATTGTTAGTTTTGGATCTCAATTAAAACCATCAAATTTGAAAAAAATTAATTCAAGAAGAAAGAAGTTTTATTTAGGACAATGAATAGAACAGACGTAAGAATTACGTACGTAGTTAATTACATTTAAAAAAAAAGATAAAGGAAATCTAGCATTAAAACTACAATCGATTTCACTACTCATATAATTTTGTTTCTATCGCGCTAAAAATCAGTTCTTAAGGAGTAAACACCAAAAATCTTTGTTACATATCTGGACCAAAATGCATGTAATATCTATAACGATATCTTTCTCTGACTAATGTATTTCAACTTTAACAAATATGTATAAATAGTGCTTGAAAATAATTATTTTTTGTCTTTTATACTTTAAACATATTATTCCCAATGTATTTCTTCAATAACTTTACTATAGCACGTTTACTGTCGAAAATTTACTGGTAATTTCATTAATACAGATCGAAAATTTTTGATGTTTGAATTTTTCCACGTTTTCAATCTGTATTTCGAAAATACCAATGAAAATTTTTGTGTCAGTAAACGTAAACATTTTTTTTGTCTATAACACTAAAAGCACAAGCAAAAATGAATTGATTTATATTAGAAAAATACCAAAGTCCGTTTATGTCAAGCACTATTTTACATGATCTTATTTTCAATTTTATTAATTAACAATTACTCAAATTTCTTTTCTTTTTTTCGAAATACTTTTCAATCAAGACTTTCATCATCTTTTTCTGACTCTTACTGTTTGAAATTTTCCTATTTGAATCCTTGAAATGTCCTGAACGATCCTTGCATTCCTCTTACTTGATCCTTGACATGACGGACGTTGCGTATATTTTTCTTTATTTTATATTACAGGAGCTCAGTTGAAAATGCCGAAAAATGCAATAAATTTTTTTTGTGCTTTATCTTTCGATTTTAAAAGCTTTTATGTCGCAAGCGTATATTACAACATTTTTTTTTATATGTTATGAAAAGCACATTTCACATGCCCCAAAGACACAATAAATGCACTTTATCACCAACCACACACATAGAAACACACACACACGTACACTTAATTCGCACACAAAATAAATGGTAATTAATATAATGCTGCCAACATGATTCGCTCATTTTTGCGCAAACTTCATTTCATTTTGTGCAAATATCATTTTTGTGTTTAATATTTATGTGCCTATAGGCACCGAAATTTTACGTATCTTTCCTAGAATTATCAGATACAGAAAGGAACTTTAATTTTGATATAACTTGAGTGATGAAATTGGAACATTATTGGATATTACCTGAAAAATCGGTAAGTAAACACCAACTTTATAACAATCTAAAAAAAATATGTTAACAAAGTTTAAGAAAACTGCCTATATTAATTTTGCTTTTAAAAAATCTTTAATAATTATTTATATTTTATCTAAATGAATAAAATTATCATTATTTATATCCTCTCTAAACACTTTTAAATACTTTAAACGCGCGTTATTACATAATTATTAGTTTTGCAAAGTATTTTCCATTTTTTAATATTTATGAAGCTAACTTCCATAAAAATAATCGATTAGAATATATTTTCAATAAAAAATGAGAAAAGAAAATTTGTATGGAAGCAAAATAAAACGGGCAGTTAACAATTATTAAAACTATAAACATTACATTCTATATACACACGATTTAAACAATATGGGGCAAATTTGTTGGTATTTTGCAAAATAATAAATTTTTTTGATCTGGATTTAGTTGGTGGCAGGCAGCGGTTCAAGTGAATCATCCGATGAAGCAGCAAATAGTCCCGAATCTGGTAAATCAGACAGCACATATCAAGAAGGAATTCCTGGTCCAATTACACGGTTAATTGTCATTGCGAATCGAGGACTTTCCAACTTGATCCAAGATTTAATTCTGGTACGATTGATTAAATTGAATTGCACAAGAAAAATGCATTGATACCGATACAAATTTTTATTTTACAGAGACTGGCCCAGACAAGTGAACGACTCGTTAACTTCAAAGCTCGTCTAATTACATCTTTGATTTAAATAAATCAAATACAATTGAAAATTAGGCTCATAGAAAGATGATCATCCCAATTTTTTTTCAATTTTTAGAGAAATTATTTAACTATATTTGTAATATATTGCAACGGAAATTAGAATCGTTATTGGTTCTGATTTGGATCACAAAATTGTTTGATGTGCTAGTCTAATTTAGTTTATTTTTCTTATTTTGGATTGTTATGATTTTGAAATTTATCTTCAAATAGTTAAAAAATATTCCTAGACGTGATACATTTCTGCTGTTGCCTGGCTTTAACCATTATAATTTATTTTCTTAACCATTTATTTTTAACTCAAAAAATATTTTTTTTTATAATCGTCTCCACAATTGAATATCTTTTATCTTTTAACAATAATTTTGCTTGTTATCTGTAATGTAGAATATTTATCAATGTCTTATTTGGCTTCTTTTTTCTCTTATTAATACAATAGTTTAAGATCTGCTTATTTTATGTTATAAAAAGACAATTTAATTATAAGAAACCGAAATCTAAGTATACGTTAGCATACTTAGAATTTTTGGTAAAAATTCTGAAAAATGCTCATATAGTTTTTATTAAGACAGTGTGATGAATAGTCAATAATAAATTTTATTCACTCACATACTTTTGATAAAAATAGTTTATAACTTTTTTTATTTTTGAGAAATTTTGAACTAAAATTTCCCTCGCTTTTAATACATTTTAGTTCAAACTTTTATCGTGACTATCTATATTAGCTTTCTTTATTTTAATGTAATATATAACATACATCTTTTACTTACTATTTAGATATATTTTTTGGTTGAATGATAAAAATCAAAAACGGCAATTTAATATATTTTACATCTCTCCATGTTCAGTTGCATTCAATTTTTAAATTTAACGAAAAAAAAATCTACCTAGTTTTACAAAATTGTAAATACGTTAAAAAGATACAAAAATGTACAGTGCCGTAAAATTTTATTTTGACTATTAAGTTATACCTAGATATTTTTAAATTGATTATATTTGGTGTAAATATATATTACGTTAGAAACATTGTGGTAATGTAAAAAAAACTTTAGTAATAAAATTTTGAAAAAGAAGGAAGAGTATTTTTACGATTTTTACTAATCTAGCTCATTAAAATACGTCATAGACATTTTCAACTATCGTTAGAAACAGCTGCCGTTAATGAAATGGGGATAACAGCAAGTCTAATTAACAAAAATTCAACTATAAAAAAGGTCGGAATCCTAAACAAAGATTTTATACTGAAAGCATCAAAATAAAATAGGTAAGTTAAGAAATTACACCTCTATAACCTTGGAATTTTTCGGGATAAAAAGTAATGTCTAGACTCCTTGACCCATAAACTAAGACTGTATAAAAACAACGTCGATTCTTTGGTCCATTCCTGTTCGAGATCCAATAAACAGTTTTTTTACTATCCCACATTTATCTGTGATAATGTGGAATACTCTCTCATATACTTATTTTGTTACCATTGAATTTTTATATACTAAAAATGATGTTGACTTATTATGACGTACCAACAAACAGATATTTTTATGTAGTAAGGTTGTTCCCTCATTATTTATTGGCATATTATATGCTCATACACATCTTACTTTTGGTGTCGCTTATGTTAATCGTTACAAGATCAGAGTCTGCGCTTTCTGTCTCTTGCCTGTTTTCTCCTCTCTTCTCTCTTGACGCATGTGAACTTTATAGTATTTGAAGAAAACTTTATATTCAAAACAGATACTGATATGCTTGGACAGAAAAAATTACTGTTATATTCTTTAATGTAAACCAATATAAACTATTTCTCGGTTCAGAACTATCCCAAACGCTCAAAAAATTAGTATTTAATATTTAAAACGAAATTTTTTTCTTATTAAAGTGTTTTATCAACAAGATCATTAACGCGGTAGTTTTTGATTATTTTTTGATTTTTCTGTTAATTTTCATTTTAGTCTGTTGTTAGGTTTAATTTATTTCAAGGACAGCCTTAAGCTATCCTGCAGGAACCATACTGTTTTCTGGGGGCAATTAATTAGTTAATTGGCGCTACTCAAGTTATAATTGCAGCACCCTTAGCATAGAAGTGCCAACACAAATGTAGGGGTATGTAAAATTACTGTGTACTTCTCAATTTAGACGTGTTATCTAACTCATTTATACTTTAAACAAAAGTTAGAGCTGATTGTATACGGAAACGAATATTTTCATACTACTTCCAAGTTTTTGAGCCAATTATTAATTTTTCATATCAAGGTTGTAAGAAATAAATTAGTATTTTTTTTAGCACAGATAAACGGGTCTTCAATTATGAACGGTATGTTATGGATTTTTTTTTTTTGGTTCCTTTGTTTTGAGTCGCATCAACATTAGCTGTCCTTAGCGACTGTCTATCTGGAGGGGTCTTCAGATAGATTCAAGAAGATGGTGTTCCTTTAAAATGCTCTTAATTTGTTCTATGCGATTTTTATCATTAAGTGCAGCCTTGTAGTCATTGGTATTGATAAGGGGGAATCCTTCTTGAATAAGCGAGGGGCATTCACTGAGTACGTGGGTGACTGTCAGTGTTTCGCCACATCGGCTGCATTGTTTTGGATTGGATCTCTCTAACAGGTGCTGGTGGGAAAATGCGGCGTGTCCAATCCTCAGCCTGACCAGGATACATTGGTCAGACCTACTACAAGGTCGCGGCCTCTTCTCCCAAACATCACTTCGGGTTCGATGCAGTTTGGTGTTCATTGTTTTCCACTCAGAGTTCCACCGTATCATGACGTGGTTGTGGATGGAACGTTTGTAGTCTCTATAAGAGGTCGGGGTTTCAATGCGTTGTCCTTCGCTTGTTGCTTCCCTGGCACCCTCATCTGCTTTTTCGTTGCCCTTTATTCCCTGATGTGACGGAATCCAGGCTACTGTTATTGTCCTTATTTTTGCTTGGGATGTGAGAATGTTTTGGCATTCCTAGACAATTTCATTATTGGTGTTTCTGTTGGAGAGACCATCTATTGTTGCTTTCGAATCAGTACAAATCAATGCTTTATTTAGTCCCAGTTCATTTATTTTTTGTAATGCTTTAATAATGTCATAGATTTCAAAACAGAAGAAAAAATGGTAAAAGTGTCGGGTAATTGATATTTGTATGTTTCATCATTAACAACCACTGAGCATCCACTTTTCCCGTTTAAAACTGATCCGTCTGTGAACACTTTTGTATGTGAGGGATATTTTTGGGTCATTGAGTGGTACAGATTTATAAAGACAGCGGTGGGGGTGTTTTGTTTATTATCAATTTGGTTAAGGATAGATAAATCAAAGTTAGTAAAAATGGGGGACCAGGGGGGAATTGGGCTAATATGGGGAATACTTGTTCGAATGTTAGTGGCTTCACATATTTGGAGGGAGTTTTTCATAAATTTGAACAGAGGGACTGGATGAGAAGGGTTATAGGGAATTTGGCTACTGTTGTCAAGAGGATGTGGTTCTAGCGTGCTTAATTTAGGGATGAAATTAAGAGTGAGTTCTAATCGTCTGAGTTCTAAGGGTATTTCATTTGTCTCCGCTAGTAGGCTAGATTTTGGACTCGTTCTAAATGCTCCTAAAGCTAATCTGAGTGCTGTTGATTGGATTGGGTCCAGCTTTTTTAGTTGAGACTTTGAGGTCATATTGTAAATTATTGCCCCGTAGTCCAATTTAGATCTAATGATTGCTTTGTATGTGTTGGTTAGTATCTGGGAATCTGCTCCCCATTTGTTGGAGGATAGCGCTTTAAGTATGTTATGGATTCTCTTATTCGGTATTCCTTCTTTCAACATATAGGTACAAAACAAATTCTGTAAATGAGCCGTGCATTTTTCAAGACATTAGTCACCACCAGATTAGCTTATAGTATTTAACTATTGTACTGATTGCTAATATATATTATAATAAAAACAAAATCAAGAACAGAAATTAATTTTTGTGGTACCTACAACTAATTAAATAAATAAAATGATAGAGGTCTATCGTTGGGCGGTAATAACTCAAAAACTACTGGATATATGTCGGTCATTTTTTTACGCTATTGGTTAACTCTTTAATACTTGTCCCTTACCTATATAAAAAATAATTATCATGGTATCTTCATTATATACAAAGTTATTGAGGTTTTAAGAAATTAAACTTTTACAAGCACTACGCGTTGAGCAATGTGTATTTTCTTATCATGAAAGAGTAGGGAAAGCGGTGTGATGTACATGTACAGAAGAGGAGAAGTCTTTTCTACCTCTGCTTCAAGATTACAGGAGCGACCTGATTCTGTCCAGTGAAAAAAATGTTTAGTAGCTTTTGTTTAGTTCTCCTTTGGTAGCTTCTTAAAATTTAATATTAATTTATAATTTACTTTATGATAAATTATCTTTAAGTACAAATTCAAAATACATTACAACCACCTATTGGCGCAGTGGTTAGAGGCAGTAGTTCTCTCCGCTTCATGCGTCAAGTGGTACGGGTTCGATTCCCGTTGATCCTAGACTTAAGATCTTAGACCTAAGAATAAAATTGACTAACAGAAATTTTCTGTGTTTAGAGACAGTCGTGATATGACCTTAGATGTTAAAGCGACTTGAAACACCCAAAAAAATACGTTATTAGTTATAACTGTTACAATAATCAAATTACATTTCAACACTCCCCTTTATTTTTGTATTTTTTTCAAAGTTGTTTTGCTTTCATTTTTTTAATGTTTTTTCTCTATACATAAAATCTTTTCTTAATATAATAAACTACGCAGACGAAGTCAGTTAGGACCAAATAGGTATAATTAAAATCCTTTCATTCAAATTCTTATAAAAATCATGTCATTATTTAATCATCTTTTCAAGACATTTCAATCCTTCAGGATAGCAAATAGCTTATGTGCAAAATGTTAGGTGAAAGTTCGTTTTAAGTACATATTAGTGAAAAAAAAATCAAAGTCCGATTTACAAACTTTATAACATGATAGTAGATAAATAAAACCAAAAAGATAAATAAAAGATAAAATATTGTATATTTTATTAATGAAATACAAATTTATAGCACCATTATTAAAATTTAAAGCAAATACGATATACATACATAGGTATTAGGGATAGCTGTTCTTTTAATTCTTTGGGAGACGACTAACATAAACGGAATCACCCACTCTAACAACACCAGAGCGTCTCAATCCTAAGTGTATACCCATTAAAGGCGAATATTTGTCAGCCTTAGCTCGTTCAGGATCTGAATCCATACGAAACCTAAAAATTTACACAAAATTAAATTTAAAAGCGAAAAAAATATTTTAAGCGTTTCAAATAATAAGTGCATCTATGACTATTTACTTTTTTAATGTTCGTAAAGGCTCTTCGTTAATATCCTTTATGCCAGTTTCAGGATCTACAGTTGTAAAGAGGCATCTATCCATAAATTAAACAAATCGCACACATAAAAGCAAAAGAAAAAAATTAATAAAAAAAGATAACAGCAACAAAAATATTAAAATCAATTCAAAAGAAGAAACAGATTAATTTGTGATTAGTCACACCCATAATTTTAATATTTTTCTTTTACCTAGAACAGAGCTTGATGTTTCTGAAAATCGTCTCGTTTCCAATTCGAATGTAATCCCAAGTATCTTCATCAAAGGCATCCGCACCTTTAACGACAAAATTTGGGCGGAAATTTTGTGGAACGACAGCCTTTTCTAATCTCGTGTTCAGATCACCCACAGAACTTTCTGAGATAAGAAGGTAGCTTGTGAAATCAGGAAGTCCACCCTTTATTTAAAAAACATAAATTGCTTTAAATTTTAAAGAAAATTGCTAATAAATAAATATGCTGAAACCTTACTGTATCTGTTTTTAAAATTTTTGGAAAATGTGTCCCTTTTCCGCGCATTGATCGAGCATCACTTGAAGGATAATACGCTAATCGTAATCCACTATCTTCACTTAACAAATAACGAGATAACCAACGAGCAGCTTCTTCACCACAATCTATGGCTTTGACTTCTTGTTCTAAAGTGTATATTTATTTAATTAATTTTCAAATAAAAAAAATTTATATGATACCCCAAACAACTGCTGTCATTGTTTTTTGTTGAAGTAATCGGCTAATATCAATTTCAACATCCATCATTCCTGGCGTTGTCAGTTTGAGAATATTTCCTTCGATTTCAGGTTGAATTAAGACAATTTTAGGATAACGTCGTCCCGTAACAAACTTTCCATTCATGTCGATAATCATAAAAACTCTGAAAATCATGATTGAAGAAAGAAATTGATGAAACTCCAACTCTAAAACTAATAAATACCTATCTCTCAAAAAACCTTTTTTCAACCCTAAATTAACGCACTCCATTTCTTTCTCTCGAATCGGAGCACATGATTTAATCGGATAGCACATCATATCCGTGATTTCGCCGACTTTTTCCCATTCAGTGGGAAATGTTTCTCGTTTTTTATACCATAAAACCATCCCAGCAACCACAGCTCCAGCTGTGGCCCCCAAACCGACCAATAATAAATTTGATTGACCTGCAATTGAAACGAAATTAATTAAGTTTTTTACATATTAAAAATAAACTAACCTGGCATTTTTTAGTTTACGTGTTATTAGATTATTCCTTTGGGTTAGCAATCACAAACATACAAATACACTTCTTGAATAATCAATTAGAAAAAAAAACTGCATTTAAATGCATATCAGTGCATATTATTAATTCCAATCCATTTCATGCTTATCAGCTGACGTAAAGACTGCAAGTTGATACATGTATTTGTAATGGAAAAGAGATGATATTTTGACCGGCAGAGGCTGGAGCAGTCTGGAGAACATTGCAAAAACTATTCGCAATTCAATAAATGAACTTTTGGATTCCAAATTGATATTAATTAAATATTAAAAAATTTAACTTGAGATTTCCATAACTATTAAGTATATAAACATTAAACAAACAAATAATCATAATTAGTTTCTTATTAATCAAACTGTATATTTATAATTTAATCTATTTAACTAACGCTAAGAATAGTCTACCAAATCATTAATTATTATAATTATAAATAAAGTCTATAATTTTTCGCATTATCTTTAGTTCATAAAAAAATTTAAATCTTATCATTTAGATAATAAATTTTATGTGGATTTACAAACTTTTAAAATGTTTAAATTGAATAAGAAGTACGAGTGAGAATGGTATGCAAATTACGATGAAAATGCGCATGTTTCAAACTAATCAAAAGAATGTCAAATATGTACATTGATGTACAATGCCTAATTGCATAAATTGCAGTGCAATGCATAAAAAGTAATAGCAAGATTAAACTACTTAAATTGTCATGAAACTTTGTCTTTTAGGTACCTAGTCGAAAGATATTAACAATAACATTATAATAAATCAATTGTATTAACTAAGAACCGCAAGCAAAGCTACTGAATACGGAAATATAAAAAACACTAAATCTAAATTAAAATTATAACGTAAAAAGACCGATTCTGGCATCATAATGGGTGAAATCGTAAAGTTAATAATAGTCATACTTATTGAGACTAAATCACTCAATTATTCAAACAAGAACTCACTGTATCATAATTTACACAAATGGCTGAAATTTACTTACGCAGACGACGACTTAAAAATTATTATTGACTAAAAGAAAGCCAGATTAAAGTTTAAAGGTTGTCTAAACTTAAATCAATTCTATAATGCCTGAATTTTTATTTTATGCTTCCGATTTTGTGTACAAATAACGACAATGTTGTAACTGAATAAGTTAATAATATAAAGTTTATAATTTATTTTAATAATACTTTTGTCAGTACATTTATATCTAATTTACATTGTTTGCAACGATTTTGATTTAACGCCTCTTGGATGTAGTGATTTTGTTTCATGTAAAATTCTGAATCTATACTCGACGTGCCTAATACATTTTATATTATAAGTAATTAAAATATTTAATCGTACCTGTCATACAACCAGATTTTAAATCCTATGCTCATAAAATCAGTCACTGACCCATAAATTCACAGCAACACGTTTTAATTATCGTTATGACAAAAATCGTGTAGAAATTCTTTTTATAAATGCATGTGATAAGTATGAAAAGTGTTCAAATATTTTTTCTAGCTAAATAATATTTATCATAAAAACAGAAATTATTCATTCTGACCTTTCTATAAATAAACCGATTCTTTTACTCAACATCCCTGATCCTTTTACTCAAACTCATATCCCTACCATTCCATCGCTTTTCTACCTGGATGTACCTACCTGTGAACTTTAGCCTTTTACACCCTTTTAAAACGTAAGAATGAATAAACGAAATGAATTACCACTTGATTTTCTAGTCGTTTGGGTTCTTATAGACGAGGTCATTTTAAATATCCAAAAAACAATCTTTAACAAGGCCGAATCTTACTAAAATTTGACCAGTGGTTTGCTAACAAATGTGTATATTCTCTTAAAAATGAATCAGTGATTTCTTAGTAATTACAAGTGCATATTCCCTTTTTGTCAAAGCTAAAACTAAGCCACTCAGATTAAGTGAATACATAAATATAAAATAAAATAGTCAATCTTCAATATGCATTAATTCAATTTCACTAATTCGTTGTGAAAAAATTGATTTATAAGTGAATTATACAACTTCACTTACGCAGTTAGTGAAATTTTAACTGATTCATGTTAGGGTACTTATATAAATAGTACACTCAGGGGTTGATCTACTTAAGGGGGTATTCTAGTCTAGAGGGCCGAATTTCGAACGTTTTTTGACAATTGATAAAAAAGAAGCATATTTGATATTTTTAGTATTCATTTTTATATCATTTGTTCATTTATGTTCAGAGGGTACACAAAATTAATTTAAAAAAAAATTTTCTTTGGGTTATGCGTCCTTGAAGTAGAGGAGGGAAAAAAGGTCGTGTCCTCGTTGCCATGATTTCTACCCTTGTGGTCACCTGAAAAATAAAACAATGACGGATTCTTAATAAGTACGAATGTTGCTATCTCATAAACCTGCAAAACTGAAAAAATTTTTTTTTTCATAAAATGGCTACTCAAAAATAAATCGATCGGTCGATTTTTTCACTAATTTTTTAACTTCGTCGAATTTTTTAAAAATATTACTTCATATATTATTTATATAATATATATAATATTATTTCAAATTTTCATTTTTTGTTGGTTCATGCGATATATTGTAGAAATATTTAAAGAATATTCATGCCAAATTTCAAGTAAATCGGCTGATTAGTACTTGAGATATTATGGCGACCGCATCGAAAAAAGTAGTTCCGAGAAAAACGTGTTTAAAGTGTCGGGTAAAGTTAAATCCAGTGGCCATACAATGGTAGTTAATACTTACATTTTTTTAATCAGCTATTCCTGGTCCAAAAATAATTAAAATGTTGCAAAATCCTCTTAAGGAAAATATATTCTTAAAGATTTAAACTTTGAGAATATGAAAGAAAAGAAAAATCGATGTTTTCAAATTTCTAGACTGTAATACCCCCTTAAGGCCTTTTTGAGCTGCAGCCCAGGGCCCCCTAGATACAAAAGGCCCTCAGCCTTCATTGAAAACAATGGTATTGTGAAGAAAAAGAAATCTTAAACTTACATCTCTTGTAGCGAAATTGTTGAAATAATTTATGAAAAGAAACTTTTTGATGTTTTCCCAAATCGCTATATCGTCTAAAAGATTTTTTAATACTACCAATCGTTAGCTGTGAGTTCTCTTTCTCCAGGATGTCGTAAATAAAAAACAAATAAGGCAACAATGTCGAACTAACGACTAAATCATTTATTAGCTCTTTCTATAAATTGTGGTTCAAAAAAGGATTTATATCCTCCTCATTCCTTCATCGTTGTAGAAAACATTTTTTTGATAAAATAACAATTAGTAAGGTAGGCCTCTAAATAGTATCAGCCTAGGGGCTCACAAAATCACGATCCACTCCCGAATAAACAGTCCCGGAATGCAGATTTCATACCAAAATTTTGAAAAGTTATCTACTTTATAAACATACTTTGTACAATGAAATACTAGAATGGTTTTAATTCGAATCGTATATGAATAAAATCGAGTTTTTTAGTTTCAACTTCAAATCGGCAGAAACTCCAGATGGAAAATTTTATATCTTAGATGACCGTGGGTATAAATGGCACTGGAAAATCCCAAAAAAAAAGTTTGTATAAAACCGTGCGACTCAGATCGTAAAATAAATTTTGACTAATTGGATTTGAAAAATCAGAATGAAAACAATACTTATTGTATTAAATTTATTGGGAAAACGTTTTTAGTTAAGTATCACAATCTTAAATAATACCTAATGTTTAAAAATGAAAACCATATGATTAAATATATATAATATCTGGTAAGTATGTGATTTAATATTTTATTGAATTATCTCTTTTTATGTTTATGCTTTCGCTTATGATTTGGATATATTCAATTAGTTATATTTTTACTTCACATTATCAAAAATGTTTTATCTTAGGTATTTTCAAAATAATAAACCTATGTAAAATTTGATCACTCAATAAGACGTTATGCGTGATTATAAATAAAGAATTATAAGTAATATTAACAGAATTATGGAGTTAAGCACCTTCCTTCATATATTGTAAAAACACAATTAAAGTACAGTGATGCATTTATACTATATACGAAATATATTATATTATATATTTCGACTAATTTTGGTAAAAGGGTGTTTATATTATGTTTTTGCCCTCGGACCAATAACGTATATTATATATATATATATACGTGTAAAGTAAATATATATAAAGCCATAAATCTTAAAGTTGTTGAAAAGAAAATACCAGAATTAATAATACAATTAAAATATAAAAAAAATACAATTAGCCTAAGTGTCAATTTAAATTTAAATTCAAAAATATTTACTAGAAAAAGTTCTTCATTAATGAAAATTAAGAGCTCACAATCAGTTACAAACTAGAAAGGAACTAAAGCGTATGCATTGAAAATATTTTTTTACAAGTTTTTAATTTAAATATAACATAACTTTAACATCCTAATTTAAAATATTCGTATTAAGACTTATAAAATCCCAATGTTGTCGTTCAATATTAGCGTTACATAGCTCCATAATAATTACTGTTCTATTTTCTGCAACTGCTAAACAGTCATTTGCATTACGAATAAGTTTAGTTTCTTTATCGTAATTCCACTTTTGGTTTGGTGATTTGTTTTTGCATGCTACAACTAGAACGTTGATGCCATCCGTTTGTAAGCATAAGAGATTTCGTTTCCGAATAGCTCCCGTTTTTGTGTAATACCAAAGCTAAAAAATTATCTTTCATGTTTAAAATTGCTTAAATATATTAGTATTTGCTTCTTACTTGATTACCACCTGCATTATGACATGTATATAGCTGAGGAGAATGATTTTTTTTCACGAAATCAAGACATAAAAGGGGTTTGCCTGATGCTTGAATCTAAAGAGAAAAAAATTAAAATAATCAAAACTTAAGTTGAACTATAATCGAATATGATATAGATATTACGGATATTGGAAAATCTGGAATAAACATTTCTTGATATATGTTATCCAAGTACCACTTAAAACTTTTACAGTTTAATTGTTGACGCAGCTCTATTTGTTTTGATACATCTCCAAAATCTAAATCCGTCCCATGTTGGTTAGTAAGATAGTATTTCTTGTATTCATCAAGCCAAACCTATAAAGAAAGCATTATGCAAATAAATAAAATTTTCTAATTAATCTATGTAAGAATTTTGATGAAAACCTCGGCTACTCGTCGTGTATTTCGTAAAACAATATTATTATCCCAAACAAAAGGAGAGTCTGCACGATACACGTGTCCTACTTGAGAGCATGGTATTAGTTCTAAAGAGCCACCACACATCCAAATCTTTAAAGACAGTTCTATATTTTCACCACCCCAAAAATCAAATTCTGGATCGTACATTCCAAGTTTTTGGAAAAACAAACGATCAATAGTAAATAACCCTCCTAAATATAAAAAAAATAATTAAGAAAAAAATCATAGAAATCTTTTCATCGTTAATTACCCGACATAACTGGACTATTAATTGGTGCATAATCATTTTTACTTTTACGAGATTCCAAAACTCTATCGGGAATCGGTTGCCATTTGAACATTAAATCCCAATCAAAAGCACCAATCACGAATTGTTCAGCTTTAAGAGGATAAAAAGCGAAAGATTCCTTAGCGATTACAGGAATCATGGGACAAACTACGATTGTTGAGTTACGTGCTATTCTGTCTAAAAGTGGTTCAAGCCATCCTGTTGTACATTCGCAGTGAGAATCTAAAAATGTAAGAGTTGGAGCTGTCGCGTGATGAACACCTAAAATTCGAGCTTTTGCCAATCCCAGTTTTTTATCTGAACGCACAATAGTGACTTTTTCAAACTTGTTCATATAATCATCAAGCGGTTGCTGCAGATGAGCTGTAATAGTTTGTTAAACATTTTCTCATAGTCTCATAATCGTTTTATTTTTATTTACTTACGTAAATTTGAATTGTCATCAACTAAAATAATTTGTTCAATTAAATGTGGAGGTGATCGATCTAAAACTGAATGGACAGTTCGTAGCAATGTACTCCAAGCTTCGTTGTGGTAACAAACTATGACTGAAGTAGACGGCAAGTTTTGGATATACATCTGCTCTTTACACCTATAAAATAATTGTTTTAAGCTTTAATCAGTATAAAATGTACTTTTAATAAATACCAATCATTGCGAATGTCAGGCAAATGTCTTCTTACTGAAATCATGCTACTGGCATATTCATTGAATTTATGTATTTCCCAGCCTTTGTCAATTAACTGTTTAACGGTTTCGTTATGGTTCTCTTCTACATAAAAAGGTTCACCATTTTCTCCAGGTCCAACATAATTTTTTTCCACAGACTCTGTAGTTTCAAAGCTTTTCCCGGACGTTACCAAGCCATACTGTTTCATTGACACGGTTAAAATTTTCTCTAAATAAAGTTCATTACTTTCAAAACTAATGATATTTAAATAAATTATCACTGGAACACAAAATCCACAAATAGCCAAACCAATTATTAAATAAAAAGTTGAACATTTCGAGCATATTTTCGTTAGTTTAAACATTTTGAAAACAGCCATTACTCTTGTATCATTTTTAAAAATGTATTTTGTTATCAGTGACGGTAAAATACGTTTTTATGATTTGATAAAACGAAGTCTACGGCAAGTCTTAAAAATTTTAATTAAAGTATAACTCTCGGCATCCATAAATTATTTAAAATTTATCATTTAATTGAAAACATCGAGTTATAATAGTAAATAATTCGATTTTCAAGTTTTATAAGAGTAATGTGATGTTGAAAGTCATTTGACTTGCATGAATAGATGCAATTTGTAATAACTTTGGATCGCGATGAAATAGACAAAATATTGTCATAGATCCAGAAAACATTTTAAAATGATATTCAAATATTGCAAAATTGAATTTTCATGTACTTACCTTTTACAGGTTTTTGAAGGGTGAGTTAAAGAGCGAAAGTTTCAATGTAAACACGTCAACAGACATCGATAGTGCATTTACTATTAAAAATAAAACTTATATTTAATAAAAAGTACCAAATCTTCCAAAAAAAAAAAAAAATAATTAGTTGAAGGATTTTTTGAAAATTTATTACTTTTATTAATGGTGGATATTAATGAAACTCTGATAATGGATATAGTTCTTTATAAAAAAGTAAACATAAACGTACTGTTAATTGCGTATACTCGTACATTATATTATGTTTGTAAGTATAAAGATGATAGAGATATATACATAGGTACATAAAAACCATCGGCAAGTCTGAGAGTGGCGAGGAGACAGAAATCTAAAATAACCATCAATGATTCCAAATCAGTCCAATTTACTTTCATACTTAGAAACGGAATATGTTCCTCTACCAACCTGGGCTCAGCTGTGATTCTCTTATCAGACACCGTCAAGTAGGTACTTCGGGATCTACTTAGATCAACGACTCACGTGGAAAAACCATTTAAGACAAAAAGAAAGTCTATACGCAGCAAATTTAGATAACTGATCTAGCTGCTGGATAGGAGCTCAAAATTTTTCAAAGAAAACAAATTCCTAATTTATAAAGCTTTTAAAGCTTATATATATAAGCTTATAAAGCTATAAACGTACCGATCAAGACGTGCAGTTTTGAACTATGGAGGTTTACCAACAAATCAAATATAAAATTGATTGAAACCACTCAATATAAAATTCTAACACAACTGGTAGATGTTACATGGTTTGTTACAAATGATTCATTCCGCAGGGATTTGCATATCCTATAAATAGCCAACACAATTACTACTTGTACCACCGAACAACTTAGAAAAATTGCGCTACCACGTACGTCTAGTGATTGCACCACCTAAGAACCACCATAATGGTATAAACCTAGGAACACCTAGGTTCCTAGGTAATCTGATTCTCACCGAAAGATATTTCTCGATCCATGCGTTTCGATGCCCGGAAAAAATATCCCCATCACAAAATATTCTCAGACAAAAAATCCTCATAGAATAACTACAAATCGTATTTGCAGCATAATTTTGATGTTAAAACATTTAGTTTTGTGTAAAACTTCGCGGTGTCAAAAAGTGCACATTCAGTCAATGAATGAAAATTGGGTAAACGAGCAATGAATATAATTTTTTTTTATTGAGGGCTCACCCAAACCCCCGGCAGGGGGACCCCTGGAACCCTTTGGCATTAATTAACACAGTTTTTGCGGATTTAATACGAACACATGGGGGTCAATTTAACACGTTTTTACTAAAAATTATTAAATATAAAGTTTTAGTTAACCGCCTATTGGTGCTATGGTTAGAGCAATACGTCTCCCCGCTTCCGCGTCAAGTGGTTCTGGGTTTGATCCCCGATGAATCTTAGACTAAAGATCCTAGACCTAAGTAAAAATTGACCAACAGAAAGTCTCTGTGCTTTTACGGTCGTGATATGACCTTAGATGTTAAAGCGACTTAAAACACCCAAAAAAAAAAATAGTTATTGACCTCAACAAATTTTCTTGTCCACGGAATTAATCAAAGAGTGCTCTTTTATCAGATAATTGTGAGATTTTGAAATTGCATGAAATATTTTTGTCATGGGGATATTTTGTCATAGGGATATTTTGTCAGGGATATTTTGTCCGAGGATCAAAACGCCTCATATTAATTTCTCCACTAGAAGAGATCTCCATGAAGTTTAACTCCTACTACCGAATTAGATTATGGAACACAAATCTTGAAGACCAACTAAAATAAATGAAAAAGAAATAGCTTTTTAGGGTGACAATTTCTGTCTAGATCCTCGCCACTAATTGATAATTGTAATTTCTTATTTCTGTTAATGGGTGTAATTTTTTATTTTTTATAAATCCTTTAATGAATTGAAATCAACAAAAGACTTTTATTTTATATGAATCCAGAATCCAGAATCAAGACAACTGCCTGTCATTACCTTGAATGTAGAAACCATCGTTCTATAAACTTTGTTATTTAATCCTTTTGCAGCAATCAAGTTATTATTTTTAGACATGAATAAACAATTTTCGATAAGACAATCTTTAAATTTGAAGATTACACTATTAAATTAATGTTTTAATGTAATTATTTAATATAGATAAAGGTCAAGTATAAAAAAAGAAAATGGTTCCGCCAAGTTTCTCGACGCAAAAAAGATTTATAAGGAAGGATGACTTAACGATAAAATTAGTTGAACTAGTTTCTTCCAGTTAAAGGTTAAATTTTAACAGTATTATTCTTTAAATTAATCTTTTAACAGAATAGAACAATTTATATTTTTTAAATAAAAATTAATTTCCTAACTGTATATTATAAATTTTCCCCAAAAATTATTTTAAAAAAATGTTGGTTTTTTTAATGCTAGTTATACTACTGGCATTGTTGTTTTATAAATTTTCAAAACGCAATGAAGACTATTGGAAGAAAAGAAATATTCCATACAACAAACCTTTTTTTCTCTTTGTTGAGAAATCCATGTTTGGGCTTCGATCTGTATCAGATGAATTTTTGGAGAGCTATAAACGTTTCCCAAATGAACCGTAAGTGTGAATTTTCTCCTTGTTTACATAGTGTTTAGATAATTTCATTTTAATGAAAAAATTTTCAAGTTAATGTAATCTTTATAGGACAAAAATGGGATTTATTTATATTTTCTATTGTAATATTAACAAAAAACACTTTTTAGAATATTTGGAGGATTAGCGATAGGAAAACAAGCCATAACTATTAAAGACCCGGATCTTATCCGTGAAGTTACAGTCAAAAGCTTTGACCATTTCATTGATCATGCCGACATATTTATAGATGAAAGACTAGATCCAATCTTAGCAGCGAATTTAACATTTTTGCGAGGTAGAAAAAATACAAATTTTAAAAATGAGAACATTATGTGATACAAATTTAAAATGTTTATAGGAAAACAGTGGAAAAAAATGCGCTCGATGATCAGTCCATTATTCACAGGGAAAAAAATGCGAATTATGCTAGAATTAGCCGTTGATTGTTGCCAACAATTAGTGGATGACACTGTCAAAAAAGCTCAGTCAAACCAGCCAATAATTTTGGAAGGAAAATCTTTCTTTTCCCGTTTGACAAGTGATATAACGGCGACTTGTGCATTTGGCATCAAGTGCAATTCGGTTATGGATGAAAACAATGAATTTCACAAAAAATCAGCTCATTTAGCAACGTTTAGTGCAAAAAGATTTTTAATTACTTCAGTTTTCAACAAAATTTGTTTAGTTCGTTCAATCATTTCTTATGAGCCATTCAAATTATTAGTGTAAAATAATTTTTTTAGATGATCAATTTTGGATTGGTCCCGAAAAACGTGTATGAATACTTCAGAAAATTCGTGCATGAAACCATTCAAACTCGGGAAGAAAGAAATATTGTAAGACCCGATATGATTCAGCTTATGATGCAAGCTCGTAAAAATGAACCAAAACAGTTTGAAGAAGAACCAGATGATGACACTGAATATTCCGCTGCAAAAGATACAACTAATTATTTGAATAAAATTACATCAAAAATGAGTAGGACATTCACTGTTTTGCTTTGATTTAAATAGAAAAGCTTTCAATTTTAATTTTTGATTAATCAAGTTTTCTTTGTGTTGTTTAGATTTGTCAAATGATGATATTTTGGCGCAGGTCCTTTTGTTTATTTTAGCTGGATATGAAACCAGTTCAACAGCGTTGGCTTTTTCGACTTACGAACTTGCTGTAAATCCTGATATCCAAAAAAAGTTACAAGCTGAAATAGATGAATCAATTAAAAGTTGTGATGGAAACATTACTTACGAAAAACTTAAGGCTCTAAAATACCTAGATATGGTCATTTCGGGTAAATAGCCAATCAATCGCTTACCAGTTACCAGATAAAAATTTAGAAACGCCTTTGATGCAGTAATACATCTCATGATTTTTGAATAAAACAAATACAATAAGTTATAGACCAAAGCTCTTATAACACTGTTAAAAATCCATCACAAAGATGGTTCAATTTTTTGATCAATTCATGACAAAATAAATTAAAATTAAAAATACATTTTCTAGCTTTCTTATTATCGGAACTTAAATCAAACATTAAATAGAAAAAATTAGTTAACTCAACTAAAACTATTTTTTTTTACTTAAATAGAAACTTTGAGGCGATATCCACCTGCACCTATTCTAAATCGTATTTGCACCCAAGACTTTGACATCAAAACAAAAAACATTTCAACAACAATCAGAAAAGGAGAAAACGTTGTTATACCCACAATTGGACTTCATCACGATCCAAAATATTTCCCCAACCCCAACAAGTTCGATCCCGAAAGATTCAGCAAGGACAATCAGAAGAACATAGTTGATTTCACATATATGCCATTTGGATTGGGACCACGAAATTGTGTTGGTATGTATTTAGAATGTTTTCCTGTAAACCATCTAAACGTCTACGACTGTTAGGTTCTCGATTCGCTTTGATGCAAGTTAAGGTCACATTGGTCTCACTTCTCTCCAAATTTGACTTCTGTGTTTGTTCAAAAACTCAAATTCCAATTAAATATGCTAAAACACCAGTTCGTGTAAGGCCAGAAAAAGGAGCATGGATCGAATTAAAACTTAGAAAGTAATGTACTTGTATTAGTTTACTTCCAAAAAAAATAAAAATATAATGTAACGAAATACTTTAAGGAGTTTAAGTTAGTTACTAAGAGTAATTCATAAATATTTTTATCAAATCAGTCAATAGAATTGACTGCTGTTCTATTGCATCAGTGTATAATGAATATGGACTGTTTGAATTCCGTGGCAACTTCACTCCATTGGCTGGCACTGTTACGCAAGAAACCAATAAGCAATCGGCGACAAACTGACACACACTTAAGCTGTATATAAATAAGATATCTACATTAACAATACGTATACAGTTTCTATATATACAAATTCCCACAATGAACTCCAGAACCTCTTAATTTTCATAAATTTCCTTATTTTCCGAGGAAAAAGTTACGAATAAAGTTGTAAGCCTTAAAGAGTCATAGCCATACCAAGTTTAAAGAAAATTGTTTTAGCCGTTTATAAAAACCTAGAAACCCGTAGAGTAAAGTGGCGTTTTCTGCCAACTGATTTCAACCCAAAGTTACGCAGAAAAACTAGATGCAAAATGAAAGCTAAATTCCTAAAGTTTGGAGAAATTCTGATCAAGCTTTCGATACGATATCGCTATCCCACACAGAGCAACACACACACACACACACAGAAATGTTTCTAAAAACCTATTTTTTGGATTCAGGAGACCTCAATTCGTGTATTTCTGGTGAAAACTAAAATGGTGACATCGAAAATTCGACCCTTTTACGATACTTCCTTTACTATATACTTAACAGTAAAAGAAAGTAAAAATGTATCTAGAAAATAAAATAAAACTATGAATCACTCTTTATAATCCCATTACTTATGTTATTTTAATTTTATTTTTTTATGTTTAGATAGTGTATAAAAGACGTATAAAAACATTAATATTATTTAAAATTGTTTATATTATTTTTTTTCTTGAAAATTTCTAGTAATTATACTATAGCGTATAAGACAATTTTTATCACCAATTATTCAATTAATCTAATCAAAAGTGACATTGATATTGCTATAAATATAGATCCTGCTTCATATTAGTTCTTGTAGTTCGTGTGAGATAAATATACCAAGATGTACGTAGTTCTCATTGTAGTTTTCTTATTACTTTATTTGTACTATAAATTGGTAATTAAACCAAATCGATTTTGGCAAAGCAGAAATATTGCATATAAAAAAATTTTGCCAATTGTTGGTGATAAGGGGATGTTGGGGCTAACTTCCGTAGTTGATATGGCTTTGGAAGATTACCAAGAGTTTAAAGAAGAGCCGTAAGTATTATCAATTATTCTAATTAACAATATGTAAAAGTTGAGTGAAATTTAAATTAAAATTTGAACTTTAAGAAAATTTTAAAATTTCATAGTTTTTTTTTGAAGCTATCTTTGATAGTAATTGGTCGTGATTATTCGTAGATAAACAAAGCGGTTCAAAGTAAAAGTGAACCAAATCCAATTCTTATATATGGTTTAGAGCAACTTTAGGTCTATGACAACCATATAATTTGAATATTACAAATAAAATCGACCAAAGTTTTGTTCGGTTACGGCCAGTTTCAATCAAAAATTTGCCAAAAGTTTCGCTTAACCGACATTCGTTTTAATTGTGGTGGACATTGTCGGGTATCTTTGAAATTATTTCATTCTTTTATGCCATTTGTTGAGTTTAACCTTTGTTTCTCTACCAGAGTTAAATTAGTAGTACATAATATAGTAGTTTTCGGAAAATAAAATAGTTTTCTGAGAAATTAAAATCATCGCATTCATTCCAATCGAAAAATTTAATATAGGTAAACCTTGATAAAATTATAAAATTAATATTAATAATGAAAAATATTAACTTAATTTTAACTTTCTTTACTAGTTTAGATTTTGACTGAAAATCGTTTTTCAGTTGAATACTAATCATAAACAAACCAAGTCTTTAATTTTAGGGTTTAGCATGACCAACATTCACTTTTATCGTGTTGAACATTGTCAGGTATCTTTGAAATTAATCAAAGCAGGAACTTCTTTTAAGAATTCACTTAATAGTGCTAATTCACTTTTGTTGTGTAATTTTTGGATGCGTGTATATCTTGGGGCGTTTAAAGATATATATTATTTAAGTTGGCTTTGCTAGTAAAGCTCCGACTTACTCGGACGTTTGTCAATATTGATCTTACTATTACCTTATAAAGAATTATACTGTTCAGCCACTTCACTGTTCACTGTTTCTTTTCAGCAACGGAAAACGTGTAATGGTTAGTCTCTTACCTCTTTGCACTAGGTACTTAATACCACAGTTAAAACATTGGACATAATTCACTTAAGCTTAGAACCACTCAACTTACTTCACCCTTTCTATACCTTAATTTTTTTCCACAAAAATAGAGTTAAAACAATGATAACATTTAAGTCTCAAAACATTTTTAGATTTTTTGGTAGTTACTTTCTAACAAAGCCTACAGTTTATATAAATGAACCTAATCTCATTCGAGATGTAACTATTAAAGATTTCGATCACTTTATGGATCACTCAGAAATTGGTATTCAAAGTGATTTAGATCCAATATTAGCTGAAAGCTTAGTGTTTAAAACAGGTAAGCGTTTACTAAGATAAAATCCTATATTAATAAATTCTTAAAATTTTTAAAAATGTTGTACTAATTTTTATTAATGCAATGCTGAATAAACTATTCTGATATAGACATTTTTATAAGGTAAGCCATGGAGAGATATGCGATCAATTTTAAGTCCCTTATTTACGGGAAGAAAAATACGTCTAATGTTCGATCAAGTTGTGGAATGCAGTCAAAGTCTGGTAAATTTTTATACAGATCAAGTCAAAACTGGAAAGCCAGTAATAATTGACATGAAAGACGTATGTGGCCGTCTTACTGGCGATACGATTGCATCATGTGCTTTTGGGATCAAATGTGATTCAGTCAGAGACCCTAACAACGAGTTTTACAAAATGGCTAAAATTTTAGTAAACTTTGACCTCTGGAGAACATTAGCAACTATATTTTTCAAGAAAATTTGTTTGGTATGCATAAAATAATTGATCTCTGATAAACTTAAAAAAATTTTAATTTTAAATAATCTTTAGATGCTTGATTTTGGGGTGGTACCAAAAAAAGTATATAGATATTTTGAATCATTTATGTATGAAACTATCAAAGTACGAGAGGACGAGCAAATTTATCGACCGGATATGATACAGTTGATGATGCAAATACGAAAAGGCGATGTACAGCAAGATGAAAATATTGAAGATGAAAAAGAATTTGCGGCTGCAAAAGATACGGCACATTATCTAAAAAAAGTTTCTTCTCAATATGGTTAACTATATAAGAAAGATGTCACTTCTTTTTAAATTATGAATTACCTTTTTTAGATCTTAAAGATCAGGACATTTTAGCCCAAGTTTTAATATTTTTATTAGGAGGATATGATACATCTTCAACAGCCTTATCATTCATAATTCATCAATTGACCGTTTGTACTGACATACAAGAGCGATTACAGGAAGAAATTAATAAAACTTTAGAAGAGACTAAAGGAAAAATTGATTATGAAGGAATTAGAGACATGAAGTATCTAGACATGGTTATATCTGGTAAAATAAATTATTCAAGTGATAAAAAAATGTGACAAATATTTATTGATTTTTTGTTTTTTTAAGAGGGCATGCGAATGTATACACCAGGAGCGTTAAGTGATCGTTTATGCACGAAAGACTATGTTCTCAAAGCTAAGAACAAAGAAATTTTAATAGAAAAAGGCATGTCAGTAATGATTCCAGTAGTTGGAATTCATCACGATCCTAAATATTACCCCAACCCGTTCAAATTCGATCCGGAACGTTTTAGCAAAGAAAATTACCATAAAATTCAAGACTCCACATATTTCCCGTTTGGAAATGGACCAAGAAATTGCATTGGTATAATTTTTTAGGCTCTAATTTCTTAATTTTTTGAACCTAAACATTATTTTATATATTTATTTTATTATAACTTATATTATAATACTTATAATAGCAATTTGTTATAGGTTCTCGTTTTGCATTAATGCAAATGAAAGTTGCGATATTTTTAATGCTAAGCAAATTCAATATTTGCGTCTGTTCAAAAACGCAAATTCCTATTAGATATAAGAAAATTCCTAATCAAGTTTTACCGGAAAAAGGAATTTGGGTGGAATTAAAATTGAGAAACATATCGTAAGAAGTGTCTTAAATATTAATTTGCTATGCCTACATATTCGATTCAAACTATATCAACTCAATTTTTTAAACATTGTGGTTACTTTGTAAGTAAACGAAATACTTTTTATTATACTTTAAAGATTTAAATAAACTAATTACTGGTACATCAAAATTAAATTGTATTTTATTAAACCCAAGATAAACCAAATATTAATAAAGCCTATATTTGACTTTAATGTTCCGATTTCCTTTAACGTAAAAACGAAATTGCAATGAGCTCATAAAAAGAATTTAAAAAACTTATGAAGAAAGACGTTGAAGTTTGGCACATAATTAGATAAGTGTTTAATAAACAAATGTTCTTGTCGCTTTAATCTTATCAATTTCGTCTAATCAGGTTTAACCTTGAAATTTTTTATTGCTCTAATAATTTAATGTGTGGTTTACTGTCGGTAATTTTTGTAACTAGCGTGAGATAAAAACAGCAAGTTGTAACTACTAAAAACAAATCATCCAGTTGCTATAATATGTTTTCGTAGACAACATGCACCTAATGTTTTTCATATTTCATTTGACATTCTCAATTTTCAAAATGAGCGAATGTGGAATGATTTTTCTCGAAGCAGGACGTTTTGGCGCCACTGAACCACTGAAGTCTTAAATGGGAAACCGAAATAAGATACAAAAAAACACCCCGCATAGCCTTAGGACCATGGTAAAATGGAGGTATAACTTCCTATGGCAAAACGGCGGCGCCAAAACGTCCCGCGCCAAAAGGGCGGCGCAAAAATATCACGTACCGGATTTTTCTATAGACTTGAGATTAGAATAGTTTGAACATAAAGAAATAGTTCCCCGTTCGTGTGAGTTAGGTGGCGCGCGCCCGAAGTCAGCTGATTTTTTTTTTCAATTCTTTATAATTTGTTGAGATACTACGAAACGTACGAAACCTACGAAAAGAATACTTTTAAGTCAATTGATTTTTTGAAAGTACATTCAAATGTAGATACAAACCTTGGATTGCAACCTTTTAGATAACTAATGATAACGCTGTTTTACTTTCAACTACTAGATGCCGCATCATCCAACAAACATAGATATATAACTTGATATATTTTTTCGCTATAATTTGTACTTTACATTGTTATTATAACAATGCATGGACGTAAATGTAACATTTTTAAAATTTATATTGTACTAAATTTTTTAACTTCAATTTGAAACGCTTTATATATTTTTATATATTTAAACTTTTATAAAATTATGATTAGAAAAAATTAACAAGAAATTACAAATACTGAGTCCCGCCAAATTTATTTGATTCCATTTAAGATAATGCGTTTTAAGGTCAAAACTGTAATAATAATTAAACTTTCTACAACGTGTGACAATATTATATCAAATTCAAAGAGATCTCGGCGAGACAAAAAAATATTATTACTGTTTGTTTCAACGCAAATGATTTAAATTTAATCCTTGATTTCATTTAATGATTGTTACAGTTCGAAAGTTTTTTGCTTTATAATGGTAACCACCTTTCATTTATCTTTCCAATAAAGAAAACATAACAGCTCGTCTCGATTTGATTAGGTAAGCATGCTGAATACAATAATGAATATAAATATAATAATAAAAAAATCTATGCTAATCTAAAAGTCATGAGGAATATACTAAAGAAGTGTATCGCAGTGTTAAAGAAAGAACACTTTAATAACTAAATATTTACTAAACGGCTAAAAACATTAAAAACCAATCAAAATTCTGATTTTACTGGTTAATCCATAGCATCCATAATGTAAATTGAAGTAAATAAAAGTAAATAGACGTTTTTGTTGTGTGCATTTTTCTTACTTAAATCAAGATTAATGTGTTTTATGCATTTCTTTTAGTACAGAAATTATTTATTTCACATCACGTCACAGATAGCTATTTTTGAATTATTAGCGTCTAGTACTTTTGACCCTGATTGTATCTGAAAATCATACTTAAATGACTACCATATGTTTATAACAGGCCTTTACCGACCACCAACAGTATTTCGGTAACTATTCAAGAACTATTTCATACTAAAAATAATCGTTGAATTCTTAGAAAACTTGGTTATACTATTTATTTATAAATGACATTAGGGACAGAAAATTTGAGGGTTGCCGAGTAGTTCAAGCACAGGATCTCTGAATTATTAAGTATGCTCCGTATAAATTTCAACAAAAAATAAATCAAGAACAAGTTTTAAATCCTAAAAAAAATTCTCTTTTAAAATTAAATAAGTTCTTATAAGATATATTAAATTTGACCATACTTATGTCACGCGTCTTATTTTTGTAATTTAATTTAACACTCAAATATTTTTAATATTAACGTACAATACAATTTCTTAATTGCGACTGCTATCCTTGAAATCATGAATATTTTGTTAGCATCAACTTTTCTAGATTGTAAAAGTTATCAAAAACCGTAAATTATTACTTTTAAATCGCGTTTCTTAGTTCTGAGTGTTAAAAATAAAAAGTAATTATGAAATTTCGAGGCTAATTTGAAATGAAAAAGTAATTTTTGCCAGAATTAATTTACTTATTTATGGAGATTGTTAAGATAATTTAAAACTTTAATCATTGATTTTTAGGTAAAATATTTTTAAAAATATATTTACTCGAATATCAATTGTAATTCCTTACAATGTTTAAATAGATTACTTATACTCTTATCTATCGAAATAACAGGCAAATAAAAGCTAATTGCATTATAAAAAGGCAATAAATGTTTGATATAAAACTGAAAAATAAGTCACATTTTAACACACTTTTCCTGGCTTAAAAACTAAATTCAAAATGATTTGGCTACGTGTATTGTTATGTTTTTCATTTTGGGTAAGATTAATAATATCGAAAATAAGAGCATTAATTAAAAAAAGTTGGTTTTAGGTTTGTTTCTGTGCTAGTCAAGATTTAATAGCATCAGGTACTCCAAACACTGCCACCACAACTGCAACTACTCCAACTTCAACAACGCAATTTCCAATTTTAAGTGCGATTTGGGGTGCGATTGAACAACTTGGAGCAAGTATACAAAATTGTATTGGTAAATTATTTGGAAGTACGCCAGTCTAATTAAAAGAAATTTATATGTGACTTTTTTAAGAAGATGTAAAGTTTTTTAAATAAAATTATATTCGTAAATTTATCATTTTTTATGATTTTATCGCTGTCAATGTCAAGTTCCATTTCCGTAATTGTCTAAAGAGCCACGACATTCATGTCTTAATTAATATATTGGAACAAAGAGACTAATTAGGTCAATAATTAAGACCGATCGTAATGTATTCTAATCTATGTACTTCCCACAAACACTTCAAAAACAAGGCAGTTATAATTTAAAAATAAATAAAATAAAAATTGGAATGTAATATTTGTTTGTTTAAATTAAATCCCTAAAAAATTTTCAACGATTTTTTTGATACAGTGTTGTATTAATTGTATCCCCACATAACAATTTTTTTTATTATTTTTGTAAGAATAACCATTTTACGGTACTTTTTGAAGTAATCACAAGAAATCAATTTCTATATACTTATCAGATGTCAATTAGAAGGAAATAATTGTGAAATATATTTTTGATCATCAAACGTTGGTCAAAGGTACAAAAATTATGGTTGTATTAAAAGGTTTTTAGCGTAAAGTTCCACAAGATAAACTAAAATAGAGCATTCAAAATTTTTGGTCAACTGCACCGAGGTTATGCCGGAGGTTATATTACCTAAGTTATAATCCATTTAATAGTTCGTTGTATTAACAGCAGAGGGTGATTTGATTTGGCCAATGGGTAAAACCGGTAAAACGAATTTTAGTATAGCGGTTCAAACACAGATGACGAAATAATGTTCAGTCGGTTAGGTAGGTAAAATTGCTTCAAATCAATGGCTCCGAAGTTCCCGATTGATACCGAGGATTGGCGATGATCAAAAAAATTAGTTTTTATTTTACACTTCTGTCAAGTCTTTCGATAAAGTGCACGCGTTGTATGCCATTTTAAGAAAAAAAAAAAGTCATCAGAAACAAATTATGTATTTCTTTAAATTTAATTCAGGGAGCATAATCACGAAAAAAGGATGATTGACAAACCTCTTATAAGTTAAGTCAACAATATTTATCTTACTAAATTATTTTTCTATGTTGGTTAAGTAATTTTATATTCCCAGATTTTGTGATAACCAAGAATATGAATGAAATACAGACGTCATTTTCATCACCAAACTCAATACCTTGATAACAACGAATAACAGCTGCTGCAAAACTGGAGAAAAGTATAGTTAATACTTTTTTTTATAATAATTGCATTCACGCATTCATTGTAAAATCCCAATCCATTGCCCCTCTAACTAAAAAAATCAGTTTATAATAATAACTCCTTGTAGCAATTTGTTTGTTATTATTTCTTATGTATTAGGTGTATTTTTTTAAAAATAAAATATTTAACATGTAATAAACGAATTAAGTATTTTAAATTTAAATATAAAAAAAATAAATAAATAAAATAAAATTTAAATTACGTGCGCCTGGTTAAAAATTGCCAACACTAGCGCCCCTATAAATGAACCGCCGTACTAATACCAAAAAAAAGCACCGCAGTTTAACACTGAGTGTCCCTCCCGTGATTAGTACCAATAGTACCTACCAATTAGAACTATGTCTGTTTTTGTTCTAATAATTTCTATTATAAGTTTATGTTTTGCAGTACCTATTATAAGAAATATGTTCATGATCGTCTATGATGACGGTTTATCGTATATTCCATATCGGAGTTGGCATGCAAGACTTCTTAAAAATATTGTTGTGATTCTTTTGCAAACTTATCATTAGGAAATATATATATTGAAATTTTCAAATCAGTAAAAAGCTATGAAATTCTATTAAAAATTTATTTTTGAAAAAAATATAATTTATCATCATTCATCATCAATAAATAATCATTAAATTTACCTGCGCTTTGTATGTGATGCTTTCGATATAAGTGAAAAAATGGAAGACTTACTTAAAATTCTTCACCAAATGTATCGTTATCATTAAATAATAAACCAATAATAAAAACTTTCAGATGTGAACAGATCAATACAAAAATCAGTTAGAAGCCAAAATGCTGACCTTCAAATTGAGAATTATTATTTTCTTTTTTGTTGACGGTCGTATAAAAAAAGAAAGGCAGAAAATAGCTTCAATAAATTTAATATAAGTAAGGTTTGCATTTACTAGAAACTGCAAACGAAAATCGTTTTAGTACACAGTTAAGGATTCATCAAGTCAAGGAACTGGACATTTTGTGCAGTGAAGTGAACTAAATATTTTGACTCAAAAATTAAATAAATTTGTAAATTTAATACTAGACTTGAATAATTAATATTTAGTTAGCAATATAAGTAATGCGTTTGTCTTTATCTTATGCCAAATTAAAGCCAAGCAGCTTGAAAATGAAGTTAAGTAGTGAATCTCTATGCACTGTGAAACTATATGTTTTTAAGTTTTTCAATCGATCGATGAGTACGTAATAAGCAGGAAAACAAAAAATCAGTCGTAGGAAAAAATTTAAAAGTCGATTTGTGTAAATATTAAGTTTTGATTGAAATTATTTATAAATGATCATCACATTGAAATTGACCATAAACACATTTATCACACATTCTATATACATTACATTTCCGCGCATCTTACAATTAGTGCATGATATGAAATGAAATATTTCAAAACGTAATAATATTGTTAGTTCTACTTAATATTTTATATACTAATCCTGACAAATAAAACCGTAAACGTGGATACCAATTCATTGAAATAAAACGAACTCAGGTAAATTTTATACAAATAGCAGAAAAACGTAGACGTCGTACACGAAAAGGCTAGGTTTCTCTGTATTTACGTAAAGTAATAATTAAGACTTAAAATAATGTGTTGTATATCAATAAGTAAACCTACAACATACATATTGTGATAAATAGCAATTGCTTGATATTTTTATTCTTACAATATTTAATTACAAAGCATTAAGATAATAAAATGAGTGAAAATGATAACTGCTTAAGTTTCAAATAGTGCAAATAGTGTTTGTTTCAACAATAAGTTTTCTTTTGTAATCAAAACATTTTTGTAGCAAATTTTTTATTTAATATTTTGTGTTGTGGCGTTTATTATGATTTTTGGATATATTTGTTCAGTTTTATAATCAAGGACAAGCGACGAGTGTTGAACTGTAAACTTTTGTCGTTTTTTGTCTTGGTATTCCCAAATGATATTAAAATGTTTATCAATAAAGCATGATGAATATTTGTTATAAAGAATAATGAAAACAGACCATGAACTTTCATTAATTATTGCATTCGCTATATACGCAGAGCAAGGAAGTTAAATCCAGTTTAACAATTTTTAATTGAACAGCCAATATAGTCATATTAGAAAATAAAGATAAGTAAGTAAGATGGTTAGTTTTCGAATGAGAAAATAAGTGATAACATGGGAAATACTTTGGTGGGACAACTGATCTTCCCATTTATTTAATATCGTTTGACATGTATACAAACTATGCTAAATCATTTCTCTATATAAGAGTTTGAAATCTATATAATCAAACCAGTTTACAATAAGATACTATCAGTGATCAGTTTGTAACAAACTTAGTTGAGTTTGTCATTAGATTTAAATTAAACAAGGTACTTTATAATATTATGTTTTGTTTATTAAAAACGATACTGAAAAAAAATTTAATTCATTTAAATATTAAAAAATTTTGAAAATAATTTCTCAACAATGAAAATATTTATCAACGAAACTGAACTTAATGTAAGTCTATTAATATTGAGAACTAATATTTGTTTATTTTATTACCTTTATAATATTATGTGGATACTTATGTCATTACCTACATTTAATATATTTAAGGACATCAAATAAAACTTCTCATACACTCAAACGCAATATGGATAAATTTTCAAAATGCATAAACAAAATATTTATAATGAATTTAATATTTAGAACAGTTGCATAATTTTTTTCGTATCACTTTTTATTTTATTTAAAGAACAAATAAAATGAGAAAATACAAACGAAATAATTTCAATGTATTTACGATTAGACTGTACTATTGAATGTTTGATAAGTTGGTAAAATATAAATAAACGAAATTTGGTACAAGGTTAGTTTTCAAAATTGGGGGATAGTAGTGATATCGTAAAAATGAAAAATAAGTACTAGTGAAATATATCACGTGTCTTTAATATTCGCAAATATGTTATCTTAAAAAAGTGGAACATTGAAAATCTTCAAAAATACTCGTAAATAATTAGGACTCATGGTTTGATAAATCAAACTTAAGATTTCTACTATTTATATTTATTATCTTCTACGTTAAATTACTGAGAAGCAAAATATTAGGTAGGTTTGAATTTTTTTTAAATTTAATCATATGTTTAGAAAATAATATCCTCAAAAAAACTACGAAGCGAAAAAGTTGCCTTCTATATATGTAAGTATAGTATTTTAAACAAGTATTGCAAAACAGTACCTACACTAAAAACATTTTTCAAAATTCAATTTACTAATTTAATATAAAAATCATAACACTTTTATGAGCTAAGAAAGTTCAAGGTAAAAAACGGAGAGGCTTTCCTGAAAATAGAGAGCCAGCAAACTTTTGTCAACTCTTACTCACAAGCAGTGTTTGTTTAGACTGAGGTACAATGCTATATGAATTATGAAACCGAGCAGGCTGAAGAAAACTTATCGCCATTTACTAAACAAAACGTGACGGAATTAAAAAGAAAGTACAAAGTTATGGAAGAAATTTTAATAATTCAGAGCAATAGTTAAGTTAATATCTGATGATAAGTTCTATTACACGTACACCATTTCAACGGTTGATATTTATGCTATCAATGTAAATCAAATAGAATTATTTTTAAAATGACATTTTAATTTTTAATGAAATCGATTGATTGAAATCATCAGTTATGGAAAATGGGTTGGAAAAAAAATAAATGTGTAGCATTTTGTGTAGCTGGTAACAAGCACGTAAGTAAATTAGAAATTGAATTTTAAGATAATTATGAATCAAACCGATGAGCTAATCTTGTTTTAATAAAAAGGGGTATTTTACCCAAACTGACTAGCTGAAAGCTATCAACGAAAGCTCCTTTCATTCATTATGTATTTGTTTTCTTATTCTATTATTCTGTATTGGTCTCATAAAACTTTTACCCAGTGATATTATTATTCAAAGTTTTGATATTAATATACCTAACATTAAAAAAAATAGGGTAACTCAAATAATATTAACGAATTAAGTACGACTACTATTCTATTTCTTTTTTTTAAACGATCAATAAAATAATTCGTTTTCTAAAATTGAACCAATGGTCTCTACCTGTCATTAGCTAGAGTAGTGCTCACATTTGTACCCTTAATTGCAATGTATGTCTATTGAATTATGACCACAAAAACAATTTTTGAAAATTTGTTAAAAATTCGTTATAATAAAAATCTTATTCAGAAAATCGATAAAGGAAGGTGTGGATATGTTTAATTGTCTTAAGTGTACTCATAATTCTTACTCTTATACTAAATATATAAATATTATTTCATATCGTATGATACCACCTAAAAATTCAAGGAAAAACAATATGAGTGACCTAACTCAATGGCCACAAACTGTATTTTTTCTTCAAAAGGACATTTTTTTTTATTTAAAAAATATTTCAGACCCTTCAGTTTCGTCTTAACTGTTTTTCATTGTATATCTACAATAAATTCAAATAACTATATTTATATTAAGAAATCAATTGCAAGAGATAACCGTTTTAATTTTAAATAAATTGTTTTTAGCATAAAATAGTATATACATTTATACAAATATTATAAACATTTAATTGAATATTTTTATCGGATTAAGACTAAACCGTAAGCTTTCTGAAATTGTCTCATGCGACTTCTTATCTGTGTATTTAAAAACGAGATATTAATTATTGATAACTAAATCACCATTATAAATGACTTACATAGTGTTAAGGGCAAAGCTCATGATAATAATAACAATGTTTTAGATGATTCGATCAATATGCTGTATTTTACTATATACATATACTACATTTTTTAGTGTTTCAACAAATATTATCTACACTAATATCTTAAACTGTCAACTAATAATAAGGAAAATGCTTTGAGCAGAAATAAAAACTGTAGTACTAATTTTTTGTGAAAGCTAGGGCAAAAGAAAAAAAGAAACAAGCTTTGATTTTAGAAATTTTGCCAAAAAATCTGCACTGATATACAAGAAATATCCAACGAAAAAATCAAAAAATTGGCTTAATGTTAATAATTATCTTACTTATATTATAAACGTAAAAGTTTGTAAGAATGGATGTTTGTTTTCTTTCACTCAAAAAGTACTGAATGGATCTAGATGAAATTTGGCATAGATATGGATTATAATCCAACTTAACATATAGTATACTTTATATCCAGAAAAAATGTACGGTTCCCGTGGGATAGATTTTTTTTTTACAGAGGAAAAGATTAACTTTCTTTTTGTAATGTGGTAGTTTAGGGGCCAGAAAATGATTTAGATTACTTCTCATACCGGAATAATAAACGGTTCCCATGGGATAGCAAAACAAGTATGCATTCTCTAAGAACCGTGTATTTAAAATCAGTTTCATTAAAATCCACGAAATAGAGTCTTAACACATTTTCCTGAAAAAGATTTGATCTACTTTTTACTCAGGAGAGATGTACTATTCCCGTGGGATAAATATGTTTTTTGTTCACGACATAGTTAAAGATGATATGATTTTTGCGATGTAGTAGTTTGGGGGAGAATGATATAGCTTACTTTTAAGGCTAGAATGATGCATAGTTCGCATGGGATGGCAAAACAATTACATCCTACAGGAACCGTACATTTAAAAAGTTACGGTAAAGTTCGTGTAAAAGAATTTTAACCCATTTTTTTCCAATTTTACACAAAAATAAAAGAAATCTCTACAAAGTTGAAATTAAAAAATTGACATTTTTTACTGGAAAATAAATATGAGTTTTAATTTAATACCCAATGAAATTAAAAATAAAATTGTTTAAAATATTTGAATTTTTCATTGTTCATTGTCGAAGATTAATAAGAAATAATGGTATTAAAATAATAAACTAAAAATTTCAAAATTCAACAATTACTTAACGGAACGAATTTTAAAGAAGTTTTGCTAAAGATCTTGTAGGATAGCTACTAATCTATTCTTTTAAGGGAACATCCATTAAGTACGTGAGGCGTTCAGGGGCCGATGGGGTTGAGCCGAAACTCATCTAATCTTACTTTGGGGAAAGGAAAGATCCCCAAAATATCACGTATTTTTTTGTATTGTAAAATATCACATTAGATTTTGGGTTGGGGGAATGATATATGCCAAATCTCATGACATCTTACCATAGGGGAAGGGGGGGATTTCAAACATCGCAAAACGCCTCGCGTAATTAAAGTTTAATGGTTTTAAATGACATTTGATATGAAAGATTTTCAAGTCCTAAAGGAAAGAATATAGGTACTTTACTAAACTTTTTTTACTAAAAATCGTATAGAAGCTGATATGAGACAGCTAACATCTCTTTTTTGAAAAGTAATTTTACGAATTTTGATGAACTTTCTTTGGATCTAATGTCTGAAAGATCTTTCATTTTTTTCTGTCAAAATAGATTAATTTTTATATTTCGCTATGAACGTAGGGAATCTTTTAATCAATCAATTAAATTTAGATACACTCAGCGAAGCGAGCGGGTATCAGCTAGTAATATATAATTGTATTAGAATAATGTAAAATTTGACTAGTCGCTAATGAGCGTTATAGCGACTTTAAATAAATAAATAAAAAAATAAATAATAATGTAGAGAGATGAAGAAGGATATAACAGCATTTAAAAGTTTGTTTTTTTTTTCTTTTCAATTTTCACTCATCATTACATAGAACTCTATAGAAAAGAAAATCAATTCTAAAGGAAAAAAAGCAAATTGATAATAACAGAAAAGAAATTTATTTTCCCAAAAAATTAAAAATTTTATTTAGTGTTGGATTTAAATGTCCAACTAGAAAATTTAAAAATTACATATGAAATAATATTGTGCAACTATAAAAGAGCAATCGACAAAGACTCGATAGTTCGATAAAATCGAAAAAAGTATTTGCAGTGACTTGTTGCACAATTTATTTTGATTAAAATTGTAATGCAGGGGGCCTATCAGGTTATAGGTTAGTCTATCTATGGATGCAACTTTTTATCTTTCAATTATTTTTCCTGTTTTTAATTCAGATATAATAATCACGTGGAAATAAAGTCGTAGCGATAAAACAACTTCCATTGCAATCAAAACAACATACCTAATATAAAAACATAATATTTTCTTAGCTACTCGAATATTTATTTTATCATTTAAAATGCTCGTATTAATATTTTTAAATAGATCAATTAATTATTTTAAATTTTTTGATAAGCACTTTTTCAATATAAAAACATGATTGGTTTTAATTTTTATTACCAATACGCATTGTTATGAATCAAATTTAAATTAAGGTCAATAAAAGTTAAATAATTAACTCAACAAAATATTTTAAGCTTTGTTAACCCAACAGTGTTTATGCATCATGGCATATTATAAAAAAATATATTGAGCAGGATTCTATCTAGGTGAAGTGCAAAAAGGCTGGATATTTGTGCTGAACAAAAAATGAATTAATTTTATTTAAATCCTTATTTTTTTATTCTATTTGATATTCACCGTTCTTATGCCTTTGTGCTACTAAAGGCACTTATCTGCCTAAAATACTTTTGACGGGTGCTACTTAATAAATGATTGACAAAAAATTAAAAAGGATATTCATTACATTTAAACTATTCTACACAAAATATATACATATAGGTCACATAGTGAATGGTAACTAGATTGTTGTCCTATACCTACACTAATCGTTCTAAGGTAGAATTTCCCAATAAAAGACTTAAAATCTTGTATTTTCAGATTCGCCGGTTGCATATAACAATAATAGCAGTTGAATCTATCTTAAATAACGAAACAAATACACATTTCTTACATTCGCAAAAATTAACTAGGTATTAGTGAATCGAGTAATGAATGTAATGAATAAACAGTACGTTAGAGGCTAAACTATTAGAGATAAAAACATGAAATGTAAGTATAGTATAACTCTTGAGAGGATTGTGACTTCCGCTAAGGAGTTTCACCCCTAAGTGCAGTGGCGGAACTATACATTGTAGGCCCCCCTGCAAAAAAAATTAGATCGGCCCCCAACCTTATATGAATTTTTGCTTTTCGTATCTTCCGTCCCATATTTAAATTTAGCACCAATTTTCTTGCGATAGGTCCTTCTTAAAAGGCGCTTGAGGTCTAGAAGAGTTAGCAGATATTATCATTTTTTTCATATCAGGTGTAATATTTTGTTTTGAAAATTAACATTGTCCGTTAAGAATAACGACAGTTTCTTAATATCCTTATTCGTAACATCTTGGTCGAAATCAATGGTATTTTCATTACTCAAATCAATAGCCGTACTGCTTCTGCTATCAACATGTTCAAATTGCCCTTCATCTCTAGGTGTAGTACCTTGATTTTTTGGTTTTAAGTCAGTTGGATTAATTTTTCGCTATAAACATGTTCAAACACTTGTTCATCTTTAGAAGCACTTTGATTTTCTGTGATTGTAGTAAACGATTTAAGAAAACGGGATAGTTTTGTTATTTTTGCTAAACGTCCCTGTTCCTTTTTCAATTTATCTTTTTTACTGCACCCTCTCTGAAACACCACTAGTACTAATTTTTTCAACATTTTCGGGCCCCCCAAAGCTTCGGGCCCCATCGCGGGGTCTAGCGATATGGTAGTTCTGCCTAAGTGGCTCAAAGACCGGAATGAATTTTTTGTATTTTTGAATCCTACTGTTAAATTATCAAGTATCCCAAATTATAATGTAAATGTACCTCTGATTTTGTATGTTCTTCATTCGTTCGTTTAAGGGTGGAAAAAAATCATACAAAATTATTCCAAGTCCACTATCTTTAATTAAGTCTACCTATACTAGTTTATACTTGAAGTTTTTTACACGTTTAATGTTCGTAATAATAATCCCAAAAATTGTCCTTCTGCTTGGTTGTTGATTTCTTTATTGACAAAGGTTTTTGTTCTCACAGTGTTAACTTACATTGTAAAATTCTACTTGAACGAAGTCATGGGTACCCAGGATTATAAAATTTTTTTAATTAAGTGTTCATTATAATATATCATTGAAAAACACCTATGTAGATCTATTGTTTTAATCCATATCCTTGATTAGTTTTGGACACTTGAAAAAATATTTATCTTATCTTATATAAGGTAAACATAGAAGAATGCATCGACACATTGAAATGATTTCTTACAATGTAATATTCTATTGGTCTGTGGGTCGCCTTTAATGTAGCAAAAATACACATATGCTGTAGGATACCTACAGGTCAGTGGTACTGAGTTCAATCTCCGTTGAATCTTAGACACAAGATTTATGACCTAAGATTAAATGACCTACACAAATTTTCTATGTTTAGACAGTCGTGATATGACCTTAGATATTAAAACGACTTAAAACACCAAAAAAAAAAAAAAATAAAATTTACTATGAAAATGTGTTACTTATGTGTTGTTTTTTAAAACTTATCGCGCAAAGATGTAGGATTCTTGTGGGACAAGTTTTAAGAGAAGCATTTGGTAACTAGTTTGCGTATTTGATAAGCAGAAGTTAAACGGCAAAAACGTTATTAACTTTATTAGATAATGTGGGTGCAATGAAATATTTTATCGTGAAAAAGTGCACGGTGTTTGTGAGATATGCTTCATCTTCTACACCTATATGAGTTAAAATTTAAATACTATTCAAATTTTACACGTTGTTCAAACACGATTTCAGCATACGTCTCTCATTCTACTGATGTAATCCTTATTATTAAGTCTTTATAGGTACGTCTAATTAATAATTATCCTGAAGTTGCATGAATGAGAAGTATAATAAAGAACACATTATTTAATTAAAAGACCGTATAACTTCAGTAACGAATTGAAATTATGTTAAGTTAGATTAAGCAGGTATCCTTAAATCGGTTGATAGTTTTTATAGTTTACCTTGATAAACTGAACTAAACAAACAATTTTATCAGATCATTCGATTCGTATGCATTTCCATATAAACTCATATTAATTGAAGAAGTCCGGTTAACTATCGAGCAATAGAAAGTTAAATGATATTTTACATAACTACAATAGAATTAATTGACTGTGTTTTTCTAAAGATTATTTCTATGTTTTTTATTTTTTTTTTATAATTGAATGATAATTACCCCTGATAAGTATTCAATACAAAAACTTGCGCAAGTCTTGACAAAAAGTTCAAAGTCTACATACTGAGAATTTTCAAAATAGTAAAAATTGTTCAAAGAAAATTATCAACCAATACCTAATGTTTTTTTTTTTAATGCAATATGAGAGTTAGATTGTAGTACACCTATTTTTCAAGTGAGTTAAATGATACATTTTAATAAAAATTATTTTCATACGTATAATTTATTTGAATAAGCTAGGTTTAATTCTTTTACAATTAAAACATAAAATAGAATAACCAAGATTCATATAAATAAACTGTACTTAATGGTAATTGATAATACATAGATACTCACCTGGCTGATAAGACGTTGTATATATAAATAAAAATTATCAAAAAGAAAAAAAATACTAACATGGAAATGTATTCAAATCATTGTTTACATAGAACTCATCTTTATTCAAAAGAAGTAATGTAATTTTTTTCATATTCACAAGGTAACTAAATAATCATGAAGTTAAGTAACTCGGATCCGAAATTGGCACCGCTAGTTTCTTCGGAAGGCAATATTAAAATAATTTCGAGTCCTGAAAAATTCATTGAACAGGAAGAATTCGAAGAGGAATGGACTGATAATGTTACTTCCTTCTCACCATGTTTAAGACAGGTAAGTGGGATATTTCAAGTAGATTGGACTGAATTTGTTTTGCATGAATTTGATTTTTTAGACGCTTGCAGCGACTGGACCTTTAATTGCAACTATTTGTTCTGGATTGACAACAGGTTATTCAGCAGTTTTACTTCCACAATTAAATGACGCAAATAGTACAATTCCAATTACAATTAACGAGGCTAGTTGGATCGGTAATAAAATATTTATGTTTGAGTCTTTCAACAATTTGCTTCTTCTAGTTTTATTATGACTTTGAATTCAGCTCATTAGTAACTTATATCAATCTTATAATCTACTATTAATCTATAAATCTTATGATTTGTTAATTAAAAGTTCATTTAAGTAACATTTATCACCTAATTAAAGCAATACTGGACATTTAACTGTTGTAAAAGAAATTTATCGAGGTTGAATCTAAATAATAAAACCAGGTCAATGTGGGATGTTTGCTTCCATAAAATTGGTTCATCTTACGTAAATGTTTGTTGACTTTTTTGTTGAAAGTAATTGTAAAATATTAGTGAAGTTGAAATAATTACTCATAATAATTAATTTTTTCCAAGATTTGGAATTACTTTTGGAAAATCTTCTATCACTTAATTCAAGTTTATTGTTTAATTGATACGTATTTGATTGTGGTTTATATGCTAGCCAAAAAGGAAATTACTTTTTAAATATTATAGATTTTTGCGTGGTTTTTAAAACAAGTTGAAAGAAAATGAGGATAGTAAAATTGTAGCTCTAAGTTTGTAGTTTTTGGATTTGGAAATCAAACTCATAAACATTAGCAGTTTTTAAAGTATCATAAGAAGACTAACTAAATGTTTTCTTGTTTTAAGATCTATATCCAACAATAGATTTTTAAAGTTTTCTTTATGCGGAACTATCCTCGGTTAAAGAAAAGCTAATTTTTTCTTTTATTTTGGTACATAACCAAAAGTATTCAAAAATCCTTAACTATGTAATTTCTTATTAGTTTTTCCAACCTATAACTAACACTAAAAGTCTTTTCCATCTTAATTCTGTAGTTCGATTTTGCAGAAAAGTTTTTGATGTTTTCATAACTCTGCTTACATCTTTCCTGTGCGCCCAATTTTTTCCAAGCAATTGGTTCCCAAAATCAAACATTAGATACCTTTTGTTTAATGGAAAATAACTTAATGAGAAAGTATTGTTCATGTCCTTAAAAACAGTCAAATTAATAAAATTTTAATCCTCAAAAAACATTTATAAAAGAGAAACACAACCACATATTTACTCGCTCCGCTTGATATGCATCAAGTGGTACTTGGTTCGATCCCCGTTGAATCCTAGATTTAAGACCCTAGACCTAATATATAAATTGGACCAACAGAAATTTTCTGTGTTTCGACAGTCGTGATATGATAGCTCATAGATCTTCTTATTAACAAGCAAGAACTTGACAAATTTTCGTACATCTGTTTAAAACTACTCGTTGACCGCTTACTATAAAGAATTTAAAGCTCAATGTTCAAAAGCTGCCAGTTTAAAGCTCTAGTTTTCTCTACAACTATTTTTCTCTATAAAAAATAACGCAAAATGTTGAATGGTTTCATATTCTTTAATTTTGTGTGTATAAGTATATAAATACTAGTCCATTAGTTGCCATTAGTATCAATTTTCGTTGATACCAAAATAAGACTTTTATCTCCATCTAGGAACTGTTGTCTGCACTTCCACATACATAAAATAAGCATTTCCAGCATTTATTCTCAATGGATCATTTTGAATTTTTCTATACTTTTTACGCTATTTACTTTCTTAGTTTGAAATTGATAAATTTTCCTCTTAAAAATCAGTATATATAATTTAACATTTAAAATGTATAATTTTAGTACCTAGCAAATGAAACAAAATACAAAATAGTTTTTGTTTTAATTACGAATTTAATAATTTTATTTTTATTTAAGCTGCAATGTCTGCCCTACCAATGGCTCCTGGTTGTATTCTAGGCGGATTATTACTCCAAAAATTTGGCAGCAAAATTTCACATTTAATATTAAATATAATATTTTTCATCGGATGGATAATCATCGGCTATGCTAACGACTTAACGATGTTACTTATTGGAAGATTTTTAACAGGTGCAATAAAATATTTAAAAAAAAACATATTTTAAAAATATTACTTATTTTTTATAGGAATATGTGTTGGTCTTTTGGGTCCACCCGCTCCTGTTTACATCGCTGAAACTACAGCCCCTAAATACCGAGGCATTTTCTTAGCCGGTATCAGCCTCGCCATTTCCTTAGGAATTTTAATATCTCACGTGCTCGGAACATTTTTACATTGGAAATATACAGCGTATTTATGCGCCATATCTCCGTTAATCTCAATCCTTTTCATTTTGCTCGTTCCGGAATCTCCAAATTATCTGGCAAGAACCGGGAAATTAGAGGAGGCAAAACGTAGTTTTAAATGGTTACGTGGTTGGGGCGTGAATGAAGAAATCGAGTGGAGAGAAATTCGTAATAAAAATCTACGCGTGTTTGAAACTAAATCCAAAGAGGATTTAAAAAGAAAAGAATCATGGTCGAAATATAAGAAATCGTACTTTTGGCAACCGTTACTTATTATTGTGTCGTTCTTTTTCATAACGCAATTCAGTGGAGTGAATGCTTTAGCGTTTTATTCGGTGACTATAATTCAAGATATTTTGGGAACTAGTTTTAACTCGTACTTAGCTATGATAATTATAGATATAATTCGGTGTATTATGTCAATTGTAGGATGCGTTTTATTGAGAAAGTATTCAAGAAGGTCTTTAGCGGTTACAAGTGGTATAGGTACAACCGCGTCTTTATTATTTTTATCACTATTTTCTCAATTGAGCATATCGTACACTTTACCTCCATATTTCGAATTAATTTCTTTGGTTGTACTTATTTTATACATTTGCTTTTTAAGTGTTGGTTTAGTTCCTTTACCATGGATGATGGTAGGTGAAATATTCCCATCATCCGTTCGAAGTGCAGGGACCGGCTTAAGCTCGTGCTTTGGTTTCGTCTTCTTTTTTGCTATAGTTAAATCGGGTCCGTATTTATTCAAAGATTTTGGCACGCAAGGCACTTTCGGTTTTTTTGGAGCCATAACTTTCTTCGGTACAATATTCTTATATAAATTCTTACCGGAAACGAAAGATAAGACATTGGAACAAATTGAAGATAATTTTGTAAAAAGAAATGATCTCAATTGAAGCAGTAAACTGTGACAAGAACTTGTAGAAAACAATCTAGTCTTTTTTGCATATTATATTTATAAAAATTTTTAAACTTTGGCATACTATACCATACTTATATAATACATTTGATTACTTGTAAATCTGCTTGTCATCTAGAAATTTAACTGAAAGTACTTAGTATTACAATATACAACTATAAATTATAAAATATGTATCATTTTAATCAGTGTGGGTAAATGTAAAATGCTATTATTTAGGTAAGATCCTTCTTTTTATTACAGCTTTATCAAAGAAAAGTTAATTAAATTAAAGGATACAACGTTAAACTTGAAATTGGCAAACATATAGAACGAAATTCAAAGAAATTATTGGATACAAGAAGACACAAAAACTTAATTTGGTTATCTATACTAGAGATAACAATGACTTGAGTTATCTTAGTAGAAATGCAATTCAAGATTTAAGAATGATAAAATAATAAAAACTACTTTGGCTATGAATATAAAAATTAAAATCTAGATAACAAAATAAGGTTTCAAATGCAAAATAACGATGAACAAGAAAGATTTAATGATATAAAAAAATAAAGTGCGTGTATCAGTGAACACGCGAAAGAAGTCGGACTTCTTTTACTTGCATATCATTTTGGCCAATTCCACGCCAAACCAAAATTCACAAAGAAAAATATCTGCTGCGAGGCGTCACAGTACTTTCTTTTACATAATTTTATGAAACTCGCTGGTGGTTAAAAGAAATATAAGCTCTTTATAACTATACATATAAACAGAACTATATGCATACAACCTATATTATTATAACATATACGAATTCCCAACCTTCGCCCTAGAATCGTCCTTATTCGAATTTTCCCAGGAAAAAGTTTCAAATAAAAGTTGTAGCCACTAATGAGTCTAAAAACTGTAGAAAGTTTAAAGAAAATCGTTGGAGCCATTTTTGAAAAAACTTGAAAAAGCTCAAAAACACCAAGAGTAAAGTGGAGCTTTCGGTTAACCGATTTCAACCAAAAGCTTCGCGGCACAACTAAGTATAAATTGGAGGTCAAATTGCAAGTTTGGTGAAATTCGGATAAAGCTTTCGATACGATATGGCTGTCACACACAGACATTTTTTAAAAAACAACTTTTTTGGACTCAGGGGACCTCAAAACATGTATTTTCGGTGAAAGCTTGAATTCGAAAATTCGACCCAATTACAATACTTCCTTTACTATCTATATAGTAGTAAAAGAAAGTAAAAATAGGAATCCTTACTGGATTTCCTTATCCAACTACTTCTCCTGCGTCAGGTGTCATTCGCAGCTTTCCGAACTACCACGGAACATGACTATCTATGCGAAGACTTGCACCGTATTGGCATCCTACCGACTCCAATCTGCTCCCTTTGCAATGGGGAACCCATGAACGCCATGCATCTTGGCAACTGTCCTGTACTTGCAGACTTATGGGAGGTAAACAAAAACAATCAAAATCAACTTCTCTCAAACCTCGACTGGACCACGCGGCACCGAATGGCAGAAATGTCAAGAAGTTGGATGATAAGAAGAAGAAGAAGATTTTAAATGCAAATAACAATAGCCAAAAACAATTTAATCACATAAAAATAAAATGCGTGCATCAGTAAACACGTGTAAGGACCATTTTGCATTTCTTGACATAAGTTTTTGTTATGAAAATATAATGGACTGTTTATACCTAATTGTTTTCCCCTTCAACGCCTATGGAAGTTTCACTTCAAAACTTCTTGTATTTATTCACTATATAAACAAGTTTTTAAATAAAAATCCTACTGAAGCAGTCCAGATAACACAGCTTTCAATATTAAATGCTACATTGTAATTTTTACACAAGATTTTATCGTCTATCTATTGTATCTAATTAATTACCAATCACATTAAACCACCGTCCTTTTAGATGCCATCTTAAAGAAAATAACGTTTCGGAAGCAAAGAAAACGAAATATTTACAAACATTAAGTTTTAAGAGCTTTACTCTAAAATATTACGCTTACATCAAAATTGATGAGCCAGCTAAAAAAATGTCAAAGGAAATTATTTAAGACGCTTTCAATTTTTTACCTAAACTTTTTTTTGAAACCAAATTTAAGTTTTATTAATTTAAATTCAAACAATAAAGCGAAAATAAAATTGTCTGTGTTGTTCCTGTGGCTGGTTGACGTCGAGGTCATATAGTTCTGTTATATCCACTTCTGACCGGGACGTCCGATTTGATTACCGTTTGTTTTATTTATAATTTAATCCTTATTTACTGGATCGATTTGTTAATATGTGTATTAAATACAAGTCTTTTATAGGTTTAACATATATTCTGATTTACCTAGAATCAGTGAGGGGATTAAGGTGAATGATGAATTCGTCGTCATTTATTTTCGCAATCAAACACAATTTGTAAATAATCTGGAATAGACACTGTTTAAAATAAAAACCGGAAGTAAAATGTCATTACAAAAATCTTGTTTTTTGGGTGTTTTGCGACATAAACTCGTTAGCATACATACGCGTTTTGATAATAGAATTTACTTGTACTTTTCTAAAATAACTATGAAACTATTGGAACCTTAAAGAAATTAATTATAATCGTGTGATTTATACTTTCGTGGCCAAAAATGTGCCGATTCCTAATTTTTTTTAGTCACTCAAAAGATGTACAGCATATAACGCAAGTTTTTTTGAGCTTACTTTAAGTCTCGTCTACGGATTTTTCCCTTTTATAACTAGTTAGAAATCAGGTTTTTAAATTTAACCGTTTATTACCAGCTAGGTGTATATCCTCTTTTACCCCCGCTCGTCGCCACCTAGAATACACTTAGAACTGCTAACATTTGTAACTCGTGCCTAATTCAAATTATTGTAAGGTTACTATAGTATACTATATTATAGTAGATACTACCGTATCAGTGGCTTGCAATGCAAGTTAAATAAGATTAGAAAACAATAAAAGTTTGTTATAAAAAATATATTTTTAAACTTAAAATGTATTTACTTTCCCGGGGGGCTCTAAATTCTTGTATATCTAGGGAACCCGATATACCTTTAGACAACCCTGCAAAATTCCCTCGTTTTGGAAACTAATTTTGATGCACAAACCATCTAGGGAAACCAAAAACTTCTGTAAGGTTACTTCATAAAACGTTAAAAATTAATAAGCAAAGTAAATTATCAATTGACATAAAAACCAAATAAATAAAATCCTGATACCTAATTGATTGAAAGCTGAGCCAAGCAATTAAGCAGATTTGTCCTATGACAACAAAAAGTGCCGGTTTATTATTGAATTAAAAACATGACGCACGTTTTTAAAAAACTGATATTTAATTATAAGTTTTCCTTATAAATTGAATATGAAATAAAACTATTATAGATAAAAGTATGAATCACATTATGTTATTTTCCGACATTTATTAAAGCATATATTTATAAATTGTATAAAATTTTTAAAAAATCAATATTTTGAAGTAAATTACAATTACCTAAGTATTTGTATTCCAAATTGATTTCTATTATAAACATTACTTAAATGAAAAATAAAAAATAAAATTGAAAATGTTTATTCAGATACAATAAGTGCAAAATATAAGTACTTAAGTTACAAAACTATTTTAAAGGTATCAAGTACATATTTTCAAAATGCAGTCTTCAATATTATAATAATAATATAATTACAAAAGCTATACAATATATATTTTTTAATAAAAATATTAAGATGCTAGATAATATGAATGTTTTTAACGAACTGTTAAAAGTAACATTTTATTAAAGCAACTTCAACGATATAACTTAAAAAATTAAGCTACTTAAAAGAAATATTTCAAGTTATTAACTGAAACCATCTTCTATAATCCTTATAGTACTTAATTAAATATCAGAGAAATTAAGTATCAATTCTTGTAGGACTATAAAATTTTCAATTTTGAAATCAGAACATTTACCTAACTAAAATTTGTTTGACTTTTCTCTGAAATAAAACTCTTTAAGTCTATAATAATGTTTTCTTTACAGGAATTAAAATTTAAGTGTTTTTAAAAGAAAATAATATAACTTATCATCTAAAACTTATCAATTGCTTCAAAGCATTTAACACCTAATCACAGAGAAACATTAAATAAAATAATTTATTGAATACAAATGCTGTGGCTTAGAGATAGTTAATATATGTCATGGATTCATTAAAATTATGGAATAGCAAAATATTTTTTCATTGTATAAAACTATTCTATAGTAAATTTTGTGAAAAAATTTTCATTAACGATCAAAATAACGCTATTTTTTAAAATTTGGCACGTTTTTCATTAGATTAAAAACTGGTTTTAGTGAAATTTAAGTGATGTAAGGTTTAGTGAAAGCCTTTTTTACGCAGGCCTTTGTAAATACTGTTATGTAAATATAAATATAGTAAATTGAATAGCATTCGTATAGTTTTTAATACTTAATTGTAATAATATTATAGTAATTGCAAGAGCAAAGCACTTAATTATTCGTTCCTTTGGTATTGAAAATCATAAAAAAAAATATATATATATAATACAATTCCAAGATGTCCTATCCTACCTGTATTGTGGTTGTTTTCGTCTTATCCAGGCAGATATGTCTAAGTCCTGGTTTTTAGTTGTTGACTTATTTTTAAAAAAATCGACAAGAATAAGATAAATAGTAACTTTTGACACAAAGCCAGAGTGATACAGTTTAAAATTTGACTTCTTTGACAATAAATCAAGTCAATAATATGATAAAACAAATTTTACGTATTAAGTACGACTTTGAAGAGGAGTTGATCAAATCAGACAGCTGAATTTTTACCAATGATTTCACCGGTTTTTGAAAATACCCGATGCCCATCGAACTCTACAGATGTGTTCCTCATCAAAGAACTGTCGATGACGGGTTGCCGTTCTCCTCCATTTGCTCTCAGCGGTTCTTTCTCGTCCCTATAAAAATATTTGTTATAGGATGTAAGTCATTAAGGTCATGAAAAATTAGAGGAAATCAAAATTCGTGGTGCTTGTCAGCTCCAACGTGCAACTGCAGTTTATTCCTTAAAAATTATTTTGGAATAGACAAGCAAAAGGAGTAAATAAATGCATCTCTCAGAACATTGAAAAATGGGAATTAATATCAAGAAAATACTTATGTGTGCAACAGAAATAGATATAGTAAATAATATATGAAAGACAAAGCTGGAAATAACAGCCAACTTGATACAGCGAAGTACTATAAGGGTTGTTCTAAAAATATTGGAAATAATTCGGAAAAAAACGTCGTATTTTTTCAAAATCTCTTTTAAGTTCTATATACTACCTACTTCCATATACTACCCAGTGCTATTTAAGAGCTTCAATACCATAATTCCAGGAACATTCCTCGAACTTTTTGAAATACTCATCAATTGATGACTGAAGACTTCAGCTCTTTATTCTTGGAAAATGTTAGAAGGTGAATATAGTCAGATGAGACTAAATTTGGTAAAAAGGGTACGTAAAGAAGTAATTCAAACTTAAGTTCATCAATTTTAGCCATCGTATAATTCAAGTATGTACTCCTGAATTGTCTTGATGAACAACGCTTTTTTTACAAATTGTCCCGCATTTCCTTGATTAAGCCATTTGAACCTTGCAATGCTTGGCTAATTACTCACTGTTGATTGTTTTTTTTGTGGTATTTAGCGAAAATTATAACTAGCGAATCTTAAACAATTGAAACCATCTCCTGGTCCATCGATGGAACTTTCTTCATCCCTTTTTGGAGTTAATTTATCTTTTTCAGTCCATTGCTTTAATATTCTTTCATCTCGAGTTCAAAATAATGGATCCATATTTCATTCACAGTTATGAGATAGACAGTGGCGTAGCTACGATTTTTGGGCCTATAGGCAAACATCAGAAAAGGCCTCCGGTCGCGCAAAACTACCCCCACCATATCCAGTAAAATTTGCAAAATGAAATCGATCTAATTATAGAAATACGTTGGAATTATGTTTCTTGGTTAGTGATACTATATATCCAGCAAAAAACGCGCCGTGTCGTGCCGTGCAGTGTAGTTCCGCCTAGTGCGGTCTTATCTTTAATTGCAAATTTTCAAAGCCCAAGCCGAGCCCCAATTGCTTGAGGGTCCGTAAGCTTTGCTTACACTAGCCTTGCGGTAACGACGCCACTGGAAAAAGAGCGAAAATTTGACTTTATCATCGCAAAATTTTGTCCGATACCGAGTGGAAAGGTGGTATCCATTAATAAAGTGAGATATTTTTGTAATTATTTGCATCCCCCACCACTTTGAGATATGGTAGAACCACCCTCTACCCCTTACGTAAGATTGCTTCGATTCGAGGAATCCTGAATATAGAAAACGTGCTTTCTTTTTCTCACAAAACCTTCATATAATTTTACCACAAAGTTGACGTGAGATTTTTAATTACCTCCCCCCCTAAAATGAGATTTTACTCGTTCCCCAAATATTTTTATCGTACGTAATTTATGGATGCCCCCAAATATCTTCATGACGTTATTTTTGCTTCAAAGTAATCATTTAGGACTTTTATTTTTCACAAAGCTTTTTCATGTTCAAATCCACCTTTCAAGCAAAACACTTTTTAAATTCTCTCAGATTTAATCTTAATAAAATCGATATTTCTTAGTTCTAATCAATGTTTTTTAATCCTTCTTTCTCCATCAGGTTAATTTTAGAACAACCCTTGTAAATACATTATATTGTACCACATTGTAGTATTACAACAGCCTACACCTGCACGCACAATAATAGGAAAAATCCTATGAATTAAACAAAGTTGAATGCAGTGCTATAATCCTTTATGAAAGACAAAGCAGAAAAAGGAAACCATGATTTTAACATCCTCTCGAAATATCTTAATATACAATATGGCGGACATAGTATAAGTTATAAAAGAAAGCAGAGATGAAATTATACAGAACGATTTCTATAGTCAACACTAGAATTCACTACTCCTTTATTTACGTATCGCGCTCTATATATAAAAAAATCAATTCTTAAGGAGTAAACTCCAAAACAATAAGAAACATAGAAAATAAATAAGCTACTTGATTGAAATGATTTAATTAACTAAAATCGCATGCATATTTATGATGTTATATTAAATTTCATGCTGTTAATTAATGCGATAGGATGAAATCTTACATAGGTGAAGAAGTCAGCTTCACCGGCAACGGCAACGTTGAAGGGGGAACTACGGGTGTCGCCTCCTTATAGCTGCAATAAGGAAGTGGGAAGCGCCAACCATATAGACTAAAATAATCATCGTAACATTTTGTGATGCAACTAATCTTAAATCCAATGAAGCAAAAAACTATCTTTCCTTCGACTCTGAATGTTAATTACTTACAAACACCAAAAAATCCAATTAACTGTTGGATGATTCATCCAATAGAAATGAAAAAAAAATTTTGTTTATCACTGATTCCATTATCTACATAAGATTTACTAAGTGAGGCAGTGTTTAAATAAAAAAAAAAGTTTAGAGATTTATATTATATCGATAAAGACTATAGCCTAAAGCCCTAGAAATTGTTAGTCTTGTGAATTAATGAAGTGCAGAAATGATTTTTTTAATATTGAATTTATATAAGAAGTGTAAAATGAGTTATATTACCTTCCCAATTTTGCTTCATCGTCATCGTCATCGACTGGCTTTTTACGGAGTGATTCGCATATGCACATTAAAATCCCAGCTCGATTCACACAAAAACAGGACAAGTCGACAATGATAAGAATGAGAAATACGGCAGCAATGACAATTCCAATTATCATAGCACTACTCAAAACTGGTTCTTCATGCCGCGTCACCATTGTATCCAAACCTAATCGTAAAAAATTGAAATAATAAAAACGCACTTAAAACGTACAAAAGAACATGTCATAAAGTATTTAGACTCTGGAAAAAAGCAATTAGTGTTATCGACATATAAAAAGAAGATTAGTACTCGAAAACTATTAATTAATTATTATTCAGTAATTTTTGCTACTTTTCATCCGTTTTTATTGCGATGTTACGTGGCGAAAATGCAAAAGTTTTAGTTAAACATGCACACAAAGAAGAGTCGATTTTGTTTCAGATCAAACATTGCAAAGCAAGATTGTTAATTCCAAAAAGCAAACTAAATAATAATGCATTGAAGACAAAACATTTTCCATATACCTGAGGAACTTAATATTATATCTGCTTGAAAAAGTATAAAAGGTTAAATATTTCCTCAGTTCAAAGTAAGATATTCACGATCAAAAATCATTAAAATTGGATTTTCAAACGCAATTTATTTGGTTAGTTTAGAAATTAGGGAATTTTCTAGAAATGGATATTTCAGTTTGAATTTTTCTAAGTAAAAAAGTAGAATATTGATTTTAAGTTTTAGTTTGGGCGGGCTTGGGATAAAAAATTTATCCATAGTATACCTAGATCAAGTTAAAAAAAATAGTAAAATTATTATTCATATAAATATCATTTTAGATAGAAACTGGAATCTCAACTTTACTATCGGTATGTGTCAGTTGAGTAATAAAGCTATCTGGAACTACAATATATAGTAATTAGAGCGATGAAGGAAACATTCTTTATTGTCTTAGTTATTAGTCTAATGAACGACATATATACTTCAATTAAAATTTTATTTGATAAATTCTTAAGCTATGTGTGAAATATTTGTTTCCATCTCATTCAGTGAGAGTTCTAAAAACATAAGAACTATTTCCAAAGAACATAAAAAGTACAAAAGTTTTCTATTAAACTTGCAGAGCAAAATTAAATGCATCAATAATATGTTCTACTTTTCATTTTATTAATACATAGCTTAGTTTTTAGGAGTGTTCTAAAGTTTCCTCAAATACTTTCTAGAAAAATATTTCCTCTTTTAAGTTAGTACCATATTTCTATAGTATAAAGCAGCTGACACTATTCAAAAAACCGTCAAAGTAAAAGCTTTGAAATGTTTCTGAGTTGATACAGAACCATAATACCTACTCTACATAAAAAAAAAATTAAGAAAGAGAAAATCTAGAAAATCTATCAACCCCCGTAAATGAGTTAAGTATAAGCTCTAGATGGTAAACTATCTTTGAACCTCCAAAATAAAAACAAAAACACATTACGTGTTCAATTATAAGAAATCGGGTAAAACGTTACCAAATGCATCATTGATCTTACATTCACATCTAAATACTAGAGTAGGTGCGCACATGGTTCGTTGGTAGATGCTTGGTTATAAAAAAGATTTTTTTTTTGGTTGTTTAAGGTCGCATCAACTACTATGGTCATTAGCGACCGTCGAATCCAAAAACCCAGAAAAAACATCTTAGACTTTCATTGCGATTCGAACCCAGGACCACTGGCGTATAAGGCAACTATCTAGTCCACCACGCCACTAAGTGACCGTTAAAAAAAAATTTATTTGAAAATGCATGTTTATTGAAAAGTATAAGCTGTACGTTAAGTTCAATTGAACTTGATGGTATAACTTAACTTTGATCATACAAATAACGGAATTCATAAGCTTCAAGATTATTTAATTTTAGAGTGAAGTATATACCAATTATTTTTACAAAAACCACTTAATTGTGACACAAATATGCTCCACTAAAATATGGATATTTTAACGTTAGTTTCATAACACCTTCCTGAAATTCGACAAAAAGCTGTTACTTCTAGAAATTCATGAATGAAGTTCATATTTGGTTCCTATATCGTCTCAGAAACACTCCCTCTCAGTAGTATAAATGTTTTTGAAAAATATACTTAATACAATAGTGTTGACATTAGGAGACAACATTTTAAAAGACAATGTAATAGAAAAACTCAAAAGAGGCATTTAAAAAGGAACTTGGATGTTTTATCTAAAAATAAATTACAAATCGACCTACAATTTATTTTTTTATAAACGGATTTGCTACTCGTAGAGTAACAATTTTTGTATTTTTCGATGACATTTTATTGTCGAAAGAACATTGTTTGAGAAAATATCATTTTTAATGTGAAATTCATAACAGCGTGTTTAAAAAGATGAACTAGTGTACAGTGATTTAACAGCACCAAAATATATTCTGAATAACAGTAAAATAAAAAAAAGCTCAAGAATATCAAAAAGAAACAATTTAGAACAAAGTTTGTGCTAAGAGCTCAATATATGAGCTATACTTTCAAATAGTTCATAAAAAAAGGAAATATTTCAGATGAAGTATTTTCCGGCGCCATTTTGTTGCTAAGAATATTGTTTACGAAGAAACCAAAATTTAGTATGAAATTTATTATTACCAAATTGTATTGTTCAAAAATATATACGCAATACGCCAAACAACACGCCACAAACTTAGATACACTTTCTGCTTTTGATCGATTCACTTAAATTAAATGTTGGGTAATTAAAAATCTCACAGAATTATAAGATTAACAAAAAATCAAAAATCTTGGGAAATGACCAAATTAATAGCGTTTAACGAATCTTAGATAACTTTCAAGCAACGTGTAAGAACAACGATGCGTTAACACCCACAATGTTGACGTGCTCTACACAACTTCTACACTTGAATATTATATTTCCAACATAATGGTAATAAGATATTCGAAGTTGAATACCTTCCTAATTATTCAACATCTTTGACCTGGTTGTGTGAAAAATTCAACTAACCAATAAATTGTCAAGCATTTAAAAATACTACTTACTAAAAATCAATTTTTATGATCTTTGAATTTGATTTTCCATGAGAAAAACATTAGGTTAAAAGATTTAACCAGCATTAATTACATTCTTGTCTATTTGAATTAAAATGTGCACATAAAATCGAAATAAAATTCATATTTTGTTGCCTTGTGGAATTAATTGTTAGTATAATGTTAGAGATATAAAGCAAATTAGTAACTGGTTCTAAGACTACACACATAAATTGTTATTTACCTATGATAGGCATCCTGATTTGAACGATTTGTGTTCGATTTTTCGGAATTGATTTGCAAAAATCAAAAATTATTTATGAAAAAAAATAACAATAAAAACACTCTCACAAAAGCACCATACACAAAATCACTTCACAAAACTGAACAAAAGCATTATTGCAAATAACTGGAATTGTTAATTAAATTAGAAACAGGTACAAATTAATAACTATATAATTTTTGATACTGTTATTTCAGATAACGTTTTTTTAACTCTTTATAGTTGTTGAAGTAACGACGTACTGAAAATGTAAAGTTTTTTTTTTGTTCGTGATCGTGAACTTATCGTTGGAACATTTAGAAAATAGAAAGTAGGTAATGTTGAAATTATGAACATTTAGGTCATTGAACGCTAAATATTATTACGACGCGTATTCACCGAGATTTAAGATTAAAATAATATTTTTTAAACAATTTTGAAATGAAAACGTTTAACAATATTACAACGTTTTATAGCGCGAATTGAAAACTTTTTTCATTAAGTTTGAATTTTAAATTGAAAACACTTTTTGATTTTTGTTTTTAAATACGTAGTTTCCTTCATGACATCACGTGCTATTGAATAAATTTCAAGGTGAATCCATGAATAAAACAGACAAACCAATTACATTTATAACAAAGAAAATGTATCATTTTCATTTATTTCAGAATTCATTTGAAATATTTACATTCATTAATATATATTTTAGCTAATATTTTTCATTTTTAAAAAATCTTTTTTTTTTAATTAAAATTAAGTCTATCTAATTTTTCTAATAATTCGAAATCTAATTAATCGAAATTCGAGAATTGTACTCTGAAATTAATTTGGCAATTTTCAAGTTACATTTTTTAAAAAAATTATTATTAATTGTATATAAGTTTTAGCACATTTAATTTACAATCTAATATCGCAATTGAATCGAATGAGTCTTTTCTTAACGCCCCTCTCAATCTTTACCATCTTTAGTCGATTTAGTTGATTTTATTGTCTATCTCCAATAGTTTTATGTTGTGATTGTAAATATGTGGCATTTTGTATTGAATGAAAATTGGATTAACATAACATATTATAGATCAGGAATGAGATGCTTTTAGCTACACATTAAAATGTAAGACTTAAACTATTTTTTGGAATTAGCATATGTCACTACTAAAACTCATGCTGTGAAATACTAAAAAAAAATAATACATATAATGTCATGCTAGTTGGATAAAAAATCTAACTAAAATACAATTGATTACTTCAACTAATGTATGAGAGATTGAATTTTAAACGAAGAATTAATTATATTGAACTTAAGTACGAAAATGATAGTTGACTAAAATCTTTTAGCAAAAATATTATTTTTTTCATTATGACAAACTGTGACAAACATTAGTTGAAGGAGTTTTATTAAAAAATTTCGTCATATAACAAAAACCGTATTTTCCACAACGTATCAAAGCGATTTTATTTGAGTGAATTTCTCTCAAACTAAAAAGAAAATATTTAATAAAAATCAATCACAGTATCTCGATAACATTCTTTCGATACTAAAAAAATCTATTAATACATAAAATAAAAAATTATATCTTACGATTTTAATTATAAACAATAAAAACGGATATAAAATAAATATTGTTCTACCGTGAAAAACAGAAAAAAAAACCTTTGGCAATGCTCATTAAAGATAAATTAAGGGAAAGCGAAACAAAAATTACTTTTCGTGTGAGACGTAGATAAAGGGTTTTGCATAAAGGAAGATTTATGTTCATAAATCGTTTTCGTAAATAAAAATTCCTAAAAAAAATTTCCTCACCAAAACAAAAAAGCCTAATTAAGTTGAGGAATAAAGAAACAATCTTCCTTTAGCAAAACACAAAATACAAAAATCAAAACTAAAAAATTATTTTGATAATTTAATTAGATTGGAAAAGTAATGAAAAATGAAATTAAATTCGACATATAAGCTAAACGGCTTTAGCTTAAAGCACTAACAATAAGTGGTGCTTAAAAGATAAATCTTTTATTAGATAAAAATAAGAAACAATACGGGATCAAGCATTAAATACGCACTTAAAACGACGTAAAATGTGTTATCTTTTTATGTGATTTTAGATGCAACCCAATGGATGAAAAGGGGGGATAATGGTATATTTTTGAGTGATATACTTTAGGCCATAAATAAATTTGTGTTTCAATAAACATGTAGTACTGCAAAAATTATACTTCCTTTGCAAAAGCATGCGAAGACAAGTAAATATATCAAAAACGATGTTTATGTGTAAAAAATTTCATGTTCTATTAGCAACACTTTTCTTATCTAATTTTTCAACAAACGAAACTAAAATAACTCGTTACAAATTCGATTTTTCGGCAAAAAAGTCGTAGATTAAATTTAAAATAGATCCATTTCAATAAATAAAAAAATTGCATTCTTACGTATATACGCAAGAAGTGAAACGTCCTTCGGTTATATAATAGGTTGTTCGGAAAATAATTTCGTTTCTTTTTTTTTTTTTGCAAAAATGAAAGACACGAAAAAGACATTAGTTGATGCAAATCGGCGAATAACAACACGTGAGATCGGTGAGAGATTAAATTTATCGAATTAAACTGAAAATGATCCATTTTTGAAGGGCATCATTACTGGGGACGAAAGATAGGTTGTAGGTATATAACAAAGTCAAACAAAATAAAAGTCAGAGGTCATAGATCAAAATAGATGAACCATTTCGAAGCATTTCCAACCCAACCTAGCATTTCAAAAGCCAATATCCATCAAAAGAAGGTGATGCTGTTTGTTTGGTGGGATTTTAAAGTAATATTTTTTTTGAGCTTTTACCGGATAACACAACAATTAGTTCGGAAGTCTACTGTCATCAGCTGGACAAACTGAATGATACAATTCAACAGAAAAGGCCAGAATTAATAAACAGAAAAGATGTAGTGTTCCACCAATATAATGCATAATTCTTAAAAAATACTGCTTATAAATAATGCTTGGTCACTCGCCAAAAGCTTTTGCAGCTTGAATGGGATACACTGCCACATCCACCATATTCTCCAGATCTGGCGCCTTCGGATTGTAATTTGTTCCGATCATTGCAAAAATTTTTTGACGGTAAAACCTTTACTTCAAATGAAGAGGTCAAAAATCACCTGAATCAGTTTTTTGCCAGCGAAGACCAAAAATTTTATGAGCGTGGAATTAGGCTATTACCAGAAAGATAGCAAAAGGTGTTGGACCAGAATGGCTAAAATATAATTTAATAAAATATTTATTCATTATACAAAAATTGTCTCTCATTTTCTCAAAAAAAAAAAAAAAAAAAAACAAAAAATAAAAAAAAATAAAATTACTTTCTGAACAACCCAATATAATTATTGCCTTTTTAACCGTTTAAAATAAATAGAACAGTTTATGGAAAAGATAATGAAATATTTTTTTTGCTTTTAATAGTTTTTTAAGATATTTATAAAAGGAATTTTTATGGTAAAAAAACTGAAATTTTATTTCTCATAATTATGTAAGCAATTCATCGAATGTAATGGATGTAACGAGTAATGGAGGGATTCATTATGTCAAATATTTGGACACAATATATAATGAATTTAGGTAAATATTAAAACTTTGAAATTTAATCATTTTCAAATTTAATGCTTGATCATCAGAATTGTGTTTGACTTGGGTGTAAGCCAAATTAAGTCAAAGAGCTTTAAAATCAAGTCAAATAGCTCAACAATCAAGCTAAGTTTCACTTCAAATATTTCAATAAAAAAAATCTACATCTCGTTTTCATTAATAACAAGAATGAAAAAAAATTATGATAAAAATTTGCATTATTGTTGATACCGAGCTGATGATCCGAAAAAGTTGTCTTATTAGCTAATTGAACATGAAACTCATATGAAATGTTTAAATATTCTGTAGTCTGTAAGTTTATGTAAAGTATTGTAACATGGGAGTTGTAAATTATGTTATATAAAAGCAATGATTGATACCCTTTAATTAATTTTAAAATGCTTCCGTTGAGAAAATGTACGAAATAGTTGCAATTTCAAACAAAGATCATCTTTAAAACTATTATACAATCTTAGAATAATCCTTGATTATTGACGTTAATATTTTTTTGTCCTTAAGCCAAGTTAAATTTTAACATTTATTCAAATATTTTGTGATTATGTCTATTTGTTTCGAACCAACTTTAGAGGGTGTTTTAAGTATTTAACGCGTGAATCTTACCTTACCAAAATACAAGTCATTTGATTAAAAAACGAGCTTTAAATATAAAGTTATCGGTTTCATTCACTTGTGAAATTCAAAGCTTGCAAGCTGAAGCTGTGAAGTTCACAACGTGTTAATTACAAGTTTTACAAACAAACGTTTTTCACCCACAAAGTGGCTCTCGATATTTCAACAGATTTACTACATACATTTCAGAGAACTATTTGATCCTAAACACAGAATTTAATTTATACCATTTATCATATGATTCGATTATGAGTTTACATACAGTATACACTTTTAAATGCATTTTGTTATAGTATATGTATTTTATATTTGAATAAAAGTATTTTGCTAATAAATTATATATTTATTGAATAAAATTTGCTATAAAATGAATTCAATAATTGGCAACAAGATGATTTTTTCCAGACAGAATTTCGATTTTTGGAAGAACGAAGCAATGTCTGGAAACATTAATGGCTATATATTTTTTAACTTCAGTGAACATCTAACATTCAACAATCATAAAGTTTTATTGTTATAATATAATGTTTAAAAAAATCAATGTACATTAAGTATGATCGATTTGGACCAAACAAGTCGCGAATTGCCAAGTCGACTATAATATTTGGCAGCTCTAAGATTCACCATGTTTTATCGAAAGAACTTTTCGTTTATTATCACTAACACAATATTTGATATTTGATGCTCATAGAATGTTAATATATATCATTTCCCATTTAGTATGATGAGAAAATATCGATTTTAACCAAGTTTAGTCCCAGAACTTGATGGGGTTGAATATTTTTATTTGGAAATTATTTTAATAAAATGTAAGTACGTAAATAAGAGAAGTTAGAGTAGCTAAGTAGGACGCTGAACGTGTAGTTGCACCTCCATAAAAGCCACCTATATTAGTAGCCCATTAATATTTAATTTTTGTAAAATATGATTTAATTATTTACACAGAAAACTTTTGCCGTTCAACAGTTCTAGTTTTAAGTTTTCTGTATAATATTTAATGAAGGTGTAAATGGTTAAAAATATAATAATGGTACCTAATAAGCGAAAAAAAAACTGATTTCAGCAACTAAAACAAAACGTATGAAGAGATAGGAATGTTTCAGTTTAAAAATGGTTGTCTCTTAATTTATCTTTAATGAACGCCAATTCGAAATAAATCCTAACATCTAAGTGAAAAAATTAGAATCACAATTCAATTGATTCAACTGCAAAAACATAAAAAGCTCAACGCTTTTACACAATACAATCATTAAACTTAACGTTATCGGGTTTTTTGTTTATCGTTAAATACGTACATTCCTATGACCCTACATACATAAATGTAGTGGTGATAAAAACAAATAATAAAACAGTATTGCAATGTATGAAACATGAGGATGAATTATTGTAATATTCGTAGTAGAGCGTTTGCTTACCGCGAGCAGTCTTAATAATCAGTTCCGCAGGAGTGCTGTATCCGATTGCGTTGTGAGCTCGTAGTTCAATTTTATAGTATGAATCGGGAGTCAGTTTATTTAGTTCGTATGCGGTTGTTTCGAATGCAGAAAATTGCTCTTCTTCACACTCCTCCGATTGCGTTGTCCATTCGTCGTTTACCTTATGAATCTGTTGGGAAAATATTTAATTGAAGCATAATACTTTTTAAGCTTAATGAAACAAACGAGTTTTTGTCTCTTCTTGCAATGGGTATTAAATAAATCACAGTATTACAACACAGTTTACAGTGTGTAAACGCTAAATGAGAGCATTTGATACCTTCACGTAGAATCATGTAATTTAAATTTGGTTTTTAGTTGATTCTTATTGATTAGAACTTGTGTAGACGAAGGTTTATTTTTTCTTTTTCTAAGATAACTTTTTAGTTTTACCAGTAATTATTTATTTTTCATAATGTTCGAAGTTAAACTTAGTTTCTATGAGTAAAATTGATCCAGATAAAGCGATTTAAAACTAACATAAAAGTCCTTACAGAAAAGTCTAAAAGAGTGTTATGTAGATTTAAAATCAGGTAATCGGATAATTTTCTTTATACTTTAGAGCATCTGTGTGATTCGGTCATAATTTTCATTCGCAAATACGGTTAAAAGAAAAAAATGGGACATTCAAAACATTTGTATTAGGCATTTGTTATAAGAACCAATTAAAAACAGAATTCATATAACACGGCTTTTCGAAAAATACTAAGAAGTGTTTTTAAGATTTTTTTTTTATTTAAGGTCGCCTCAACGTTATAATCATTAGCGAGTGCCGAATGCGAAAACTCCAAAAAAATTATGGGATTCCATTAGGATCTGACTCTAGGACCACGGGCGTAAAAGGCAACAATTCAGCCGCTAAATGATTTTTTGAACAAGATGTCACGTAGAAGAGTGTAGAATTTAAATAATTTGCAGGTGGATAGAACTAGTTTAGATATAACTAGGGTTGGAAGCGGAGCCTCTATGATAAAAAGAAATTCATCTCAACTTATTTTTCAAGAAAAAATAGCAAATTAGGTTTGACCTTTGCGTTCGGTTTTTAATTGAAAAATATTTTCGAGCTAACGTAATTTCGCATTTTGTCGGAGGATGTTTTTTCAGGGGATGAAAATTCGCGGAATCTACTAGTTAAACCGGAAAAAGACAAACACGTATGAAACTAAACTTATTTGTATAAAACAAAACCTACTTACTTGCTTATTAACTTAATTTCCGCTTTATACGCCAGTGATCATAGGGTTGAACCCCAATGGAAAATTTATCTTACAATTTTTACCTTGATTTGATGACCAAATTGATAGTCGATAATGACCTTAGCACTTAAAGAAGCTTTCAATAAATAAAAAAAAAACAAAATTATTTAACTGGACATTTTGTGCTTTGAACTGAGCTTAACATTTTAACTTTGAAATGGAAACTTGAAAGTTCAAAGCTTGGCTTGATTTAGTATTTAAATATTAATATTTGACTTGAGTTTGAAATGTATTGTAGATAGACTACAAAAGCTACTCTAAGGCGGGGTTTTTATAAATTTTAATCTCAAGAGGGTTGAAAAGGCTGATTTTCAAGCTATGCCCTGTAGAAAATTGTCACTTAACAATAATTGTACTAAAATTTGTTTTAGGAAATCTCTAATATATTTATATATTTATTTAAGGGTTGAAATTTATTTTTAAATGTTATTATTTCTCCAACAAATGTTGCTACTGGCTCTGTGTTCAGTATTTGACTATTTTTATAGTTAACTACTTTTACTTTTCCTTATGACATGTTTCTACAACCCAATATTTTCAATCAAATTCAAATAATGAGGAAATATTTTAAGGCTATAATTTCCTGCTGTTGAATGGTATTTAGATGTTGATCATCTAGATTCTAGGACAGATTGATAGTTAATGTTTTACTGAGATTCAAACAAATTTTAATAGTAAGATTAAATACAGTTAACTATTATGCATTATTTCACATGTCCATTTCCTTAAAAATCACCATCTAAGGAAAAGTGATGACGGGTAGTGCTAATTAATTATTTATATTAAAAAAAAAAACAACAATAACGACATAATGAAGCTTCAACGATTAGTTTGTGTTTCATCTTACCGGGCAGTATTTGATTTGATAAAAATCAATACGTTCACCGTTGTCGGCAGGAATCTTCCATCTAAGTTCATAATGGTCAGCATAAGGAGAAGCAACTGGTGTATTGGGAACTGTATTCGTCAAAATTTTTGGCTCTTCAGGAGAACTTCGACTCGGCATCGTTTGCAATTGATCTCCACTCCATGGCCCCATTCCCACGAGATTATGAGCGGCAAATCGGAAATTGTAGGTTTTTTGCGGGATTAAACTTTCGACAATATACGACGAATCTATGATATGGAAAAATATTTTAATATACTGTGAATCGTTTACTTGTATAAAACTTACCAACAGACCAAGTTCGGTTTCTTGCATTGTTCCAACTAATTTCCGATTCCGGTTTGTATTGAACTGTGAATGCGGTGAGAGGCATCGCCCCGTAGGTCGGCGGCGGGATTATACTGAATTTAACTGTTGTTGCAGTAATTACTTCAACTTTAGTTTGCGTTATAACACCAGGTGGATACGCTTGTTTTAATTCAATATAATGTTCCGCTTGTCCATGTTTATTTGTAGCCAAACATTTGAATTTGGTGTAATATTTCGACATAATGGGTGTTACAATCAAATTGGATTGTGGCCCCGTTCCAATAATTTTTAAGTTTGGACTACTAATGATCGGTTCATTTCCTAGACGCCACTCAATTGTAGCATTTGGAATTGATTCGGCCAAACAACTCAAGTTGCCAGGTTTATTGTTCCAGGTGAAAACAGGCGGTTGGTTCAAACTGTTTGCAAATGATGGTTTGAATTCGACAGTTAAATGTCCGTTTTTAATAACAGTGGCTCCCTTGTTCGAAGCGATACATTCATATAAACCATCATCGGATCGTGATAGTGGATTGATAATCAACGTTGAAATTGTCTCGCCCCTGGCTTCGTCAGGTTGTGTATCAACGATAATGCGGTCGTCATTGATTTGCACACCAGAGATAAACGGCTCTTTGTTACTGAATTTTCTGAATGTGATTCTTGGAGCTGGTCGTCCGGTAGCTTTACAAATTAATTTGGCTTCTGTGTTTTCAGGAATAGAAACGTTGTAAAGTTCGTAAATTTTTGGTTTAACCAAAACGTTGATTTTTACAATTTGCTCGACGCGAGCGGCCGGATTTTCAGCGACGCACTTAAAATCGGAATGGTCATTTTGTTCAACGCGACTTATCGTCAAAAGACCGGTATGTTTATTGACTGAGAATCGTTCGGTTTTTTCAAGGTTTTCCTGCGTTGATGATTTAATCCAGGAATAGATTGGGTTTGGTTTTCCGGTAGCTTTACATGAGAGTGTCGCTGGTTCGCCTTCAACGAATTCATAGATTTTTTCGGTATTTTCAATCATTTTTGGCGGAGTATGAACTTCGACTTTGATGTGACGCTCTTCAACTTCTCCGGTTACGACTACTGATGCGCGACAGGTGTAGATTCCATCGTCGGTTTCTTGTACGTTACGAATTAATAATCCTTTCGATTCGACAACGTAGCGTTGACTGGTTACAATTGGTTGACCGTTTCGTAGCCAATCGACGGTGGGAGCTGGACTGGCTTGAACTTCACAGCGAATTTTATAGTCTTTTCCCACAATTGGGTTTTGTTCAGTAGGAGCATCTTTCCATGTGATTGCAACTAATAAAATTAAAAATTACACTTTTAGATAAGTAAACCAACATTCATCGGTTTCACGTATATGATAAAAAATTCTGAAATATTAGTCCTAACTCAAAGATTTAGAAAGCTTTGAAACCCAATTAACAAAGCCTCAAACTTAAAATAGAAAATAATAGCTTGAATATTTCTTTAATTATTTGACTTAACTTTCAAAAGTCCTGGATTTGTGTGCCAAATGATATTCAATAATCTCAGAAAAAATTGAATTTTGTAAGTACATATTATACTTTGTTCTCTGCGATTTTAATAATCGTATTTTTTCCCATGTCTATAGGATTCTACAATAGATCTATATATCTATCTAGTCATTCTTATTTTTAAAACAGTTAAATACATTTTTTTTGAAATCAAACTTTTTGAACATTCAACTTTCTACAATTTCTTAAGCTTTCTTTAAAAAAATGATACTAGATACAGTCGAAAATGTTTAAAACGAAAACGTAAAAAACAAAATTTCATTAATACGAAATAAGTGTGGTTCTAACAAAATACTATTTGATTATTATACATATCAAAATTCTTAGTATAATTTTTAGAAGCACAGGAAACAAAATATTAGCAAATTTTCATTTTTTTCTAGTTTTGGATTAAATATCTTTTGCTTGATACATTGATATATAATTTATAAAATTTAAGTTAACTTATAAACAATCCAAAGGAGGTGTTAAGCAACTGTCAGTTAATATAAACATACTCGTACCTATTTACCTAGAAATCCAAAAATAAATTAAATTAAAATTTAAAAGTTTAATGCCTTTGATTATATGTTGTTAATTTTTTAAGACAAAAATTCGTTTGCAAAACATTTCAGTGCCTTTAGTTTCGTTATAATCGTTCTTCACATACGAATTTACGAGTTAACTAATTTTCCCTCATTTTTAGATTAAATTCTGTTTTATATTGTCTAAATTGTTTTACCTTCATTTATTAAAATACATTTTTTACATTAGCTTTGAAACGTAATCAATGCAACTATGCATACACAATTGTTGAACTGGTTGCCTATAAATAGCATACATGTTTGACACAGTAATTATTTTTGTGGTTATTTCAGATCGCATCAACTAGCATAGTCATTAGCGACCAAGAAATCCAAAAACCCATGAAACAATCTTAGGCTTTCGTGATAAATAATCTTTTTCTTCTTTTTCGACAGAGCTTAACTTTTTACTGCATGAAAAAATAATTCAATTTTTAGGAATATTGTATGTTAAAAACAGCAGTACTTTACTACAATTGTGCAAATGTTGACTTGATTAACTGGAAAATTTGTAGATATTGAATCATTAACCTTAGAAACTTTATAAGAAATAAAAATATAATTAATTTGATCCTTCTTTAAATCTTTTAGATAGTTAACTGAAATTTTCAACATTCTTTTTTAATAAAAAATAACTGTTTCGTACTTTTTTTTTTTGTAAAGCATTTATCAAATTTTTTGAAATTGATAAAATTGATTTAATTTATTGAATAAAAAATTAATATAATTAACTTACTATTGACTTCTAATCGAACACTTGTACTGAGGCGTTCCGTAGTTGCATAATTAGCAGTGCAAGTATACGTGCCGGCCATGTTTTCAGTGATTGACGGAATATATAATTTCAGGGAATTTTCAATTGTATTATGTTCAGTCATAAGCGGAAGTCGTTGAGCTCCGAACCTAAATAGAAATATTTAAAATAAATTGGCGATTATTAACACATTGCAATTTCTCAAACACTTACATATTGGACTGAATTGTTCGGTTATTGTAGTCGCGCCATTGTAAGTCTCTAATTAAGTCGGGATTAGGAACTCGAGGTCTGCATGTGAGAATCATTGATTTGCCCACATACTTCACTTGCACAGGCTGAGCCGGAAGAATTTCCAATTCTGGAGTTTGACCAAGCGATAAACCTAAAAAGAGCAAAAATATGAAAAATTATTCACAAAGAATAAAAACAAAATAAATTATAAAACATGCAGATAATCCGTTGGATTTTCAAATCTTTTTAAGTCATATGCATCTGAAAGCTTAAAATTTGCAAATTACTTTCAAGCCATTAGCATACATGTCATTTTGAATGAATTACATTTGAATGAACATGATGGAAAGTGTCAGCGAACACAATTCCCATTTTAAATTCGCATTCTGTAATGAACCCGTGAACCCCCTCTTACGAGTATTGAAAATGGAATGTAATTTTAAATTATCGCAAAACTGGGAAACTTTATACTTATTAGAAAAACTTAACAGTTTATTAATAAAAAAAAACTTGTCCTGCTCAAAAGAACAAGTATATAATCTCCCTTTTGTATAAAGAAATGTAAAAGAGAAAATATTCTATGAAAGAAAATATACTTTATTATAATTATCATTTAAATTTTCCATTCGCGTAAAACATTGAACGAATAGTGTAGTTGAACTGTAAATGGAAATTCCGTCGTCTATTTTATTAAACTATAAGGGTTGGTATGTCTAAAGGGACTTGATGGTGTCGTTCGTTACCCTGACAAATATTATGAAATAGTCGACGCTATACCGTCATTATAGGGGATGAAAGTGAGAGCTTCGCACACCAAATTGAACATCACACACTCGTAAATATTAATAAAGAATACATTAGCAAATGTCGGAAATGTTAAGGGATGGCTATATTTTTGAAAATGTTGTTTAGTTGTTAGCTTTAATGCACGACTAATTGATTTGATAATGCTGGTTTACAGTTGTCATAAATTAAAACCACAAGTTTAACACAAAGTAACTGGTTATGATTTTGGATGTTTCATCCAGTATTGTACATGTTATCTTAATAAGTAATTCTCATATCTATTAGTTGATATCTTTTCAAATGAAGTAACTATTATGTATTTAGAAACTGATTAAGAGTTCCTATATATTTTTACTTTCTTTTACTACTATATAGATAGTAAAGGAAGTATTGTAATCGGGTCGAATTTTCGAATTCGAGCTTTCACCGGAAATACATGTTTTGAGGTCCCCTGAGTCCAAAAAAGTGGTTTTTAGAAACATGTCTGTGTGTGTGTGTGTGTGTGTGTGTGTGTGTCTGTGTGTGACAGCCATATCGTATCGAAAGCTTTATCCGAATTTCACCAAACTTGGAAATTTGCCTTTATATTATGTCTAGTTGTGCCGCGAAGCTTTTGGTTGAAATCGGTTAACCGAAAGCTCCACTTTACTCTTGGTGTTTTTGAGCTTTTTCAAGTTTTTTCAAAAATGGCTCCAACGATTTTCTTTAAACTTTCTACAGTTTTTAGACTCATTAGTGGCTACAACTTTTATTTGAAACTTTTTCCTGGGAAAATTCGAATAAGGACGGTTCTGGGGTGAAGGTTGGAAATCCGTATACTTATATGTACATATAAGCTATATAGTGTATAAATATTACTTTCTTTTACTACTTACTAGTAAAGGTAGTATTGTAATCGGGCCGAATTTTTGAATTCGGGCTTTCACCGGAAATACATGTTTTGCGGTCCACTGAGTCCAAAAAAGGGGTTTTTAGAAGCATGTTTGTGTGTGACAGCCATATCGTATCGAAAGCGTTGTCCGAATTTTACCAAACTTGAAAATTTACCTTCATATTATGTCTAATTGTGCCGCGAAGCTTTTGGTTAAAATCAGTTGGCCTAAAGCTCTACTTTATTCTGGGAGTTTTTTAACTTTATCAATTTTTTTTGAAAACGGCTCCATTGATTTTCTCTAAACTTTCTATACTTCTTAGACTGATTGATGCCACAACTTTTATTTGAAACTTTTTCCTGGAAAAATTCGAATAAGGGCGGTTCTAGGGTAAAGGTTGAAAATTCGTATATACATATATGTAGGTTCTATGCATATAGCTGTTTATATGTATATGTACATATGTATAGTTATAAAGTGCTTATATTTCAAATATTTTATACCAACAACGAGTTTCATAATTGAAAGTAAAAGAAAGTACTGTGACGCCTCGCACCAGATATTTTAAACTACAAAAAAATTGAATAATTTTAATTATTTGGTTGCTTTGCTGAGTTTAAGTTTAATAGTATTGATAATATGAAACGGATTTTTGATTCTTTTCAGAGTACAAATAATTGTTGGCATCAATAGAGTTTGGTGCATTTTTTTTTGCTTACTTCATTGAGACAAATAGATTTGACAAAAGCAGAAATAAATATTCATATTATTGATATAAATAGCATTCCTATTAGACTTATCTCTATTTTTTATTTCTTATGGTTGAGGTTTGAAACAAAAGTATTTCTACAGGCCATACTACAGAATTCCTTCTCTTAGCAGTATACTCATAAATACAAACATTTAAAGCTTACTGAGCCCTCACTTACTTAAGGGATTATTTACAGTTATCATTTTCAAAAATCAATTTTTAAAATATATTTTGTGTAATGAACAAATATTAATGAATAATTAATTAGTTAATAAATATTAATAATTATATACACCCAAAAAATTTCAAATTAATCCGACGATTATTTAAAGTAACCACAGTGTTCACTCTACATAAAGTGCTTTTGAAACTTAAACGTTTATTTTTTAGAGCTGTGTTCTTAAAGTCAGTCACCAAGATTTCTCAGAAACGGCTGAATCGATCATTTTCAAATTTTAACACAACCTTCTTAAGTATATTTTTTAGTAATTAATCGAAAGTGTTTTCTCACCAAAATATATTTTTTTATAAACAATTGAAGGTCCAAACGTTAATCAAAAATCGATATTTTTGAGAAGCCACCATTTTGTCAAAAAAAATATTTTTACTTATTCCTTCGATTAATTACAAGATGCTTACAAGATACGATAATTGAACGAAATCTGTTTGATTTTTTTCATTTTAAATACTCCAGTCCGGAGATGTGATCACCACAAGATACTTATTTTTGAGAGGAGGAGCTATTGGAGATTAGCTATATAAAGCAGCTTTTGAAATTATTATTTTTACAAATACACAAATGTTAAAAATACAGCATATAGCTACTTTAATATGTGTTCAAATTTTTATATTTATAAATTCAAAAGTTTTCCACTTAATAGAAATATAAAATAATAAGTGTGTACGTTACGATTTTTCTTATCTCTCTTATTCCACTGGAATTCATATTTTCATGTCAACAAAATGTTACTGAGTTTAAATTTATAAGGAAAATTGAATTGGAAAATTTGGATTATGTTTATTTATTTTTAGAATTAGGCATCCAAAAGAAGGACAGATTAGAATAAAATCTATCAAAAGCTATTATAAAATTTTTACATTGGGTTATAAAAATTTGTTAAAAATTATAAATTTATACCAAACGTTAAGCACGTCAGTGTTCTGTCATAAGTTTAAAACTTATTTTTTCTAATATTTCTTATAATTATTAATCTTTATTAAAATTACTAATTCTTAATAATATTGATTTTTTGAATATTGTGGTCTTTTAAGATAAATTTGATTTTGTTGAAACTTTAAGGTTCCAGTTTTTCCTACTTTCATGTTAGTAAAATCCCTAAATTGTTTATTAATTTTATTATTACTTACTTAAGATCAATGATCATTAATGTGAGAAGAATTAACCTAGATGGCTCTAAGGCTTTTCTTTTTAGTTTTACTCAATTTGAATTCTACCACAAGGTTCTTCCAATATAAAATATTGTTCTTGATAGTTTATTAAAATAATTTAAAATAAAACACGGACTTATGACAATTTCTTTTTTAGGTAACTGTATTTGGTAGTTATTCGAGTTAAAACTTTTAGACGGAAAGTAATAAAACTTTTTTTTAATACTGAGAGTTTAATTTTAACCCTTTTAAGTAAAGTTGGATTATAATTTTTAGTTAAGGTACTGTGAAATGTAAATACAGACTTCAAAAAACATAACTAATAATATTCAAAACTTCTTATTGTAATAAATTATTTTAATTAAGACAACATTTTCAGCGAAGGAACAGCATCTATTTTTGTTGTACTGGTATGTCTATTAATAGACATCAAATTAAAAACAAAGATCTAATTTTAATCATACAGTTAATAATAAAATAAACAACAACTAAAAGCCCTTCGTTATTTATCATTATTCATTTAAGGGTAATGTAGTTATCCATTAATTTAATTTATAAAACACAGCTCAAAATCGCAAATAAATAATTTGAATGCTTTCGACAATCACGTAAATTCTAAAATGGAGCACATAATAATTTATGTCATATGACGTAATCGTTGAGTGTAATTGAGCTGATGACAAATTCTTAATGTGCCAGGCTCACAATAATATAATCAGATATAAATGTTAGATGGTATAGAGCTGTAATATTGTTCCAGAAAATTATATGGGGGAAGTCATGTTGTGCTTATTTGCAATGGGAAAGATGGTAACTAACTTTAACTTGCGGCATTCGCAATAAATCGCATTGTCTATTTTCAACGGGAACAAATAGAAAAATAACAAAGCCATTTTGATTTCTAAACGACACAACTATAAAAACTTTTTATCTGCGATAAATATTAGTTTGTCGGATTGCAAATTGGATGATCTATGTGATAAGGAACATTGAGGGTGATGTACACAAAAGAAAAGACTCAACCATGCATGATTTCTTATATTTTTTCATGTTGATGTCATAGTTACTTTATAACAATAAAGCAATTGATAAGAACCAACATAACATAATAAATAAATTTTAGAAATATTTTCTTCTTAAAATATCGTTAATTGAAATTTATATGTCATGTGTCATTTTAAGTCACCTTAATATTGTGTGTAGTTTAATAGTTAATTTATGAATAATGATAATTAATTATTAGAATAATGAAATTAATACTTTTTCATTATTTGAAATGGACAAAAAATAATTGGTCCCCGTACTCCAATTAACAAAATCTGTATTTATCGCTTTTCAAATTGATGGTTACAGCATAGTTTGGCATGGATTTAATATGTGTACTTTCCTGTAATTACTTAATCACTTAAAATGCAAATGAATATGTTGTTTGTATTTTACAAACGCTAAATATATTGACGTACTTGTCACAACTCGTAACCGCCACCAAAAGGCCAATGCTGATGCTTTTCATTCACTCTTCTAAAAACAAATTTTCAAATGGAAAACTGAAAATCGTCATTGGAACTCTAACGTTTCCATAAGACACTTTAAGACAAGTTTAAATCGAAAGAAAATGGGGGAGAAATATTTTACTCCTATTAGATATTTAAAATCATCACATTGTGTTAACTTGGCAAGATTCCAAGGAAATAACAATTTCTTTTCGCTTAAATATAGAAATATTGAAACTTAACTTCTATTATACTCCCATGAAACGAAAGCCCAAATTAAAATTTATTTGATAGAAAACTTTTTCAATTTCATATAAATAAGAAATCAAAAATTTATTTAATTTTTGATATTTTCTTTATATAAATATTTCTATTTGATTTACTTTGAATTTTATACAGTATTGAGTATATGTACGTAATACACATACAGCGGTAAATGAAGAATATTTAAAAGCACAGCCCTACAAAAAGGAAATGTATAACGAAAAGAGTGCTAGACATTTCCAAGTTATATATTAACGTTTGAACATATTTTACGAGTGCTTCTAGTTTCATGTATTCTTGGCTTTCCCACAGTCAATGAAAGCAAAAAGTGAGGTAATAGAAAAATTTCTTTGAATTTAAAATAGCTGTGTTATTTAAAAGAAAGTTACTCCAATTTTTCAAATAAATTAATTTAGAATAACATTTAATTAACACAATTTTTGACTTTGGGATTTTTTGGATACAGATCGATAAACGGATCGAAACCTGATTAATCGAGCAACCAAATATAAGCAGGACTCCATCAAGAAACGTTTGAATATGAAATAGATATTTTGAATATATCAATAATATATAAATACTAATTCACATATTTTGAATTTATTCAAAATAATTCAAAATATCAACAATTATTTTCTGGAATGAAAATAATAGTTCAACTAACCAAAATTGTATTATTCCTCAGACTTCAATAGGAGTATAATTTTGTTTTTAACGAATTTTTGACAACCAAAAATCATATTTTCCTTATTAAAACAAAATTACATTGAATACTGTGGAATATTGAATTTTGGCTAGTTAAACTATTAAAAATTATATTGAATACTTATAAAATTAAAATTTAAATTTTCAAATAGAGAGACAAAACGACGCCAACGTCAGCAGTTGCTTAACATCGGAGGTGGCTGTGACATCAGTCAGGTTAAGCAACTGTTGGCTCGAATCCTAACCAGTGTGGGGGCCGTTTAGGTTCGAAGCTGGACGTTGGCACAGTGAAGTGAAAAAGTGTGAAAGTATAAAGAAAAGCAGTCAGTAAAGCAGAGCAGGTCTAAGTATATCATAGAAGAATATATGAGTAAATCATCATCCAGGTCTAAGTATAATACAATATGAAATACGTGACAATATGTAATTTGGAAAAAAATAAAAATACAAATTTTTTAATTTTAAAGCTTTTAATTTTTTTACCAAAAGCTATTATCCGCCTCTCTAAACATATCCAAAATTTATATCAATCGACTCACGCATTCCTGAGAAAAAAGTTTTTTCTGATTTTATAGATTTTACTTTTTTCTCAAAAACTAATTGCGTAAGGGATCTAAAACTTTCTGGATCTTATTATTTCATTTATTTATACCTACAAATACGCCAAGTATCGTCCGGGGGCAAATTCACCATACTTATACCCCTAGGTCCTTTAGTGTTAAAATTTTAAATTGATCGACTACACCGTTCAAAGGTTATAACAATTTTAAAAATCTTATTTTAATATTTATGAAGATTTGTTCACACAATAGATTAAATTTATTTAATTGTTCTTATAAAATTTACAAGACGGTTATTGCCAAAAAAAAAAATTAAAACAAATCGAAAAGATAATTTCACTGGTTTAAACTTGGTGTAATTCGAGGTATATTCATTGTCAAAAGTAAAAAAAAATTATTGTGAGGTTTTACGAAACCACGATGCAAGTGAAACTTTTTTTCGGATTTGATTTTAGGCACTTAAGAAACTGAAAATTTTTGGAAAATTATTCGATTTAGAGTATGAAAATAGAATAGAAAGAAAGGGATGTGGCACAAATTCACTGTTTAACGTGACGCGCACCGTTACAACTATTTTTGAATTTTCATTATTGATGTTAATACTCGAATGTTATTTTCGTTATTGAATTTGTTGATTATTGTTAAAACGATCATCTGCCTGTTGTTATCTACGAGTATTGTAACATCACCGTCGGATTTTTTTGCACTATTCTCACTAGCTGTATCTTTGTCTATCATGATCAAGTGAACTGCAACATTTATATTAAAACACAAATACCAATACAAATATGATTGACAATTAATGACAACTTATAATATACTAAAACGTTGTCATGGAGAGGAAAATAGCTCATTGCATTCAGTAATAGCTCACGCAACAAGCCTGGGAAAACGACATGGTATATAGTTAACAATGTGTATACGAGCTCTGCCGAACACTTGCCGATTCCCTGCCGAAAATGTGTTAAATTTAGAGACACGCTAACGACAGGCCAAAAAATTTGAGACGATGTATAAAAAGTTTCACTTTAAAAAGTTTCTTCATCTTGAACATTTTTTTTTCTTTCGAGATAAATGATTTTGATGTATGTACCTAATTCTTTTAGCATTAAAACTATTTATTTGTTTTGTAACAAACTACAAACGGTATGGATATTGATGAATTATTAGTTCTCAGTACTTTTTCTCTTGATTGCATTTCCTATGCATCTATAAGTTAAATCATTAATATAGCCGAAGATTGTATTATTTAATTAAATGTATTTAATAATTATTTTAAATGACCATATACATTGTTTCGTTCTATGCATTTAAAAGTCAAGCAACATTAACTAATGGTAACACACGTCATCTATAATTTCATATTTAACCATATTTAAAGTGCGTTTTTTAATAGAATCATATAGGGAATAAAATAAAATTACATACTGTTCTTATGTTTTGAGTATTACAAAAAACGTGTATGGTCTTTTATGGGTTCCATTTTTAGGAATGTTTAAATATATTTAATCAACAGTTATACTTTCAATATAAAATGAAGTTTATAGTTCTCATTTTACTAAGATTGGATTAGAAGAATAGATAAAAAAGAAAAATTATTCTGAAGCATGAGACTACTTAAATTACTAGATAAAAAAAAATTGAAAACGTACAATAAAAACTATATTTTTTTAATGTTCAAATTTACTTACGCCTTGATCAATTTTTCTTTTTAGTAAGTTGTGCCTTTAATTATCTATTATTCTATGTTTTTATTGTTTCTCATGTATAAGCTTTTTAAGAATAAAAATTATGAAACGACGACAATTTATTAAAATTTTTACATTCTATGAGTACTGGGGTATAGTTTGAGCGACTAATAAATCCTTTATTCTTTTTGCAATCGAGTATTTGGACTACCGAGTAAATATTTTTAAATAATAATTATATTAATTGTTATTCATTTATTGTAAAAGCGCTTATTTGTTTTATATTTAAAAGCTTTCTTAAAAAAACTTTAACAGAAAGGAAGATGTATAAAGTTTTTGCACGATTGAATAATGATCGAATAAGAGGTCCTTTATTTTACGGTATATTATAAGTATAGTATAAGGACAGTTGATATTAAAATCTAAGCGATTTGAGATGAATTGGAAACTTTTTAAGTTACTTTTTGTAGGACTATTTAAAAGATAGTTAACGGGTTTCAATCGATAAAATAATGGAGCTTTTCTCGGTGCATAATGACAGTAGATAAGTGAAATTTTCCTCGAAATGACATGGTTTGTATTTTGTGTCGTTCATCGTACTTAGTTGTTGTTCGCATTGACAATGTCGGCAACGATGACTGTGAAGAATCTTTGATCTTGACAAGCAACTGTACAGAGATATGTATCTCGTTTGAGAAAGCGCTAATAGCCACGTTAGTTACTGTTTTCCATTACATAACGCGGTTCGTGAAACTCGTCACAAACTCATAATACGTCTCAAGCAATGAGGCAGCCTCAAGACAATACACTCCATGCTTCCATTATCTGTCTGAATTTATCTTTTATAGATTGTCTCTCTAACATGTTAGAAAACAATGGTCTGGTCTCGGATATCGTACATCTAATTCGAAACGAATGACGCTGATATTTTGCATTTACTAAATTCAGCACAACTTCAGTTTTGTGAGGAAATTAACAAAAATATAAGCAACTTATTGAGGAGTGTCTTTTCGAAAATATTTACTTCCAATTTTACACCAACTTGATTTTACTACGTCAACTGGTTCAAGTAATATGCTTATAAGGACACAATGTTTTCTATTGTAATATTGTCAATATAGCTTTCTTGTAAAGGGGTCATCCAAAAATTATGTCACACTTTAAATGGGCAGGAGGGCATCAAAAGCTTTGTGATGTCACATGTTAAACTTTAAAATTAAATGAAAGTGTAATTTTAATAAGGATCAGAACAAAACAGCTCATATCTTATATACTTTTCCAATCAGTATAATTACAAAAGTTTTTACTAAATGGTTATTTCTTAAATACTATTGAGAATAAGTCAACAGAGGGTTAGTAAAATAAAAATAATGCTTTATATTTTCTCTCTTAAAAAATATTAAAATTAATTATTAGAACTATAAAAATGCTACAAGTTTTCTCCACGCTTGACAGTTTCATTGAATCTTCTAAAAAATATTATAGTGAAAAGGAGCCCTTTTGAAAAGAGGCTTTTTAGTTTGAAAGATTTAAATTAAATTTTTCATAAAAAAATGGCTGATGTGTGCACTTGAAAGCCTTGAACAATCCTTGTACAATCAAGATTTTCTAAAAAAAAAAAAAATACGTGCGTAACTGTGAATTTAATTTGAAGAAGGAAATCATGAAATCTTTTATTCTTTTAATCCAACAACAACTTTCAAGACCGGATATCCGCTTAATTGTCTCACCCTAAGAAAATTAAGAGAACTTTTATTGATCCCACTTTTCCTAAATTAAATGGCGACTTTTAATTGATTGTGCAATTAAAATATCGTCGAATTCATTCAATGTCCATTAAACATAATAAAAAAAGCCGTAAAATATGCAATAAATAAAAATTACGTCCATTAAGATGTGATCTAAACGCACATATGAGTGAAAGGACTAACTATTTTCCGCGTTTAATGGAAAGTAATATAAATGGGGTGGTTGTTATTATCTGCTAGTGTAAAAGACTCCCTATGGTGGTGGCACTAACTCACCATTGGACAGAGTAATCTACCCCTAATGGAGATCGGAGACCCTTGGAACCGAATTGTTTGCTAACGTTTCAAGACATATCCAAGGGGAAATCTATGGCAGTCTAATGGCAATCTGTGTCTTTGACGGATTCGTCTATTAAAGTTCAATACACAAACCGAGGTCCGATCCCCAATTTTTTGTGCAATTTAATGAAATTATGCTTCCCACACCACATGATAATTCCTTGTCTGATTTGAAACGAAATTATCAGTTCCAACATGCAAAATTCATTTTTTTTTATAAAAAAATAAAAATACAAAATACAAAGGTACTACGGTTTGTTTAAAAAAAAAACTGCAAAATTTCAACAACTTAATGTTTTGTTTATAAAAACACAAAATAAATATTTGAACAATCGAGTTTATAGTTCGTAAAGCTTAAATCAGCTAAAATTAACGACATAACAACGAGTGATTTCACTGTTTATTTTTGATTAAACTGTTGGTTGTTACATCATTAAGCTTTTCGTTATTGGTATTGGGCATTTACATTATATACCATCTCATAAAATATCTTAATCGCAACTTTCATCATCGTCATATTTTAGAAATTATTTAAAATTAAAAATTTATATGAACTATGTCAAGCATTGATTAATTTTTATTTTGTTTGTTAATACTGGAGATGCGTTCGTAGAAATCACGAGTAAAGATATAGATTCAAGTTCTGCTCAATTCCGTTTTTCCTTAGAGCTTACAAAGGCCATTACTCTTTCGTAATAATATCACAAATAGCGAAAAAAGCTCCAAGTAATATGAAATCGTTTTCGGGCGTCGGCGGTTAAGGAAAGCTTTCAACAATTTGGATTTCTAAGCCGAAATACGGAACATTCACAACAAGAATGTTTATGGGAGATTTCTTAGCAAATATTGTGTGTCCGATCGTAAAAAGCAAACAAATCGAAGTATTTTGCGTGAAACAATAAAGCTTATAATATAAGTATGTTTACGTGCTGCCGTCTTTTTTTCTAGCATTAGTATAACGTATATATTTTATTTTAATTAAATAGGGTGTGGTGACGATAAGAAAAACTTATAATTGAGATTGTAATAAAATAGTCAAATAATTGTGAAAGGTATTTGAAAATAAAAAATAAATAAACGTCGTTGAAAACTTAGAACAAAAGGAAATTTATAAAAGCAAGAAAAAAATTCATTCTGACACGTTCGATTGTAAAATAAAGCTCGTTTACACGTACCCGTATCGCAAAGTAACTTCTTGAAAACAATAAACTTGTTTGGTTTGCTTAGAAAAGTTTTGTTTGTTAACTTTCATTTTTCTCTTATGTAGGTACATATAATCTAAAATTATGGAAAAGCTAGTGGATTCATACGCAATTGCATTCCGATCGCAAAAAAATGGTCTCTACGATACGTAATTCTTTTTAAAGCTTAGAAGTTTGATGGAAAATTGAAAAAAAATCAAACAGTCTTTGTAGTTATTACGACGAACCATTAAATGGGTTAGAACTTAAAAAAAGTCATATGTCGTAATTCGGAAAAAATTGACGTAGTCTATTCAATGGTCTATATTACGTAATTTTGAATTGAAAATGGCTAATGTCACTCATGATGACCATACCTTTAATTTATATTTGTTTATTGAATCATCATTTAACTTGAAATGGTAATTATTGCCCTTAATTGGAAAACTCATTTAAATTTTAAGGCATTAAAATATGGTTTAAATGGTACTTTAAAATTTATATAGGTATGCTTACTCTCTTAAATCGAAATAGTGACTTTAGTGACTATTCACTATTTTTGCAGCGCAGAGTATACCACTAAATTCAAATAGTGGTATACTTTTCACTACAATATAGTGAATAGTCACTATTTGAGAGTCGAAAGTCACTATTTCGATTTAAGAGTGTACATAAAATGATTTAACACTAAAAGCGCCGAAGATTACAAGACCCCTTAAACCCCCGCCATATCAATTTTGTCCCACTATATTTTTGAAACTTTTCCTAGTTTAAGGCATGAAAATTATAACAAAACTATTATAATATACTTGGAACAAAATTATGAATTGGCCAACGATTAGAAGCCGCCTTTACTGTATATTTACTTTATATTTGTTACTCCATATTTCGGGTTGTTGTAGAATAACTCTGTCTCAGTTTTTTTTTAACTAGAGGTTACATTGTTGCTAATTGTTACATTAAAGTGTACTTAATTACATTATCAAAACAATAATTTTACATCGAATTATTGTTTCGAATACAAGATGAGACAAAATTACTCATCGGTGGTTCTAGGTAAATCAATTTTTTTATTTTATTATTATTGTTGTCAGATTAAAAACATTGAAAAATTATAAAATGAAATAAATTTGTTTAAGTCAAAAAGTTTCACGGATCCTAAATAAAAGAATAAAAATTAAGAAACGATCAAACTCATGGGTGGGACAAAATTGGGACGGCAACCCTTTTAGTGTTAACTTGATACTAAGTGCCTTGCAATGGACCAAGTAATTTCTAGTATTAAGGCGACGAAAATATTGGATAAATATAAGTATAAAATATGTATATATTTGAGAATTTTATAATAATTTGTGCAATCTGTTAATTGATTTATCAAGTCAAGTAGCTGAACATTTTTTGAATTGTGCTTTTTGGGAGTTGTATTGGGTTCGATATTCTAACTTTTTAATGAAATAACTTTTAAATTTAATGCTTGATTTGGTAATTAAATATTAATATTTGACTTTAATTTGATCTTATTATAACCATCTTATTTAAACCAAATAGCTTGAAAATCAAGTATCAATCTCTGTCTGTTACCACCTGTAACCATGATGACCAAAGGTTCATAGCGACCAATCGTTTCTACCCCTGTTGAGGGTATTACGGAGAGACAATTTCAGCTTTTCAGTTCCGGCTTTCACGTGTAGTTGGTTTAGGTCTTAGGATATAAGATAAAAGCAAGACTAAATTGAATTAAAATAGTTTAAGTCAAGGATATTATCATGAAATAAATTTCATTTTTTAGATACTCTTGAATTCGAATTCCGATAGTTAGAAAAGAACTTCATATTTGTTTTAAGTGTAACTAAGTTTACTTAATTGATAAATTAAATAATTAGTAATCACATTTAAAAAATATCAAATTAGGTATATTTTTAATAAAAATCTCATTGCTTTTTTACATATGAGTTGATTTTTCAGTGACTTAATCATATATTGCGATATAAGGCTCTTTTATACTTGCCGTAATCTGCATAAAATTCTAAAACATCGTTTCATACAAATGCAAATGTTTAAAATGATGCAAACTGTTCACGGATAAAAATATGTGTAAAATTTCTGGTTTGAGCGTCAATATTTTCTGTTTCAAAGTGGCATTCATTTTATATTTCTTTAAAAAGAAATTAACGATTTAAACTTTTGTGTGAAAGCTTTTTGTTCCTCGCAGATAATCTATGTTTCATACCGCGTCTGTTCACAGAGAAAAAAAAAACAAAAAACAAAATAAAATTATACTTACTTTGTAACTTTTCTTAAATAAAATGTGAATGGAAAAAGTTTTTCGTGATCGAGACAAAAAAAATAATTCACAGTTGCGACGTTTGACAAACAATTTATTGTAATCAGCTGCAATAAAAAGTTTAACAAGTTCAAACGCATGTAACATAATTAAGGTACAAAAAGAGAAACTGTAAAGACAATATTTACAAAAAAATTAATGGAATCAATATTTAAATACATGATTAATTCTTGTTAGATTTAAGTTTTTTAATACAATAGCAATTCCACTTTACCATAAACAATTGTGCTAATACATGAAATGTTTACGCATCTATAAATAACTGTGTTATATTTTTTCGGTAAGCTTCATTGAGTCTGTTTCTGCTTAAATTTTATGAAACGTGATTAAAATCTTGTTAATAATAACGTACATATACCTTATTAGTTCTTTGAAATAGGCTCAGAAAAAATATTTTTGTTATGCCAACATTAAATTCGTATCTTAGAATCCGGTTATTTAAAACGTATAACGGCTAACTTTGTATGAGTTTTTACTCATTTATTTATGTGGTGTGTGAAGAGAGTTTTAAGCTTCGTGTCAAAGCCGGATTATCTAGAAAATTACGTTCTTTATTTAGGTTTTGTCGGTTTTGTTCAGAGAAATCTCTACTATTTTACACATACTTCAAAATGGATAACATGTGCTTTGTGCTACGTGCAGATAAGATTTAAAGGGAAACCACACCTATACGTTTAGTTTGCAGCTTTTTTATCATGTATACATCTGAAAAAAGTATTTGATATTTTTTTAAAAACAAGTAGGTATAATATGTGATATAAAAAATGAATGATTGCATTTTATCAGTGTGCTATTTTCTGTCAATCGAAGTGAAACTAAATGAGAAACACCCTAAAAAAGATACGAAAATTTGATCGCTGTCTTTGGCATTTTGTGGGGAGAACAAAAGTTACACTGTTTTCATTTCAAGTGATGGGAATGATGCATCTTTATATGTCTGCATAATGCACTAGAGAAGAAGCTGTATAATGCAACGACAAATATCGTTGCTATTGTATAATATGAAAAACCCCAACCTACCAATTTGTGTTTCATCCCTTCATATCATGTCGCTTGTCGCAATGACATGAACAGAAGCCATTAAAAAAAGACCAGGTTTCCAGTGAAATTTTACAGACTCGAGGAAAACACCAGCCTTAAGTTCTAAAAATTTATGAGATATTATAGTTTTAAATGCTTTTATCTTTACTCCACATACTTAATGCCACTCAAATATGACAACCTTTTAACGTCTAAACTATTAAACTAAAGAAAATGTTCGATCAAAACTTATGGTACGATTATGGAGAATAAACGATCTTGTATAATATGCTAACGTTTTTTTTCTTAATTACCAGATATAAAGTGTCTAACTGATTAAATTTTAAATTTAACCAGTTTATCGTTGTAATAAAGAATTAAGGTATTTAATATAAAAATTCTTAAATAATCTTTCCATGTATAAATTCTTTTCACAAATTAAATGTTTTAAGAAATATTTTTCTTGAATCTATTCAATGTAAAAAATTATCGATACTTGTTGGCGAAAATTTAAACACGCCATATGTATAACAAAAGCTCTAAGTATATATTTTTATAATAATAAAGCTCGGCTATTAAATATTATTTTAACATTGCCATAGGTAAAACTTATTCTGTAATAAAAGTTGCACCTGTTTCAAAACATACGAGAGAAATAAAATCCAAGAAAATAATATGAAATTTATAAGAGAAACGTTTAGCTATTTGCTCAGATATGGATATTAGAACATTTTCCGCGAGTCAAACATAAACTAAAAAATATGAGCCTTCAAAGAATAATCTATTATTAGCTGATTTAAATTGTTAAAAAACGCGTTCCTTTCACGTTATTTAAAAAAAAATTAAAGTTAAAATCAGTTAGAATCATCAGATAGTTAAATTTATTCTATTTAAAGATGTCACCATATTAAAACTATTAAAAAAAAAACAAAATAAAACTTTTTAGCTGAAAGCGTGATTTCAAAGAGTTAATAGGATATTGACTGATAATGAATGAGCAATAGAGAATTTTTATATCAATTTTTTTGTTAACTGGGATCGCCATATTGGAATAGTAGCTTTTAATAGGTGATACTTGCCTGAAGCTTTTATTTAATTTTTAGTAAATATTTCTCAACAAGAAATTTTCCACATTTTTTGAATGTCTATTATTAACAATAATCTTCAACTTAATTATTCTGAAGAAAGATAAACATATCCCATTTTTTACAGAATTAGAAAAAGTTGGAAAAATCGTTGTCATATATCTAAAATTAAAGGTCACTTAGTGGGGTGGTGGACTCGATAGTTGTCTTATACGCCAGTAGTCCTGGGTTCGAATCCAAATGAAAGTCAAAGATGTCTTTTCTGTGTTTTCAAATTCGACGGTCGCTAATGACCATAGTACTCGTAGTTGATGCAACCATAAATAAACCAAAAAAAAATCTTAAATTAATTTTATAAGAAATCGAATTTGCACAACATTTTGAATAAAATGTTTAGTTATATTTTTAATCCGAATAAAATCAAAGATTTTAGCGCACTTTTCAAAAAATTCAATTAAAATTAATCAAACGAGAAAAAATTAATTTAAATTTTTTATTATAAAAAAAATGACAATAATGCATGTATGCAGAAGAACAAGCTTATAAGCCAATTTTTTCCGAAAGTTAAATTTCTTGTGGTAAAATTTCAAGATTTTTGAACGGTTATAAAATAGTACTACGAAACAATTTAATCATAGTGAACTTGAATGATTGGAAATTAAAATTCTGCTCACGTTCCCAAACTAGCAGCCTATACTAATTTACATTGAATAAGGGTAAATAAGGATTAACATTCACAGTATAATATACTCGGGGCAAATACTTTGAGAAAATCTAATCTATCATCATATCAACATATTGCCATCGTCGATGCACAAAGAGCTGTGCAGCGATGGGGTGTAATTAACAGCCAACAACAAGGGGGTGAACGTTGGACTGATACTTGTAGCGAATATAAATTATATTTGCTGTCATATCGAATCAATGATCAAGTTTATTTGCTGTGAAATAAAAAGAAGGCCTAATGAAACCGCTACGAAAAAAATGTTTTGTATGATATTTGTGCGTATTGAAATTTTTTACGCCGTTTTCCTCTTGAAAAAGGTTTTCCAATCGATTCTAATATCATCAAAAATTTCACTTAGTATAATTATAAATGTATATAGTTATATAAAGTGAAGCATAGGTATAGGATGGAATATTACAGTTATAATATTCAACATATTCGCATCAAAATGATAGAATATAAAGCTTCTTACATATCACACATAGAAAATGTTTTTGACTAGCAAAATTTTATATTTAATATGAGGTGGACACAAACTTGAACTTTCTGTGGAATATCTGAAAAAATTTATTTTTTTCCAGAATTTTATGCCGTTGGTAGAAAGTTTTATAGCGATTTTTGGGGATGCTGATGGAATTACGTGAACTTTGGTTTTATTAAGCATGTCACAAGTAAATCATTAATTTTACCAAAGTTTTCAGATTTGTCAACGATCAAATGACGCCGACGTGGCTTTGAGTAAATATCACTCGCGATTAGTGTTATAGCTGCAGTTTATGTAAAACTTATGACGATCATCAACCCCTAAACTCGTCTATTTTTCATGATTTTGTTATTTTTTTGCGTAGGGGCTACGAATAGTAAATTAATAGGAAACTTGTGCTTGTTATTGGTAGGGGGTATAAAATATTTGTATTCAGCGGTGTTTGGATGGAATATTGGCCCCTTGTGGATGATTATTCGAATACGCCCCCATTCCCTTCATTTATGGTGGTGTAAAACTGTGGTTCGTACAGGCGTTCTACCGCACACGTGTGTGGTTGGTTTGGTTTACGCTTTCCTGTCAAGAATATTGACAATAATGAATTTGGTACTTTTGTGTCGAATAACGTCTGACCAAATGACTGCCCCCTAACTAATCCCGTCAATATTGACCATGAAAACTGTCAGTTTTAGCATTGTAACAACAATATCGTGTAATTTTTTTTTAGTTTTTAACTTTTATTTTACGATCTAACTTTATACGTTTAAATTAATAAAAACACATTTCCCTTTTTAAAACGGTTAAAAAAATTGCCACCTCATCAATGAAACTCCCTTAAGACGAGCAACGTCCATACTAACATGGAATATTTAAATGGGTACACAAGGGTTGTGTACATTTAGAGTTTAGACTAAGGATTCTATTGCAGTACAGGGTGGGAGACATCGGAAAGCACTTAGTGGTGAATTTCGCTTACACCCTTACTTGACACATTATTTCCATTCTAGATGGATCATTCCCGATTGCTATTTCTCGCCTCGGGAGTAACGAATGCAGCCATAAAATTACTAATGCAGTTTGTAGCAACGATATAATTTACTATATTGAAAGTTTATGTTTTCGTTATGGAAAAAATAAAACGAGAATGAAATAAAAGGAAAAAAATACACAAAAACTAGAAGGAGAAATTATTGAAAGGATTTATTGAAAGCATTTTTAAATTAAAATTCAAGAAAATACTAATAATCATATTTCTAAAGATCGATAAAAATCTTCATAATTCAAACAAATTTTTTAAAACATTTATAAAAAAAATAAATATAGATTGTACTTATACATTTTTTTTTTCGTTCATTGGTATATTCCTACTTTAAAAATATTTTATTATCTATAAATATGTTTTTGCCTTATGACATTGAGACCTGGTTCTCCACTTCTACTTGAATGTACAAGCCAGATAGATACATAGAGGGGATCGACTAGAGGGTAAGTGGATGAAGTTGAGAGTAGTTTTCATTATTACCATCAGGTAATAGTAACGGTTATCAGTTATGACTTAAAAGAGTTAATATAATCTTATATAAGCATTAGAAAAGTTGCTAACTAACATTATGAATTGGAACTTCTTTAGGTAGGTACTCAATGAGAACTAATCCAAAATTTGAATTTGGATTAAAAATGTTGTAAAACCCTTATGTATCACTTATTAGCGCAGTGATTAAAGCGATTGCCCTCTCCGTTTCATGCGTCAAGTGGTACTGGGTTCGATACCCGTTGAATCCTTGACTTAAGACCCTAGACGTAATATAAAAAATTGACCAACAGAAATTCTATGTGCTTATACAGTCGTGATATGACTTTAGATGTTAAAGCTACTTAAAACACAAAAAAAAAACCTTATATATAATAAAGATGTTACTATCTAAGATATGTAATTAAAATAGGCTTATAATATTTAAATGTTATGACTGAAGAAAAATACTCACACATCAAGTTATTTTTAAAGTTTTATTTTGCTTATTCTGGAATTTTCAATGCCTGTTTGTTGATTTGAACGTAAAAATCTTTTTCCCGCTTCCACAAACCTAACCTTTGACCTACAGGATTATTTTTCAGATGCATTTTCTCGTTGAAATGTTATGACAATCTCTATGTTTGTTTTCACATAGAATCGTCAGGGATAGTTCAAATATATAATGCCAAAAGAAAAATAATGCCTTAAAAACATTTCGTATCATTTTCTTTGTCATCACAAAGTGATGAAGTTGTCGATAAAACGAAACGGAATAAAATGATTTCGTTTATCACCATATCTACACGTCATTTATCAAAAAATCCAACATGCCCTCATTCCTTTACAATTCGCAGTTACATCAACACATTTATTTCTGACAAAAAATATTAGTGATGATTTCATGATTTTTATACTTAACAGTCCCCTAATTTAGTCTTACAAGTCGTTAACATATATTGACACAAGAAGAATTTCAATGAAGTTATTATTTAATGGCCCCTCAAGCAAATTATTCGTTTTTTTAAATATAATTTCTCTTTTATTTTCTGTATGAAATCTGGTTATTTAGGGAATTTTTTTTTCAATATATTCATATTCAATATGAGAACACAACAAGAGATAAAAAAATATGCTTTGCAAAGATGTTTAAAGCATTTAAAGTGTAATTGCTAAGGTGAATGCCCTATTCACCTTAGCAATTATATTATTTTAAACTTATACTATTTTAATTTATTTATATTATTATAAACAATTATATTATTTTAAACCCTTACTATATTATTTTTAACTCTAAGCAAATTACATGGGAAATATTTGAATGATAGATAAAGCCATTATAAAAAAAATTTTTTAATTTTTCAAAGGAAAAGGTGTTGTTTCATTCAAAGATTAATTAATTGAGTGCAAATTTTAACATCATATTATAATAATAATAAAAACCGTAACAGAAGCTGGAATTCACAGTTTTACAAAAGGGGTAGTTAATCCCTGCCTTTAATTACGAGACCCAGGTGTTTTTATTAATTCACACCCATTACCGTTGTTTATATTTTCAAAATTTAAGAATATCATCCTCAAGGACATGCATTTTTAACAGGGATTTTATTTCTTTGTTATTATCCAACGAAACGATGAGCTTTTAAATTTTTTTTTTTCATTTTCTTAAGTAAATGCAACTTATGCAATGTGTTGAAATCGAAATTGCAAAACCATAAATGTATGATAAATGAGATGATACAGTTTCTTTCGTTTTATGTTTTCTCGCTTGATACTTATTGTGTTTATGTACGGGACACGCGTATGTAACGGCAAGTGTGTGACGAACAACAAACTTGTACATTTCCTCTTATTAGATTAGAACTCTCGAATGCTATCTCATTTCTATAGAAATATTCAAAGGAATAATAAAATGAGATATTCTCGGCGAAATTCACTGAATATTTCGCTGCACACAACAATTCCCAGATACGTTCATTTCATCCTCACAGAGTGTATGAGGGGGCAATGTAAAAGCGAGTGCTAGTAAATTTGGTTAACTTGTTTCAGAGCTAGGGGAGTTGCTGTGGAAATAGAAAAGGGAAATATGTAGTTAAGAGCTATACAAATTTATAAAGAATGCACCCACTCACACACCACAGCAAATAAACATTGCCATCTTGTTTTCCTGTTATCAGCTCAAAGCTACTTTTTTTCCTTTTCTTTTGTTAAATTTAATTATAAGACATGGATATAGACAAGAAAGAGATGAACTAAAGTTATTTACAAGACATACCCAACTTATCTCAATATTTCTCATTATGAGAAAAATAGCGTGAATCTAATGGAAACGCACCTGAAACAAAGAGAAAAAAAATATTTTAATATCAAGAAGATAAAGTATCAACGTAGTAAAATAATTTTCTTGGTAAGAATTGTAAATGGAAAAATGTTTACATCTACGAGTAAACAACAAACTTCACACCTGTAAGAAAACATGGGAACTTGGAAAATGAAGTGATCCCAATTTTTCTTTTTCACTTAAGCTCGTGATATGTCTATAAACTAACGAGCTTATTAAAGTCTACTCTACTGACCTGGTAATTTTAATGAAAAAAATCTACCAATGTCAGTTGTTGTTTATCACTAGGTATATATAAAACAGAACTGCGATTGACTGCTATAGTCACATTGTAGGCTTAGTATGCTGAACATTACAACCTTTAATTTGAAAATATTATTAAAGATAATTAAGAAAACATTACATTTTTTGACTCCTATTCTAAAATTATCAACTTTTTCAAATATTGTAATTATAAATTTACATGCACATGTAAATAACCTTTGCTTTTATAGTATCATAATTTTTACGTTTAGAGGTTGAAAAATTATTAAAATTATGCATTACAACTTTCATTGAATTAATTAATTAAGTTGGTAGGGGAAGCCCGAGCAAGATGCATAGTGTGGGTAAGACGAATACTCAATTTTAATAAAAACCTACAATAGATAGTACTACTGGACGAGCTCAGTTTGGTAAAACAGCGACTCAACATCGCTATAACAGTTCAATCAAAACAATAAATGCTGTAATTTTTTGTAAAAAAAAAAATTTCTGTTTTGTTACGATTTTTGGCTGGGTTTGTATATTGATTTTATATATTATGTATTAATAATTAACGATTAGAATATGTTTAATCGATTGCGTGTTTTCTGAAGTTTGATTTGTGTTTGTAACTTTTCATTCGTCGGTATAAATTTTACAGTAGGCATCAACTTTTAAATGCTAGTGTTTTGGGAAAGACGGATGTGGGCAAAACGGAAAGCTATTAAAATACAAAAAAAGCTGAGTTAGCAGGCCTCAGTAAAGCTGCTCATATAAAAAAAGACTAATATATCCAATTTGGCCGGTTCTAGTAAAAATTAAATAATAAAGAAGTTAAGCAATAAAAATCGGAAGGATAAGACAAGTTAACCGCCTATCGAAGATTGGATAGAGTGCAGCCAATGCAAAAGGTGGGCACACGAGAACTGTACTTCTTATTCAGGGGTAGGAAGCTACTATTGTGATGATTGCGAAGATTAAAACACCAATTGCCTTACTTGCCCAACCCTCCGGGTAAAACAGATAATAGGCTTGTTTTGTTATCAAAAATTGATTTAGAAGTTCTTTAAGTTTCAAAATTTTTCTAATATTTTCTAATGATGACTAACCAAAATTCAAATAATAATAAAAAGACGGTTGTTGATTAGAAACTTCTGTGTTTTTTTTACCATTTCCCTTAACATATTCGTCTTGCCCGGGCTTCCTCTACTCATTTCTTCTTAGACCTAACGTATTTTTTATATTTAGTTTTTCAATTTCAAATGATTTTTTATATCGTTGGTAATCGTTACTTAACCTTTTACCAATCTTTTATTCATACAATTTTTGTAACTAAATTCTCAAAAATTGTCCTACTTCTTGCATTTAGATGATTTTATACAATTTTTTTATAGTTAAAGGTTTATATTTTAAACCAAACTGTTTATTTACTTTATTAAATTTTACGTCAACAAAGTTATGGAAAGCCACTAGTTTTATATTATAAATATAGTGGAAAAACCGAGGAAAATGTTTCAACAACAAATCAAATACATATTTTGCATTGACTGCAAGAGCTTTTTTTCGTATGCATATTGAATGTAGGTGGAAAAATTCATGTGACATTTGATATTTATCAAGTTTTGCCTCTACAATAAATCTAGTATAGGACCCAGGCTTTCTTTTTCGTTGAAAGAAATGACAGGCCAAAGAGTTGAAAGTGCGCTGTGTTTTTTTTTTCTTCTCTTGAGTTTCGAATAAGGGTGAAAGGATAAGGGACGTATCGCAAGTGCAAGGGATGACGATGGTACAGTGGATGACGTGCGAAACGTGATATGCATTATTCTTTTTACAACATATTTTATTTTGCTTGTCATCGACAATAGGTTTTGAAAATTTTTCCCCAACGACAATTTTCTACACCTAAAAATAAGCATTTCCATATCAAATGTCGATTAACAATACAACGATGGGATGATTTGAACCTTGTACGTGCCAATATGCATCGTTTTTTCGTTATGTTTACCAATTTATCTTCATTGTTAATCGATTACCTTTACGTATATAACATAATATAAATATTATCTTATCTAATTAAATAAGTTTTAGAAACACGAACGATTTCACGTTTATTTTCCTAAAAAAAAAAATTTCAAATATTTTTTTATCCGGGTGTAATTGTGTGTAAAATTGTTACGACCATTTTAGCTGTATATAAAAAGGAAGTGAATGAAAGAAATTCATTTAAAAATGATTTATTGGTTCGATGGCGTATTTGCTTTTTAACACATAGTACGATTGAGAATATTAAAAGAGAGTATAATGCGGAATTTCGGAACATGAAATGTATAATTCTCGGTTCATTAAACTTCCATAATAAAAATCAAATATTCATTCCGTCGCGTAAACCACAGCTTGATCCCTTCAAGACGCAATCATTTCTTGCCGGATAAAAAGCTGGAGGAAGGAAACATTGAAAGACGTTGGCGTATGAAAGTTTCAGACGACACCAAGGGACGAGTTTCAAAGACACAAACAAAAAAAAAACTCAGTCAACCGAACATTTTTTATACAAACACTAAAAAAAATATTTCATCACTGTTATTTAAGCGAGTTTTAAACAATTGGAATGAATTTAATAAGTGCATGGAGAAGCTATGCGTGCCAAAATGGAAATTGCAACAAAAAATTCAATTTTCTCTCGGACCTATAAAAGTTTTGTTATAACTTTGTATATTAGTTTGTGACGCCAATGTCGTCGATGAAGAATTCTATTATATGTTATTAAGAAACATTTGTTAGGCGTCTTCGTGTAAAGATGTGGAAAAAAGAAGCGAACGCATAGGAAGGAAAATGTCTGACAGAGTTCTCTTGAGGGAGACATGGACGCCAAATGACAAACGTGTGTTGAATATTGTGACTGATTCCCATTGGACTTGGATCGTGAGCTCACAACAAAAACTCCACTGAGCTGTATGATGTGTCTATTATTTGAACAACGAATTTTCCTGACTCACATTCACATACTCATTTCCACTCGTACATACCAACTGATCTTTCTTATGCTACTAAAACAATAGTTTTAATGATTGTTTTACTAAAAACAGGTTAATAGTTGTAACAGTTGGATTTTGAACGTTTTTCTTGATCATTTTACATATTTTTACCAAATATTAAAAACAAATTATCCACTAAAATTAAAGCACAAATTAAAATAAGTTTATATAATAGAAAATAACTATCGATTTAATTTTCCCAAATTAAGTAATAACTAACTGATACCAGCTCGCTTTGCTGAGAGTATTTAAATTTAATTGATTGATTAATTGGTTCCCTATCTTCACAACGAAATTTAAAAATTAATCAATTTTGACAGAAAAAGATGATGGATACTTTCAGACTTTAGATCCAAAATCCTTAAAACTAAATACTTTTCTATAGAAAGAGATATTAGCTATCTCACAGGTTCATTACAATTTTAAATATAAAATGTTCCTTTAGATTTGAAAATTTTTCATTTCAAATATCATTTATAACCGTTCAGCTATTTTAGTAGAATAGTTTCGTAGCTATCCTACAGGAATTGTGCCTTTTTTAAGATAAATGGTATTCAATAGGTTAAGATCTGAGGTATCTTTAACAAAAGTTCATTAAAATTAGTTTCGTTAAGTAATTGTTAATTATTTGAAAATTTAGTATATTATTTTAATACGTTTATTTCTAATTAATATCTTCGACCATAACCATAAAGAAATTCAAATACTTGTAAAAAATGTCATTATCAATTTTATCGGGTGTTAATTAAAATTCATATTTTTCAGTAAACTTTGTAGAGATTTCTTTCGTTACTGTGTAAAATTGTTCAGGCCTTTTTGAGGAAAATGCATAAAAATCCATTGTGTAGTTTAGAAGATCTAAGGGAACAGACAGCTGGAGCGACTTTGTTTTATACTATGTAAAGATTAATCTGATCAAACTTAACTTGTAAAAGAAATGTAGGTAATTGTAACGGACAAAGACAAAGATTACAAAATCGAACTATACGAAACAGTCTCAAATGTTCCAAAATAGCAATCGGATTCAAATATTTAACAATCAAAATTCAAAAAAGTGAAAACCTCGAATGTAGGTTTTGTAGTTTTCAAGATACAAGGGGAGTTTAAGATAAACGAACTATTTATAGGACAGTCAGTCATAATAAAACAATAATTCGATATATATTGAAATTATAGCTGATTTTGGATTAATAAATAAAGCAAGATAAATTCATAAATTTTTCCCTGAGAGAAAAATCAAATTTACACATGAAAACAAAAGTGAGCAAAAATAAAATGAGATGGATTATCGGGTTGCATCAATGAAGGGGTGAGGTCTCTGGGGAAAATGCCGTCGATGTTATCGGAAGACATAGGACAAGGGTCGTTTCTAACCAAGTCCGACATGGCTCATGTCACTTCCGAACTCAATCACATCCCGTGCGATTCTTCCGCTTCGATTAATCCGACTCAGTTTTGCAAAGCTCATACAATCGCTACAAAGTTTCTAGATATTTTATTTTAATCTATATTAACTCAATAATTTGTCACTAGATAAATGTATCAAGTTCAAAGTTGAAAAAGTCTAAACTATACGAGACATATGAAAATTCAATATAAGAATTTTGAACATTTCATGAAACTGTATGAACAAATATTAAACCGAAAAGAAGCTAAATTATATGATTCTGGTGTCTATTAAATAAAAATATGTCAACTAACCATTCTCTCGTTGTCAATGCAAACTTTTAACAAGTTTCCAACTTTTATAAATTTTTTGCGCCAAACTTTTCAAATATGTTTAATAAGCAATCAAAGTTTTTATAAAAAATAAAACAAACATTGATTTCAATTTTTGACCTCGATTTATACTTCTTTCTTATGTATATCTCATAAAAATCTTTTTATTATAAATTGGTGCGTGGTTCGAATTTTCAAGTGACTTTTTAAGCAGTATGAATCAACTGTCATTAAATTCTTTGAGACGTTTCCCATTCTGTAAATCCTTTATACACGTTTCGTGAAAAGTCAGCGACTTCATTATTTTCTGTTTTTCATTATAATTTACTGTAACGGTTTAATTGAAAATTAAAGAGTGAGTATTTGCACTGAAATATAATTTAATTCTCTTTATCTCAAGAATAAAAGATACGTCGCAAATAGAATGTTGAATTCTTTACAAATAATTGAAAAAGACAAAATAGGAAAATAATTAAAAGAGCAAGTTCTTCAATTACGCCAAGTGGTGAAAAGATGAGAATAAAATATGTTGCGCAATTTTCATCGAGAATGGTTTTTTATTTGTTTATTTATTTTTTTCTGTTCTGTTGGGGAGAGGTCAAGAGATAGTGGTGAACTATATGTCCAGTCGAGTTGTATTTTCACCTTATGGTCAAGACAATTGAACAATTTACAACTCAGATTGGAATCGCTAGCATTGCCAGCGACAGCATTCAACATAATGTAGCAGTATCGTTATTTACCTTGTTTTATTTTCGATTGCCATTTTGTTTGAATTTGCAACAAACTGATCTCTTTTCAAACGCATCAACTCGGAGGACTCTGTAACGTTCTTGTCAAAAAAAAATTGTTTTGTTAATAGTAAACAGAGAATTTGAGATCTATTGAAGCTTTACCTGGTAAATTGTTATCCTGAACACTAAATTTTAATGCTTTCTAAAAAGGGTTATTTTTATTAAACTTTACAAATTGTGAAGGAAAATGCTGTTTATGAAATGACGTGTCTACATAGTTGAAAAAATAATGTTAGAAAATTTCAGTAATAATAGAATGGTGAAATTTTAAAGTTTTTCATTTCCGTTAATTGATTGGTGTTCATAAAAACGTTATCCTTTAAAATGGTACTGAGGCTATCAATTCTTGAAGAATTGCATAATAATAATCCTTAGAAAAATTATATCATATTTATTGATAGATATTGAGACAACTGAATGCTGCTTGTTAACTTTCCATTCGTTAAGATCGATAAGAAATATAACGAAATAACAAATCATGTAAAATTTTATGAAATCGAATTATTTATTCGAGACTATCAAAAAATCAATATATAGCTATAATATAGCTATAAATTCCATATCAGAAACATTACCAATATCTGTACATTTTTAATGGTAAATTTTAAGATGTTTTACCAAGTTTTTAATGTCCTTCCATGAATTTAATATTAAGAAAAATGTTTGAAGCTATTCGAAATCGATTCAAGGAATATTAAATATGATGGAAAACATCAAAAGTAACTCGTTTTGCTTCCACAGCCGATTCAACCAATTCAGTACTTTCCAAGAAAATCAAAGCATGTTTTCGATAATAAAACGAAGCAGGTAGCAACGAAACGAATTCTTCAATAATTTATAAAATTTTGTAAAAAGGAAAATAACGTAGTTTGATATACAACAGAACGTACATGAATTTTTCCTGAGGTTAAATAGTAAAGCTTTCAAAGTGGTTTGTTAAGTTTATGTATGCTGTGAGAGCAACGAACCTGATAATGAGTCGCTTGGACATCACATCCCTATATAATGAAACAAATCACTAAGGGTGCAGGGACGACGCAGGTGATGTTTATAAATGTCCTGGTTGGTTGGAAGTTTTCGTACTAAATTAACCCTTAGGCTAAAAAACATGTTTTTCACACTAAATCATATATTTAATCACTTCACTAACATACTTATGAGGATAAAAGTTTTGCATTTACCACAAAACTTATCAAGATTTTTTTTCCAATTTAAAATTGAGTTGTATTAAAAAATAAAATAAATTTATCAATAGATTTTCCAATTAATATTAATACCAGTTTTTCTTTCGATGAATGCAATGCATGTCAAGTAGTGAACTTTTCGACTTAATTCAGAAACAGGTAGTTCAAGTTTTACGAAGCCTTGTCGTGTAGAAACTACAAGCGTATAGTGCAACTTTGGTATTAAACTACGGATTAGTTACAACAAGGTTCACATGTTCATCGATGCTGAAAACATTGAAATTTCAAAACATAATGTTTAAGCTATCAAGAAAATTATGCTTACACAGCGGGACTTTTTATGATGCGTGTTTTTAAAACTCCCGTTAAATTTAAAATAAATTAATTTACGATCTTAATTTAATGAAAAAATTTTATAAAGATTATATTTTGATATCAGCACATTTTGTATACTATAAAACAAAACGTTTCTTTGTTTGCCTTTCTAAGTTCAATGTTGATAATTCCTTAAGTATGGAAATTGTTCTACCTAAGTTTTACTATAAATAATTTGCAAGTAGATATGTACTTCGTGCAATATTGATTAGTACTAATTTTTGGTAATTTCGAGTTCTTATTTGATGAGTGCAACTAAAAAACACTTTTTCATTTCAAAAGCCTTCAGTTCATAAATATTCCCAACTTCACATGTTTATTCCACGTACAAACTGCAATCACACCTTTTCGGAACAACGCCAAGTTTCCGCTAGGATCTAATACGTTATTCTTACATTGTTGACATTGTCGTACTTTATCTATTTGCTTAAAAATTCTATGAAACATAAAGAAAATAAACTTTCTCTGTTAAAACTTTCTTAAAATTAATCTAAATCTCTTGTTTAAGTTAATACACTGTCATAATTATGATTAAATGAGAACACAACTTGTTTCAAAACAGATATGAAATATGATACAAATTATAATTTATTACATAAGGGTGAAGTTGTAAGTAATTTTAAATTTTGTATCCCTAGCAAAATAAAAGTCTAAACTTACTGAGCCGTTATTAATTTCCCCTTGAAACGTTTCAATTAGATGGACAAAATGAACGTAAAGATGTTAAATAACTTTTGCCTAAGTTATTCTGATTTTTTGGCATCAAAAGAAATTATTAATGTACTTATATAGATTAAAGTTACATGGATATTAAAGTTGGTCTTATGAATTACAATCAGTTATCAGTTTTTATTTTTCAAAATATTTCAATAATTCCATTTGTATTTGTCGTGTCAAAGGGTTGTTACAACATCTAAACTTTGCGTTTGTTCTTTTGCTTTCAGTTGAAGAGAATAGATATTGATTGTGAAAAAGAAACTAGGAGTGAAATTTCAAAGGTTAGATGGATAAAAGATTTCCTGCCATATCATAAACGAAGTTGATTAGAACTACGAGTAACAAAAGTGTCAGAATGAAAATTCAAATTTTCAACTGTGAACAAAAGTTTCCCATAAAGTGCAGTAAAGAATCGTAAATTTCATGAACGTTGCATTAAACTGACGGTCTCATATTCCTTAATCAGATGAACCCGGCGGAAATAAACTGAAACTTTGGTTTATAATGCATCCGGGTATCATTAACAGAAAATCACGTCACCTCACTGATACGACAGGATATGGAACGGGGCAAAACCCTTTCATTTCACTTGAAACATTTTATCATTTTCATTACTCGAGACTCGAAATACGATCGTTTTACCATTTTCATATTGCTACGTAGATTGCATTTTGAATTTACAAATTTACCCAATTTTCAATAGAGAATTTGAATAAAATGTTCATTGAAACACCTTGCTTCATTTTATTAAAATTAAATTTCATGTTATGGTAGACAATATTAAATTTTCTCGTACTAATGTTTGCATTTTCCTACGCCTAAATACATTTAGCCTTGAAATTGACTCATTTTCTAAATAGGCCGTTGCGTTTCATCTACGCAAAGACTAATAAAATTTTATGAGAACAACTTTCGTTCACGTCAGCTTAATTTTTATATGTTTGTTGTGCGCGTCTTCTTTAAGAAAAACTATACAACGATGGACGTATTGCGAGTCTTTTGTAGCCACTTCCACCCCATGGGCAGCCATAAAACTGCACTAGTTTACTACCCCTATAGACCGTATATATACGGTTTTTAAACGTGTTTTTTTCCTACTAAATACACTACTGAAATAATGTAAAAGGTACTCTCATCAAATTACCATCATCATACTTTGTTTCGCTTTTCTTTGTTTTCAATGAAAAAGTCTTAGTATATTTTGTCTCCTTAAATATTAATTGAAAAAATAAAACAGAAAAGATGTATCATAGAACACCCGGTTGGAAAGAAGTTCCTTTTTCAAAAGTTCTTTCGCTAAATAATACTTTCTAAAATTAAAAATAATATACAAGATAAAAGAGTTTGGTATTTTATTTTATTGAAAGCAATTTTTAAATTATAAAATAATCTCTTTCGTTTAAGAATGTTTAAGAAATAATTCAAAATATTACCAAACGAACAAAAAATTAACAGATTCTACCTTATTAAATATTAAAGCTATTATTAGAGTTTTAGATTTATTGATTAAGCCATTTTAAAATTTATGACAATTAAAAAAACAAAAACTGTAATCATCATGTTGTCTTATAGAGATCCGCTCAATTATTTAAGTAAATTCATTTAAACTATATAAGAATAAATCCTTCCAAAGTAATTCAAGTTAAATACATAGTAGGTACAAGTTGAGATATATTTAGTGTCAAAAGCACTAAAGTTGCTTTTTCGATTTATTTGTTTATCATATTTTATTCAATATTAATTAATTAGACGCATTTTTTTAAATATTTAAATAAAATTTAAATTTAAAATTAAAAATTTAAATTACTCTTTGGCAATGCTATAACGAGTACAAATTTACGAACTGATAGTTTTCAGTATTTCGGTCCTAGATAGTATCTGCAATTCATCCTTAAATTGTTTCAAGTTCAACGAAATAGAAGTTAGAATATTAATTACTAGCTGATACCCGCTTGCTTCGCTGAGTGTATCTAAATTTAACTTTTGCTTGATAGATTCCCTACTTTCATAACGAAATATAAAAATACATCTATTTTGATAGAAAAAAATGAAAGCTATTTCCAGACTTTAGATCCATAAATTCATTGAAATCCGTAAAACTACTTTTCAAGAAAAAGATGTTAGCTATCTGACATCTTATATACGATTATTTTAAATTAAAAAGTTCCTTTATTCCTTTAGGACTTGAAAATCTTTCATGCTAAATGTCATTTAATACTGTTCAGTTATTTTAAGAGGACACCCATTCATTACGCGAGGTGTTTTTGGTGATTTTTGGACCCCCCTCACTGGTAAAATTTCGTGAGATTTGTCATAACCCCCTCCCCCAAACCCAAATTTAACGTGAGATTTTTCAAAACGTGTGTTTCTAGTTAAAATGCGTCGCGGTATTTGCAATACCACTATAAATATTATTGTGTAATATTTGGCCATATTTTAGTGAAGAAACATGTTTTACTTATTGCATAAAACAATACGTGATATTTGGTGAGACCCCACCCCCCTTTCCCCAAAGTAAGATAAGGTGAGATTCGGCTCCACACACCTTCCCACCCGCCCCTGAACCTTTCACGTAATTAATGAACGCCTCCTCAAAAGAATAGATTACTTGCTATCCTACAGGAACCGTACTTTTTTAGGATAAATGATATTCAACATGTTAAGATCTAAGGTATCTTTAACAAAACTTTATTAAAATCTTTCCGTTAAGTTATTGTTAATTTTTCAAAATTTTTAGTTTATTATTTTAATAAGTTTATTTATAATTAATTTCTTATACAGTGAACAATGAAAAAATTAAAATATCTTAAAAATGTCATTATTGATTTTATTGCTTTTGCTATATGTAAAAAAACAAAAAATACCTATCCCACGGGAACCATACATTTTTTCTCCTCATAAATCTCCATATAAAGTATATTTTCATGTTACACTGGATTATAACCTATATCTATGCCAAATTTTATCCAGATCCATTCAGTATTTTTGCGTGAAAGAGTAACAAACATCCATACATCCATCCATTCTTTCAAACTTTCACGTTTATAATATTAGTAAGTATTATTAGTCTCAGTAAAAATAGAGTTTTAAGACCTGCATTATTAAAAATTATAAAGATCTCTATCCCATTTGTTCTATTGAAACTTGAAAGTAGATCCTACACTTACACATAGAATTAGAAAACTACTTTTCGTAATGGTAAACTCACACATGCATAACGCATTTCAAGCCCGCTTACTTATTTCATACAACTAAATATTATATAGGCAAGTGACTTGACTCTCTAAACACTACACCACTGACAATTGTAATATTTTTTTGTCTAGTGACTAGTCTTTAGACACAAAGTGTTTTGTAACATATTATAAATAATTTCATTCTAAATTATACATAAATGAGAAAGTTCCTATACCTATAATGTTTTTTAATTAGTAACGAAAGGAGCAAATTATTTCAAAAAGAACGAAAAAGACAATTTATTGTTACAATTTTCTTGAAATAAATTGATAACTTTATATGAACTTATTTTATATCCTTCTTACTAGCGAAATTTTCCTCAATTGATAAAACAGTCACTTTGAATATGTCTTACATGAAAACGAAGATGAAGCGTCACATATATCACTGTTCCAGTCTGGTCAAGTCATTAACTTGTTAATAAACTCTGTTATGTGTAGATTTATCGTCGAGTACTCTTAAATTATAATAATGTCGACCGTCTAGTGGTTGCTATATAATCACGTACGAAACAAGTCATCCACCCTTTATAAAACCATTATCAAGTAGAAAATTGTAATTATGAACGTATTGAATCTCGTTGAAAAAATATAAGTAAGTAAGCATTTTTTTAAATAATAACTAATAAAAAATGTTCCTTTTTAAACTGACAATTTAAAAACTAATTGTTAATACATTTTAAAAATATGTAACGTTTTGAAGAAGAATCCCATTAAAAACTACTTGTCTGTTAATGGTTTAAATTCTTTCAATTTTCTTATCGATTCTTTTCATCTATCAGACAACAAATGTTTATGTTGTATGCATTATAAAAAGCTTAAGTATATATATACAACGTTTGCGTTGACTTAATTTCGCAATACAATCCTTGTTTTGTTATTTTTATTTTACGATTTAGCAACAAAATTAAATTTTATTAAAACGAGTCTATGCTGGTTGTAATTTGTTGGCGTCTCATAGGAAGACTACATAGTGAATGTATACACATTAATAACAAAAAGTTTCTTGCTGTTACCGCTGTTAGTTCGGATATGGCAAATGCACTGCATGATTTCAAATATAAAATTCATTTCCCCGTTGATTTTCTCCAACTGACGACAATTCCGACTGTAACATTTCAAAATTTAGTTTGGAATTTCCTCCTGTCGCTATTTTTCTTTTCACTTGTCAAATTTAAAAAAAAATCTCTTAATTACTTGGATGTAACGACAATTGCTTTCTGTCGCACAACGCACCCCATATGAAATGCATTTATGTCCAATCTCTGTACGTGTGGGTTCACTTCTAGTTTCGGTCGATAGAACATTATTTATTGCCGCTTTTACCTCGGCTCTGTCTACCGGAATTATTCACTGTCACCGGAAAATTTTGCCCTCGCAAACATTTTTTCTTATTATAATTTCATCATGGGAAAGTACAAGAAAAATATATCAATTTACCCGTATAGTTATTTTCCCAGCTATTAATCAATATAATACACAATTAATCGACTCTTATATTTTCTCCCTGAGATAAGAACGTGGTCAATTATATGATCAAGATTTGAAGAAAGGAGATAAAGCAACCCTCCAATCAAACAATTCGTTATCGTCACCCTCACATGGACCAAATTTGCGTTACATATCATCTGTAGGTATTGTGCAACTCTAAAATTCCATCCCTTAATACACATAATTCATATGGAATGTCCGTTCCACACAAAAGTTTTATGGCATATTGAGATTTAAGGAAAATAGGTTTTTCACCCCAAAGAGGAAAACCAGATTGTAAGAAATGTACAACAATGATTCTTGAGTGTGATCTGCTTCATAAACTGTATTGTTATTGTATAATATAAATATAAATCCATAAAACTCTGCGTGCTTCCATTTCCTCGAACACTTAGTTTTCTTCTTTGTTATAGTTCACAACAACTTCATTGAAATGAATTTTAATTTAATTTTTATATTTAAGTCAATCATACTCTTCATAAATGAAGATACAGCGTCTGGTATCAGAGTAAAATGGAAATTTGCAATGAAAAGAACAGCGATTCAAAGAAAATTAAATGAAACTCAACACTGACAACACCCATATCTATAAATATTTAAAATCTTTAGAGATTGATTGGCATGTAACAGTGACTACAATATTATAATATATAGAAACATTTTAAACTTGATTCATACAATAGGTAAGCTTAATGTTCAAAATAGTTCAAGTCAATTATTGACTAGAAAAAAAAAACTGTATGCCATTATTCTATTCCCTGATATTTGCAAGTTGCATTAAATTCTCGGATGATTCCAGCTTTTTCAAGCTTTCCAGATCTCCAGTCAAATTGTAACTATATATCAAGTTCATCACTCATCTAATTTATATCTTATAAATCTTCAAACCCTCAACAAACAGCATAGAACAGATAGTAATAACTCTTTAAAACAATCAAGCTCTTCTCGAAATCTACCATTGAACAATGTTGACATGACACTTAAATAATTCCACTTTCCATACCTTGTCTGCCTCGGTAAATGTGTGCTTGTGTACATTCGAGGGCTTAGCTATTCACGAAGGACGAATGGTAGCTACAAGTTTAATGGTTATAGAGGGAGAGTTTGGTTATGTTTTCTGATAGTTGTAGCACTTTCATTTTGATTAAAACCAAACATACTCTTGTTATGATACAAGAATCCCTCGCTAAATACTTTTATTTTTGTTTCATCATTATTTAAAAGGATATTTTTAGTTAAAAAAAAGTCTCAATTTAAGAATTCCTCATTATAATACAGTAAGACTTCAAAAGCGTCTATCATTCAATGTAAGATCATTCTATGTGTGCAGCATTCGATTACTTTATAAAGCAATGCGCATTCTTTTTGAGATACAAGCAAAATGCAACGGCGCCAGAACATTTACTTTGATTCATTAATATCAGATATATATATAAAAGATTTGATTGCACACTTGGTCTTTATTAGTTGTGGTTTGTTTACTAATCAGCACTTGACTTTTCTTTTACAGCATAAAACCGTTTTGTCTTTCGTTTTATTTTTAGCGAATTTACATTCAAGAGATGCATAACGCCTTGTAAAATTCATTACTATTCCCTTTACAAAACTTACGTCATTTGAATAAACGATTACATTTCGTTTTATAATTAAAATGAAAAGCTTGATCGTGAAGAACTTGGAAAATATTTCATTAATTTATTTTATTTTCAAGTTTTTTGAATTTAAATAAACTAAATCAAACGTTATTAAATTGAAGAAAAAAAAAACCTCAATCTCTGTACTTCACAGAGCTATAAGAGTAAGATTAATAGAAACGGTGGTTCTCAAAAGAAAAAAAAAGAAAATAAAACGAGGAACATTGTCTAGGAAATAATTGTGTATTGTTTATTTTGTTATTTATAACAGAACCAATCCATGTTTCTTTTGTGCATGTGTGTAGGTATGCATTTACGGAAAAATAAAACGATTCACTGTGTTGATTGTTGTTGTGATATAGAAACTTCTAAAGAATATATATATATATATATTGAAACTAAACCGAAACCTCGAACCCAACGGCTCAAATCGAGCTTTTCCTGACGTGTTATTTATGTTCTTTTAGGCTTGTTTTTTTTTCCTCTATTGCCACTTCTAACATTTTTGCAAAATTGAATTCAAACAACAGAACGAAAATGAACTTAACTAATTTAGCATAACTGTCTTGGTAATTGCACGTGAAACTTGTTTATTAATCGTTTACTTCAATCTTTTTTTTTAAATTTCGTTAAGAAATTGAACTCTTGTTTGGCGCTGTTCATACGTTTGTGTGTCACAACAAATTTACTTGGAAATTGTTAGTGAAACATGATTTATCTCTACTATGAAGTCTACATTAAGTAGAGAAGAGAGATTACAAATGAAATAATTACGGTTGGTACCCCACGCAATAAACTGACAATGAAAAAATCAGTGTATGTACGTTCGTGGGATGTCATTAGATAAATCTTAAAAATTGTATACAGTTGACTTCGAAACCATCGAATTAAGAAAAATCGAATAGCCAACACAACGTTTTGGTAATTTGACTATAGTGCATTTCGGTACCAACATAATTTTAGTGACGCTTATTTTGAATAAATCGATTTAATCAACCTGGAATTATCTTATGTGCCCCCAAACCACCCCAAACATATGAAACGCAAAAAAAGAATAAAATTGATTAGCTTTGAAGGTTCTTAAATAATTGGAAACAAATTTCACCAAGAATAATGAGGTTTCAAAATGCCAGTAATAATAAAAAGCTATATAAATAATAAATAATAAGCTTGTAAGAGGTTACAGTGACACTTCACTTATATGAATAACGAAAAAAGCTCCAATGTTTTGTAAAATGAGGAATTCTCTTAAGATTTCTACCAGTTTTTTTTAAGTGTTTCATTTCTTTCAAGACTAAGAATGTTAAAATAATAAAAACTCGTACCATACCTACTGTATTTTTCCGTGTAACACACACTTAATTATAATAGTATTATTTTTTTATTTATGATTGCTTATAGAAAATAAACATAAACTCTGATTTTAGATTAATTCTAATTAAGTAAATACTCAGTTATGCTTAATTGAACTTTTTTGGTTTTTAATTTTTACATAAGATTAAGATTTCCAAAGGTATTAAGGATATACGAAAGAAAACTGTTTATACAAAATTAAGTTTAAAATGTTTATATTCACGATGAGCTGCAGACGAATCTTTCAAAGAGTAATTTCATTATTTTGTAACCTTCCTTTGAAACAGGTAAATTTAACGACGTTTAAGAAATTGCCTTCGTTCGTTGTAAATATTTAAACTTTTTCGCAGTTATGCATCGTACAGATGACTGCAACGAGAGTAAATTTTTATTTCACAACAACAAAAATGTATTTCATTAATAATAAGTTGACGCCCTCAAGGATTTTGTCATTATTAAAATAAGATGAGTTTTATGGTATTTAATATAATAACAAGGATGATCGTGTGTAATATAGTACGATAAATTAAAATATAAGGGAACGCAACTTTAACCGCAAATATGAAGATAGGGAGATCACATATTCAAGAATTTTGTGTGGCGGGTTGATGATATTTGCTGTAATATTTTTTATCTATATGCATGAAAGTTTTTAGATGAAGGTCTAAGTGAGATACTTAACGAATGAAATTTTATGACAGGATCTATACAAAAATAAATAAACAAATAAAGTGGTTAATTTTTGGTTTTATTAAAGAAAAAGTTGTGAATTTTTATTCAAGACACGCATTTAAACGGGGGTGTGATGGGCAATAAAAATGCATCGGATGAAACAAACGTCGTTGATTCCAATATTATTAGGGGAAAAATGTAAAAATGTAAATGCGAAACAGAAAAATTTCAAGTTGCATAGATTTTTGATTTGACTGTTATCAATGTAACCGTATGCTCATATGCTCGTATATATAATCAAATATCAGTTGTAATTCGTCTTCGATTGTGAAACGACTCAGTGTATGGTTGAAATTCGAACATATAGAATGTTAAAATTCGAGAGCAGCCGGCGCTTTTCGCCACAAAAAGATCCCGACCTCATCCCCAATGCGAGAGAATTCAAATGGAGTTTTTATTTAAAACATTCTATACACTTCGTGCATTTGTACTTATTCCACATCACTGACTAGCCCAGAATATGTTTTGAATGTGAAATTTTTTACTCCACCCTGCCTTTTTTAGTTTACTATGTCGAAAACGACAGTTAGTGGCAAGAAACGACAGAACAAAAGCCATGCACCAATAACAGATTATTGAATTTTCCTCGATACAAATAAAAATTTTATTGATGTTTTTCTTTTGCATAAAAAACCCAAAAGATATTCACAAAATATCATTAAAGGACGCAATTTCTTCAAACAATTTCAAATCAACTGCTCCTATCTTTCCCTCTGTTAGTGTTATATGAAAAGAAAAAGGTCGGTTATTTAATGAAATTGTAGCGCAATGGAATCTCAATTAGGATAGTATTGTAGCCACATAAACTAAACTAATTGGCATGGGGATTGAACTTCCTTGTAATCTTAGGCACACCGAAAAAGATTACTCATAGGTATCATAAGTCTTGTGCGTGTTTCATAAACGTATACCTTTACTTTATTGCTTGTCTTCTTCATCTTACTGGATGCTATTTAACAGTGTTTCATATATTTTTTTGACGAACTCCAAGGAAAAAAACTAATTTACCACAGATATGTGACACAAGATTAGTTTGGAAGTTTTGATAACATTTTAATATTGAAAGTACGGAATGAGCCTAAGAATAAACTGAATGATTGGGAGATCAAAAACGTATCAGCAGTAAATTTTTTTCAAAAAAAATCAGAAACCATAATAGTTTCAGCTAATGCTATCCTAACTAAATGTTAGTAGTCAAAAAAAAGTAAAACAAAGAAGAAATAAAAATAAAAAATTTTCTCTTACAATTCTCTTGTTGCCATAAAAAATCAGTGAAGAAAATTTTGACAGGAACATCAAAAAATTACCTGAAATCAAAAAAAAATTTAGTTAGTATCTGTTATTATAAATACAGGTATTTAAGAAAAAAATTTCTAATAATTTTTAAGTATAAATCGATTATAAAGAAATCGAATTTCAAAATGATTGAAAGATATTAATATAAGAACGGATTTTTATATTTCCTTTTTTTATGTGTTTTTTTTTTTTAATTTACATCCACTGGCCAATAAAGTATGTATATGTTATGATTAATGTTATATAAAACTTAATGACGTTTTCTTACTAAATTTCATTAATCTATTTTTGCATAAAACAAAATTATTGCTTTTTTTAGAATTAAAAAAAGTCTCTGTCCACTTTTCTAAGTTTCCCTCCCAGGAGTTCTGAAAATTGGTTATTTTACAGATTTCGATGTGTTCTTTCCGAATTTCCACCTTGTATGTTTATCGCTCGCGCTGCCATATTATAAAAAATGCCGCCTATAACACTGTTTCTTGACAATATCTTCTTTCCGACTCATTTTACGGCAAAAACTTTTCTACGAAAAATGAAAGTAGAAAAAATATCCTACAATTTTTTTAATAACCTATTTCTCGTAAAATCAACAGTTTTGGTGTACGAAAGCCGCAAACGTCAATCCATAAGATTACAACACGCATGAATACAAAACAAAAATACACAGTTAATATTTAATGTCACGGGTAGCGTAGATGAATAAAAATTTGCGGCGCTCGTACGCCAAAACTGTTGGTTATACGAAAAAAAATAGATTATCACATAAATTGAAGGAAATATTTTCCACTTTCATTTTTACCGAAATGTTTTTGCCGATACGAGGGGCCAATGTTGAAATTCGAAAAGAGTACATCAAAATCTATAAAATTACCAACTTTTAAAACTCCCGGAAAACTTTCTAGGTAGCTTCTTTTTCTAGCATCAAATGACGTCTGTACTATTTATTAATTCCAGAGTTTGCTTCCTACATATAAATAAACACTTCCATTTTATACCATATATGTATCAAAGTTAGATTTAGCTTACAGACTGTGTTGAATTAATACAAAATTTACTCAGTTACTACTCTAACATAAAACATAACAAATCTCAAAACGTAAATAAATATTAAATAATAGTGTTAAGTATGAATAGAGTTTATATTTTAAAATTCACTTTGACTTCTTGTTACCTGAAACGTCAACATTAATTTCGTTTAATGGTACCATAAAATAATTAATGTTAGTTCAACACTAAATTTAATAATGCTCATATTTTCATATAAGTTTACCAAATTGAGGCACTTAGCCCAAATTTATTTACAAGGATTATTTAACTAAACACAATATTGAGTTTTAACTATGTATATAAAATATTTATAAAATAAAAGTACTCAATTAAACAAACAATATGTTGGAAGAAATTTTTGATAAAAATACAGAAACATGAACTCTTTATTTATGTTAAAATAAATGAGGTTTCAAAGCTATATTTACGATATGGATATAGTTTAGCTTTTAATTTGCAATAAATTTACTATGCGATTTTAACTCTATTATTTATTAATGTGTTATGGAAATGTATATGTAGAATTTTGTGACAGTAAACCATTTTAAACTAAACAATGAATTATTATAATTCATATATTATATGAAACAGAAATCTCCTCGAAAAGATTTTTTTTTAAATTGAAAAAATTATTTTTCCTTCTGTTAGAGAAAAAAATAAGTCTCGAAAAGGAGTTGACAAATTTAAATTTGTTTGTGGAGAAAAAGCACTTTTAAATCAAATCAGCGATAATCTGACTGAAAATGATTCAATCCTTTTCCTTTCAGATAAACGCTCACATTCAACGTTCATGCCGAGATGAGGAACAATTTACATTTATATTATTTTCATCGCCATATTTTATCATTTTCTATGAAAAAATTCTATAATAAGGCACATATTAGAATATTTACTATGTATCGTATTTTATAATGAAAAAATTTGTTCAAAGTTTTCTCAATTTCTTGTCTAAGATTTTCAGTAAGTTTATTATATGAGTAAAAGAAAAGAAACAACGGGAATTCGAAGTTGTCTCTGAATTGATCAAATTACAAAACTTAAATATGGGAATCACATGTATCCTATTTTTTAAAGGGAAGTGACTTGAAAACATACTAATGTTTCCGTGGGTCTATTTTTAATATTTTGGGCGTTTCTCATGAATGACTATTTAATTGGCATTGATGAAGGAAATATTGATTGTGACAAACTTTTTTAATATGAACAATGAACATGCAGTTTATGTTAATGTAAAAGAGAAACTTTTAACGTAAAAGTTTTGAATGTAATGATAAATTTCTGAACAACAATAAATAAATCTACTACACTAACCTCATAAATTTGAATAAATACAGAAAGGGTTTGCGCTTTGAAGATAATACAACTGACCAAATATTTAAAATGGCTATGGAGATCATTAAAAAATTGTCTGGTCTATGTTCGAATCAAATGTGACCTATATCAAAGTTTTCTCATTATAAAGCGAATGCAATTAACCAGCACATGTTGGAAGGACGTATAAAAGACAACGACAGAAGGTATGCAATATTCGGAGATGACCAGCACCTAGCAGCGAGATAAAACAGTACTGTTTTCCAGTTCCGGATACGAGAATGACGGTCTTCTACTCGAAATTCATTCTAATTACACTCATTCAACGTCTGTTTGTGAAAGCCACCTTTTATTTTACATTTTATAAAAATTAATTTCGTAACTGAGCAAATAATTTACATACTTCCTCGTTTGGATTTTCCAAAAAAATATAACAATGATAACAATATAGGAAACACATGCAAACGCAGAGTTTGAGAAAAGTTAGGAGAAAAAAGAAAATAAATGTAATGGAAGATTCAATAAGGATGCTGTGCAAAAGGTGTGTTCCACCCTCGGTGGAGTTTATCTTGTTAATTGGCGTCACAGCTTGTGCCGATGTCGACACTGGAAAAATATTGCCATCAAGCACCGGCACGCCTTACAATTTACACTGAAAACTCATTACAAATTCTTCGAGAATCAAACATACTTTTAATACTACTAAACTAACATTAAATCATTAAATTACCTCAAAAATTTTCACAAAACGAAATATTTTTCAAACAAAATAAAATAGCTTTATATTCTATGGTGTCCCTTATTATATTTTAAAAGTGATCCATTTATATGTTTATGGTTTATGCATAAAATATGTTACAAAAATTTCATTCAACTCTGATTTCTTTAGGTTTTTGATCACAATTTTTCAAACTACACGTCAAAGAAGCTATGATACTTTGAAAAGTTCTGTTACTAGTAACGTCGTAATAAAGTTCTAGTAGCAGAATACTAGTAATTTTTCGCTTTCTCTGTGGTATAAGATTCCATGTTAATGCTTCAATTATCTATAGAAACATCATCGTCAGAATAGTATCATAAATACCATTCGGACTATCCAATTAATTTTTTTTAAAGTTTAGTTTTTTTCTTCCTTATTTATAGTGCTTTAATTGCTAATTGCATGGTTTATTTTGTTAGACTAAAGTGATTTTTAGATTTTGTTTAGGGGGTTTACTCTTCTAAGATAGGTGCTTATGTTGTTCCAAGTCTTTGGCTCCTTAAACGCCTCTTGGATGGAGTGCCTGTCTCCATCATTAACATTTAAGTCTCCAGTCCAAAATTCACATCAAAAGTAATTCTTTTTGGGTGCATCAGTTTCTCTATAATCACTTTTGGATTTTTGAAACCCCAAATGCGATGGTTTTATCGATTAACAAAATTATTAAGATGAAAATGGGCCTCGTCACTACAAATGATTTTCTATTAAAAATCATAATCTAATGGTCGTTGTTCCCAAAACCAATCAACAAATGCTTTTCGTTCCCTATGGTTTTTTGATAACTTCCTACTATATACTAACGACCAGCCATATTTTTTTTCACGTCAAGCCATGACACTAAAAATAAGGCACAATTTCAAACCGACGTTTTTATTGGAACAACTTTAGAAGTCACTATACCAAAGGCTCTGGCCCAATAGCCATAAGAAAAGTGCCCCAGGCGGTTTTTGAAAAATGCTTCCGTGTGCTGATTCCTCTTCATGAAAAACTTATTGTCGCACAATTTTAACCCGCTACCCCCACTTGTATTGGAGTTACGGGGGAATAAAAATATTACTTGATTCAAATAATAATACTAACAATATTTGAGTACGAATGTAGGTAATCTGAGATGGAAAATAATTACAAGTAGGTATTATTTATCAAACTTTCTTTGAATTTATTATTAGTAAAAAAATGGATAAAAGATCCCTGCACTATATTGTTAATAGACCTATAAAAAATTTAAAAAATTAATTTCTCTCTCAGGACCTTTTTTCTTGACGAAAACCATATTATGGCATATATATACAAGTCATAAAGCAATAAATGCATTTACGAAATGCGCTGTCTATTACAAACCTGTCCCTGGATGACCTCATTTTGGTAGTAAGCGACAACTAATTTCTTAAAACGACTTTTTTTAAATGAAAGATGAATAACAAACGCACTATTCGCATTTTTAAAAAAAGGTGTCACTTTAAAGGTTGATGTAAAAAACCACCCTCAAAAAATAAAAATAATAATTTTCATCATTTATACATTTACAAAAATTCTAAAAAAATATATATTATGCGTTTTATCCATATCTACGTACAGTTTTAATTTCATGAAAAAATCTTTAATAGTTTTCTAGAAAAAAAAAATTTAACGTCTGGGGTAGTTTCCCCCGTAACTCCAATACAAGTGAGGGTAGCGGTTTTAAAATTGTGCGACAATAAGTTTTTCATGAAGAGGAATCAGTACACGGAAGCATTTTTCAAAAACCGCCTGGGGCACTTTTCTTATGGCTATTGGGCCAGAGCCTTTAGAAAAATTTAAGTGTATATTTTATATTAGTTTGACTTAAATATCTGGACACCGGACAAGTCACGGGTGACAAGTCGGACAGATGTTTTGTAAAATTTGATTCTACACCTTTTAAAACGTGAAGAAAATCTATTTTGAGGAGGAATAAATTTAAATTTTTCTTGCCAACCTGTAAATAGGTTAATTGTTGTGAAAATAATGAATAAAAAAGGAGGCAACTATAACATTAGGAATATTCTTAGAATAAGACTTAGAACAGAAATAGCTTGAAGGAAAAAAACGGAAAGATGCTAAGCCAAAATTGAGTTCTAATTACGAATTCCAACAATGAAACATAACATTTAACATTAAATAGAAACGTACATAATTACTTCTGTGACAAGTTTCTGAACTTTGAATTTAATTATACTGTTAAATCGATCTAAATACGAAGGAAACACGATATTTCACACTCTGTAAGCTGATTTTCATCAAACATAACTTCATCTCAAATTAGTTAGTTCGTAATCTTTTTGACAATAACAAGATTTTGTTAGACTGAGAAAATAGTTTATAGAGTTTTAGTAGTTTAAGTTGCGAAACTCTTATTTGAAGAAATCAATTATTTCAACGAGTCAACGTTTAAATATTGATGATGGAGATTTTAATTTAAAATGTAGTAGTGAGAGTAAGATGTACCTACCTATGTAGGTACGTAGTAAGTAAGTGATGATCTATATTTTATGCAAACGCAGTACGCTATTAGACGGATCGTACTATCGACTATATCAGCCACCACCAATGTAAATATTGTTTTTATAACTAAGAGGTTGATTTACGTGACTAGGTTAAAATCCTTCGTAAAACTATTGACAAAATAAACGTTGAAGTCTATGCTTTCTAGCTTCATTTTATATTTGGATTATCGCATATCTATATAATCGACTCAAAGATACGTCAGCATAACTTATTCATAGATAAATTCTATTGTTTAATGGATCAATGAATCTATATCAAACTTTTTAATCTACTTTCACAACAGCTATCAATCTGGATTCACTCCGATATTCAAGAATTTCTCATCTGCTTTAAGAAATTATAAGAAACAGTAAAAGTATCTATGCTTTCACAAATAATAAATAAACAATTTAAAAGCTCTGTTAGAAATTAAAATTAAAAAAAATGTTATATTACGACAAAATCAAACCTATATTACTTCCATAGTTCAATGATTTGAATTTAAATAAAAAAATTGGTTTTATTATCCTGAATCCCAAAGTAAACGGAGTAATTTACACGAAACTTCAATAAAAAAAACGTTCAATTAAGAAAAAGAAAGGTTGACTTGAAATGGATCTTAATGGCATGTAACCAATTTCAATTGAATGTTGTAAAAACGCAACTTTGGAAATTGCCTAAACCTAAAACACGCAACATTTAATTGCTCGAATAAAATCCTACTCGTGCTATCATTGTATGAATGAAGTACGAGAAAATTTTAAATGTAAAAAAATATATCGATATAAAAAAACGGTGATTACCACTGAAAGCTGACTGATGACTATATTGTTCAGTAATCAAACCAAATAAACTTATTTGCGTTCAACGTAAAAGCATTCCCAGGATAACGAAAACGGGTAACAGAAAAGCTTCGCATTGCAACTTCCTTCTTGAAAACAGCATGCAAAACAGTTCTTGTGGTTTTATTGTATCGTCATTCTACTAACTATAGCTGTTTGTCTAAATGAATAGTGAAATAAATAACCTATGGATAATTTATACACGTTTGAAATGAAATGTAACTTCATACTTGGATAAACATGTAAATAATTATTATGTAAACTGAAACGTTACATCGATTAATTATCAATTTAATTTAATTAGTGAAAGCTTCATAAATACAGTACCATTAAAATGACTATTATTGTAATATGTTTACAAGTTATTTTTTTTTTATCAAATTTACACAAAATTTTCATAATAGGAGTAAATACTAGCCTAGTACTAGTTAAGTTGTTGAGGATCATTGATTAATTCTTTTCAAATTATTAAATTAACTAGCTGAAACCCGCTCGCTTTTCTGAAAGTATCTTATTTTAATCGAGCGATTAATAGATTTCCTACCTTCATAGCGAAATAGGTATAAAAATTTGTTTTTGTTGACAGAAAAAGATGATAGATACTTCCAGACTTTAGATACAAAGTAAGTTCATCAAAATCCTTAAAACTACTTCTCTAAGAAGAGCTATTCCACACTTCTATTCGATTTTAAGGATAACAAGGTTCTCTAAGAAAATTTGAAAATCTTTTATACCAAATGTCATTTAAAACCGTTCAGCTTTTTAATTAGAAAAGATTAGGAGCTTTTCTACAGGAACCGTACCTTTTTTAGGATAAATAGTATTCAATATGTTAAGATTTGAGGTATCTTTAACAAAACGTCATTGAAATTTGTTTCGTTAATTAATTGTTAATTATTTAAAAATTTAGTTTAGGTATTATTTTAATACGTTTTTTTTTTAAATTCATATTTTAGACAATGTACAATAAAAAAATTCAAATATTAAAAAAAAATTAATTATTAATTTTATCGGGTGTTAAATTGAAATTCATATTTATTTTCCAGTTAAAATTGTCAATTTTTTAATTTAAACTTTATAGAGTCCTCTTTCGTTACTGTGTAAAATTGGTCAGGCCTTCTTGAGGAAAATGCGTTAAATGCTCAAATAGTGCAGAATTTTTCGGGTTTTGTCCTACAAAAGGACCAACATAATATTTCTACATATATAAGAACAACATATCAATAAAACAGCCACTACATACGCCGTACAAAATAGCCAGCCGTTCCGCAAACGCTTTTTAAATCTCTGATATCTTTTAAGATATTCATTTTTATGATTTGCTGTAAAGGGCAATTTTGATCTACATGAACAACGTACCTAATGTATTTAATTGAATAAGGAATAATACTGTATTGTTTAAAATAGCTTCGTAAATAACCAATTATTGTTTTGTAATATGTAGAAGATAAAAATGGTTGTTGTGGGTTTTCCTTAGGAGATAGAAGTATACCGTCGTGGACATTTTCGATCAATCTTTTTAAGATACGCAATTTTGCCGCATATTAGTTTGATCTAGCTCGTAAGGTTTAGCCAGCGTTTGAAATTTAAGTGCACAAAAATATATTTGTTATGACACCACATTACCAATCTTTGAGTTTACCGACGTTTCTTTCTATAATATGCATTTTTATCCCTTAAAACCTTCTTCTTGAATCATTCTATCAATTGTTGAAAACTGCATTAAAATTCGTCTCATAGTAGCGACTTTGTATTATATTATGTAAAGATAGCAAATATGTTAACGCCAAATATTCAATGCACATTCTTTTCTAATATTGAGTATGTATATAGCTTATAGCTGTTGAATTTCCAAAAAAAAAAAAATATTATTTTATTCGTTTTATTTTAAGAAAATTATTGTCACATCATCTTAAAAAATAATGTAAAATAAATGTTTCTTGAGAGATTATCTACAATTGCAATCAGTGTGGTAAATTTCGTGGTAAATTTAAGAAAAGGAAAATTTCAAACTAAAATTAATTAACCAGATGTGTATTGAATCGATCGTAATAAAATTAACATTTAGGTTATTTTTAGTAGGTGAGTATTAAAAAGCTTAATTAGCATCAAAATGGAAAAGCAAAAAGGAAGTTGATGACGGGGTGTAAGTTGTATTTAGTACATCTACGTAAATCGGTGTGTTATGTAATCGGCGAAGGATCATTAGCACTGCAATAATTACCGTTCATGTTGACTTTATCTCAGGAAATTAACGATAGACAAGCAAATAAACTTAACGAGTAAAAAGCTTTTAGATGGCTTAATCAAATTAAAAGCATGTAGGTTTTGCTTGGTTCGTACACATAACAAGTGTTTGTGTTGCGAAAAGAAATATTTTTTGTTACAGAAAAACTAGAAGAATTACAACATATTTTTCAACTTTTATATAAACGAAATTTTCTCTTCGAGTGAAAATGCATTATTGTGTTAAAAGCTTAAAACAGATTGGGATGAAAACATATTTGAAAGGCTTTTACTAACTACTCGAAAGCTTAAAGCTGATTTACTTAACTCATTTTCACTATTTGGTTGAGTGATTTAGTGAAAATCGAATAATAGATCCACAGGAGGTGTTTTCGAACAATTAAGTTATAAAAAATGGAACATGAAAAATGAAAAACGTTTTGCCTACAAAAAACATCGATTCTAACTTTAAAGAATTGGTACAATTTCATTTTGAATGGCCTAATTTAGTTCCTTATTCAAAGCACAAAACGATAATTTAATTATGAGGAAAATTTTTTGAAGTAGATAGATACCACATTAACAAAACCAGTAGGTACTTTTAAGGCATTTCACGAAACAGCAGCTGCTGTGACACCAAATTGACGATGAATGTTTTGTTCAAAAGTGTGCTTTAAAATTAATGACATGAAACGTTTGTTTTGACTTCTTTGCTACGTTTGCGTCAATTATATTAATTAATTAATCTTTAGAACAAATATGAAATATCATAATGGTCGAAAATGCATTGCCATGCTAAAATTGTTCCTGAAGCGCCAGCACATAAATCAAGCATTCAATTGTTCAATACAATTTCATCTTATAGAAATAATGACATTTCTGAAATAGACGGAAATCGAAAATTAACTACATACCTATAAACCAGGATGTTTATAGCCAATTTACTTTCTATAGGATGCATTAGAAATAAAATAAAAATAAAAATTTTACAATAAATAAGTCGCGAGCTCGCTGTAGGCATTTTTTTATAGACCAACTAAGACCGGACATCCTAATCAAGTTGAATGCCGCTCACTAATATGTAGCACCATTTTATGGCGAGAGATTGAGTATATGAAGCAATTAATGCAATCCAGCTTTTAAAATTTTTTGTGTCCACACATTAATAACGCAAAAAAGTTGCAAATTATCCATGTTTTGGCAAATTAATTTGAATGAAACGAAGGAGTTTGTAACGAATAAAATGAGGGATATGAGATCATGTCTATATTAGCCGGTTTTAATAAAGGATACATATTTTAATAAATATTAATTTCCATATTAACTCCAATTAATTAATAAGCAGTTAGATTCAATTTGAAGTAGGTAGTAATTTCCGATTAATTATTTACTGATAAATTAACTTTTTTCAACTTAACTCAATTAATCTGCTAAACGTCTATACTAATAAATAAATCTGAAAGACTAAAACTTTAAACGTGTTATCTCAAATATTGAAATCCATGACCTTATTAATATATACTATTTTATATTCCAATTTCGTTTATTTAAATCTGCCCGCTAAGCTTTTAATAATATAGGTATATTGATTTTTAATGGTACATTCTTTTCTCTTAAAGCATTCATTGAAAATAAAAAAAATTGAAAGTTTATAATAACGTAAATCAAATTCCAGTTTACTTTAATTAAAAATTAAATTAATATAATTTTGTTTTCTATAGTGAATAAAGGACATATTGAGGTCTTATCTCATGGGGTTTTTAATTAAGATTAAAATGTATTATCATTTTGGCTTGAACACTAATTACACAAGCCAACAATGAAAAAAACTTTATTAATGTATATACCTAGCTAATTCTTATTTTTTTACAGTACTAAATCAAAATATAATTCTTAAAAAGTTGTATTACCCAACTTTTGTAAATATTTTAAAATTACATTTATGAAATAGGTGTTATACACAGCCCTTATAGATAAAAAACGGGCTCTTAATACCTCTAGATATAAAGTAAGGCCTCCTGAAAACAGTTTCTAAAGCCAAAATTTCCCATGCTTTTCAGAAGCTAAACTAATGTAAAATAAGGCGTCTTTAACTCTGACTGATCAAACTGATGTTTTATGGTAATTTTGAATCAACATTGTTGTTAAATAAGAAAGAAGCAACAGTCACTTTAATGACTTCCTTGACAATTTGGGAAAGATTATTGGGTAGCAAAGTGGGGGTTTTTAACAGGACCTTAAAGTGGTGGAAAAACGTTTTTACGGTCTCTGGAATACCATCATGATGAGGATAAGGAATGGGATATCAACTATTGGTTGCCTCACCGAGGAGTTCGGCAAGCGACTCATAGTAGAAATACTGCACAAGAAACTTAAAAAAAGAGTAAGAAAGTATAAGCCAACTTCAGCTGGCAGGTAAAACCTGTATTCCTACATTATATCACTGTCTTAAGTTGCGTACTATTAATACAAAGCATGTTTTTGATGTGGCATAGCGTTTTATTAATTTTCCCGTATACCATATACTCAAAGGTTTTATACTATACTAGCAAACCAGACAGACGTTGTCTTGTACACTTAAATGTAAAAATTTCTCACTTTTAAATAGCTGTAACAATCTGAACCGTTTTAATGTACCTAGAAGTAGCAAATGTACAGAAAATTTTTCTGAATCTAATCTCAGTGCTACCTACCGTAAAAATAAACAATAAAAAAACATCAAGATAATTGTTAATCGAAACCATTCTAGAATCCACTTGAACACACACAAAAAATGTCATCAAAATCGGTGCAGCCGTTTAGGAGGAGTTTAATTACAAACACAGGCACAGAAGATTTTTATACATAAAGATAATAAAAAGCTGATTGCTAGAAAACTAAGGGTGACACGAAAAAACGAGGACCAGCTTTAATTTAATTCAGCCCATGAAAATCTGTAAATATCAGCTCTTAAATTCTTAAAGTTTTTAAAAGTATTTTTTATTTTTTATTTTTTGTTGGCCTGTATTATTATAAGTGTGAATAATTTGTTATTACCTAAAACCAGGGAATCAAACCGTGGGCATCATACATAATAAAATGTAACTTAGACGTCTTATTTTACCTATTTATAGTGTAATAAAAACTAGCATAAATATTTATTATTTTAGTTTGTGTATCTAGAGATTCATCAATTCAAGTAGTTGGTCATCTTTAAATGAATGATTCTTGATATTTTGACTTGTAAATGAAACAACTTGCAAAGTCAATGATTGATTTAATTTGACATTTCCATATACATATATATATATATATATATATATATATATATATATATATGGATATTTATATGGATATGATATTTGACTTAAGTTTAACTTGATTTTGAGTCAAGTTTAGAACAAGTAAGTTAAAATCAATTCAAGTAGTGAATATTTATGATAAAATAATATGGCTTATAGTTTATCTAAAAGAAAGTAGAAGAAAGTATCTTTTAATATTAATTTTTTTAGAACATCAAAAGGAAAAAATTTATTGTGACTTTTAACTCATATATAATTGAGCAAGCCAATTTACATCAACATATTTTCATTTTATGGAGTTGGATCTGCGGGATACTGCTAATAAAGTTAATAGTTATGAATTAAACTCTCTTTTAGTACCAAGTGTAGATTTGCTTTTTACCACGTTACTACGTTTATTAACTGTCTGTGTCATTACTGTTAAATTAGTTAACGAAAGGTTTTATTTCACTATTTAAAAATCAATTTAATGCAAACAATGAAAGTACCAATTTCATAAAGAAACTCTAATATCTGAAATACAAAACAGTGAATCTTTTTTAGAAAAAAAATATTGAGACGTACTTACCTAAGTTATAGGATTTTTATTTAGTGTAAATGTTTAATAATCTAAACATTTTTGAAATAAGTATATCAGATATTTTATGATAGATTTTTGTGAGAACACGTGTGTTCTTATAGGGCACGTATTTCATCTCAGCGAATATAAGCAATTTGTGCGAAATACGTCACGTCGTCTACTTATGTTACTGAAGCTTTTCCTTTCGTTAACTAAATTGAAAAAAAAATGTCAAATATTTTTAAAATACGTCAAACTTAAGATTTTTAGAGTAATCACTTTTAATTTTTAATTTAAAAAGAAATGTTTACTTTGACTAGAAATCGTTGTTGACAAATATGTTATATTTAAGAATATTTTAAATATTTTTTGGAAGCTGAAACAGTTTTAAGAATGTACGATTCAAATTGATGTGTGTCACTATTGGGGTTGTTTTGTATTGTTATAAAGATAAGCTAGCTTGGAAAAAAATTAAGTGAAAATTGTTATGTATGTACCTATTTATTTACTTATTTCATTCTAGGTTAAAGTCACAATATGTTTACTATTAGTAAAAATTAAATAAAAATAATATACAAGGTGATTTTATAGGTAATAGGAAAAAATTTGTAGCTAAATATAACCCAAATAAAATACAATTAATAAATTAATTCCATGTACCTATTTACGTGGTACATATGCATCCTTCTGTAAAAGTTAAATTGTTAGAGCTTTCTTGTAACTTTATTTATAGGGTACTAACTCTCCAATTTTGAAACAGAGAGAATGCATCGTTTTCGAATTATAGCAAAAAACGATTAGGAATTTGACATTAACTCAAAAGATATTGGTTCAAATCAGACATAGAATCAATATTTTTATTGCAATCAAATGAATAAAAAAGAAACTCAAAACACTTAAAAATACAAGATTTTTTTAGAATATAGAAACATATTTAAGTAAAAACGAAATTTAAACTTATGTATCAACTTTTGAATCTTTTCATATTCAATTCCGGTCGCAAGGAGCTGCCAGAATTAGCTTCTATTGTTCTCTTGACATCAAAAAGTAAGTGTTTCAGTTTTAAACTAGTATAATAATAAGCCATCGCTAACTTTTGACCTATTAAAAACCAAAATGATCCGAAAAATTTCTACAACAAACACTACTGGAAATCGGGATGGATTCATACTCGTTCATATTAATTATGTATATACAATTAATATGTAACACACAAGAAAAACATTTTTAATCCGAGCTCTTCATAAAGAAACGTTCACTAATACTATCATAAAGGGTTAGATGTGTGACACTTAAAGGGGATGCTGTTGGCGTCGTAGAACACGCCGTCTCGGCGCCTAGTTTTATGCCACATGTAGACAATCTCACAATGAATCATAGTCGCCTACGCCTACCGATTTTTCCGCATTCACAAAATACTCTGAGCTTTACCCAAAAGGTGATTCACAAATTCATATTTTGTCTATTGATTTTCCAACAAAACCAAACTAATCAATAACAACAGCTTTAAACATTAAGAAGATATATTTGTAAATATTTCAAACATAGAGCATTATCTATATTGAAGAAACTCAGTTACTTTTTTATGGATATGACCTTTTTATAAAGGTGATTCACGTTCAAATACACGTTTTGTCTATTGATTTTCCAATCAAACCAATCAATAACAACAACTTGAAATATTAAGTAGAAATTTTAATATTTGTAAATTTTATAGTTCAAGCATTGAAATTTATCTGTATCGAAGAAATTCAGTTAACTTTTATTATATCCTGACCATAAAATCTGGAAGGATTAGTTCGCTTAATACGATGATGTAATTCGTAGAAACCATATTGGCTAATCGCCAACAAGCTACATATTCGATTTGTTACTTCTTTCCCAGAAAAGTAGAACACAAAGATGTTCTTTGTCTTGAAACTTAACGTATATTGTAAATTTGCATGTTTTTTCTAACTTAAAAACTCAATTAAAATTCTAAACACCGAGTTATATTAATTTTTAAAAATGTTTATGTGTACCAAGAAAATATTCTTTTTTAAATTTTTAAGGTTGAAAATGGGCGAATAAACGTTGTATTATTTAAACGATAAAAGGCTGGCTATTTTGATTTTATAGTCTAACACATTTTTAATTAAACAAGCCAATATTTTACAAAATTTTGTACGTGACGAGAATATTCATTATGTGTGTCGTGTTTGGAATGTTAAGTTCCACGCAAATATTAATGAAAATAATGTATTATATGATGTGGTATTTTCGAATTGTACATAGTACGAATCTATATTTGAGGGATGAAACATAGATATTGGAAATGTTGTACACCATATAAATAGCTTAGTTTGCTCTTTTCTAAATTAGTTTCTTTCAATGAAAATAAAAAAGACAGATTTATATGCACATGTATAATGTTATTCATGAGAAAATTTTACTTATTATAATATGTTAAAAATCTGAATATAGAAGAAAACCAGTGGGATTTAGATTCTTGTGGATTTTTGCCAATGTTTATTTCTGGACAACATGCTGAAAAATTTATCACAAAATCAATTCAGCGTACAGTTTTTTACCAAGTTGAAAAGAAGTGTTGAAAATTTACCAATAAAGGTTTTAATGCAAGTTTAATGTTTTATTATGTTTATTAGTCTTTATCAATTTAATGATAAGGTAAATTAATAAATAAAAAAAATTGTTCATCTAACACGGTAATTACCAACCACTATGCTGTGGCACGTTTATGCCCCGCGAAATTCTTCAAGTGTACCGTCAAATTTTAGAAACGTAAATAATAAAATTAATTTTGTATGTACTTTTAAACAGTAAATCTGCAATCTATTTTCTTTGTAGCATAAGTATAAGTATATTTTATTTTACAATGTATATTATAGGGTGCATTCCACTAAGCGCTCACAACACTCGAAATGTTCTTTCAGCAATGGAAAAGCAATGACTGAAATAACATTTCAAACGTTATGAGCGCCTAGTGGAATGCATTTATAGATAAGTTACAGTTCCTTATGCTTATCTCATGGTCAGTGTACCGCCAAATTTTGAAATATAGCAAGAAACAAAAAAAATGAGAATCAATGTTCTAACATAAATAACATAAAAAAAGAGAACCTTTACGAAGTGTAGTCTATAAAAGAATCAAGTCGGGAAATATCTTTATAAATACATTTTTGATTGATCATGGAAATTAATTATCAAAGTGTCCTGGTTGGGTCATAATACGGCACGAATCAGAGAATTTTTTTAATTTTATTGTATTTTTTGAGATAATTGATATTATAAATTCATTTTGATTTAAAAATTGAATTTATTGTTATCAATGTAAGGTATTATTTAAACAACAAGTCCGTGCTTAAAATTAATAATAACAAAAAATAATGATAAACTCGTTTCAAACTGCTCGACCATTATTCCATTTTACATGTTAGAAGCTACAGCTATGCTAAAAGTCCTAAACAGCTTCCAGGCAGAAGACCCAATACATAACTCAGTTATAGACTCCATATAATGCCTCAAGGCCCTACAAAATCCTAACAATTCCAACCAATTAATTATGGGCATACGTCAAATGTCAAGACAATGAAATGACAAAGGCACTACCGTAACATACGTTTGGATATTAAGCCTCCAAGGAATAACAGGCAACGAGCTGGTAGGCAAAGAAGCAAAGGCAGCCACCACAGGTAGATTAGTAGATCTCAAAATCAAAACAACTAAAGAACACTAAAAAAATGTTGTTCAACGATAATCCATGCGATAATCAATCTCTGGGATACAAAATGGAAAGTACAACAAGCCCAACTTCATAATTGTGGAACCTCTGTCCAGGAAAAACCATCCAAAATAACTAGACTGCGAATCAAGCACACAAATTACACACATCTCGACACACATCAACGAAGTGCAACCAGTTGCCAAGCATAATATAAGGATGCCTCAATAGAGACGTAGGCATCTTCAAACCCATAGAATTCTTCAAAACATCCAATATGTACTGAGATATATAGGCCGTTTTCCAATAACAAAGCATTGTGCGGAGTTTGTGCCTCAAGGTGATGTTAAATTGGAATAAGATTAGCGTAGATTAGTTTGTAAATGCCACCGTAGGGTCAGGGTGCATTCATCTTACTAGGTTTAGCCAGGTTAGGAACCTTAACACTTTTGTGTAATCACATTGTTTACTAATTGTACATATAAATTAATTCTTAAGTTGTTTATATTAAGTTTCAAGGAGAGTTATAAAAAAATTATTTCTATTTTAATGCAATCGTCCTATCCAGATGATAATTAATCGATGATGCTCTAAAATGCAATGCGTATCTGTAGTTGGAGCGCTCGACACCACAAATAATGCCGCATTTTATACTAAATGCGGTTATTGGAAAACGGCTATAGTCTCCAAGTCAACATAAAGGCACACTATTAGAGTCATTAATGACCTTTGTTGTTAAAAATTACTTTAAAGAATAAAAAGAAAGTAATATGGGTGAGAAAATTTCCACCAAAAACACCGTATACGTATAAATATATAATCAGTCTCTACTTTTAAGAAATCTAGTCTTGATTAATAAAATTTAAGCAAAGTAAATCATAAAACTATTTTATCATACCCTGTAAAAAAATCTTTAGTTTTAAGTCCACGCAATATAACAACGCAAATAAATATTTCTTTCTTACTGAAAGACAAAACATCAACAACAAGCGACATTGTAATAATATCTATATGTTTGTGCGAAACTTGAGAGCATTGAATTATCTGAATAAATATAGCTATAGAGTATAGACGAATAAAACCTAAACACAAAACACAAAAGGATTTCTTCTCAAGCAATCAACAAAAGATTTTTTCTTTTTTTTCCAAATACATCACGTATCAAGTTTCTAACATTATGATTGAGAAGAAATATTGCAAATAAACCATCACCGTCTAGTGACTCATCTAATTGAATTTACGACAAGAAAATTTTCTATTACCTATTTACATGTGAAAATAAAACAGAAAATTTTTAGTTTCATTAACCAAACGTATTAAATAACGTCGACTCAGTAGTGTCGTATCGCATTTTCCCTTAACACGTCCTGCTAAATACTTAAGCCGATTATTTAACACAAACAACCCCTCTAGGTTTTTGTCCGTAGCTGGTGGTATTACAACACGTTTAGACCTAGACGTCCATAATAAAATATATTTTAAAGTTATGCATCGTAAAAAAACCCTACAAGAAAAAGAAATAAACTCACATAAATTATATACGGATTTTATCTGCTGACTTTTTGAAAATTTATTGTTTTCCCTAGCATAATAAAAATATAACAATTTTAAGAGCTTATAGATTTGAACTAACGAGAACGAGACTTTAATGTAATAAAACAAGAATTTTTTCGATATTTATTTCTTCAACTCCCATTTTCCAGTAAAAATTCCTACAATCACAACAAAGCAAGAACTTTAATTATTTATAAACTTCAAAGAAAATATCTTTAGTTATTTGAAATAAATTACTAGTTTTAGAAGTTTAGAGAAACCATTAATTAAATTTGCTCGTTAGAGACTAACATTTAGCGCCTAAAATTAACTTTGTAATTCTAATTAAGATTATGGTTTAGAGTGTTTTCATCAATCATGAATCGTAACCACTAATACAAAATCTGTGCGCGTATTTTAAGAAATATAGTCCAGCCCTGTTGTTCCATTGATCAACCCTATATAATACATTTACCCTGTTGTTTTCGAACATTAGGGTGGTCCATTTGATATCCAATATATGTTTCGCCCGGATGCGAGACAATTGTAATCAACCACAGAGAATTTAGATTTCTGTTTTTCAACACTATTGAATTTCAACTATAAAATCATTATAACGTTACTAATAAATGATCATAATTTGAAAATATAAAATAAACAAAAATTATCAGATTTAAAAATTCCAAAATAAACTAAAAATTATCCACATATAGGGCCCTCGATCAATTTGTGGCAAACCAAAAAATGAATATTTATTTTGCTCTAAAACGATGTAATAATTTCAACTCTTGAAATTAACTTTTCAATATTCAATTTTCTATGTGTATCCGATGTAAAATTTATTGAATTTCTTATATAGCCGATTAAATATTACTCTAATGGATATCAGAATTTATGATTGAAATTTTCTCGCCAACACGATACATATTTTTAAATAGAAAACGCTAAAAATTCATCTCTTGGAATGTAAAGTGCGATTTCAAAGAAAATCAAATAATTTAAAATGTATGTAAAACTAAAATATTTCCTTTCTTAGCTTTATAATCCATAACACATTATGATAAAATCCAACATGTAATCCTATTTAATTAACAAACATCTGCTTACTCCATTTAACTATTGTAATATTGTAATCTCAATTTAAGCTACTGGGTTCTATATTCCAGAATCATTCCATCTCCAAAATAGCACTTAAAATTCAAAAGCTGGTATCGTTCGCGACAATTCTAAGGGTGTGTGCATCAAAGCAATTAACAATCACACCTCCATTAACATCCCCTTCTGTTACACGTCCAATATATGGTGGTTACCGTACACGTACATAAATCCTATAAAACACTTTAAAAGAAAGGGTTGCTAGAGAGAGATAAATATTACTAGGCATCTATCAGTAGTACTATACAATCTCTTGTTTCGTATAAGAATACGCTCAAAGAAACTGAAAAAGTTAAAATTAAACTTGCGGCATCTTGCAAACATTGTATACAACATGATTTCATTGTTAAATTCTATTGAACTAATTATGAGAAAACGTAATTCATTTTTAGGGATTCAGCCATGCATTCTCGACTTAATTGATAAAGTTAAACTTAAATTGAGTTAAATTACAGACATGAAATCGCTCAACGACAAAATGAATAATTGTCTTATATAGGTAGAATATCCTTTAATTATTTCACATACGTAGTTTCTTTAATCTTTTAATCGCTTTAAAAGATTAATGCGAACATGAAACTGATAAAAATTAGTGACTTTTATAACCTACAATGAACTTGAACCAGTAAGTCTAATCTCTTGAAAGTACAGGTAGTTGATTGATAAGCTTCGAGCCAAGTTAAATAGTTTGAAAAATCTTTAATTATTCACCTCGTCAATTTCAACTTAACTGAAAACACAATAGATAAATAAAATGTGTTTTCAATGGAAAATTAAGAACATTCCCGTTGGATAATGTAATTGTTATCCGAAGAGAAAAATGGGATCTGTCGCATGAGTACTGTTCGCTTTTGGTATTTGAAGTGAAGATATGTCAGTCGTCAGTCTTCAAAACGAAAGTTATTACTTTGAAACTATCAAGATTTTCATGGAAATGGTGAATAAAATAAATTCAAGAACTTTATGTGTTCGGGCTTCTCGAGAGGAAATTGAATGAAATCAATTTGAAACTTTTCTGTTTTAACGAAAATCAAATTTTTCTTCGCGTTTCGCTTTTTTTTAGCTTTGTGACTTGAATTTGAAAAACTTTTAAAATATGGTTAGGTACTTATACATGATACCCACATTGTGGTTGGATTTTCCACTATGTATCAGTTAAAATTAATTTTAATTAATTTTTTTTCGGGACACTTTTTGGGCTTGGTTTTTCTTCTCTAATCAAATAAAATACAGAAATCGTACTGCAAATATGCTTATGTAATAACTGTAAACTTGATAAGGATCAAATATATTATAATAAGTAGAGCAGTGTTTCCTAAACCCCTTCCTTAATTTTTGAAACGCTGAGTAGGTACCCCTTGTCAAAAAATGAATATAAGTATTTTAATGGAAATCACTTTTATCAATCAGCACATTGTAAAAAATGTATCTTCTAAGCTACTATCTTAATTTTACAAAAATTTTGTAAAAGAAGCAATATTTTAAGAATAATCAGCTCTCTCAGATGTGTAATATTCAGAACCGAAAAAAGAAAACAACTTGTTGACAGCCAATATTAATAATAGATTAAATTGAATTTTACATGCAATGAGTTACAGATTATATTTTTGTCTGTTATATTGATTAACCATAACCCCAAGTCAGTATTTACTTACATTTTGAGTATTATGATAGTTCTATCAGGTAGTGCTGTAGCTGTAGCTTAGATTTCAATTATTTGGGAAAAGTTTTAAAAAGCAATAAGTAGTAGAAAATAATTTGCATCTGACGAAATACGAATTAATTTTGGCATAATTTTCAATGTTTCCTTGATTTTATATATTTAATAGCATACGGTCTTAAGTGATAATTTTACGACGGATAAATTGTAACATTCCTGTATCACATGTGGGTACATTTTCTATATTTTTTTTCTATTAAACTGTAACAACTAGCCTTTAAAACTGGATAAGTTTGATATAGGACAATTGTTTTAAAATTCTTCTCTATTAAATTCTATCATCAAATTCATAAATATTAATAGATTAAAAGTTATACAGCCAGTTAATCTTGACAAATATGCATTAGAATAAAGAAATATTTGTTAGTTTAGTTTTCATATAATTAACAAATGTATCATTCTTTTCTAAATAAATATATAATAAATTATAAACAATCAATTTTCAAAATCAAAATACATGCAGATATTGTTTTTTAACTAGACATGAATTTAAAATTACAAAAATAACACCCACCGAGTTTTCTAAAAAATTTACATTGGGTGATTATGTTTTATATTAATGCATCACAATTTTTTTTTCAATTTATATAATCTATAGATAATAATCATACTACTTTTAAAATATTTTGGAGTATTATAATTAAAATATAAATACTTAATAGTTGAATATATGATGTAATGATTAAAATAAGTTAATCTAAATGAACAAGGAAACATTCCAACACTAAAAACTGAACTGATTTCAGCAACTAAAAAATTATTTCATATTTGATTGAAATGAAGAAAATAGGGCTTGCTAGCCCTATAATTACAAAGTAAGTTTGATAATTTACAAACGTTTACAGGAAAATCAACAAAAACTAAAATATTGATAACGATGTATGACAAAAAAAATATCATCATCCGCTATACTTGAAAAAAAAGTCATAGATATACTATACTAAAGACATTTTTTAAGATTTTGCAGTATTTTAATCTTCTAAAACTGTCGCTTTATTAAGCTTTGGTTTGCAAAACTTGTAAAGGTATTTTTCAATGACATTGAGGATGTAAAAATTAAAATGCATTTTTTCTCGAGAACTAGGTTTTATTGCTTGCTTTTTTTACCTTAATTCTTTTCAAAAACCAAAATTCTAACATTTCTTTTTAAAGCTGGTGTTTTCGGATCTTCATGATGTTACAACAAGCTTTCGATTTATCAACCTGGTATTCTATTTAATAGAAATAATAGATAAAAGTTCATCAGGGAAAAATCCGAAAGAACTATTTTATTTAAATTACATTCCTTATCTACAGTATTTGACGTTTTCATTATTCCTTGAACACCCTGTATTTCATAAAAATTTGTTTTTTGAAGTGTACATTTTCTATCAAATTGGAGAATGGAAACTCGCAAAAACAATATTTAGATGCAACAATTAAAAATATAATAGAATATCAAAAGTATACACTATAATCGTAATATATCAAATCATACAATCGACCGTAACGTTTTCAACATGAAAATACATAAATTGAGATATTTAATTTTTGATTTTGTAATCAGAAACTTAAACCTTCTTTTAGAATAGAGAATTAAAAACTTATTCTACGTTAGCTGTAGAAACCCATAAACTTTTAAATCCTTTTTAATTTAACTAAAAGTTTTTCTTTCTATTAAAATTGGATAACGGATAAAGTTTTATAATTTTCTTTTATCATTAATTAAATTTGAATTATAATCATTACAAAAAAAAGGTTTTTTTTTAATATAAATTGAAACATTCAAATTCCTTTGGTGAGTTTTGAACGAATTTTCAAGAAGTACCCTAACTATATAAGTGACAAATAGATGTTTAGAGATAAAACGAAGGATCATTCGCATGACAGTTTTGGTATCTTGAATAACCCGACCCATCTCATTCTATCTCCAGCTTTACTGCTCCAATTACATAAAAGACGACAAATTGTGTCAATTAATCATTTTGAAATATAATCATTTGAATAAAGAGCGACACACTCGAAATATTCCCTCAGATTTCTTTTCGACTCTTCAAGAAATTGTTAAATTGACGATAAGGTACCACGAAATTTAAATGGTGATAATTTTCCCCATTTTTATGAAAAATTTATAAATTTATAAATATACGTTACATATAAAAGGTATACGTTACATTAATTTTCCAAGAATATGAAAACGTTATATAATAAGTGGTTGAAAATATGATAGTTAACAGCAATTTATTAAGAATCCGATATTTCATAGCCGAAGGCTAGCGATGAATTCTTAGTAAAATTTTCATCTTGCAATTTTATGCATAGAGTAAATATGGAATTTCACGTTAAACAGGATTACGTTGGAAAGATGGGAGATATTTTTCATTTAATTTGATTTTGTTTGCACCATAAGCGATGTTTTGCTGTACTAAAAGATCATATAAATCACATCCCATTAAACTATTACAGGCACGTCGTATAAATACATGAAAAACGTATTAAAGCCGTGAAATGGGCTTTGAAAACACAACACACTTGGAGTTAATGAACCCTTCCCGATACCGATGCATATATAGGAGTTGTTCATTTAATCCTCCTCAACATTGATTTTCCAAATATTCCTCATTTCTATCAATGCAAGATTCACCTTGAAATACATTTTTAACGATCAAGATGAAAAGAATTAATGAAATTTAATTTAAAAAGCGTCAAAGCGAAACTGCATTGTCTATTTTTCTTCTTTCGTTATTTTCAAAGATAAGACGTTAAAATTCTCTAAATTCTTTTCGACTGAAATTGAATTTAACCAAGCCAAGACTCGTTCCGTCACCCTTCAAAATGGTTTCAGTGTACATAACACGCCGTGGCGCTTCCGTGGACGTTCCTTAGGGATGTGAGGTTGTATAATTCAGGATAAGAATGGTTAGGAAGTTTAATTAGTATAAATTATCGTAGTTCTACCAATTAATATCACATTTTAGCATCTTGCGCTTTTATTAAACTCGGTATTTTAATTTCATTACTAGCGTCCGTTCCATTTTTAACGACTTTATAAAGAAAGTTTTCACAAAATAACTCCATTTTGAAAATAATTTACACGGATCGTAATTTTAAAGAGTCTCACGTGTCTTAACTATGTTTTCACTTGCATAATATTTACGAATAGGGGTATGGGGATATTTTCTTTTTTGTTTTTGATTATACACCAGTCAAAAATGTTATAAATGAATCGAAAATATTTTCTTTTACATTTGTAATGCATGAATGATTGAGAAAATGAATTATTGTTGCAGAAACTATGGAGGAAAATAAACATTTGTATATTACAATAGACTATGACGTTTTTATTACATTTGCCAAAACAGATTGCAATATCCATTTGTCATAGAGAATAATATTTCAATTCAAGAATAGAATCATCTTTTTATTTCCATTAAAACGTGATAGTTTTTTTTTTAATATTTTACAATGTAAAATTCAATGTTAATTTTTAAATAATTTCAAATGATTTATTACAACAATCGCTGATAAAAATTAGTTGCGTTTATAGCCTTCAAAGAACTTGAAGCACAAAATGTCTTTAAAATACAGAGAGTTAATAGATAAATTAAGAGTCAAGTTGAATAATTAAAAGCTTTAAGTATTTACTTTTATTTAATTTGGATATAAAATTAGCCATACATACCAGCTGTATATATTCATAAAATGCAACGTAAGATGTTTAGAAGAAAGAACGTACCTAAAAAAGAAAAGAAATCGTTATTAATTATGAACTATTAGTAATATTCAAATAAATATAGAACTAATAAGGGAATTAATTAAATTACGCAGTAAAGTTTGGGAATCCTATAAAATATCTCATATTTGGAATGTTATGAGCTGGGTAAGCTTCGAAACATTTCACAACAATTAAATTGAGCAATCGTGGTTGGGAACCACAGCACTGACCACTGAGCTTTAGTGTTTTACACATAATTGTTTGCAAACCAGGAATGCAACAACATCAACGAAGACGAACGGTTCCTGAATCGCATATAACAAGGCAGAAAAACCACATCATAGATTCGCTCTCGCCACAGAAAAGAACAATGCACGTATCCGTGTATGAGAACAGCATTTAATGCCATTTCAATTAAATATATTTTCAATTATTAGTAACTTCGCTGAGTATAATTTTAAAAATAGTAGTACATTTTGACATAGGTTTACAACCCCTAGACATCGCTTTGCGTTGTAGATTTTTCAAAGTTGCGTCGTTTAATTTTTTATAAATTTAAAATGCCATCTTTGGTGAAAAATATTTAAATACCTATTTGTGTTAAATATTTGATGAACTTAGATTTGGAAATGCCTACGAAGAAAATAATTCGGTAGAAATTTCCGAGCAACCAAAATTCTTTATATAAAAACAACTTTCCAAAGCAATGAGCTTAATTGATGATGCTATCGAGATTTTTTCAAAAAATGATCTTGACTTTGATCGAAGAGCTAAAGTAGGTAGCTAGAGCAATAAATCGTATAGAGTAAATTATACAACATTGTATAATTCTGCATAAACAGTAGATATATGATATACCTAATGGCAATAAATAAACTGTATAACGAGTTTTACAGAGATTTTAAAAAAATGCAAATCAATCGACTATCAAAAAATATTTCGCTAAAGAGTAACCAGCATCTACAGAATCATTAACACCTACATTAATTGAATTAGAATCATTGAATAAAGAAATTGTTTTAGTTTTTTTTTTCCAATTTTGTGTTTAATTAAATTTTAGTGATATTTTTTTTTGTTAAGTATCAAAACCGTTTATTTTATTAATGTTTCTTAAATTATTAATTATATAAATTTTTATTTTGTGGAAAAATTTTTGCGCACCTATTTATATTCACATGATGGCTCATATAAAATGTTGATTCACTTTACGTAATTGTTTCAGTCTGCGTCGCAAAATTTTTGAATGTATCTACGACGAATTTTTACTAAAATCGAATTCTCGACCTCTTGGTATGTGAAGTTATAAATTTTCGCGGGGAAAAAAGAAATTTTCCCGACTAGTTGCATAGATTCATTATTATGATGATAGTAAACCAAAAAGGATTAGTTCAAGACTGTAGGCCAATATGAAAACGGTTTTCTTTCTTCATTCAATTGAAGAAAGTTAGTGTTGTTTCCAAAATAAACTGATCATTTTATTTATATAAAATTATTAATATAGAGAGCAGAAAAATTCCTTCGAGGCAAAATTGTTTTTTTCTTTAACCGAAGAAATCAAAACGGATAGAATGGAAAAATTGACGTAATTCATTTATGGTTCATCGTTATCTTCAAGTTCGTTTCAGTTTCTTTTCAATCGTCTTCCTGTCAATTACAAAGCGAGTTTATTTGTTTCATTCGGTGGATTAGAGACTGGTTTTTTCGTCTTCTTTTCTTTATTAGGATGAGATAATGGTCAACCATTAAAAGCATCGCGTTGCAATAACATTAGTAATGTAAGATGAAATTTGTTGAGAGGGTGTAAGACACCCTAAGGAACAATTTCGTGTGAAAACCGCCTTTTGGGCGATGTAATAATACCCGTATGCCTTGTTAAATCGCATTGTTAAATACAAGGATAAACATAGCTAGGGAAACTCTATCTTGTTGATATACAAAACCAATATATCTCCCTTTATTTCTTCATTTTCTTTTTTTTTTTTTTTTTGGTTAATATAGATCTTCAATACACCTTAACATTCGTTAATTAGGAAATTTATTAAAATCAAAATTTGAAAATCTTAGCAATATCAAACAAAAAATTAAAAATTGTTCGGTTTCAAAAAGAATAACACGAAAATTGTTCTCGTGCCTATTTACTAGGTTTAAATTTATATTTTCACGAACTTAAAAGACCAGGTTGCTTAAATAGTTTGATAAATTGTCAATGTGATGTCATGCAACAGTTAAACAAATGACTTACATTTGGTCGTGACCTCACGAGTCTATGACTCAGTAATTTAGATCAAGTGCTGCATAAAACAATGCTCCATAATGTCACAGCTAATGGGTCGCATGATTTCTCGCTCCTACGTTTCCATATGATGAATGCAAATATGCATCGGTATACCGAAACTCGGGTGTAATATCTCATTCATACCCATTTAAGAAAAAAAAAAAAAAAAAAATACTAAAACAGACAGTCAAAGAAAAGCGATGAAAAACCTTTTGTTTCATTTTTCAACGACAACGACTGGAAAGACCAATTAGTTTAAGTAAAGTTTGATATACTAGGAAATGATAATACATATTAAATTAACGCGAGCTAAAAGTTAAGGCATTGTAATCTGTTAATTAAGGGTTAACCATTCATTCCCCAATTCAAATTGAATAATTTATTGGTCGCTCAGCTAAATTGAATCATGTTTTCTAACCATTTCCCCTTATTCTCGGATGGACTTTATGAATTATTACTCTCAAAGGTAAAATAGATTTGCTACTGAAATTCCAAATTCAAACAATCGACATAATCCAAAATGTGTATAATTATGCATAGCTATAATATTGTAAAATATGGATTATTTTGTTTTGAAAGTGATTAAGTCTAGTTCAAGAACATTTCAATATGATGTACTATTGAAATTTAAGTTAGTAGCAACATTTATGAATTCGTATAGAACAATGTTTCGAGTATTTATAATAAAAATGTTAAAGTTACTTGTCAAAATTTAATACAAACTGTCCTATTAGTTCAAAAATTTGCATTTGTTAAAGTTTGTTAAAGTTTGTTAAAGTTTGTTAAAGGTGCAATTTTTTGGTCACCATCGCTACTCATAATATTAATATATTTAATATATCATTCTGTTTCAATTAAGCCAATCATATCATGTTCAAAGAGATTAATTAACATTTATCTTGTAGCTTCCAATTAAAAGCTAATTCCTGTTATTATGTACAAATTTATATTATTCTTTAGGAAAAATATTTTTGACGTGATAACGTCTTATAAATTGATGAACACCAGATGCCCGCATGAAAAAGTGTCACGTTCCGTTCGAGCCTGTGCGTGCAAACGAGAACGCTGTACAAGCAATAGAGAAGCACGATAGATTTTTGCTACTGGAACGCCGCCACGCGAGCTTCTTCGAGAACTTCTACAATAAGCTATGCCTCGTACTCAATAATTGTTGAACCCTAGACAACGTGTTTTTTTGTTTTTTTCTACAATTTAATAAGATTTAATTGATTTCCTTCATAATAATTTACAGTCTAATTTTATTTTGCAAAAATTGTATTATAATTTTCAATTAACTCCTTTTTTGTATTATACAAAATAATGATAATTCAGTGTTAATAATTCAATTCAATTCATAAAAGTATGCAAGTTTTCATCAATGTTTCTTTATGACGTTATCACGTAAAACTATCGTCCGTAAACCGACTTTACAGACAACCAATTTTTTTTTATTTGACGAAGGGAAATACTACTTTTTCGATAGGAAAGATCTGTAAACTAGAATAGAATACAGTTTAAATATCTGCTAAATTTAACAGTATTACCACATTCAAGCAAAGCAAATGTAACAATAGACAATCGGAAATGACAGACATGAACCACATAGGCGCTGCGGTCTCTGAACTGAAGCCTTACAATGTAGAAACCCTCTACATAGTTCCGGTTAGGTATTTTAACCCCCTGAATCTAACAAGCTCGTACCATTTTATTTTTCTTACCACCCCCGAACGTTTGAATCAATGAAAGCGTTGTCATTACTCTCTACATAACTGGCAACTTCTTTCTTAGATTATTGCCAATCAGTCCTATTGAATTGTTGTCAATTATATAGCTTATTTGATTATATATAAGAATGGTGTGTAAGGCTATAGATTTTCACATGCGACGCTTCTTGCACGAGTGCGTTTCTTCCAGTCAAAAGTAATTTATTTCGAATAAAAAAAGACTACTTTAAATCATCTTCAATTACAATTAAAATCAAGTCATGTCAAGTTTTTTTTGCGAAAACTCTGATTTAAATTTTCAACATAAGCATTACGTCTTGTAAAACCGAATCGTTACGTTTATTATATTTTATTATTTTTTACATAGTTAAAATTGAAATTAAAGAAATTATTTTTTATAGTTTCTGCAATTATAGAAAAACTTGAGGCTATTTGTAATCTTATGACTATAAAGCAAAAAAGATTTCTTTGTTGAATCTTTAGTTTATAGTTGCTATTTTTACGCGAATTAATTACGAGATTGAGCTTAAATAACCTACAGGCAAATCGTTCATAAAATCTCGTTTGCATTTAGAGACAAGTCAGTTTTTCAAAGATAAATCTTAAGAAATAAAACATTGCTAAAAAACTTACTTGAATATATCCGGAAAATGTATGATATAATTAAAATAGTGAATTTAATAAAGTAAAAACAGTAAACATAAATAAAAGAGAAAATAAATCATGTGGGCAGTGAGAAGGTTATTAGTTTTTGTCTATCTACGTTTCAAACCATTTGTGACGTATGAATCTCAATTTATCCTATCGAAAAGTTTTTACGATTGTGCTTGGTAAATCCCAAAGGAAATAGTGTCTGTTGCGACGTCAACCTGTTTCATGCCAAGACAAAAACGGGGATTATTTTGCTACATTTGACACGAAAATTAGTGTTCGTGATATAATTTATTTTTTCTTCATTAACAAATTGAAGTTAATTTTGCAATTGAATTATTTCACTGGCTATCGCTTTTTTAATCAAATCCTTTACTTTATTTCTATTATTTTTACCTGTTCTTTTAAAAAAACGTTTTGATCCACAAGTGCATATTATTACGTAACGTATGCAAAGAAATATTTTGCGCTACAAGTCCATAAATATATTAAATTTTCATTCAACCCCAACATCGACATAAAAAGTGTTACTCATATTATTTTACCCTATATGCGAAATAAAATTCGTAGCTATAAAAATAATGTTGCTCCACGGAAGTATTACATTCCATATGTATACCTAGTATTGAAACAACCACTAGTAATATCAGCTACATACCTTTTTTTTCTTTGCATACAACTTAAAGTTCGCTAATACCAGTTTCTCAGATATCTACTATTTACTCTCAACGAACCCATCTATCCTATGGGATTTTGGCTTGGCAAGGTTATTTGATGCTGTACAAGGTTATCGGATAATGCTCCTTAATAATGTATGGGTGTCACATGTGTGCGGTAAGCGCTTTCACTCACATAAACCCTGAAATGGTGCAGCATTGCACATATCAACCTCTCAACTTGTACCGTCAATGAAAGATTGATATCTTCGCTTCTATATCTTTAGCTTTGAACGACTTGAAAGAAAAAAAAACTTTTTGTTCATTTTCACAATAAACCTTTCCAAAATAATAATAAAATATTCTATATATTTGCTTATTTAACTAAGTAAATTTAGTTAAATTTATCACTTGACTGTTGATTTAGGAAAATAAATGTAATTTGATATGGAAAAGGACCGAATGGCAAATACAACTTTATTGATATAATAAAAAAAAATACTGAAGGAAACGGTTCGGTCGGTGATAGAACTGACGCCAATATTATTTGATCGGCGTCCATTGGGCCTTTCCGGTTGTCTGAGCGAGCATCACCTAAAGCAAGCCTGATCAAATTAAACCCCTATTCTTAAATTCGAAACACTACCCATAATAGAAGTCACCCTATTGACCGTCTTGACCGTTCTGATCGCCAGACGAAGGAAAAATAAATAAAAAATTAAATTGATTTCCTTAAACTTACAGTGGTGTACTCGTTATTGAACGTATTTCTTATAAAAATAGTATGGTACTTAAATAAACATATGCTTTTTCACGTAAAATTATTAGGTTGCTAATGTTTTGGTATATTAAAACTGGTTAAGTAGATTATTATCAATTAAATTACATAGGTCAACATGAATTTTGAGTTTTGGTTCTTGAAATAAGGGTTTATCAAGTCAAGTAGTTTGGCGTTTTTTTTTTTAAATTAAATGAGCTATAGACATTTTGATATGTAAATGAGATACTCTCTTAAGTCGAAATAGTAGCTATTCACTGTTTTTGCAGTGCAGAATATACCACTAAATTCAAATAGTGGTATTTATTTCACTACTAAATAGTGAATAGTCACTATTTGATAGTCAAAAGTCACTATTTCGATTTAAGAGAGTTACTTGCGAAGTCAAATGCGTGACTTAATTTGACATTTAAATACAGTAAAAATCGTTTATAACGAACTTCAGGGGACCGTCAAATTTCGTTCGTTATAAGCGATATTCACTATAACCGATATGTATCGCATGTATCGTCTTATCTAAGACATATCACGGGACCCGAAGGTTTTGTACGTTACAACCGGTTGTTCATTATATCCGGTGTCGTTATAAACGATTTATACTGTATTGATGTTTGATTAAAATGCAAATTTAGGTCATATAGCTTGAAATTCAAGTCAAATAGTGAATCTCTAGTTCTATATATGTGATTTTTATGTCCTACTAAATAAGGAAGTAGTTTCACCTGACAAAGTTCGCTGTTGTAGTTATTAAAACGAAATAAAGATATTCAGCAAGGGTCCTTATTTTCCACAGCTCTGAACATGCAAACCGGAGAGCTTGCAAAACGTCGGCGAATGCGGTCCAAGAATTGTTTGTGAGAAGTTCTTTTGGTTCTTCTCTTATTGTTAGTTCTTTACCCAACCTTTCCTTGGCCGTTCAAATATATCTACGAGTATCAAATATAACTAAACCTATTTACAGGTTGTAATGAAAATTCAAAGTAAAATTAATAATATCTTTAAAACGTAATCCTAAATTTTTAAGAATAATTCTGAACCAAGATAGAATAAAAAGAAGTCATACCCCAGAAATTAAATTTCAACATGAGCTCTTGGGGAAAAATGGAAATATTTGGCCTTAAAAAATTAACTGTAAAAATCAGAAATCGGCAAAACTTGGTAGGTAAAAGACAAAATTATTAAATAATATAATACGTTTTGCCCGAAGATATTGCGGTGTATATTTAATAAATAAAATATTCTTCAAATATTATAAAGTTCACATACCACGAGAGAAAAGAGGGGATAAAAGACATGGACTCTGATCTCTGAAATAAGATGTGTATGAGCACATATGGAAGTAGGAGAAGTTAAAAAAAATACAAAATAATATATCAATAGTGTTAAAACAGGTTTAAGTTTCTATTTTCTTATATCTTTATAAGTGAAAACCTGACTAAATAAAAAATTTTAATAATTAAAAAAACAGTCCTATGAGTTCCCGACTGTAAACAGCTTTTTAAATAAAGCTGGTATGAAAATGCCTATATTTTCAAAAAGGTAAATAACTCTAAGTTAAATTAAGAAATTAAAACTTTAAATTGGATTATACGTTTTTAATTAGATAAATTTTGTCTTAGCCATAACAATAACACTCACAATACGTAGACATTACAATCACCAAATTGAGTACGGAGCTGGGAATGTATAAGAAGACCGTCGTAATCGAGTTTATAAATTCAGCCGTATAAAGTTGTTTGGGTTAAAGAGAAACGCTTTTATATATTCGAAAAACAAACTATGACTAGAACCTTAATTTAATATTTACTTGGCTAGAAAACCATAAGCTTAAATAGAATTCATTAAAATATAAACAATAAACAGGCGATATTAAGTTACCCTTAAGCACTTAGACGCAGTGACCAACCACTTTCCGGCTCTACATTTCATGTTATTATGTTAGGGACGAAATATTAAACATTTGACACACAAGCACACGTGTTACTTGCGGTTGACTATTTAAACTGAAACCCTTTTTGTTGTTTTAATAATTTTTTCCATTTATAATTATCAAACTTTTAGACAAAATATAACAAATTTTCATTTGATCCATTTCTATTATTGAAAACAAAGCGAACAATCAAAAAAGGAACATGAAAGTCAACTGCTCATTTTAATTGACTCAAGATAAAACTTTATTAAATTCCAATTAATATTTTCTGGTTAAATAAGATGCTAGCCATACCGCTTCGTATTTGCTCATAGAAATCATACAAATGATAAAGTCGTTCAAAACTATATTAAAAAGGCTGCGGTAGTTCAAAACTAATTAATTTCGTTCAATAAGTTTCCAAGTATTTTACATTTTCAAAAAAAAATCGCTTTTATTGAAAATGTTCGTGTAAACTAAACTTGATAGGAATTAACGGCATTTGTATAGAAAAATTAAATTGTTAAAAAAAGATTGTTTTGGCTGTAAAAAATTTTAATTTATTAAACTTTGAGATTAAATAAGATTTAATTATTTCACTATTCTTCTTGATAAAAATTAAATTACTTCAACGCATCCGACCAACGTCAAACTCAATTAAAAATTAAATTAATTAAGCCATTTACGGCTGACGCGTGTAATTGAGACGTAATCAATACTGTGATTGTATATTTTAACGAAGAAATTCTATGACATTGAAACGTTAAAAAATATATAGATAGAGACAAAAAATGTTTTAAGATAAACTTGAATGGCACGTATTTGAATAGGGATTCTGTTCGACTTCGTTACAACAAATATAAAATGACATTAAAACTTGGATACAATAGATAATTTAATTACGGGGTATAACACACATTCATCCCTTCATTTTTCAGAAAAATCCTATTCTGCCACGTCATTTTCAACAGACACAATAATCTAATAATGTAAATTATCGAGGCCTGTTTTCATTAGTCGGTCCCTCATTGGCTGTATGGAATACTTAATATGGTCACAATGAGTCATTTTTATGTCCAATCTATAGAAAAGCACAGCTCTAAATTGTCAAAATGGATAAATTTAACTTCTTAAATTTAATTATTCAAACGGACATTTTGTTTATTACAAATTTCCTTTTATTTCACACAAAAAATAAATTAAAATTTCGAAAGAAGTAAATTATTATGTATATATAATTTACATAATTAAAGCAGATTTTCGGATTAATATGGAGGAATGCACGCAAATTTAATGCAATGTTCTTCAGGTAATATTAATTTAACTGTAACGATTCTAAAATGGATTGTTGAATCATTTTAAAGTTATAACAATTAAAAAAGAACTGTTATCATTATGGAGATATGTTCACTCAATAGATTCAATCAGCCACCATAAAAAACTACGAAGCATTTCATATTTCACTACTTAACTTGATTTTTAAGATAGTTGATTTAAATTTTACTTTTCATACAAGTATATATTATATTTCACAAATACAATCCACAAAAATTCATAAGAAAAATTATAAATTTAAGTAAAAATAAATTTTTTTACATTGTAAAAAATTCGCAAATCGAAAAATCCAAATTGTTAATTTTGTATCTCCAGATACGTATTTCAAACGCCATGCGTTCGTCATCAGTGGATCAAATTGAAGTGTCTTCGAGGACAATTTCGTACTGATTCACAAAGTAGTCAAAGTAGTTTATAATTTTTCTTATGAATTTTTGTGGATTGTATTTGTGAAATATAATAATTTTAAGTCCAAAGTCAGCGAAATTTAAATTTTCTTTCAAGTAAAGTCGAATTTTATTCTGTAGTGTGCTTGTAAATTTTGTATAAACGATTTTTCATTAATCTAATAATAATGATATTTCTTTCATTGGTTTTCGGGTTCGTCAGTCACTAATGGTCGTAGAAGTTAAAGCAACTTTACAACTAAAAACAACAAAAATAGGAATACTAGGAATAATTTTTGTGGACCGCTTAATAATTATAGTTTACTCTAGGATTCGACAAGAGCCACGTTCAAGAATCGACGTCAGAGGATCAAATTCAAAACGGGACCATACGAAGGGTTGTCTTCGTTCTACAAAGTCGAGTCGGGTCAGTTTAAGCCTAAGGGTTGATAGACGAGATGAATAACATAGCAATTGCAATTTACATTATTTAATTTAATTTTTATCATTATACTAAGCAGTATTAACTGAATTTCCATTTTATTATTATAGTTAATAATAATTTGTCATAAATCATAGAATATACCTATTGGAGTGCGAAGTGATGTGAATTTAATAAGATTAAAACGTACGACATTTCATAAAAATAATATCTCTAAATTAATTATTCACCGATTGACGGTTGTCGATTTGGCTGTGGTTTTTTGTCAAAATAGTTACCGCACAAGTAAAATATCATGTTCAAAAATATGGATAATTGTGAAGTTTCCATATTACTTACATTCACATTAGTTGATTATTTCATTAGGGAACGAGATGCTGAAATTAATTGGTGTAAATCAGTGACTTAAGAAATAAAACCAACAGAGCAGTCGTACATTTGGAACTTGAAACTGGAAGCAAACAAATGGATATAATCTATCTAAAGATGACTAGTACGTGTAAACTGTGGGATGTAGAACGGGAAGGTGTACAATATAATATATCTCTTCTCAGCATTCAACTTGACGAATTATTATATTAAATATTAGATAGATGTGAAATTGGAGCAAGGATATTTGCAACGTATTACCTAACTGAACGAATAGCGAAATTATATGTAACTGCGATTATTACGAGTCCGTATATTAATTTATCACATCAACATTATAATCAATCACGCGATAAAATCAAGTAAAATTGAAGAGGAATCTTATTTTTCGAGAAGTTGAAGAAAAACTATAAAACGAATTCATTAGTTAATTCATGTAAAATTTAATTTAAAATTTAATAAGATTTATTTCATTACAATTAAATCTATTGTTTTACAAGTTACGGTATTACAACCTTGAATTTTTCTATTTTGTTCGGTCATATTCAAAAATTCCGGGTCAGTAAACTCAAATATGTATTTTAACGAGTTTGAAAAGTAAAATTTTCTGTTTCTAAAGGTTTTTTATCCAAATTATTTGTGAAACAATGATCAAGTTTAAATGAAGCATTTTATATTGAACGATTGAGAAATCACTGAAGAATAAATTTACTTTTAAATTTAAATAAATTGCAAACATTGACTCGAACGTGCCGAGACTGATTATTCTATTATGTTCCCTACAATTGAAGAAGGGTAAGAACACTTTCTCTAACAAATGATTAATGGACGACACTTTTATTAATATTTCCCTGTCAACGAATCTCGCGACTCTCGATGCTATTTGTATCGTGCCAAATATATTTTATCTAACTCCAAATCTTTTATTACTTCGAAATCATCAAATACAACTCAAAAAAAAGGGTTGCATCTATTCACACGGAAATGAAATAATGTATTTAAATAAATTATCATACGTATGTATAGTATGTAATTTTATGACTCCTATTTTTTATTTTATTATTTGACAAGCTTTTATTGTTCACCAATCAATTATAATTTTAATCATAATAATTCTTTTGGTTTTGATGAACTGAATGTAAAAAGATCGATTAAATCTAGTAGTAATTTGAAAAAAAATCTTATGATTTACTGTATTAAAAAACCGTAACAAAACTACAAAGCATCACGAAAATATTTTTAACTCAATAATTTATTAAAATGATTATATAATACTTAAGGATATATATTCTAACAATTAATCATCGATTTTATAAATAAAACTACAACAACTACTTCGTCCAATATCATAACTAGGTACTTTAAGTTTTAAAAATATTCAATCATCACATTTGTTTAAAATTTCAAAGTAAATCAAGAGGTTTACTCTAAAAACTCAATTTGTTTATGATCAACTGCATCGAATTTATGAACTTCTCTTAATAAATTGGCGTTTAAATGCCGTCATTATTTATTTTTATTTCGTTAAAAAACTTTGCTAGAACATAAAATTTCTCGAGAAAACTCATAACGAAACCACACCAACTTAATAAAAATAATATATTTTAATTAGAATCTCCACTTAATAAAACATCTGCGCGTTTTCCCCGGATGAAAAGCAACAAAGAACTTCTTAAAACTTGACAAGAAATTAACATTGCATATATTTAAAACAGAGAGCTTCAAGAGAGTTCTTACATTTAACTCGAGAAAACTCGTTGAATTTGAAATAACAACCAAAAGAAGAAAACAATATAAAAATTGAAATATTTGGTAGTTATTTTTATTTTTTTTTGTGGTTTTAAATGTTGGTTCTCAAAAAATAGTTTCTCTGACACTCGAGTAAAATATAGACGAAGTTACTTTACGAATAACACACATTTGGGGAGAGTCTTGAGTGATAAGGGTCAATTTCTTCAGCCTGCGTTGAAAAATGTATGAATTTTTTAGTTTCCTATGTTTATTTTATGAATATCTATATAAAACTTCACGACATCAAAATGTCGTTGAATTATAAATTTAAAATTCAATAAATATCAGAGCATGTCTCATTTTTATATACCTAAGTACATGTTAGTAAGGAAAAATTGTTGGAGGAATAAAATTAAATCAAATCATACAGTTTTATTTGATTTTCAAAAATTTTCTTCGTTTTCGGAAACGTTACAGATTAAATTTGTTGATGTTTGATGTTGATGTTAAAAATATATATTGAAATTCAAGATTCCCAGATGTACTTAAATTGTGAAAAGAAATACACGTCTTGTATTAAAACTTCAGTCCACAAAAGATTTCTTCAAACAATAATTGTTTGAAAAACATTCTGATATTCGTTCATATAAATAAATATTTTTCTCTTTACTTTATCAACAATCTCAATAAGCACATTCTACCGCCTACAACATTTAAATAAATAACGTGTCATGTTCTGCCTCGTCAACAAATTTCTTACGTTAACTATAAACATAATACACGAACCACGAGAAAATACGAATAAAAAACGTTCAATATATTTTCTGGAAATATATAGCTTAAATAACGTCCTAATTGAAACAAATAAAATCAAAAACAAGTAAAAAATAAAATTGAAAAATAAATTAAAACAAAGCACCCATCTGATACAAAAGACGCGAAGCTCTAATTTAAAATTATTTACTTATTCGTAACATAAGTGAAGATAAATGTTACAAGTTTGAGATGTTACGGAAGATGTATTGTGTTCATGATGATATATCGACAATGTAACCAAGTAAAATGTGTACTAAGCGGTTTTTAAACGCTTCTTTTTTGTGTTACGTACAAAAGTTCATCTTTCTACTCAAACAAAAAGAAACTGTAAGGAAGAAGAGCTGTTGTAGGAGTCAATAGAACAAAACGATTCATGTCTAACTACCAAGTAAAAAAAAAAATAAATAACGAGACGACAAACGAAAATTTTTAACAGACGTTTATACTTATTGACTTCGAAAATCTAGACGTTTGTAAAAAGAACCAGAAAAATAAAAATAAAGGAAAGATATACAATTACACAAAAGTATTGAGAAAAATGGATGTGTGTAGGTACTTATGTATGGGCGCTAGATGTTCACTTTTTTACAAGCATATACTAAAACAGTGATTCCCAAACTTTTTTGACCCACGAAAAAATTAAATATAATAATATAAATAATAAAATATTAGTTACGGCTTACGCTATGGTATAGATACAAATTTTACTCAAATAAATGTAACACTCAAAAAATCTCGCGACACAGTTTGGAATCTCTCATAGTTTGGGAATCACTGATATAAAAGCTCCTTCAAAACTTTATAAAAACAATTCTTATCAATCATTTTCACAAACGATTAATATTTTTAAACATATTACTTAACAGCTTTGAACTACTGTTGTAAAAGTACTATAAGTCAATATGATACAAGTTTTGCACTCCGGTTGAACATTTTACAAATCACATTGGACACTTTACCCATTAGATGCTTATTATACACAGTAATTAAAGATTATTGATAAGCAGTTAAAAGTTCTTTTTTAATGGATATTTTTCACTATTTTCGTAGCTTCTTCAGGCACTAAAATTAACAAGCATTACAATTCATTTAAGGGGGTCGACCCATGTGATGGTTTGAAAAAATCGATTTTTTTTTTTTAATAAATTGCTTTCTTAACATATCTTTAATACGGCAGTAAAGTGATTTTTGAAAATTCGAAGTCGTTTTAAAGATACATACATGTAGATACATACAGGTGTTTTTCAAACTTTCCTCCATCGTATCTCAAAAACGGCTTGACCGAATGACTTGAAATTTATAGGGTACACTCAACACATGTAAACGCATGGAATGAACTATTATCAATTTAAAATTTTCAAAATGTATATTTTTTTATAGCAAAAAACAAAAAAAGAAAACGCAAAATTCGCAACTTTTATTTCAAATGTCTACCAAAAGTCCAATTTTTGTATATTTATTTGATCATCTTTCATTCCGTGCATGTAGGCTTACAGATTAAAACGCCGTTTTTTTTTTGTTTCGAATAAACCAACCAGCCGGAATCGTGGAGGAAGTGCAAGCTCATTTTTTCGAGATGGGGGTGTTCAGAACGCTGTAACTCATGTTCTACAAAATATTTTAAGCTTAAAATTTATATTTATACTGTCGAAATATATGTTAACAAATGATAATAAACTTATAGCTCTATCTATTTTCTGGTCGTAGAAAAACAATCCTAAAAAATCCCTAAAAAACAGGCCGTCACATGGGTCGACCCCCTTAATAAAATAACATAAATGTATGTTAAACATACATTTATATTTTTTAACATAAACATTTTATGTTATTTTATTAATTAAATTGTAATGCTTGTTAATTTAAGTACCTGAAGAAGCTACGAAAGTAGTGAAACGCGTAGTACAAAAATTTTAAAAAACATCAAATAAACAATAAAATATCCCTTAAAAAAGAACTTTTAACTGTTTATTATTAACTATGGATAAGAACTCAAATAATTTTAATTATTGTTAAAAGTCATACTGTAACTGTAACATGTTGGTGTCTATACATTTAAATTAAAAATATTCTTTTGTGGCAGTTGCTGGTTATGTCATGTACATTTTTATGAAATATTTATAACAATTAGTAGAAGTGATGGTTGCAATAGACTGATTTTTAGATCTGTCGAACACTTTGTTGAATCCACCAAGAAATTCCTAGCAGAAAATTTCATTTTCAAAAATACCTTTACCATAAGAATCATCATTAGTGAATATGGTAGTACCACTATGACTTTCATCCATAATCTTTAATTACTATGTATAATAGACACCTGGGTTAAGTGTCTAAAGTGATTTGTAAAGCATCCAATTTGAATTATAAAATGTTTAATTCGATTTTTAAAATGTCCAATTTGGATTGAAAACTTGTATTATATAAAGATATTAAGGTTTTTTATTTAAATTACGTTTCCATTTTGGCTAAAGGACAAACATTTTTACAAAAAAATAATACTTAACTAATTTTGATAAAAGTTTTCAATTACCGATTAACTACATTTCTGTTAAAAGTCGATTTACTCACTATTAAAAATAACAGTTCAGATATTGATTATATAGGATATTTTATTTATGTATAAGAATATAAAGTATATCAATAAATATACATCTTGTATAGAAAGACCCGAAATGTGTAAGTAAAATATTTTGAAACTAATTTACGTGCACACATGTCGATATCATACCTACTCGGTAAATGTCTCTACATACATATATTTGGTTGGTAGTCTTTTTTCTAAGACGTACAAACGTTATTATGCTAATTTTAGTGTCGCTGTGCGCGTATTGCGTAAAAATTTAGTCTCATAATTTTTTTGATGTGTCAAAAAAGTAAACTTCAAAACATACAATTTCAATTTACATATTTTTATTTATTTTGAGAACTCGAGAAAGTAAACGGATTTAAAAGACTTGAATAACTGATCAAATTTCAAAACTAAAACGTCTACCTAGAATTCCAAGAATACAATTAATGAAAACGCCAAAGAGAGATAGAAGATTTCTTCTAGACAAAAAATCTTTAAGCATTTTTACCTCTAACAAGAAATGAGAAAAAAAATTTTCTTTCAATAATCACTTAATACTTATGAGATATTTCACGTATGATCTGATTTTCCATATATTCAGTTAAAAAAGTTTATATGAAAATTCAATTTCTAAACTTATGTGTAGTGCATTTCAATTAAATTATCATACAAATACAATAATTAAATCAAAATGCATTTATCATAATTGCACTGTTTCAATGGTTGTTAAATTTGCATGATACTCGCGTATATTTATTAAAACCATACGATAGCGTCAATAATTAAATTTCACAGATTAAGGTTACATCTATCAAATAAATTAAATTATTTATAAGCATTCGATTAAATTAAGCTCACAATTCAAAGCTGACGGATAAGAAGAAACCTGGGAAACCATTTAAGACTAAATCGTAAAAATCCCGAAACTAGAGCTATTTTTTGCGTATTGAAACGTCGAAGCATTGACTTAGAAAAGAGAAAATGCATGTTTTATGTCGCTACATTAGCTTTGTGTTGTTTTGATTTGAAGAATCGCATACAGAACATGCAAAACATTTTAGATTTTTAAAATTTCATTTGACTCTTGAGAATAAATCTGTCATTGTATAAACAATGGATTTGTTTAAAAATGTATACGTACATGCTTTCTTTAAATGTAATGGTATAAAAAAAAATTCACTTGTTTTTCAAACTTTTCTAATTCACTCAATAATTACTAGTAATTGCAAGTAAAACGTCTATATACAGTCTTAACAATAGCCAACAAAGTTTTAAACGACGTCTTTGTCTTAAAACATTTTTATGCGTGTTTCTCTTTTTGAATTAAACTAATAAATTGAAACGAATTGAAAAGTTTGGCTTCCGTTTTTAAATTTATTTCAATGTGTTTCAGCATTTTCGTGTTCTTGTCTAAAATAATTACGGTGCATATTTAGTAAAATCGTCACACATGAGCTGTGAAGCATTCCACCCTCTTTGCTTGGGAAGAAAAAAATGGTTCGGTAGAAAATTAAGCAGTTTGTCGGTGACAAAAAGCATTGTTCAATCAATGCATGCGTTACAAGATAAGAGGATGAATATCCTTGAAGAATTAGGGGACGTTAAACTAAACTCTACATAAAATAAATTTAAGTCCACACACGAACATACATAATGGTAGGTGCGGCCTAATTAAATGCTCCGTTTATTTTCAACTGGTTATTTCTAATGTCAAAGTTTATTTTTAATCATTGTAAAGGCGTTTGCTTCCTACACAACCCTTTTTTAAATACTCATTTATATTTCATTGATAAATAAACTTCATTTTTTTACGAGATTCATAGCTCAATACACACTATTAATGTAATGGGTCTCATAGAATTACCATATAAAAGATATACGTTTATTCTATTTTAAAGTGATTCGAGGGAAATAAATTTGAGACACAATGTAGAAAGTTTTACAGTAACTATTCTGCGATAATTTTGTATGATAAATATACTAAATTCGTTTTTATTTCTTAATAACAATCGTAATTTTTTCTCTGAATGAAATGCATATTTTAATTAAATTGTAATCAGTCAATTATAAGTTTCACCTACTTTTGTTTAGAAAGCTTTCAGATAATAGCGAAATTATGAGAAAATTTAGACAATTGATGAACAAAAGGATCATCTATTTTTAGAAAGTAATTTATATTGGCTGCTATTAATCGACATTTCAATTCATAAAATTGAGAGATGTTTAATGTAACAAATAGTAAAGTTAGAACTTGTCATTAGAGTAAATTTAATTTTAACATTTTTTATTTCTATGAGTGGGTATACAATTTTTTTTTCACAGAATAATCATTTTCTTAAGGATGAATTGGAAATACAATCGAGAGCAAAGGTATGAACAATAATAGTTCATGAATATCTACTGTTTGTAGCTTATCACAAAATAAATAAATGGTTTTAGATACTAGCAGAAATACATAAAATTTATTAATGGAATTCAGACAAAATGCGTAAAACAAAGAAAGTCTTTTAATTTTTGACAGTGTACCTCAATTTACAAAACGTATTAACCAATAAAATCCGATTTTCGATTAGCTTATAATTTTTTTTCAACCACCGTTAAGTGAATGTTATTAAAATTTTGTAAAATGATTTTGTACAGTTTAAGTGATATTACTTGCGATTTTGAAATATTTACCATTTTTTAACATTAGTTTTAAGAAAGATATTCTATTGAGTGAACAAATATTCATAAGAACGCATGTTAGCATACAGGATTTTTAAGTTGTTAAACTTTTGAATGGATTTATCAATCACAACATCCAGGTGAATTTTCTTTTGTTTGCCATTATTTTGAGTTACCTCCCAAATATCTTTAAAGGGATAAAAATATTTTTTTAAAGAGCACTTCATTTAAAAAATATCTGGTGCGAGGCGTCACACTACTTTCTTTTACATTTATGAAAATACTCGCTGTTAGTTAAAAGAAATATAAGCACTTTGTAACAATACATATAAACAGTACTATATGCATACAAGCTATAGGGCTATATGTATACACACAAATTCCCAACCTTCATCCCAGAACCGCCCTTATTCGAATTTTCCCAGGAAAAAGTTTCAAATAAAAGTTGTAGCCACTAATGAGTCTAAGAACTATAGAAAGTTTAGAGAAAATCGTTGGAGCCGTTTTCGAAAAAAATTAAAAAAGCTCAAAAACGCCAAGAGTAAAGTAGAGCTTTCGGTTAACCGATTTTAACCAAAAGCTTCGCGGCACAACTAGGTATAATATGGAGGCTAGATTCCAAGTTTGGTGAAATTCGGATAAAGCTTTCGATACGATATGGCTGTCACACACAGACATGTTTCTAAAAACCACTATTTTGGACTCAGGGGACCTCAAAACATGTATTTCCGTTGAAAGCTCAAATTCAAAAATTCGATCCAATTACAATACTGCCTTTACTATTAAATAGTAAAATAAAGTAATATGTATACACTATACAGCTTATATGTACGTAGGTATAGGTATACGAATTCCGAACCTTCACCCCACAACCGCCCTTATTCGAATTTTCCCAGGAAAAAGTTTCAAATAAAAGTTTTAGCCATTAATGAGTCTAAAAACTATAGTAAGTTTAAAACAAATCGTTGAAGCCGTTTTCGAACAAAATTGAAAAAGCTCAAAAACACCAAGAGTAAAGTAGAGCTTTCGGTTAACCGATTTCAACCAAAAGCTTCGCGGCACAACTAGGTATAATATGGAGGCTAGATTCCAAGTTTGGTGAAATTCGGATAAAGCTTTCGATACGATATGGCTGTCACACACAGACACACACACAGTAATGTTTCTAAAAACCACTTTTTTGGACTCAGGGGACCTCAAAACATGTATTTCCGGTAAAATCTCGAATTCGAAAATTCGACCCGATTACAATACTTCCTTTACTATCTATATAGTAGTAAAAGAAAGTAAAAATACGGACAAACTAATAAAGTGCTTCAATAAACCAATATTTCTTTAATTATTAAATAGTTAGGTAAAGCTTATTGAACTGAGCTATTTATATATTAGGAAACCTTCACTGTTGATGGTATAAAAGAATAATTTTACAGCATACCTGAGTACAATTATGACTTGAATATTGAATTGAAAAAAATAAAAAGTTTATGGTTTACTCAAATCAAATTGGTGCAGCATAAAAGTTTAATAATGTAATGCCATTAAAAGTATGTTATATTATGAAAATGTTCTCAGACGTTCATAAACGTGAAATGAATTACATCTAAGAAGCTGCACCTATACATAAATTCGTTGGGTTATCCAAATAAACTTCTCTGTGCGCTTTATGTATTCACATTCTGTCAAGTCAAGTGGCAAAATATCACTGCTGCAAATATAATATCTTTCACATAAATTTCTTTGTCATATTTTATGTGGATCTGCATACAATTGACACACAACAACGTGTATTTTGTAGTTTCGATAGTTACTCCATTGATATTTCATCCAGTGAAATTCCTTCGACGAATTATTTGCACTGCACTGATTTATAAGGAGAATATTTCTGAAGACTTTATTGCAATACGTAAATATAAAATATCTATAATAATTGTACGTTTTATTGACAGTGATAATTTCCCGAAGGCATAACCTATAATAAAATCGTAAAACAAGAAATAATACGTAACCTGATTACATATTTTGCATGTTCATGTGAATGTTACTATGCCAAATATGTAAAGTTTTCTAGTTCAATCGTTTAAATTTGGCTAAAAGCCACATAGAATGAGGGCAACATCAAGCATGCAAGCCTTCTCAAAAGTTTGAAAAGAAAAATTTAATTTCTTAGAATATCGAAAAAGTGACAGAATCGTGTTGAATTAATTATTATTATTAGAGAAATTTCATTAACTTTATGGCCCATGTAACAACGAGGATAGGTCATTATTTGGTTCAGAGTTAATTGTGGTCAATCTCAGACCACACAAAGTTCATTTATTTACATAAACCCCCTATTTTAACGTCAGCTGGTCAATGAAATCTGTTACTCTCACAAATACAAGAAACCAAATAATGGCTCTGCACTAAAGATTAAGTTGCAAGTAAATAATAATAATTTAAATAATTTCTCATATCCCAAAATGTTCAGTGAGGCATATATTTGTTTTTTTTTTCGAAATATTTAAATTAAAGTAATTAAATGCAAATATTTAACAGGGAAATATCAAATGTTACGAGTTGCATGAAACTATATATAATTAGGACAAATGATAAAATATAATTCGAACAATAACATACCAATCAATTTTGCACTTCTCTAAACATTCAATATTAAACAAAACTACGGTACGTATATTGTATGACCAAATATATCGGTGCGGATAAATACAAATGCATACAATTGTAAATTCAACAATAAAATCATAATCGACTTCAACTATTCATATTGATTAGTTAAAATAATTTGATAGAGCGACGACGAGTATGTTGAATCCATTAAAATGATAGCTCATCCTCTTAATATCTCTGACTATTTTACCAGGTTGGTACGTATACACAATGGACAGCCTAGGTTTGGTACAGCTTTTATCAGTGCACATTATATTATGCTCGCATTGTTATAATATAACTAGTGTTCATTGTTTAAGACCATCTAATTAACTAATATCAATCAAAGGTTCATACTGACGCTTGATTTATCGTTCATATATTATCGACGCCACTCCTGTTTCCTCTCACACCTCTAAATAATTGTACTATCATCACTAGCATGAAATAAATTTCACTGTTTTTCTATAAAACATCTGTCGTTTTATTTTGAGGAGGCTCATTACAATTAACAGCTAATATTCATTGGGAATTTTAAGACTAAACATTCATTTAAGAGTTATGATTAGATTTCTTTTAATTTATTCGTCCAAGTCGTAACTATGTAATCATAATTACGTCATTATTATAAAAAAAAGAACAATATTCATATTACCGAATGTAAACCAGATGTAAAATGTCCACTTTTTTCACTTTATTATTTTGGACTCTTTATTTGAAAAGAGTTTATATAAACAAAAATAAAAGCGACGACATAATGCGACCATATGATGCATATTAGAAAGGAACCCTGCAGAAATTATAACACTAATGACTTTTGGTTTTTGAGGACGACAACGAAGAAAGTTTTGATTTTTTCGAATCAACAATTGTTTTTTGTTCAGGGTTGATATAGATCTAGTTTAAAAGAACTTTGCGGAATTTTTTAAAAATATTTTAGAGGAACTATCTTTGTAATAGACTATAAAAAAATTATCAATTTCTTTTTCCACTTCGCTACGTGACACATATTTTACTTATAAAAACATCAAACGTTTTAACCATATTTAAAAATATTTATTTCAATTTTTAGATCGATTTTACAAAATAAATAATGATTGATGTTCTAGTCTTGTTTATTTTTAATATGCTCTCGATGATGTTCTATCATTAGTACTTTTTTGTATGACTACTTTTTTAATGATAGACAAGTAAAATTTTAGAGGTGAGGTGAGAAAAGATGAACTACTACCAATTAACAAGACCGATGTTTGTCAAGTTTTCTTTACTATTGCTTAGTGGTATTCTGAAGAGCTTTTGTAACGATTGTTGTGTGTGGAATCATTATTTTGAAATAATCAAATATTGATTTTAATTAGTTATAATTAATTTCTATTTTGTGTTATCTTTTTGTATAAATCGTTTACTTAAAATTAAAATTGATAACGATTATTATTAGTAATAAATCATAACGTTCACGTGTAGCCTTGTTACAAAATAATTAATATTATATTTTGAAAAAGTAAAAATAAAAACTGCGCTCATCACGATACAGATTTTTTATCAGTTTAAAATGCTCCCGTTGGCATGTCCTAAGTTTGATAAAGTTTCAAAAAAAAAAAATTTTGCTTATCGAGAGTATAATAGGTATAGGTAGAGTATAAAAACCAAGTATTATAATATTATAGAATATTTCTTTTCTGAAATCTACAAATTTAATTAAAATACCTCCTATACAAGGTAAATATGTAATGCATTAGCTACACCTAAATTTCTTAAAGAAAGGTTTCTGTTGAGTATTCAAAAAATAAGATAAACTTCATAGTTTATTTTCTCTGATCAAATTAAGTAAATTAAGAACTAAAGTTTTGGCAACTTTTCATTAACTATTAAGGTTCCGAAAGTGTTCACATGTAAAGCAGTAGGTACTGTGACTTAACCACAGTTACGTTCTCGAGTCAAAATTTTAAAACCCCGATTGAGCCTATAGCCTATTTTCTTTTGATATGGTAATTTGCCGCTTCGATTTAAAACCTCCTTCAACCTAACTACGCTGAAAACGAACGTAAGTAGGTGCTACCAGGCTGAAACAGGATTATTTCCGTACATCTTAAAATCCATTTCAACCTAGACAGCCTGAAGTCAGGGCGGGACAGGTTGAAATGGATTTTAAGATCTAGGGAAATAAACCCTGTTTTAGTCTGGTATAGCACCTACTTTCTTTCGTTTTCAGCGTTGTTATGTTGAAAAAGGTTTTAAATCAAAACGGCAAATGACCATATAAAAAAATAGTCTATAGGCTCAATCTAGGTTTTAAAATTTCGACTCGGGTTGGACGTTAAACCACTTACGATTTAATCATTAAATTTTTATGTCTTATTCCTAAAAAAACTATCAATTCCCTTTAACTACTAATGGAAACTTGGATGAGTAACATGAATTTGTACGTTTATTATAAATTGGTTCTTCCACTTTTGAATTGTCGATCTATTACATGTTCATTTAAATCTCTAACCTAATTTCATATTCCATTGGCAACACAATTTAGCCTCCCTTCATAACCAAATATATAAAGAAAAGAACTGAATTTCATATTACAACAAATATATGTTAGTAAATACCTTTTTGATTCTTCAAACAGTTCAATAACATGAAAACATGACTAACCTGAAATAAAAAAGAAAATAAGTTAATAAAACTGAAATAAAATTAATAGAAATATTAACATTTATAACATTAATAATGTTGAAAGAAATGGTTATTATTTTTGTATTTTTACGTCTAATTCTAAAACTATTAACATTCCCAAATCCCACCTTTGAAGTAATGAATCTACACGAAAATGCAGGACCTCCGTCTTTGTAAATTCCAAATTCGTTCGTTTAAGCGTAGACAACAGTTTAGTATATTTAATTGAGAAACTCTATATCTAGTATAATATTATATAGGTAATATAAATATTACCTATATCTATTGTTGTTTGCATTAACTTGTTTTTGTAGTTTTCTTTATGAATAAAGGTTTAATATTTTGAGTTTGAATTGTGTTTACTTGTTTTATTAGATTTTACGTGAGCGAAGTCGTAGGTAGTCACGAGTTACATACACTTTATTTTTGTCCAAGTATTTTTATCGATTTTGCTAAAAACTCTTTCAAAAAAAACGTTTCTTAGTTTCTTAGTAAGTATGTAGGTACTAAATTTTTTGAAAACATAACTACCGAAACTATACCTATATTTACAACCCCGTATTGTTAGAATTGCATTGTTAGTTTTTCTAGTATTCTATACCGTTATTAGAAACATTAAAATGAATAACTCAAACTGCGTCACCTGATAGATTGTTATGGGTTCAAAAAGGTACAAACTGTATGTATAACATTAAACAGATTAGTAACTTAATTAGTAATAGCTTAAATTTAACGCCAATTTACAGCAATGTCACACATCAATTATTATTAACACGGTTAACTAATGATGAAATAATTGGCTTTTCGTCGCACTAAATCATAAATATCCCAGTGAAATATTCATCAAATAAAATTTGTAATATTTTTAATTAACAATTTATTGACAAAAACTTTTAGTTTCTCGTGATTTTTTCACAGATGACAGAAAGATAAAAAAGTTTAAAAAATGTCTCATAACAATTATACTTGCACGGTTGTATTTCCCGTTTCTAATTGCTGCCACAACAAAGCAATGTATGTGCAGTTGTGAAAAAGTTCAAGCTAAAGAATTCAAAGTAATTTTTTACACAAAAGGAATCAAAATGGAATATTTGTGGTAGAGAACGTGATGGTAAATAACATCTCGAGCATTACATTCGGTCCAAATGCATATATTCAGTCGTACATATGAATCGAGATATGCTTCAGAACCATTATCTCGTTTCGGATACCACCATTTGACATGCTGCAGGTGGTTGTGACACAAATCTCGAGGGAATTACAAAACATACAAGTGGTTGCAAAAAGGCTATAACATGCATAAACAAATGGTGTTCACGTTGTGTGTGGACTTGGTATATATTTAGTACTTTAAATCTAAACGCATTCAATTTAGTGCGTCGATGCCTCCATAGTCCATATGTGCACAAATCAGGTAGTGAGAATTTTTCGGAGCCCTTTCTAACAGCCTCCTTTCATCTTCGTCCCTTTCAACATATTTCCATATTTATTGTTTATCTTTGACTTAATATAGTTGTATCTCAGAAAAATCCATTAGACCTTTTTTATAACCTGATAAATATATCAAGCGAATATTGGACCATAGTCAAAAAATACATTAAATTTGATCTTTCCACACGCAAAGAGTTTCATGAATAAAGTTGATGTTTATTTTCATATTCTAAAAATATTCAAGGAAACTACCTAATAACTTTTTTTTTCAATTTATTTTTATCACATAATTCTCCATTGACTATGAAGTATGATATTCATTTCTTGAAGCTAATTTTAGTATTAACCTGAATTTATTGCATTTTACTTTTTGTACAATTCTGTAAAATAACTGTATTGGTTGAAACATTTCAATAACTCGTGTGTTTGTTTGTATTTAAAGTAGTGTTTTTTCTTTTCAAACAAGCTACATCGAGAACGACTCGAGTTAAAATCGATGGTCAGCACTGAATTAAATCGAGTAGCCACTATATTCCACTTGAACTCGCCTTATGACTTGAATTATACATCATTGTGCTTTACATAAAGTACGCTGACCTTTTAAAATAATTTCAAAACAAAGTTATTCAAGTTTAAATCGATGATTTAATAATTTTAATAACTTTAATACACGGAAAAATATCACTAAAAGTTAATATTGACATTAAAAGCTTAACTTTACTTTTATTATCATCGAATTTAAAATGTTTTCTGTTCAAATTTACTGTAACTGTAACATTTTTTACGGTTTAAAATAGTAATTTTAACAATTATTGTTGATTGTATTTAGTATTATTAGAATAAATACTGTGGCATTTTTGTAAACTTTATGCATGCTATGTACATACGTTGTAGGAGTAAGAAAAGCAGACTTCCAATCTTTTTTTAAACATCGGGGAATCCTCTTAAAATTTAAGGCTTTTTTGATTGATATTAAACAGCAAAATAGGTAAGGTACATATAAACTGATTTATTCAGAAATATGAACAAGGAAAAATTAGTTCGATAATTTTGTTTCAAAAAAGTAGTGAAGCTCTACTAATGCAAGCAAAAATATTATATAGTTAGCTAAATAATATTCTTGCTTTTATTGATTATTCTTTCGGATTATTGGCACAAATATGATGTTTATAAGGTTTATGATGTTAATGTTATTTTATTGTAAGTAATACAAAAACGCTTCACTGTAAAATTTGTAGTCTAGGAGACGGCTGCGAGATTACTACACCCATAACCTAATAATTCAAAATCGAAGTTTTACATTAATTTATGAATGGGAGAACACATTTTTACCAGGGTGCCAATCAAAACTTGCTTGGAAGTACTTTTAATTAAAATAATAAAAATGTATTTTTGGAAGCGTATTTCACCCATGACGTAGTGAAATAAAATATAATTCACTTGATAGTAATCTGTGTAAATAATTTAAAAAATTTTGCTAAAGGTCGCTGAATTGCCCGCACCTCCTTAATAACCAGGTGTAAACATGTAAATGTATGTACATGTTATAAGTAAACATATAATTTTGTTTCACATTTAGGACCGATAGTGTAGATTCATGCTTCATATATCAAATTAAAGCTCTTTTTTTCTGTACATGATGATATAAGGCAACATATCAAAATTCTCCCGGGCACTGACGCAGCGACCTTCAAATATGCTAGAAATTAAAAATAAAGTGAGAAAAGTTATCACGCTAGAACACACATCAGACAAGAATGACTCATCTCCGGGCAGTTTTTGATTGGCACCCTGGTAAAAATGTGTTCTCCCATTCATAAATTAATGTAAAAATTCAATTTTGAATTACTACGTTATGGGTGTAGTAATCTCGCACCCGTCTCCTAAGCTATTGTATTTGGAACTTAAAAAGCCATTATTATTTACAAAGTGCAATTATATTAAAAAAATATATATTTAAAATTAAACAGTTTCGTTAGTCTAGAAATAAAGTTTGTAATATTTTTGAAATATTATGTAAATAATGTCAGATATACACACTACTTCCCAAAACTTTATCGATTTTACAATGTTACCATTGTGATTTTAGCTAGAACAAATAAGGCTCTTCATTTTGTCTGTTAGTATAAGCTTTGTTCGCGGATCTCATTTTGAACTGATTACGGATCAGTTCAAAGTAAAATTTAACCAATTTAGGATTTCTTTTTGCAAACAACTTCAAACTTAACTGAGAACTAGTATTGAGATAATGAGATGAACAACGTTGCCAGCAGAAGTGGACTTAACCATGATCAATCAAACTTTGCATAACCAAAAGATTCAAATTTCTCTTCCTAACAAAAATCCAAAGATCGGTAGATCCAATTCTGCATCAATAACGACTGACTATGGAATGAATCGCAAAGATTGAACTGTAACTAAAAACTCAGAATTTACTGACCCGCGAACGCTTTTTTTAAGAATACACATGCGAATAGTCCTTGCATTAGTTCAGAATCGTAAAAAAATGACTTTGTTAAATCGTTAATTGTATTTTAAGATGTAGACCTGCATCATAATGCTTCATAGAAATATTTTGATGTTAAAATGGTAAAAAATCATAAATTTTTCTCCGTGTAACAGATAAAAAGTAGCGAAACACCAATTATAATTTTCAATCTCTATATTAATTCAAAAGTACATTCACATAATCTAAAAACTCACTGAAAATATTCTTTTCGTTTCGAAATTCTGTTTTATCTAGCATACGCAGAACAAGTATCTAGTTCTGTTTCAAATTTACATTCGTAGGTAGAGCATTATTCGATGATAAATGAAAAAGTAAACAAGTCGTCGTACCGTCCAAATATTTTCATGGAGGTAACAGAAAAAAAGTAGTGCTGCGATATTCAAAGAGAATGAAATAAAACGATAAAGGTAATATTTCCATGTTATCAATGGTATAGTTGAAAAAAGAATTTGTAATACTGTACCGAATGAAATGGATAGGTACATACCAAGTAAGTGTAGTACTGTCGTTTTTTCCGACACATTTTAAAATAATAACAACCAGGACAATCTGGAATGAGCACGATACATAACATGTGAAACTAAAAGCACATAGGAAACACATTAGTGTTGGTGACACATTTGGTGCCAACTATTTCCTGTCAGTATATTAAATTTTTTGTTATCGTTTTACTAACCCATTTTATTAATATTATTATAAGAAACAGATAGATATTAAGTTTTGTCAGAAAACAGTCCAATACTTCGTATTGAAGTATGCAGATTGTAACTAAAAATATATTTACATTACAAATTTAATTGAATTAAAAATACAGTAACTTAAAGATATTTCGATTTTATATTGTATTACGTTTTAAATAGGATCGACGAGGAAGAAATCTTAGTGTGAACGATCTTTTGAAAAGCCGCTATAAATAGATTTACGTCAAGTTTTTGTAGATATTATCTTATATTTGAGTTCACGAAACTTTTGTTCAAAGATTAAATTATGCAAATTAAAATCAGAAAGCAAGAGATATTGCATAAATTGAGGAAATATCAATTGAAATTTTTTTATTCAATCGTATTGAACAAACAAAAAAATGAACTGATGAAGAAAATATTTGTTCTAATATAATGGTCAAAGTAATTTTATTTTCTTTCAAGCTCTGGCACGTTAAGACGTTCATGAGTTCTTTTAAACATTGATACAAAACTGACGTTTAACGTCAACATTTACACGTACAAATCACATTGAAGTCGTTATAAAAATAAACATCTAATAAGATTTTATTACAAATTTAACAGAGACGTTGATTAAAATCACGATTTAAATTCATCGATATTTTTAAAAGGAGTGCAAAGGGAATGCTTTTAAAGTCAACATTTTTTTATGTTGCGTATTGAACATCCAGTACTCATTATATTTACAGAAATTTTGTTTTAACTGGCAGTACCTTACGATTTCACCTTCGTAAAATAACAAGGTTGGTATATATTTGCTTAGTTAGAAATATTGATAGTTAAGGAGAGATATTTTTTTCCAAATTAAAAAAAAAAACTCTTAGCAATCAAATTGGATAAAAGGACCCAGATCCTGATGGACAATTAAGAGAAAAAGAAAAAAAAAATTAAAAAAAAACATCTTTAAAATATGCACTTTTGATGCCTTTATTACCTAGTCTTAAAAATAGGAATCGATATTGTACTATGTTTTACCACCCTCTAAATAGGTAAAAATCAAAGGTTACGGTTTTCAAGTTAGGGGTCTACCACCACTATAAATGATGGTTACGGTCTGATTCCTTTACACACATTTTTAGAGTTATTAAAACCTTTCACACTTATATTTAAAGCCCCCCAAAAAAACTAAGATATCATACATATCTTATAATGCCTTTTGTCCAACCTTAACTAAAAACAGCAGGAAATAAGACTATAACATGTTTATTCATATAAAAAAAGCAATGATCTGGATAAATTAAATATTCTGGGTTTAGAAGTGATCAGAATTAAAATAAGATATATTTTCAAAGAATTAGTATTTCAACTTTATTACTTAGTAAAAAATAAGTAATAAAGTTATGCTTGCTTTTATTACACTGTTGGTAGAAAGAATAAAAGGTATATGAACGCTATCCAAATTAAAAATATTGTCAACACGTTTAGTGTCCATAATCAAATTCTCTAAAAAATTGATATAACTAAAAAGTTTTTCATATTAATAATTAAGTCAACTAAAAACAAATAATAGAAACACAAAATATCTTATCTATAATATGAAGCTTTTTAAGCTTGACTTAAAACATTTGGAAATAAAATAGGGATTAACTACTTGTCTTACATTGGCTTACAACCAAGACAAACCAAAGTAAAATATCAGTGTTTAAATATCAAGCCCAGTCTAGCATAAAATTTGCAAGGTATTTTATTTAAAAGTTAAAATTTGTAAGCGTAAGTTACTACACAAAATTGACTTTGCAATTATTTGACTTGATGAATCTTTAAAATAAAATCTTCATAAATCATCATTTGTGAAGTAAAATTAAATGATGAAAGCCAATTAAAAAAACACCATGCAAAATTAAGTTGAATCTTGTTTTAAAATCTAAAAAAAAATTTTTTTAATAGCCGAGAACCTGCTTGAATCAGGAATGATGTAAAATAAAGAAAAAATATATGAAACTACTTGAAATATTAATGTCTGCTATTAGCGTATTCAGAGTAAAAAAATTTTTACTTAAAATCAAAACAGTAGTAGGTACTTTTTTTTGGTTTATTTAAGGTCGCATCAACTACAATGCTCATAAGCGACCGTCTAATCCGAAAACCCATGAAAAAAATGTTGGGCTTTCATTGAGATTCGAACCCAGGACCACTGGCGTACAATGCAACTATCTAGTCCACCACTAAGTGGCCTAATATTTTTTTATTATTACTAACTACAAATTTCCATTGTAAATAAAATTGAAATTTTTCGTTTACATAATGTGATATGCTACTCGAAAAAATCGATTTTTGCGAGCTTTGAATTTTTATTACTCCACCAAAGACGAGAAATAGATAGACTTCGTTTTTTTTATTTAACTGTCTAAGATGAACCATTGAAACAATTTGAAAGTTTAGAAACAAATCCATTATAATATACAAGACATATGTACGAAACGTCAATGATATACCTGCTCTATTGCCAACCCTTCTCATGTACTTTGAAAAAAGTTGAGCTTAAAAACCAATCACCATACGGATATTTGAAACAAGAAACAAATATCCGCATATTTATCAACACAGCGAAATAAAATACGAGCTGAAGGAAATAAAAGCTCAATTTATGCCAGCAAGAATGCATTTTTATACCGAGTCTTGAATATTTCCAGAAGATTTACATGAGATCTAGGCTAAATAAACGAAAAATATTTTCTTCGAAAAAGTTCTATGTAATCAATGCTGTCATATTTATTTATGGCTTCGAAAAATAAATCGATATGAACTTTTTGTGTTTGACTGCTTTCGGCCTCCAACATTCAACGGTCACAAAATATCAAAAAGTCACGTAAATATTTCTCTTTTCAATCATAATGTAAAGTGATAAAACGTGATTTTACTTAAAACGTTTACAATTGAACCTGGAGTTGAGTCCGATCTCCAAAAAAAGGGATTGTAAACAATTTAATTCCTGGTAAAAAGGTTTCAATCGTTCGTTTCGACAAGTATTGAAAAATGTAAAAATCAACCTCGATTATAAGGTACACGTGTTCAATCTTCATTTATTAAAAGAATCTCGGTGCCATACACTAATGATTTATTTTTCAAAACTAATGATTTTACGAAAATTAAACAAAGAATTCAAAGAATTAGTTTAACCACTCTTTCATTCAGATCAAATTTTATACGTTGAACACGCTATAATCTTTTCGTTTCAAGAAACAATGATAACACTGCATTACAAAGAAAAAGAACACCAAAAACATTCTCTCCGGAAACTGTGATTATAACCTTGTGGAAGATTTCCGCGAACTAAAAATAGCTAGACTTAAATTTCAAGATATGATTTTTTTCCTAGATTCTTATCTAAAATTAGAAGCGCAGCTAACTTTTACTTATTTCAAAATGCTTGCTACACCTCACTTTTAAAGTATAACAATTTCTTATATGTAATTTACGTTTCATTCTTACTATAATATGGCTTAATTTCAACTTAATTATGTTTGTAACAATTAGTTGTGTGGCTGAGCCAATTAAGAATTGTGTTATTGTAACGAGACAAAGTTAGAACAATGGAACTTAATAATTTATATTATTATGCTCGGGTGTAACTTTCATTCGCTTAATGCGTGTTTATTCTAAAGTCTCCGTTTTCCCTCAAAAGACCATTTTGAGCGCAATATGCCCTTGTAACTTGACTGAAATGTATATTTTACGACATCTTATTTTTGAGCTCTAAGATCATTTCAAGAACAATCCATCTGACTGTATGAATGAATTTATAACGTTACTTTTAGGCGACGTATATTCATCAATTAATTTAAATGTTAGTTAAACACCCAGGTAAAATCCTCATAAAAGTGATTTTTCTATGAATGTCTTACGAATGTAATTTTACGAATGTAATATATTTATACGGGAAAAAAAATTCTATTACAAATTATAATAAAATAATGACATTGTGAAGCTTAACGACATATTCTTTAATAATTTAAAAACGTTTGATGGTATTATAATAAATATTATTAGAATAATCGAAATAGTGCCTATTTAAGAATAGTATATAACCTACCAATGTTATGATAAAATAAGCGAAACCATTGCATGATACTACAAAGCCCGGTGCAAAAAGATAACCCCCCCCCCTTTCGTCGGTCTTATAATCATCTTTAAAATATATTGGAAAATATTATAGAATCATACAAAATTAATGAATTACTAAACAAAATTTTCAACGTTAAAACCTCTATTATTCGCCATTTTTACCGTGCATCTTTATCACTTGGTATCTGGTACCGTTGTACCACTCGTACCATCAACGTACCATCATCGTACCATAAAAGGAATATTTTTATTTTGAAGACCTTAAAAACAAAACATTTATGCATATACTATGAGTAAGAAGACCAAACTAACGATTTTTCACACGGAAAATCCTCTTAAGATTAAAATTTTTGTTGTTAATTATTAAAAAAAGCTAATATAATACATACATACACAAAAATTTGTTCAGAATGATGAACAAGTTATAAGTACTTCGATAAGTTTGTTTCCTAAAAATTAGTAAGATCTATATCGATGGAAGTAACATTACCTATTATAATTAGCTTAGCTAAACAATGTTTTTAAATTTTTAAAGTGAAAACTTTTTATACATTGTCTCAAATTTTTTGGCCTGTCTTTAGCATGTCGCTAAATGTAACACATTCTCGGCAGGGAATCGGCAAGTATTCGGCAGAGCTCGTATACACATTGTTAGCTATATACCATGTCGTTTTCCCAGGCCTGTTCCGCGAGCTATTACTGAATGTAATGAGCTATTATCCTCTCCATGACAACTTTTTATTAGATTATAAGTTGTTATTAATTGTCAATCATTTTTGTATTGGTATTTGTATATTGATCAGTGTATTGATATAAATGTTATTGTTCACTTGATTATGATAGACAAAGATACAGCTAGTGAGAATAGTGCAAAAATATCCAACGTTGATGTTACAATAGATAACAACAGGCAGATGATCGATTTAACAATAATAATCAACAAATTCAATAATGAAAATAACATTCGAGTATTAACATCCATAATGAAAATTCAAAAATAGTTGCAACGATGCGCGTCACGTAAGACAGTGAATTCGTGCTAAATCCCTTTCTTTCTATTCTATTTTCATACCCTAAATCGAATAATTTTCCAAAAATTTTCAGTTTCTTAAGTGCCTAAAATCCGAAAAAAAGTTTCACTTGCATCGTGGTTTCGTAAAACCACACAATTTTTTTTATTTTTCCTTTCTTATACTTATTGATATTTTTGTAACATGTGGTTAAAACTTTAAATATTATAATATTAAGCTGAAATACTACGTAAATTCCGATTCACAAATTTATTATTGTAATACAACCTGTAAATTGAAATCAGGGAACGAAAAATTTTATATTTTAGGAAATATATCTACATTTTTAAAAATAAATTTTAAATACCGAAATAGTTTCAAGTTCGGAATGTGTTCATGTTCATAAATTTGTAAAATATATTGTTGAAAAATGTTCAAATATGATAAAATTATAATAGTTCATTTATTTTGTTGGTATGCAACCAGTTCCGTTAAAGTTTAAAATGAATAACTGTTTACTTTATGGGGGTATAAAGTAATTTTATTTTCCTTCTCAAGTTTCTTCTTAAGTTCCTAGTTTCAATAGTAACGATGAAATCAGTTATAAGATCTTAAAAATTTTATATTTCCGATAGCAAATTTAACGAAGTTGAAATCGTAATTTTGGCTAAAAAGAATAGGATTTACTTTTGGGGGTATCTTTTTTAACAAATTTCACTGTTAAATTGCAAATATTTAATGATGAACAAAGCAAGACCAAGACTGTCCTAGTCTTGGTAATGGTCTTGCTTATTCGATCTTAGCCCTGATCTTATTAGTTTAAAGACAGCCTTGGTCTTGGTTTTGCATTTTCACAAGACTATGACTAATTTTGCTCATCACTACAAATATTACTATTTCAAGGCACAGCCCAGGATTATAGCGTTTCAAAAAAAAATAACGATATTAAAATAGTTACAACTCATATAAGTTTTTTCCTCTATGTAGGAGGTTAAAAGATGAATTTTCTAAAAAAACATTTTACGTATAAAATCTGATACAAAGGAAATTTAAAAGGAAAGAACTTTTGAAATCAATCATTATTATTTGAAGGTTCAAGTCAAGTTTCCATATTGATTTCAAGATCGACGTCAGACAGTTAAGATCAAAAGAATTGAAGTTAGTTGAAATAAAAATATAAAAAATAGTCCTCAAACTAACAAAGTACGATATTTTCTTTAATAAAAATGTTTAAACTCAATCGTTCTCTTTAGGAAATTATCTCGGCGCCATGAATTCTTTGTTAATTATAAAACGGACATGCGTATGAAATCAATTAAACTACTTGTATGTAATGACTAATCATCCATCCACACCTTATATCAAAAAGAAATTTTATCACATGCCTATGTAAATAAAGATAAGAACCTACCGAATTTAAAACAAAGATATTATGAAGCATAATATTCATAGCCGAAATAATTTTTATAGTTATCCCATAAAATTGACCTAATTAAATCAATAAGAAGGTATTGAATGAGTGACAATTTTATCAATATTTGCTATTCACGAGCAAATAGATAATATAATGTTATCATTTTATAAATAACCTGTCGCAGAATAGAATTTGAAGTTTCATTTTGATAAGCAATTCAACTTGATTTGCATGGATTTTCTCGGTTTCAACATAACTTACTTAATTAACGCAGAGAAGATATTTTTTTTGCATTTTTACTACTTACTTTTCCAAGAAAAATTTTTTTTAAATGTTATAATTACGATTTTCAATGAGTTTCAATTTCCCGGATTCAGAAAAAGTTCAAGATAGAAAATTTTCTTTTACAAACTTATCATTACAAATAGAATAATATGCTTTCGAGGAAAAAATAATGATGATTATAATTATTTAATTTTTTTTTTAATTAGTATTAATCTTAGAATTTTTAATTAATTGTAAATGAATACCTATCACGGAGAGAAAAATATAGTAAATTTTAATAAGAAATAACTACATTTAGATTGAATTGCTGAACCGCTATTGAAATATCTATATGAAATATTATTAATCACATAAATATATTTTAATAATGGGATTAGTAATTTTTCAAATACAGATATTGGAATATTTACTGCACTGTATAGTGAAATATACATGTCAAACACGAAATATTACAAAACCTTATAGTTATAGTTGCAAATCTTACAAAAATCTTTCGTAATTTGTAAAATAAAAATTAAATTTTACTGATTGTAAAGGTAAATATATTGAAGAGTTATTAATAAATTCATAATGCATTTTTATCACAATAAATGCTTCGTTCCATACTTATTAATATATAAGTATATGTAATTATTATGTAGATTTATTAACAATTACATCTTTAACAGTTTAGTGGTAGAAATTCCCAACGTTCAATTATACACGTTTTATGTTCAATTAAAATATCTAGAACTATTCATATATAATGCCTTCGCTCCAGCTCTGTTGCGCGAGTAATGCCATAGTATTGCCATTTCCAATTCGTAATAATATGTATAGTAAATTTTATAAAATCATTGTAGACATTACTATCCGTTTAATAATTTATCAAATCTCAATATAATAAGTAATAATAATTATTAAATTGCCTAGTGTAAAATATACTTTCTTTTATATTGTATTTATTGAAAACTAATGTAATAAAATTTACAACGTTATTAATAAAAATCCAATCATAATAGTAATTAATTTAAACACTTATAAGAATTTTTAAGATCTACATGTTGTAATAATTGCTGAAGAGTAAATTTTACTAAAAGTTTTGTAGTAATTAAAATATGAAATGTATTTATTCATTTCTTTTAGTAAATTTTACTAAAATATTGTAATTTTTACTATCTTTTCGAAACTCGTTTTCACCGTGTATGGCATCATTAAAACACTGTATATTAACTATAACGAACATTTGAAATTGATCAAATATAGGAAAAATGTCAGATCCAATTTCAAAAAGTAAATGAAGCCTTATAATAAAGTTATATCCTTTTTTTTATCAAAATATATAATATCCATAAATGGTTTTAATAACATTAATTAACATAGAAACACATTGGAGTGTAAAAATGTTTTTGAAAAAAATTATTTCCCATGAAAATTGTCACCAGTATTCCGGTCTGATAAATATTGATCAGTAGCGGAAAAATTGGTAAGAAATCAATTTATATGAAGCCAATTTCTTTATGGACGCATCTTTTAAAATTACCGCTTCATCAAACAAAAACAAAACGCAAGGTGCATAAACGTGTACAAGTTGAATCATTCAAGTTGCAACACATTGACAAAATATATTCAATGCATTACAGGTTGATTTGTTTAAGTATTGGTTGAATGGTAAGTACACTTTGTTCGCTCACTACCACACACAGCCACTTGTATACTTTCATTGCCGTTATCGTAGTAATAATAAAAACCAACACATGCTCTCACCTGTAAAGCATATGACGAAAACAAAACACGGCCTCAGAACCGCTGAAATCCAGTGAATCCGAGTCATTTTTCCAGGCTGAGAAAATCTTCTTAGCAATACACACCGAAATGTTTTTCGTGTGTACAAATGAATCGAGTTGAAATTTTCCAAAAAAGTTCACAGAAACTTTTCACGAGAACAACTTTACGTCACTTGATTGTAGAGAATGAAGCGGTAACACTCACGACTCTCGCGACGAGTCAAACAACTGTGTGCGAGGGAGCGAGTCGTTTCTCGAAACTCACATAAAACTTGTTTGTGCGTCACTTCGGCATCGCTCGGACTCCACTGCGCCGTGGGTGGAGGTAGACTTGCTTTCAAATTGACCAATTCGCTGGCCAAATCCAAGCCGTTCCGATTCCAAAAAATCAACCGTTAATCGTTTAAAATTCACTTTTATTTCGCGAGAACATGAAATGGCAGTAAATTAAGTACCTATACGTTAATATTATATTTTGCAATAAACAAGTACATGATTCAGTGCAGATGTATACTATGCATGTTGCAAATTCGTTGAAGGCCATGGTTTTCAATAAATGCACGTATTAACGGTTTCAGAGAGTTATATAGGAAACTAAAGCAATAATTAAACATTATTTATTGTTTCATTCTCTCAGACATAAAGAAAATAATTTACCCATCAATCAAGTGAAGTGTTTCACTAACCAAACATTTAAACATTTCACAGATGTAAAATAATACACATTTAAGCCATATCCATACGCTATAGGTATTGAATAACTTTTTAGTTACCACGATGATTAACCAAAAATAAATGTTATTCTACAAAGGAGTTGACCATTTTTTAATAAGTAAAAATTAATCTTAAAATATAAAAGAGTAAAAAATCGATTGGCATTCACACTGGAGACATACAAATATGAATTTTTAAAGTGTTATTCCTAAGTGTACTGTGGTACTCAATGCCACCCCTAAGTAGTCTAAAAAGAGCATTTTTCAAGTCTTTTAAACAAGTAAAATAAAACAAGTATACAACAGTGGTACCTTGAGATACGAATTTAATTCGTTCTGTGATCATCCTTGTATATCAAAAGTATCTGGTGCGAGGCGTCACACTACTTTCTTTTACTTTCAATTATGAAACTCGCTGTTTGTATAAGTTGTATAAAATATATGAAATATAAGCACTTTTTAACTATATACATATAAACAGAACTATATGCATACAACCTATAACATAAAACATATACGAACTCCCAACCTTCACCCCAGAACCGTCCTTATTCGAATTTTCTCAGGAAAAAGTTTCAAATAAAAGTTGTAGCCATTAATAAGTCTAAGAACTATAGTAAGTTTAAAGAAAAGTGTTGGAGCCGTTTTTGAAAAACTCCTAGAATAAAGTGGAGCTTTCGCTTAACCGATTTCAACCAAAAGCTTCGCGGCACAACTAGGTTTAATATGGAGGTCAAATTCCAAATTTGTTGAAATTCGGATAAAGCTTTCGATACGATATAGCTGTCACACACAGTCACACACACACAGTAATGTTTCTAAAACCCACTTTTTTGGACTCAGGGGACCTCAAAACATGTATTTCCGGTGAAAGCTCGAATTCGAAAATTCGACCCGATTACAATACTTCCTTTACTGTTTAGTAGTAAAAGAAAGTAAAATTTTTACATAAATAAACGAGTAAAAATAATACACATAATGTTTATCAATTTATTTATTTCGTATTTTCGGTAACTTCGAAGCAACGCTTGAAAAGATGCTTCGTAAAAAGTTTTTTTTAAAATTGGAGATACATAACTTGTTGATCAATGGGCTGAAAGGTAGACGTTGTATTGGGTGGCAGATAGACAATTTTATTAAATTTATATTCATCTAAAAGGTCATCCTCAAGGCCAGGAGGGTGAGCGGGAGCATTATCCAACAGAAGGACACACTTAAGCGGTAGACCGTTATCGATTAAGTATTTTTTCATTGAAGGCCCAAAAAATATGTTCATCCACTCAATAAAATCGCACATTGCAAATTTGTATTTCAAATTTTTCGTTGTGTGTCGAGGTATAAATTTTAGAATATTTCATGTCCTATCTCAAAACATTCGTATGTTAGGACATTCGTATCTCAAGGTACCACTGTAGTTCCAAAAGAGCACTTTTCAAATCTTTTAAAATATCTATTTTTCCAAATTGTATTCTTACAGCTATCAATTTACACTGAAATATAAAGAACTCCTGCTTTTGTAGTTTCTTAATTCCTCCATTTAAGGATTGAAACAATTTCTAAAAATTTCAAGAAAATCTCCAAAGACATGGTCTGACTCATTTATTATTATTTTTTTAATCTGACACAATTATTGGGTGTAAATCTGATAAATTCATATTTTAAACATATATCCACAATTTAATTGTTTGGACTTATACCTATGTATAGTTGCGTCCTTTTCTTAATGTTTTCTTTTCGGGGTTGTACCTACATTATATTATGTTAAACTCTAGAATTGTCTTCCTTTTAGAATTATAAGCTTTTTTTAGGTTTCGATCGTATGTATTTCTTAATTTTTTTTACTAACCTTTTTTTCATTTTATTATATTGTTTTACTGCAGTATCAATTTCAATTATGTACGTTTTGATGACTGTCGATCATTGAGTCATCGTTTCATTTTGTGATGAATTATTTAAGAGTTGTCCTGTTTTTTACAATAGGGCGATTCTTGTGGTTTCTCTTTTCATAGACCGAGTAATATTTTTAAGACAGGGCTCTGGCCACTTTTTTTGTTACATGTTACGTGGACAAATTCACGGGTAGCAGTTAGTATCTTTTTATATTATAAAACAGTTCTATTATTGACTACCAGGCATTTTTCAAACTAAAATACTGAAAATAAAAACATGCAATTTGAGAGTTTTTTTTTTAAGACAACTATGACTTCCACAAAGAAAGACTTTTCAAAATTTCATTCCCAACTGTCTCAAAGCGAAGATGAAGAGGGTCTTGCATTTGGAGTTCTACTCTTATATTTTCAACTTTCTTAAATACTATAATTTTACAATATTAATCTACATGTACCTACCTAAATTAAAAAAAATGTCTGGTGTTGTAATTTCTTCCTCGTCGTTTATTCCTCTGTCCTCTGTCTTAAACTGATATATTATGTGTTAAAACTTCATAAGACTCGCAAGAATTGTGCTACTACTTGCAGTGTTGTGATTTTTTAGCTCCTCTCTTCAAAGACAGTTTCGTTTCTTAAGTTTTAAGTTATATTAACAAATTTTGTTAAACATTACATAAACAAATTTACGGGTACCCACTTTTAGATTATAAATGATAAAATTGAGTTTGTTGGCTCTTGTATAACTCAAAAAAGTAATAACGTGAAAGTATTTTTTTCTGTACGTACAATCTAAAGAGTATTTATTAATCAATCTTATTACCTGACCGACATAAAATTTAGTATATAATGTTTAGATAAATACTTAACATAATTTATATAACTAGTATCATTAAAATTGCATATCGCTTGCTTGTTTTTTAGAAAAGACACTACAAACGTTTTATCTCGGAACAATAAATAGTTCCTGTGGGATACTCTTAAATGTAAACGTCTGTTCATTTGTATACTTGTCTCTGGCACTAATGAACGAAGCAACAAACCAATGCACGTAATATTTTATAAAGACATGGTTTTTAAGGCAAAAGAATATTTTATCTTAATAAAGTACATGATTTCTGTTGCATAAGAAACTTATTCTAGCAATATTATCTGAACAAATTTTATTAAAAATTTTTAAGAAGAATGAGTTCGTAAGATTATACTCTTTAAAAATTTTTCATCCCGAAATAATGTGAGATTCTTCTACGGTAGCTATTAATCCTTTTTACTAAAATGGCAGAATTAATTTTTATGAAATTTGGTATAAAAGGGTTTTAGGTTTTAAGATATTCTATTAAATATTTTATCTTGAAAAATACACATCCTGTGAAAAAAAAAACTTAGACTTCTTTCTGAAAAAAAGTTTACATTTTATCAGATGTTGATGAAACTTACTGTATAATTTAATCCTAAGGTACTATAGTTTGAGTGTTAGATAAACTCAAGATATTTTTTATTCTGGAAAATGCAGAATTCTTGTGGAATAGCTATTAATTCTTCTTTCAAAATTATTGAAGTTGATTGACATTTTCAAAATTTTTTTAACTATCTGCAGTCATTTTACTCTCTTAAATCGAATTAGTGACTTTCGACTATCAATTAGTGACTATTCACTATTTAGTAGTGAAAAGTATACCACTATTTGAGTTTAGTGGTATACTCTGCACTGAAAAAATAGTGAATAGTCACTAAAGTCACTATTTAGATTTAAGAGAGTAGATCTATATTTTAAACAAACTAAGAAAAGTAATCATAAAAAAATGAGAAAATTACGAAGGTCCTTTTTGTTTCCTAAGTTTTTTTAAACATTCAAACGGCGTATGAATTAACGGCGTATTGCACAAATTAGCTTAACATTGTTAAGTTGTTTTTAAAAAACTATCACGTCATTGAAAAATTCTTAATTCACAAATTCAAATAATATTGATATAATCTGTGACGCATCAATTCAATTTCCAATGAGTTAAATGATTCATTTCTGTACATAATAAATAATGAAATTAACTACAAGCAATTCAAAGATATTATTTAATCTTTTAAGTCGCTTTAACACCTAAGGTCATCTCACTCCTGTCTAAACACAGAAAAAGTTTATAATTCAAAAAAACTAGAAGTATCTAGAATTCACCGGGAATCGAACCGAGTACCAATGACTCGTGGAGTCGAGGTCTAACATATTCAACTGCTGTGCCACTAAATGGACTTAAGTATATTATAATCTTCCTCAAAATGTTACGTTTAAAAAAACTTCTTGTTTCAGTAAAATGTTTGAAAAAAATTTCAATATAAATAAAATGAATAAGTACTAATGAAACTAAGATGAGACAGTTGATTTTCTAATTAAATCTGTCTTCTTCATTATAGAATCATAATTTATTATCTCATTTATAGAAAAAAAAAAAGCAAATACATATATTTGAAATTCAAAACCTGTTCAATTTATAAGAACATTATCGATTTATCATTTTTTTCTATATTTTTTCAATTAATGTCTACTCACTCAAACGTCTAAAAGCATGAATATGATTAATTGTTGTCAAAATATGACTCGTACAATTCATTACAAAAAATCAAATAAAAATGATAAATAAATAATAAAAAGCCCTTCTATTTTTAAATGTTTAACTATCGTTTAAACAAGCAAAGTTTTATTTAGACGAAACGGAAATTAATCATTTATATGAACAAGATTATTTTTAAAAATCCTGACTTTCATTCTATCAATTAAATTGTATTTTTTTTTTTGAAAGCGATGTTATAGGAAATGCTAACAAGTCATGCATTAGTGATTATATCAACTACCAACGTTTTGTTTCAAATTTTTAAAAACAATCAAATTGAATAGGCATTTTTAAATGGTGATTCCCAAAGGAAAGCCTATGGCCTTATTGTTTGAATAGTTGATTATTATTGCTTACGCACGTTAGTGTCGAATGTTTCATTATTTACGATGGTTTCAATATTCGAATAAAATCCCAGTTTGAGTCCTGGGCACGTGGACGAAGTGCTTGAATTGCGTGCGTATATATTGCCTTTAGGCCACGTTAAATATTTACACCACTCACTGATTGTTATTCTTGGTATTATTGTCGCAGACAAGGAAAGATAAGTGTATTTCAATTTGGTGTGCAAAGAATCGAATTTCGACTCATGTCACATCCGAACTGGATTATTTTTCAATTTAGACATGCTCATAACTGAGCAAACATCTCGAAATTAAACGCTCCCCTTATTATAAAATAGCTACCTACAAATACTTGAAAGGTATATACTATATAGTATATCATAATCTTTATATCTGCAATAAGTACATATTATGTACCACAAGCAGGTACGTTTAAAAATGTTTTATCTCTATATTTTATACGTTTTACAGATAAGGGTTAAAAATTTAGTATTTCACGGCATGATTTAATGTTGATACTTCAATCATGAAATACAAAGAAGTAAACATTTAAAGCACGTTGACTATTTTCATTACATTTTGTTATATTGTCATCAAAATCTAAAATCTGTTCATTTAACAACACTACTTTTTTGTTAAATTGGTATCAAGGAAATGAATCAAAACTGTAATATTTGAACCAATAAATTTTTTATAACGAGAATTTCGACAAAAAGAATTTCTATCATAATATGTGCTAAGAACCGTAAATAATGATATAGGTACCAATATCTCTAATGGAGGAATAATTCCAAATCCCTCCCAATATTTATAATGATGAAATACTTTAGGAAAATTCTAGCGACTTTGTGGACTTTGAAAATACTGAGTACTTTCAAAATCTGCGCCTCTAACTCTTAAGCACAGGAGTTTTCAACCGCGAGGTTCTACGAAACCTTATATTTCCCGAATTTCATAGGCTTTTTGGAACACTTCAATTTCATTGTTTTCTTGAAATACTTTAATTTTTAATGGTGGAGGGGGTTATTTAACTTGTAATTAGCTTTATATAGAAGCTAATAACAATGCAAATTGTGAACACCTGTAGAACCCCTGTCAACATTTCGAGAAAATATAGGGTTCCGTAGAACCTTGCTTGAAGATTTCTGTGTTAAAGAGTTAGAGGTAGCGCTGGATTTACCCTAGAAGTAGTTGGGACTAGTACCCAGGGCGGTAAATTTTCAGAGGGGTCTACATTCAGAGAGTGAGAAAAAAAATTTATTCGCGTAATCGAAAATGCTTCAAAAAATGTAATCGTATTGAAAAAAATTTAAAACTATAATTTAAAAAATAATCTATTACCGAGAGTACGTTCAAATTTATAAAAGTTTTCTTTCAAATGATAAAGCGTGATCATCAACGTAAAAAGAGTTTTAGTGTTTAAAATTTTATAAATTGTCCGCTGCAAAATTTACAGATCACAATTTTTCAATTTTTTTTATAGTGCTAGGGTTGTAAAAAATACATTTTTAAATATTATATACGTATTACAATGAATGATAATAGGCTAATAGGCTAAAGAGTTTAGCAATTTGATGCATCGAATCAGATGTACGTTGACCCTTATATTGTTAAGATTTAGATGACCAGCTTGCAAATTAAAAAGTAAGGCGTATTTTTCTTTGAAAATACAAATATTACATCGCAATTTATGAGTAATTATAATCCTTAAGAAAAATTAATTTTTTTTTTTTGGTGTTTTTAAGTCGCTTTAAGATCTAAGGTCATATCACGACTGTCTAAACACAGAGAATTTCTGTTGGTCAATTATTTCTTAGGTCTATGATCTTAAGTCTAGGATTCAACGGGGATCGAACCCAGAACCACTTGACGTATGAAACTATAACAAGAAATTTATAATAAATAGAAATACATTTGTTTTCCTTTTATAATTAACCTATTTATTATAAATTTCCTGTTATAGTTGTTTTATTTTCAGCCATTTAGTTCATAAAAAAATGTTAATTGAAACTAAATTCATTTTATACAAAATTTTGATGATAGGCCCTGGTTAAATGAGCGGATATTGAAAGTACTCAGTATTTTCAAAGCCCACAGAGCTACTAGACTTTTCTTTAACTATTTTATCATTCTTTATATTGGCAGAGATTTTTCATTATTCTTACAAAATTTGTATTGTAACTGTACGGTTTTATTTTCGTCTGGAACAGACCTGTAAATACATACAAGAAGCCCACTTCAGGTTTCTGATGGTCATTTCTTGGAAATCTACGGTACACAAACCTGCAATGACTATATTTGAATTGTAATGGTTATGTATTTTAATTCATTTTAGTTGTAGCGAAAAAGCGTGTTTCATTTTTATAGGTTGTTTCTTAAAATAGCTGCACCTTGGAGATATGCTAGATTAGCAGAAGACCATCAAGATCAAAGGCGCTGACATGAAATGGACCTTTTGATAGTTTCCATATTTTTAATCCCCAACGCAAAAAGACGAGTGTTATAATTTTGACGTGTGTTTGTCTTTACCATCGTAGTGCCCAAACGAAAGGATCAATTTTGAAGCGAATTTTTCTGTTTGAAAAGTGCTGTAATCAAGATGGTCCTTAGCTTTAATGTGAATATAACTTCTTTCTATCCTTTCACGTTCTTGAAGTTGAGTTCTTGAGTTGATTATGTACTTTAGTGCTATAAAATATGAGTACTTTTGAATTGAAACCTCAATTGGATTCCATCCATCATTTATCTGAAAGTTTTTATTAAAAAACAATTATTCATTTTCCTATTTAGTATTACATTACTAATCCACCAAAGTATGTATGTAATATGATATTGAACCATTGAAAATTGTATTATTATTTAATTAAACAAAAAATATATTTTACTTCTATTTTAAATAAATTATAAGTCCTTTGATATTTAAACTATAAACAATGAAACTTCATTTTTAATCTGATCTCTTAGTAATTAAAATATCAAACTTCATTTAACTAAACAAATCTATGTCTGTAACACGAACTTTTCGAAAATAAAATATAATTAATATACATGCGTAATTCAAATGAGTTTTACTCATCAAAATTCATTCTATGCTGAAAACACTCAAAATGTATTAAACTCAATATTCCATATAGAATCATGAATTTTACCTAATTAGGTGAATTTACGTTATAATTAGATTTTTTCAACGTGTTGCTTTTCGACTTAATTTTTACTAGATTTAGGTTGAATTTAACAGCTATTATTGAACATGAAAATAATTGAAGAGTTTAAAATAATTTTATTAAAGCCACATTGATATACATACATGTCATTATAGTCTTGCATTTAAGTTATGCGTTCTAGTCTTCCAAAGAGAGATTTTTATTATACCTTAAGAATACGAACCTTTTACAATAATATCTACCTAAAGCTATGTATCTCTTTTATAAATTATACCTAGATCTGTCGTTATTTTAATTATATCTACCATGGTGGTCTATTTGAAGTTTTTAAGCTATATGTATCAATTTGAACTATTCTCGTATGTCAGTCTAGAATCTGCGTTCGACTCATAATCAGAATCTAAAATAGTTTTCAACATCTTTAATTTTGTTTTTTTGAGTTTTTTTAAGACCGAGGAATGCGTGAGAGCCACAAATATACAGTCGGTAGGGGAGATTTTTTTAAATAAACACTAATTTTTTCTATTATTTGCAATCTCTAATTTAAAAAATAAGTATTATTAAAAATTTAAAATTACCTATCATTTTTAAATCTATAACATATTATATAAATTTAAACAGGTGAAAATACATTTTAAGGGAAAATTTTTTATCTTTAGGGGGAAACTTTATAGAAGGTATAATCAAGTTTCCATCTATATAAATAAAATGATAGCTGCTTCTAATGTTCGCGAATTAAAAAAAAAGAATTATCACGATATCTTCATTAAAAACAAAGTAATTAAATTTTTAAAAATTGCGATTTTTACGAGCAAAACGCGTTAAGCGGGCCTTTTTTGTTGCTGTGATAGAGTGGGGTGAACGGTTTAGTACGCATTAACTGCAGAGATAGTGTTTCTCCTTACACTGCATACTGATTATTTCATATTTGAGCCGCTCAGTGCATACATCGATTAACTCCGTAATGCAAAACGTTGGGTAAATTAATAAAATAGACTTCTGAAATACATTGTCTCTTATGGAAAAGCTAAAAAGCAAATTATTATTTAGAGCTGTTATTACTTATTATTAGAAAAATTTATTTTGGATATTTAAAGTAGGGAGTCAACCAAGTGTTGTGACATAAAAATTTTTTTAAATTCTATTTTAGTATTTTTTATATTTTACTGTAAATACAAATTCAAAATACATTTTTAAGTTACAACCGTTACAATAATCAAATTACATTTCAACCTTCCCTTTTATTATTGTATAAATTTTTTAACCAGAAATAGTTAAGTTGGCAAGATTAAAGTTTTTTTTTAATTGCTCCTTAAATGCTCTTTCCGGATCCGCAATTGCTCCAGGTGTATAGTTAATAGTTAATCAATAATTAAATTTTTTTAAAATCGCAAGTCAAGAATTAAAATCGCTATAAAACATAAAATAATTTTTAATTGATATTTTTGTTTTTTTAAGCTCTCTGCCTGCTCTTTTCATTACGCAAATAATTAATCAAATTTTCGCAATATTTTTAATAATTAATAATGTATTTGTAACTATTTATACATGTATTGTTGTATTATGACGTCATCAACTGCCGTTGGGTCTTATAAACATACATAGTTTAAAAATTGATTTACTAATTGAATATACACCTGGAGCAATTGCGGACCCGGAAAAAGCATTTAAAGAACAATATTTTGAAAAAAAGTGATTATTTTGGAATATACCTATAGAAATTTTAATTTTGAATTAACAAATTTCTGAAAAATTAATTATTAATTAACTAATAACTAAACACTTGGAGCTATAACGGATTCTGCAGGAGCAATTTTTTGGCATATAGTTAAAATATTCTACGCTTAGTTCTTTCTGGTTATTTTTAATATATTTTGCTTCCAATCTTTTAAATGATTTTCCACTGTAAATTAAATATGCTCTTAACATAATAACCTACGCAGATGACGTCGCGGGTAACAGCTAGTTCAATATATTTCGAATATATTTCGCATTAATTTAGTATAATATAACTTGATTAGGAGATGGCCAAAATTAACAAAACTAGAAATTATGTTCGAGTAATTGTTTATATTATGAATGTGAAACGTAGTGAGCACAACAATATACCAATGTGTATAGTGAAGATGTAAATTTCCATGCATATTGAAGGCTTTGTGTTTCACTCAACTAATAAAATTAAGCCTAATCCGATTCATAGTTGGTATTTGGGTTTTTCCTATTACTTTTGCAAGTTAACACCAACAAGTGATAAATTTGACTATAATATTGATTTTTAAAAAGACAATGTCAACAAACTTTTTATTTTCTTGAATTTGTAAAATGTTTTTTCCATTGCGAACTATATATACTTTATATTGTTTATAAGCTTACTTACAATAAGCAGAACCGTTAATAGAAACCTCTAAATTCCAATCTACAAAATAATTAATTTAAGTAAATCAAATATGAATTTAATTCTATTGCTGTTCTTGGAGTAAATAATTATTCTAGAATAAGCTGCATTCTTATTTCAAATATAAGAAAAGAATATAACCAAGTAAATAGACATAACATAATTGTAGATTCATAAATTTATGCACTTGTATATTATGAAAGAGTATCATACAGTTTTATCTGGCGTATTGTGCATTTTTATTCGTTACAACAGTATCAAAAAAAATAGGCTTTGTGAAGGGATTACGATTGATATATTGTTTACTTATTTCGCATGTGATGAGGGGAATATCTAACACTTCGCCTTAGCTTCCGCATCCCTAAATTTCAACCAAAACGATTCCCTGCAAATTCGATCGACAAAAGCGTCTACAACTCGATGCAATATTTGTTCGAACTTAATGATATATTTGCGGAAAATCTTACAAATCGGTCACGTTTATGACAATTTTGTTTGTCAGAGGTTTAATAAGACGCTAAGTTGAGTCTCTAATTTCATTAAACTAATAGATAAGGATAGCATGGCTTTTTCCTTATTAACTTTTGAAATTAACGTCTGCCTCGACCGATGGGGTGAACGTTATGGAAAATATAGCATGTGCTTCAAATCTGAACAATATGCCCCTTGCTCATTACTCCATTTATTCTCATGCCGTTGTACTACTCAAATATATCTAAATTGATTCATCGGTCGGACTTAATCCGTAATATTTAATGTTCTACTCCATAAAATTCAACGAGCCGAACGGTCGAAATAAATCTTTCAGATCAATACATCTGTAAAAATAAACATACCATTTAAGACATCTGTTTGATTCCAAATTATGCGATTATTGAAAAAAGTGTTTATATAATATAAAATATTAAGTAAATTCAATTTTATTATTGTAAAAATTATTTTATGTCGCGCTTTCTTTGATTTTATTAATTAAATAAAGCATTGTTCTATTGCAAAATTTACCATTAATTTTAATTAGGATACTATTTTGAAAGTTCACATTAAAACCTTTTTGGGATATAGAGTTAAAGGAAAGTAACAAAAAGCTCCAAAAAAACTAAAAACTATCACCAAGAGAATCTTATTTAATCGAAGATTATGGTCCACAACCAAGTGGTTAAATAATATAGCACACATTTAAAAAGAAATACAATGTTATTTTGAGAAAATCAGATCATTATTAGACTTACGTAAATATCATTAATTAATATAATGTCTTTAATTTTTTTTTTCTTTCCAAATTACTTTAATATTATCCTTTTTAATCCTAACTTCCTTGAAAACTGATACTCATAAATGTTATCATACTTTTAACCCAAAAAGCTTTTTTTGTGTCTCTTTCATTGGGAATGTAAATAATTTTTTGTTGCAATGTGACAATATTTAAGAGCAACTCATTTTGTTAATTGTAAAAAAATATTTTAATATTTTTACATCCGTTGTTAATATAACAATTACGTATGTATGTACGCATACACAAATTATTTTCAATTAATGTAAGTTATTTAAATTAGTTAATTACAGTTGTTTTAAGGACCTTGAATCAAATTTGTGTAATTTTAATTATTTATGCCGATTTTAATAAATGCATTAAGCGCTTTTCCACGAATAATTGATAGAAGTATTTAGGAATCATGTTAATAATTAATTAATGTTGATAATTTTATAATTAGATTAAATATTAACTAAAAAGGTAGTAATAATTAATTTAAAGAACAATTTTTGTCTAAAATTTAAATTTGTTAACTATTTAATTGTATTCTTTCATAAGGTAAATATCACTGTGACGACTAGAAATGGAATTCGAACATGCAGTGATACCTCTCGCAACTGCCCTGACGAAACGACGTTATATACCTTAAGCAATTCAATTTGTATGGGGCCAGTGCTGGCCATTGTAGTTGTAAATATATATATGTAAATAAATGTGGGTAACCACTTCCACCTTCTTCTGGTCCACCATTCTGGTGACCTCGAATTGCAGCACGCAAGCAGCAGCGAGGAACGGCCATTTTGCCTAAACCTGCAAGTTTCGGCTCATATTTTGGACGCCATACAGACGCCACATACATTGGACCCCCTTCACGCAGGACTCAACTATAGAGTAGCGGCATCCTAGGCTTTCGGTTGTACTACTCCATACCCGTACCACGTCATCTTCGGACTCGAGCCACAGCAGCTCGTCCTTGGCGGCCCCGGCTCCACGACGATTTCAATATGGCAGCCCTGAGTCTCACAGCTCAACGACGACAATAATCGTGACCCAGTCACTAAGAGGGGAGTGATGTGGCGGCTGGAAATGGAATTGGAGTATGCAGCGATACCTTTGGCAACTGTCCTGACGAAACGACGTTGTATACCATAAGCAATTATATTTGTACGAGACCAGTGCTTGCCATTACAATTGTATATATTATATGTAAATAAATGTGGGTAACCACTCCCACCGTACATCACTATTGAGCTCAAAGCGGTTTTAAAAACAGCTACCCACATGTTCCTAAAAAAAAGGTGAAGTCCTTAATGAAGCTTTTTTTAAACTAATCGTTAAAAAGATCATTATTTGAAATTTTTGTAATTTCCTTTAACTTCTAAAGTTATATCAGGACTATCAAAGCACAGAAAATTGTTTTAACTCTCAATTCTAGACATATTAAGGATTCATCTAAAATCGAACCAAGTACCACTGACACATGAAGCGGAGTTCTAACAGATTTTAACCGCTGTACCACTGAGTTGACGCTTTCCTTTTTATGTAAGAAGTTCAATCACATATAGGTCAATGTTGGAATGAGAGATGATAAACTGAAAAGATTTTAAGTCCTTTTTTTAGCATCTTACGAATTGATTCAAGCACAGAGCCAAACAATTTGGTAGCAAAAAATTGCTACAAATTTGATTATAATTCGCATACAATTGGTTTTAAGACTTAATGGAAATTACTTTCTTGTACAATTTGAAAAAGCTTTCAGCCTGTGTTTTGAATTAATTATACCATTTTTTTTTTTTTTCTAAAATCTACTAACAGTTTAGTCAACCACGTGTTTAAATCAAGATTTTTGCAAAATGCCTTACTTTTTGATATAATTTTCTTTCGGGCATTCTATAACTATCTGTGAAAATATTTTTGTCTCTAGTCCCCGGCGAGGGTTGCAAAAAAAATAAAGAAAGTTTATTTTCAAAATAGCATAGGTAAGATAAGAGTTAGAAGAAAACGTTTCAATTAAAATTTGTAGAAAAATAGATATTACAGGAAAAAAATTCATTGTAAATTTTCAATTTTCCTAATAGTTTAGCTACTTGGAGGGATTAAAAATTACTGTGTCTGCTCCAAAAGAAGTTCAAATAAAAATTCGTTTTGGCAAACTTTTATTCAATTTTTATTATTACATTTCAACACTTTTAACTTAGAACTTTTCATTTCCAAACTATATTTTTTGAAAACTATTTTTTACGAAGCTCTTTTCAGTTGCAACCCCTTACTTATAAAATTGAATAAAAAAGAGATTTGTATTAGATTAGATGCTATGAGGAATAGTAAAGATTATTCGGTAGTGAAAGGAGCATGAAATAAATAGCAAAAGTTATTTACAATAAGTCGCTCATCCATCACTTGTCAAATGCACCCTCCAATGTGCGAATATTAGCAGTTTTGTCTTATCGTTCAAATATATTTATTTTACCGATGACGTGAGCAGCTTCAATTAGCCTCTTCGACTGTCAGTGCCGATATAATTTCTGTAATGAAAATAATCGGTTAAACCAAACACAACGTTTGTCATTCAGGATCTGGTGCAGTTATTTATCCCATTCCGGTTGTGCTTAATGCATCTTTCTCATTGAACAATTGCGACATTACTAAAATCTGCTTCACATCAAATTTACAAGCAGAACAAATCCATTTCTATAATATGTTCCAATACATTGTTTTGAAATGTTAACATGTTACTAACATTTGAATTGATGTTATTGTAAAGGCACAATGCACAATTTCACCCCAATTCCAATACAATTCGAAGAAGCAACCCCTTATATTAATATACATAGAATATCTAATGGGATATGTATAGTGTTATTTTCTTTCTAAAGTTACAGAAATATAAAAGTGAGTCGGGTAAATTTAAATGATCCATAAAAAGATTACTTTATATTCATATGCAAAATTCATATACGTATCAAAGCGTTATTTTATATACAACTTTTTTATCTTGTCAAAAAAACGTATTAATCTACATTTATAATAAAATTATTTCAGCATGAAAGTGATCAAAATCTAAAAAAATGGTATTTAAACTTTTAAATAGAATTTTGAATAAAATTTTTGAATAATTCTCTCTATAATTTGAATTATTCGTTCATATTTTACTTGCTATGCAAAAGTTATTAAAAAACTGAAAAAAAAATTGTTCAGAAACGTGTAGATATAGCTGGTGCAAGAGGTGAATGTTTTTCATTATAAATTCCATAAACGTATAGTGAAAAAGTTTTGCAGTAGTCAGAGTGGTTTTAGGGAGGTGGATAATGTGTGAGAGTAAGTTCTATATAGACAGAGGGTAAATATCTAATATTGTGGTGTCATAACTCCTTATTTTATCCAACAATTTCCTTCCTTCTAGTCCAAATCATTTTTCTTTGATCGTTGCATCGGTTTAATATTGCCGTTTATATAACACTAAATTCGAAAATCTTCTAAAGTTAAAAATTGAGAAAATTTGAATCTACTATCGCTTCATACGATTTTTGTAATTATAACGAAGAAATCTAGTTCATAGTTGAGAAATTTCAAACGTAAATTGCGAGAAATAAAAATTTAAAGACTAATAATAGTGCAATTAACTAAAACAATACTTTAGAAAATATACTTAAAATTCGAGTTTTATAGCGTTTCACTTCACTTCACTAAATATTTCATAAAATATTATAACAAGCACACAATGGCGATTTTTTTTTTGAAATATTAAATTTGGATCAAAATTATAAATTGATCTTAGACAATAAATTTGAAAACACCTATCTTCAGATCAGATCAATGAACCAGTGTGACATTACGTGGAACATTTGATAAAAGAAATGGGAGAGCAAATTTTAGTCTGGAACATAGCTGAGATGTTTTATACATCAACTGCAATCAAATGGGTGATCAATCATGTTCTACACTCTTTATATCAAATTACTAACATTTTTTTTTTATATTTTCCAGATCAATAATCTGTGATAGGATAAATGATGCCACGTGTCGTTTGTGTAATCAGTAATTCATATTGATAATATACGATAATACGAAGTTATTAATCGAAAATATAGACCTATATTCGATTGATAGCTGAAACATTGTTTATCAACTTCACTAAGAATTTATGAAAATTGACGCTCAGTAGTAATGGAACGATATAAAGAAATAAAAAATTTTAAGTTTTTTGAGGTAATACTCAAAAATGCTGGAAACTTAATTTTGAATATTTAAACTGAAGAACTTTTGCTAGATAAATCGATTTAAAACAAGCTTTAATCTAATATTTGTAATTTAAATACGTGCTATTTGTGTAAATAACGAACGAACTATTTTAATATCATTTCGCCGAAACTTTTCAAATGATATAAATTGCAATTACCTCTCATGTCAATTTTAATATACATACATATAAAATCTAAAGTACTTAATATTGCAATTTCGAGCATTGAATATTTATATAAAGATTCAAGTCTGTGATTAAACAGAAATACAGACAAGTGTGAGAGTGGCTCAACCCCTGGGAGTTCTGTATAAACTTAAATATGAGCATCATTCATAACATTTATGAGTTTTTTATTTTTTTAAAATTCTTATACAAATCTATTTAAACAAATCTATATTGTAAAATATTACCATTATACCTTAAACAACTGAAGGTTCATTTTAAAGGCGCTGCGGTTAGATAAGTTGATTTCCGCTCTATGAGTCAATGGTACTGAGTTCGATCCCCATAGAATCCTAGATAAAAGATTTACGGCTAAGATTAAAATAACCTACCAAAATTCAAAGTATTATCCCTAAGAGGACTGTTGACTGTTCTCTGTGAGGACAATTAGGACTGTGACTTCTAAGGTCCATGACCACTAAGGAAGAGTTTTCGAAATTCCACCCCTATAATTCAAAAAGAAAGTAACAGTTATAAATTTTTTCAGCTCTACTTAAATTTCATTAGAATTAAAGGGTTTAACGATTTATTTTAATACCACCAACTTTATTCGAGTAAATTTTTACTAGTGTTTAGTATTTAAAATCTCGAATTTTTTATGCAATTCTCGGAAATGTCATTACATAATTTAAAAAATAAATTTTTTTATACAAAGTGTCACAAATTGTTGAAAATTTGAGAATGTTGAGAAAGAGAGCCTCCAACTGCAAATATATAAAAAAAATTAACCAGTCGATTGTCCACTAATAGTCCACGTATGCCAAGGAAAAATGTTCGTTTACACACCCCCCATTTTCGTTTATTTAAAAAGCTTAAATTTTTGGGGCAAACGAAAATTTATCCTGGGCAAAACTGGATTATCAGTGGACAATCAGTTGGAAAAATTTTTCGAAAAATTTGCTGTTGAAGGTACAAAATTTGTTGATTATCTACACTTGGTGAATGTTGCTCTTACATAAAAAACATTATAATTTTTTTAATAAAAAAAATGGAGGGTGGGTAAGCTAAATTTTTTCCTTGCTAAACGTGGACCATTAGTGAACAATCGACTATGTAATTAATTTTTTTTAAATATTTGCAGTTGGAGGCTCATTTTCTCAACATTCTCAAATTTTCAACAATTTGTAAACCATGTTTAAAAAAAATATTTTTTTAATTATTTAATTTTGGTGGGAGGAAAAACAAAATTTTTTTCTGGATAAACGTGAACTCATGAGGGGCAATGGATTTGTGCATTATTTTTGCAATTTTGTGCAGCAGTGTGCCAGGTGGCAGTTGGGGGTTGCCAACTTCACACAATTTTTTTCATTTTAAAATAATTTTTCTCCCAAGGGTGAGCAAACGAAAATTTTCTCTTGGCAAACGAATGAGATATTTTTTTTTAATTCCGAGGTGCTGATGTCAACTTCACAGAGCTTCATTTTTCATTATTGGTTTTAAAAACGTTTCTAGCCGGCAAATCACATATAGCCATTTTTATATATAAAAATTTAAGTTTCGTATCATGGTCGCAAATTTTGAAATGTAGTTAATAGATTTGAAAAAAAAATGTTCTTTGTCTCAATTCAATGGTGGTTTAGAGAAATTTGAAATTGCTAACTTTAAATCACTTCGGATATATACAGATCGTTGCCAATAGAGTAACACATGCTAGCCATTTCGTGCAATTATGGGAAATTATTCTTAAATTAACATTAAATGTTATTACTTTTAACTTCTTTTGATTACTTTTAATAAAGTTTACCCAGAAAAAAATTACGGTTCCTATAAGATTCCATCTAATTATAATGACTGACATCTCAGTTACCAAATGTCTTAGAAAAGAGTATTGAAAATAACGAAAATCAATTTTTCTACAAAAGAGTGAGTATCACTTTTTTTAAATTTTCAAACAGTTGAAAAATCAATCGTTAAAAATATGAAAACTACGATTTACTAGTATTAAGATATGTACATGTGCGTATTTATCGTTTAATACGGCTGATTAAGGAGGTTTTTGTCACACCTCCAAGGGACTATAAAGTCTTTGTTTTTACATTCAACTTCAATTCTATTCCTATGAAAGAAATGATCTTGACAAGCGGACCACAGTGATTCTATAAAGGTTCCATTTTTCTTTTTATGGGTACGAACCCCTAAAAACCAATGTTAAATGTATATTTAATAGAGAACTGGATATTTAGTAATTGTGTTTTTATATTCCAGGACATTCAGACACATACAGAATTACAATTCAAAAAAATCAAGAAAAACCAATACCGACAGAGAAAAATCATTGATAGCCTTAACAACAATTCGTTTGTAATATCAAAGGCATATGAATTTCAATCACAGTCGCAATAACAATACATCAAAGCACCAGAATCATTTCTGCTCAACGATGCATCAATCGAATCGCGTCAATACATTAATTCAACACTTGAAAAATTCTAATCAATCATCACTTATTATTGAAGTTGAACTTTTATGGTTTCCATCATCGCACTTTGTGTTGATTTTTGTATTCAGTACGTGCATATTTTTGAAAAGCCTACCGGAAAAAGGCCAATGATAACATCGACAACGCGTCAGAGTTAGCAACACTTTCCCTAAGAGTTTGCCCTTACTTTAATATCGCGACGTTGACTGAATAAATAATATTTGTGACGAGCGCCTTTTTTTCTGGTCGATTTTAATGATGTATTTCACCGGGAATTTTTAGGGGAATGCTTCCAACATACAATAAATGTCATTTAGTCGCAAAGTATTCAAATGAATAACGCTAAAATAGAAAAAACGAACTCTTTGATAGATAGAAATGTTTAGCTATTAATGAAGATGACGCGACTAATTAATTCAAATGCAATCATATTCACTGTGTGCAACTTTAAGTTACAATTAGGACATCATTCATACTTGAAAATGTTACACATGTGCCATTTGTGCTGTGAAACAGAATGACAAAGAGATGTAATTCAAATAGAATTGCAATAATTTACATATGTAAGAGACACGCGACTGAGGGAGCATTTATAGGCGTGCGGCAAATTAAATAGTCCTGTTTTCGATACATAAATATTATTTTATTTACAACAGCTCAATTGGACCCTACATCAAAACCACATCCTTTTCATACAGCTTCAATTACAATCCTTAAATGCTGACCACATTTTAGAATACAAATATAATCTCTTTCTTTTCAAAGCTTTTTTTTCGGAAATATTTATAAATATGCTTGAAACTTTAATTGAAACCCATGTTTAGTTAACCAAATGTTTCTTTTTTTGAGACAAAGTGGTATATTGTGTTAAAAAAATAATTTTATTATTACTAATTTATTCATGAAATAACATACATGCTTAAATCTTTTTTATATACCAATGCTTCTAAAAAATAAATCCCGTATTGAATACTGGGGGATTTCAATGCAACACAGTGGTTTACAATGAATACAATATTAAACCTGAGATGCTTTAATTCCATAATTAGGGGGATATCACATGGCTTACTACCCCAAATGTGGCGTAGAATAATAATTTGGTGTGATTATATTACACGCTATTCAACACTATTTTTAAGTTTATAGTTTTATATGGATAATTTAAAGTGTGTTAGATTTGTAATATTGTTCCATATTGAATTTTTAAATAAAATGTTGAATTTAGTTCCAAGGAAATGATTTTAACTAATTTTAATACAAAGAAATAATTTTATAGTCTGCATACAACTCAACACTATTGTGAACATAATAATCTATACTAAAGCAAATATTACATTTTTGATATATTTTGTATATTACATTACGGTTTCACTGTTCGGTGTTTGTACCATATGCTTCATGTGAGATGTATTATAGCTATTATAGTATTGGGTGTTATGAGGGTGCAAAATTCAAACCTTATTATTACTTTTACATATAGTAAAGGCAGGATACACGACAGCTAAACTAAAGGATATTTTCCTGAGTTGCAAGGATAAAATACCTGATCTTCAAAGATCAGGTATTTATCAAATTGCGTGTATGGAATGCGAGAAAAGCTATATCGGACAAACCAGAAGAAAAATAGGAACTAGATACAAGGAGCACTTGGCAAATATAAAATATTCCAGAACGGAAAAATCTTGTGTAGCGGAACATAATGTTGAAACAGGCCACAAGTTAGTCGAAGTAAAACTTCTGAAAAATGTTCAACAGAACAAGAGATTGGATGCCATCGAAAGCATTGAAATTTATAAAAGAAAAGGGAAAGTTTTAAGCTGGGAGAAAGGACCGATTCAGGATTCGGCGTTATTCGGCGTTTTGGGAAAGGGTAAGAAGAGAATGGACGAAAGGATTGCACCCCCAGCTGCAGCGATTGTAAAAGAGAAAGGGATCGAAAGGACCAATAAATTGAGGTCAATTCGGGACTATTTTGTGAATCAGCACGAAATTGTTCTCAAAGACACTTCAATTTGATCCACTGATGACGAACGCATGGCGTTTGAAATACGTATCTGGAGATACAAAATTAACAATTTGGATTTTTCGGTTTGTGAATTTTTACATTTATTTTTGCTTAAATTCATAACTTGTTTTGTGAATTGTATTTGTGAAATATAATAATCTATAATATTTTAACAGAAAAAGATGATAGATACTTCCAGACTTTAAATTCTAAGTAAGTTCATCAAAATTCTTGAAACTAAAACAGTAAGTATAAAAACTTCCTTTAAGAAAATTTGAATATATTTCATACCAAATGACAAATGTCCTTTAAAACAGTTCAGTTATTTTCGTAGAAAAAATTAGAAGCTATCCTACAGGAACCGTCCTATTTTTTTTTTGAATAAGTGATATTCAATAAAATGTTAAGATATGAGGTATCTTTTACAAAACTTCATTAAAATTTGTTCCGTTCAGTAATTGTTAGTTATTTAAAAATTTAGGATGTTTTTTAATACGTTTATTTCTAATTTATATCTTTGACAATGAACAATAAAGAAATTCAAATCTTTAAAGCTGATAGCTGATATTCGTGGCGTCGTCTGCGTAGGTTATTATATTAAGAACATATTTAATTTATAGAGGAAAAACATTTAAAAAATTGAAAGCAACAATATATTAAAAATAACCGGAAAAAACTTAGCGTAGAACATTTTTAACTATATGCCAAAAAATTGCTCGTAAATTGCTACTTCAGAAAACGCTACTGCTTCGAATGTTTATAGTTATTATTTAATCAATAATACATTTTTCTAAAATTTGTAAATTCAACAATAAAAATTGCTATATAATCCAAAATAATAACAGTTTTTAGTTTTTTTTTTTTCAAAAAATTGTTCCTTAAATGCTCTTTCGGGTCCGAAATTACTCCAGGTGTATAGTTAATAAGTAATTCAATTTTTAAAACAAATAAAAAATAGTGTTCAAAAAATCTTTATTAATCTAATTTCTCGCTGAGCTGCATGAACTCTACGCTCAAATATGAAATAATCATAAAGCAGTGGAAGGAGAAACATATTCTTTCCAGCCCATGCGCATTAGATCGTTTGCCCCACTGTACCAAAGCGACGAAAAATCCACCGCTTAACGCGTTTTGCTTGTAAAAATCTCAATTCTTAAAACTTTAATTACTTTGTTTTTAATGAAGGTATCTTGATATTTCTTTTTTTAGATAAGGACAAAGTATATAAGAAGTAAAACAAAAAAAATTGATCAAAATCCATCCATTAGTTTTTGAGTTAAATGCGAACATTGGAAAACAGCTTTTAACAAACATTTTATTTATATAGACTATAGCAGTAAGCTCTTCCTTTTTCGAAAGGAGAAGAGTATGAAAAAACTTGGTTTTTCTATTTTTTATTAATTTTTACTACCTGGCTTGTGCTTGCTCTGCTGAAAAAAGCAAATCTAACTCATAATACAGTGCTCTATACGTCAAACCGAAACCTAAGGCACTTTTAGACTATTTTCATATACAGTGGTGAGTGGTACCTCAGTATACGTCCAATTTTAAATAAATCCAACTTGATATACACCCTGTTTGGAAGTGAAACATTTTGCTTGGTACAAGAACTTTATTGAAATATAACTCTTTTAAAGAAATAAAGATTTTTAGTAAAAGTTAAAAATTTATTAAATACTTACTGATACCCACTAGCTTCGCTGAGCATATCTAAATTTAACTGATTGGTAGATAGATTCCCTACGTTCTTAGCAAATTATAAAAAGTAATCTACTTTAACAGAAAAAGATAATAGATAGGTACTTCTTAACCTTAGATCCAAAGTAAGTTCATCAAAACCCCTAAAACTACTTTTAAGAGGAGATATTAGCTTTCTCACAGATTCCATATAATTTTAAGTATATAAAGTACCCCGTGTTCTTTTAAGTTTGAAAATCTTTCATATAGGATTCCAAGATTTTTAAAAACCTTTCCTATGATCTTACACAAAAATTCTTGAAGTTATTTTTTATCAAGTTTTTGAGACGCGTCCATATACATCACCAAACAAATGTTAAACCTAAAATCTATACTAGTAGTAGACTAATATGCTAACAATAACGATTTTACAGACAAAAAATATAAAAAATGGGTTAAATTATTTTTTTGTTATAAGTAGTATGAGAAAATGAAATTAAAACGCTCTCCATGCTTTTTGCACAAAAATAGTTTTTATTAAAAACAGTTCATTCCGGTGTTTCAAAATTATAACGGCGAAACAACATGTTTCTATTTGAAAAACCTTTTACTTTATTTGATTCATTGCATGTGGCACAAAATGCAACGATGGAAATTTTCAAATTCAATATATGAAACGATTTATGGTCCGTATTTCAGATATTGGTGTAAAATGTTTCTTGTCAATATATTTTATTGTATTATATAATAGTATATCGAATAGCCGAGGAGATAAGAGACACATTTTTAACGGAATTTATATTTCATGAGAAGATGTGAATATCTCACGTTCAGATGAAACCGTTCATAATTTTCATGTTTTCACAATAGAATAAGGGATAGAAAAATAGGGTAGCTAAATATATTAAATTGCAGTGTGACGAATCCTAAACGAATCTAATTTTGAGTTAATGTGTTAAGTGAATTATTGAAGTTTGTGACAAACCTTATTATGAAATTGACTTTTAAGGGGTGACGTAGGCTTAGAAATTAAAAAAAGAAATATTTTTTTGGAAAAAGATTTTAATGATGCTTTATGATACTTTATGAAACTTTCTTCAAATGATGGCAAGATAGAATAAAATATGATATCTGGATGATAACGATAGAGATAGAATGAGAGCGGTGTAAGAGAGAGCGTAGGCCATACAATACATATATACACATTTTTACACATAAAGAATAAGTCAACAGATTAACTGCCGTATTGCATATGGGGGGTGTACTGCCAGAGGAAGATATTCGGTGATATGTGCGAGACAATAACATACTATCATCTCTAGTTTCAATTAGAAATAATGGTACAGAGACAGGGTAAATTTCACCAGTTAATAATTATGTCGTTGATTAGTATTACCCGTTACTAAATTTTACAAAATTTTATTTGAGCGCTGCTCATCTATATAGGTTAACATGTTTTAAACTTTTTTATTATTTTATATATTTTTATACAAAACAGGTTTTATTTTATTATTTAAAAAATAAAAATTGGTTGTCTGTAAAGTCGATTTACGGATGATAGTTTTACGTGATAACATCATAAAAAAACATTGATGAAAAATTGCATACTTTTATGATTTGAATTGAATTATTATAATTTGACACAGAATTATCATAATTTTGTATTATACAAAGAAGGAGTTAACTGAAAGTTACAGTTTTTCTAAAATGAAGACCGAAAAGTATGAAGGCAAAAAATTAAATCTTATTACGTAAATTGTAAAAAAAAACACAAAACACGTTGTCTAGAATTCAACAATTATTGAATACGAGGCATAGCTTATTGTAAAAGTTCTCGAAAAAGCTCGCGTGGCGGCGTTCCAGGGGCAGAACTCTATCGTGCCTCTCTATCTCTTGTATTGCGTTCTCGCTTGCACGCACAGGCTCAAACGGAACGTAACACTTTTTCATGCAGGCTACCGTAGCTCATCAATTTATAAGACGTTATCTCGACAAAAAACGTTCGCTGCTTTCCTTCAAAGTCATACAAACCCCTTCTAAATCTATTAATTAAGAAATTAAAAAATTAGTCTTTAATAAAAAGTGTATTAATTTTTTAAAGTAAAAAATTAAGGTTAATATTTTTGGATTATTATTTAGAAATGCATAAGTACTAGATTAATTGCTTCAAAATACATTATTTTGTTTTAAATTTTACACGGGAACGTTCATAAATGGGTCGTCTCGAATTGCCGTTGAGGTGTTTTTTATTTCGTTATGTTATATATGATTGGCGGTTGTAGTGTTCAATTCAATTATTGGTGTATTACGTGCTTTACGAAGCATAAATTGAAGTGTAAATCAGTAATTTTCATGTACCAAGCATGAAGTAACGCTTGTAACATTGGAAAGAATAATAAAAGTATGTTTATTATTCTCGTATCTTTCGAATTCAAAGCATTCTTTTCAGCTTGTTTATATGCAACTTACTATACATATCTGTACAATATAATTACAAATTATTCAAGAATCCGTATTCACTTAACCCTGTGTTTTCATTTGAAAGTAGTTAAAGCTATTTTTGAGAGTTATTTTTGGTTAGTAACCATGTTTTAGTTTCAATAAAAAAAAACTACTTGATGTGATTCTGTGATTAATAAATTGATAGATACGTTGTAAGCTAAATTACCGAAGATAAAATCATTAATTTTAAAAGCGTTATTCTTGAGAGAACTTTGAATTCTACGAAAGAAAGATTTGTTGAAATTCTACTCCTAAGTAACTCAAAGAGAGGATTGAAAGCTTTGTGTTATTATAAGTCAGGTCCTATTAAATCATTTACTTTCGAGGATACTAATTTTTCAATTATGAGCCTACGTGCAAATGTAAAAATAACTCTTTCCTAATTCGTCCATTTAAACTTTAAGGGCTGAAAAATTATGTCCATTAAATCCCTTTGTATGTTATATTATTTTTATTTCCGTTTTTCACTAATATATACCTATTATATGTTTAAAATTTAAATTAAATTTTTGCAATTTGTCCTGCTACTCTCAATATGGTAACTTTATAGCGTTTTTTTATAAAAAATATTTTCTTAATCCTTATAAACTTTCTTTACTTATTATTCAAAGTATTTTGTTTAATTTTACATGATCGAAGTCACGGGTAGTCACCAGTAGAGCAATTAGAAAAATGTGATTATAACTTAATTATTGCGTAGAAACCAAGGGAAAACACTTTAATCAGTCAAGTAGAAATGATTAAATGAAAAATTAAGAGTTTTAAATAAACCGATATTAAACAGGGGAGGACGAAGGCTTTATCAAAAGCGTCGAAAGCTCAAAGGAGTTCACTTGCTAGGTCAATTTGTTCGTAATGAGAAGCGGTCGCGACATTCCAGTAAATGTGCGTCTCGCGAAACGACTGGCGCCGGAAAGTGGCGCCAGTTTGCCGGCGTCTGATCATCCGGCACACAGTGTCGAAGCGCAGACAAATATTTAAAGCTTTAAGCTTTTTCTAACATCTCCAAACAACATTGCCTATTTTCTTTAAATAATTCGAGCATAAAGTATCAAAAAACGGCTAAGTGCGTATTACATCACGTACACGAAGATTTCCGTTATGGGGACAAAGTTTCTTAATTAAAAAATATTTTAACTAAGAAATTTAAAAATTTATTTTCTCGCAAATAGTAATGTAACAAACATCTTGATATTTATTTAATAAGTAGATGTATGCAATGATTGAAGTTTAAATAAACCATTAAATACTTATAGGAACTTCTTGATTAAAACGCATAAAACCTTTCATTAAGAAATAACTTTTTCTATAATAATTGTATTTGAAACAATGATGAAATATTTTTACCAGTGAGCTGCACTTACACTAAAAAGCACAGTTTGTTACTTAAAATTATCAGTTGATAAATCTTACTATACGAAAAACTAAACGAGATATTTTACTCAAAACAAGTGTCATGGATTCATTAAGGATCAAAGAGTCTTTAAATTCTACAACTTCATATTTTTCAGAACTTAATAGTACAGTTCAACAATCAGAGGGAGAGCACCATTATTTTGATATCAGAGGTAAATATTTCGGGGATTAAGTAGTTGTAAATAAAAAGTCTATTTAAAAACAAGTATTTAATTTTTAAAGACTTATTCAAAGTCATATTAAATCCATTATAAACGCTCATATTTTGCATTGCAAAATTTTGTATTCTACATTTAAATATGAGGTACCACTATTTATTTTACAGGTATTTCTAGTTATTTAAGTGACTATAAGTTCACCTCACCATTAAATAGCGATTTATAATAGACGCCTATATTTCAAATTTCATGTTCATATAACTCTGGGTTTTTTAAACGTATATAGTTCGCGGACCCCCAATTGAACTTTTTTTTTTCTCGCGAGTCCCTTTATAACCGTAAGCATTGTATGTCATCGCTGCAAGCTTGATTTTTGAATTTATTACCTATTTTATAATACAAATAATTTTTTAACTAAAATTGTTTTGCAGACTCCCAACAACCACTTCGTGGACCACAGTTTTAGAACCCCTGTTTTAACTTATAGTTTTTGAGTACTATATTCTGTGTGTACGAGCTGTGTTATCCACATAGACGGACGAAGAGGGCGAATTTAATACAGTTCTGTTTTACGTCAACTCCAAATATCATTTCCACATAGACCTAAATGTTTTTAATTATCAAAGAAAATATTTAAAGATCATTATGTAATATTTGCAAAATTTAATTCTAGAAATGATTTTAATGTGACTTTGTTTGTTAGACGATACGACTTGAATATGAATGATGCCGTTTAATGATTAATGCGATTAACCAATAAATGAAATCTAATTTAATTGATACCCCTCTTATTTACTGGTCTCACTAATAAAAGTTTACAAAACCAATTTGTTATTTGATCACGGTAAAAAATAATTTCTATATACTCTAATCTTATTAACGATTTGTACTTTGTGTTAGTGTCATAACACGTCAGATTGCGTTATATAATTTAACCAAATAATAGCAAATGTACTAAATCAAATCATGCAATATTAATAAAAATCCCATTAAGAGTTTATTCGTTCTGCTGAATTCCCCATACAAAGTCGCCGTTAATGACAAAAGCCCCGTTTCTCGGCCGATGTCTGGCTATCAACGCTCGGCCTATTAATAGGAATTTGTTAATGGGCCATATCTGGTTAATTGCCGGTCGCCGTCTATTCGATCATCATTCAATATTCGTTCGTCGGCCAACAATAGGCCGAAGCCTGGCTAAATATTTTTTTGCTCATGCGCAAATAATTAAAAGTGAGATGCCTTACTATAAACCCTAAGTACCCTGAGGGGGCCCTAAGTCACCCTGAGTTATACGTCACTTTGAGTCTATTATATTTGACTTATGTTTAGGGTGTAATATGTTTTAATATTATATAAAATAAGTTGTGTAAAAAAAAAATAATTGATAATGGATCAAGCGTTTTTTTTTTTAAATAATGTGCTGAAAGGGACGAAACGTAATATGACGATTTAATAAAAATTATTGAACATTAACTAATATGCTATATTCATTCACAATACCATGAACATTTAAATTATAAATTAATAATGAATATGAACAAAATAAATCTATTTGAAACATAAATTTCAAATGCATTTTTTTTTCTCTGCAATTGCGTCAATTATTTTCAAATATTCGCACCATATAAATACTTTCCAAATGTGTTACAAAATTAACCAATGAACGCAAAGTATGAATATATTCTTCTTTTAAGTGCTATCTGGCGGTAAATTATTATACTTTTAACGGGTGAACAGGGGCAAGAGGATTCGTTTCGTTAACACAGAAATTGTCGTTAACACAATACAGTCGCATGCCGCATGGTAGTGTTTAAAGTGTATTATTGTATTTCAGAATAGTTCGTCTATTACTATATCGCCTGTTGATAACCAGTCTATTAAAGTCTCTGACTAAAGTAAGTAGTTCTATTTAATAATTGAATAATAATATATTCTCTCAAATTAAACTATAGATAATTTATATTTATTTACCTGATAATCTAATAGTTTTCTCATAGTGTGAAATAATCAAATAAAAAAATATTAATAGTTAAATTTAATGTTACAGATGGAAGGATTTTATGGTAGAAACTCTACGCAGTCGTTGATTTTTTAGAAAATGTTGACGATACAAAAACCATTGATCTAATTCCATCCAAGTGGATTCTTATAGAAGAAAATGGCATATTACTTTGTAAATATCCACCGGCTGATGAGTATCCTAAAGTTGATAAGTTTGCTGCAGACTTAAGCGATGCAAATGAAAATTGGGATAAATATCTAGTAGAAATTCTCTATTATGCAGGTGAGTCATTTAGTTATTTTTCTAGAGAATTTTTTCTCATCCTAAGAATGGTTTTACAGATAAAATTTTTTTTCATACCCTTATGAAAATAAATCTCCTTTTTTCACCTCTTATACTATTTTAGTTCTAACTCCTTCACTCACAAATATTGTGCCTTAAAAACAATTTTATTTATAATTGATTTTGCATATTCTAGATGTTGTAACTGAGAAGTTTGAGGATGCAGAGGAATCTAAAAATTTCACTGGTAAATTAGCCCGATGGCTTTCTGGTTGGGTGGACCGTGAGAATGGGCGATAAGAAAGAGGATCTTCATTATAAACCACCGAAAATTCCCTTTTGATTTTAGAGTGCGTATTATGTACGCCAGGTTTAAAATTCTACTTTTGTATTATTTATTAATTTTGTCTGATTTTTTACTAAGATTGTATGTATTATAAAGTGAATAAATGATTGTATCATAATAATCGTTGAGCTGATTTTATATCATTTTTTTCAGTATTTAAGTAGTTTTATTAATTTATAATATTTGCCATTAACGGTCCAGTAATTTTTACTGCAGTCGGCCGATTGTTGGTTTCTATTAACGGCCCTGTAACCTTTGCTTCAGTCGGCCGATTGTTAATCGCCATTAACGGCCCGGTAACTTTTACTGCAGTCGGCCGATAGTCGACTGTCATTAGTGGCCCGGGGTTATCATCCAGCCGGCAACCGTACTTGGGCCGTTAACAGTTGCCGATGTTGGGCCAACAGCTAGCATCTCTGGCTAAGCAATGGGCCATTAATGGCCCTGTCGCCAAACTTTGTATGGGTCGTTCTATTTGACCTATATCATTACGTATATATAACAATTTATGTTTAATCAATAATAGAGGGTTTTTTTTCATTGCAGAAGATTTAATACTGTTTTTGTAATGATTTTAAAACCTTACCCTATGTTTTTTGAAGTGAATAGGTACAAGTTGTTCAATTCATTGTTATCTTTTATAAGATTCCTAACTTATATAGAGGAAAATTGATATCAACCTAATTCTTTTAAATGACGCTCTTTGTTCGAAAAATTCAGTTTTAATAAATAATGGTTTCGCATCAGAAATACATATAAAGGGTGGCTGGGGCTGAGGAATACTTAATTTAATTTTATAATCACAATGTTTAATTAATTATTATTTTGTTGGGAAATTCATTGTAAACAAATTGATATGAATAATGGAATAGTTATCGTCCAAAATTCAATTGGCCGCCTCGACTAATTGTAAGCTGAACCCTTTTGATAAATTTTGTAAGACTTTTCAAGACAGTTGATGTAGGTACACATTTATAGACAATTACATATATTGTGCATTGGATTTTTTCGTGGTTTAGAGTTTGGAGAAAAAGTTTAGTCAATAAAGTAAAATTAGCGGAAAAAATTGTGATGTCTAATTCATGGGGTGTTGCCTGTTGATTAACAGTTACTTTAATATTGAGAAATCCGTTCCTTCTAGTGTGAAAAGTGGTTGCATATAAAATTAAAGTAAACTAATTTTTCTTCAAAATATGGCCTTTCTTTTTATACTTTAAGATGAATACTTGAACGAAATAAGAGAAATTGATTTCTCATCAATCTGAAATCTGCGTGTAACTTATTTCGGCTTTTTTAATACATGCTTTTGATAGAGTGCATAAATTGTAAGAAATAACAGTAAATGTAGCGGAGAGCAAACTGCTCTAACTACTGCACCACTAAGTGGACTAAAGTAGGTACTTCATACTTTTAACATGAAGTTACTGTTTTCAAGATATTCTTTAAAAAAAATAAAAAGGAGACTTTTAAATTCTCCTTTCGTCCAACCCCTACACCAGATAGATTGGGATTTTTGGTTTATTATTCAGAAAGCCTGCTGTCTTTTTTCAGCAATAAACTAAACTACATTGTTTCTGCTAGTTTACCTTTTTTGTATCTTATTGACTTTGACTGTCGAACTACAATGAAAAATGTAAAATGTGATTCATTAACCACTGATGGGTGTAAATTTTGGGTTGAAGAATGAAATCTATTGTTCATATAGAATACATTTTTGTACCATAATATCTAACTTCTTGTAGAATTAGTTAGAAGGCATGACCATTGAAAAAATATGGTTCCAACTGGATATTACACATACTATATATCAAAAACCATCGGTTTATGAAGACAAAAACTTTTATGCTCTTGTGATTTTCAGAAATGTTGGTATAAATTGTCTATTCAAATCTTGAGATGGTATGCACTTTTTCTCCTAGGGTTTTGCAAAGTCCAAGGTCTATGCTATTGCTATCAAACCACAAACAACACCGTGTTTGAACTTTAAAGATCTTAACAACTGAGGAATAATTTCTGTCAGTTACATCTTGGTTAAGAATTATCTTCAAAAACTCAGCGTTATGTTTTTAACAATGTTAATGATTTTTATTATAATGATTACACCACCTATTAGCGTAGTGGTTATAGAACAGTAGCTCTCATCCACTTCATGCGTCAAGTGGTACGCGTTCGGTCTCCGTTGAATCCTACACCTAAGATTAAAATTGGCCAACAGAAATTTTCTGTCTTTAGACAGTCGTGTATGACCTTAGATATTAAAGCGACTTTAAATACCAAAAAAAAATTTTTTTTTCTGTTTATTGTTATTACAATCTGTAAAAAGTTTTAGTTATATTGAAAACATCTTTGAGGATTATTTCTGAAATTAAATTAGTTATCTTTAAAAAGTCTTAAAAAAAATTTTTTTTTGATGTTTTAAGTAGCTTTAACATTTTAAGTCATATCACGACTGCCTAAACACATAAAACTACTGTTGGTCATTTTTATCTAAGGTCTTATTTCTTATGTCTAAGATATAATGGGAATTGAACTCACTGCCACTTGACGCATGCAATGGCATTCAACTGATCTAACCAGTACCCCATTAGATTGATCAGTCTTAAAAAATATTATAAATGCGTCAGGATGAGCCAGGAGCCTAGCAAAGCCGCAGAGGTCAACGACTGGGTAAAAATTGTATTCTGTTACTACCCTCAACATGTTTACTTTCTAAAAATATCCTGGTTATATAAAAGTTTGCATTTTGTATTATATTTTACAATAAAATTTCATAATTTTGTACGCTGCCCTTAAAAATTTTTGAATAATTATATTATTTTTTTAATTAGAAATATACAAATACTTATATCTATAATATAATACTAGAAAGTTTAAATAAAGACTATGTTGGCTCCAAGTAAAAATAAAGGGGATATTTTTAACGCTCAATTACAAAAGAATGCTTTCAAATTGATTAATCATAGCGTATTGTTGCACTATGTAAGTAAAATATTCAAATATACTCTTTTTAAAACAATTAATTTTTTTCGAATCGACTAATTTTTCCTAATTTATATTATGGCAATGACTAAGTTAAACAAAACTTGTAAAATATATACAAAAGAAAATGATGAGACGTGGAACAATAAAACCTCTCGGTAAATTAATTTAGAAAAATTTAATTTCAACGGTAATGATTAACGGTAATCAAAAATGAGTGAAATAAAATGAATTTAATTGAAGTTCTTCTTACATAAATTTTTTGTGCTTATGATGAAAGTTGAAAACGTTTATACTCGAATACCTAGTTAAATTAAAATAAACAAATCGTTGAGAAATCGCATGAAGAAACGATATTGAGTAAAAAGAAAATTGTTTATTCAGGCTACAATAATAAAAAAAAATCTTTCAATTAAAAATCCATCCAAACTAAACGAAGTTCCAAGAAACGCATATCAAAATATTTTCAAGTAGATTTTTTAAAAATTTTGATTATATTTCAACACTTTGTACATCTATATGGTACATTTATTGATACATGAAAATTATCAAAAATAAATAAAAAAGATGCAACTTTTTTACTATGGTACTCTTGCAAATACAAAAATCAATTTTTTAACATTGAACTCAATTTTTTTGAATGAGACATTCTTCAAAAATGAGGTAAGAATAAGAATACACATAGATCTATTGCATAATAATCTAAACGTATGTATTTGGCCAACTCAATTTAATTAAGAAAAAAATAAATACAGTGCACTGATATACAAATAAAACTCATTCAGAAATTTTAATTATGTCTTTAACATGTAAATTTAATCACTTGAAATGAATTTACATAGTTATACAAAGAGCTACAAGGTAACTTTAAATGATCATCTGTAAAATTGTTAAAATTTTAAAATAAGTCAAGGAGAATTAAAAATTTGCAATTTGATTTGTTAAAATCGATTAAATAATTTGATTTAAATAGATTTTTTGCTTCAATTTAAGGTCTCTATAAGGTTAAATTAGGTTATTAAAAGGTAAATTACCTTAAATATAAAAAGATGGGAGGGAAGAAACAGAATTAGACCTTTTAGAAATCTGACAAACAAAATTAAATATACTTTTACTTACATTATAATTGGGTATTGAAAAAGTTTGAATCCACTAACCTTTCAAAAGTTTTATAGCTTAGGTTGTCATAATCAAAGACTTCTTCATACAAAATTTCATTAACATTCCCTCCGTCATTTTACATGAAAAAGCAGCAACTTTCCAACAAGAACCATGGATTTTTTTAGGATAATAAGTCTTTTAAGATCACTCGGGATAGTGACTAAATAATTACTTTATACAATGGTTATTTCTGCACTCCTTAATCCTTGACCCATAAACTTAGACTTAAGGATTCACCATGTCAAGTAGCTAGACATTTCTTTCAATGAATTGAACTTAAAATGTTAACTTTGAAATGTTGTAATTCAAAAATTCGTTGCCTTGTTTTGATATTTAAATTTTAACATTGGACGTGAGTTTAACTTAATTTTAAGTCAAATTACTTGAAAATCAAGTGTAGTAGTTTGTAAATCAAGTAAAACAAATAATAAATCATTACTAAGACGACTAAGACTGCAAAAAATGCGAGTTCGTTTGTTTCTTTCTATGTAATCCAATAAATATTTTTGACGTGATAACGTCTTATAAATTGATGAACTACGACAGCCAGTCTGAATAAGATCGTCCATTTTGTCACGTTCCATTTCAGCTTGTGCGAGCAAACGAGAACGCGATACAAGTGATAGAGAGGCACGATATTATTGTTGAATCCTAGACAACGTGTTTTGTGTTTTTCTTTTACAATTTACTTAATAAGATTTAAATGATTTTTTCCATCATAATTTTCAGTCTTATTTCATTCTGAAAAAATTATTAATTTTTAATTAACTCCTTTGTATTATACAAAATAATGATAATTCAGTGATAATAATTCAATTCATAAGAGTACGCAATTTTTCATCAATTATCAATTAAGTGTTCTGTATGGCATTATCACGTAAAACTATCGTCCGTAAACCGACTTTACAGACAACCATTTTTTTTATTATTTATTACTATCCTGTAGAAACTATGCATTTTTCTAAGATAAATAGTAACATGTATACACATTCTTCGACTAATTAATTTTTTGCAAGCATTCACGTTGATTCATAAATCTGTTTCCTTTTTATCTATAGAAGTCCTGCAGAAAACAGATTTTTTTCCAGGATAAAACGAAATAAATGGAATCTTCATCACAGAAACTAACTTTGTTTAACAACCACACTTATTTATTTATTTTTTCTGGGAGAGAACCAATCAAGAGGTATGAATTTCTATTTCAATAACTATCCTGCCGGAACCACAGATTTTTTTTTTTTTGGAATAAATATACCAAGACAAAAATCTAATACGAAAATTAAACCAATCTGTTAATCTATTTTTGTGTTAAATACTTAATTAACTTTTTATTTTTTTATTGATTTTCTACAAAAACCATCAATTTTTCTTGTATAATATAAAAAGTTGAACACAATTAAATATCTAAGAGTGGCCAGACTAATGACAAAACATAAAACCATAATAGAAAAATACTATTCTACAAAACCTATTATAAGTGATAACCTTATAAACCTAAATGTAGTTAATAGACACAACAAACAGTAAACATTCAGAGTCGCGAAATGACCATGCTGTTTAAGCGACTTAAAACGAAAGACGAAAAACGAAAGTAGAATGCAAAATATCCTACTTTAAAAATAAGCCTATACAAATGGTACTAATGGGACCTCGTCTGGAAAAATAACCATCAAAAACTGCTAGAAATATGTTAAAAGAAACATTTCGGGGGGAAAATTATATCATCATATTACATCAGTTCTTAGAAGATTGAGGATCAGTCACACTGTGATGACCCACCAACACCTCCTGGATGTGGAGAAGCAATGTCAATCGGCACATGATTCAGGAGTGTAAAGCCTAGACTGACCAACGACAAGAACATGGTTTGCCCAACAACTTGAGGGATTGTCTGGCAATTCAAAACGGTGCCGAACGACTTTTCGTTTTCTAAAAGCCATCAACCTTTTTGAGCAAATCTAGTCAATCGATAAATGTTCATTGTAATTATTATAGTTGTATTATTGTTATATATTATTATTATTATTGTTAACATTGGTATATTTATTTGCATTATAGTTATTGTTTTCGTAACTACTATTAATTAGATTAGCTATAGTATATTACAGGTGTAGGTCTTTATATAGTTGTTAAAGATATAAATCATATGATATATTATTGTTATAAAAGTATGGTATTATATATATTTATTATATTTATCTTATATCGTTATCGTTTTCGAAACATTTATTAGCTTTTATGTTTGTTAAGTTATAAATCGAGTGATTGATTATTACAATCTAGTATAATAATTACACCTTACTTTTTTAGTAAGAATACCTAACTATTAAAATGTAGATACATTTACTATTGACACTATAAATTAATTACTGATGTCATTATTAAGACTGCTCTACTAAATTGTTATTCTATTTTATTTACACTATTGTTATTGTAGTTCTTTAAGTTAAACTCTAAAATATATTAATTTCTCAGTCGCTAATGACCAAAATGTTAAAGCGACTTTTTAAATAAAGAAATAAAATAAAAAAATCTATTTAAAATGTTGATTTTTGTTTGTTTCCTTCATAGAAACCAACTTATATAAATTTTTTTTACTGGTATTACTGGTATAAAATAAATAATAAAAATACAATCCTCGACCTAAAAGATATTCACCATTGATTTTTGTAACTTTTCTTTAATGCCTACACAAATGTTATTTGTTCGACTGTTTGAAACTTTAAATACTGTTTAATCAAAAGCAGTAAGTGTCATATTTTTTAAACATTTTTGGTGCAAACAAACAGTTCTTTTAGTTAAATAAGAAAAACTGATTTAGGGTGGACGTGAAAGAGGAACAACCAGTAAATGATTTTCCTTCATCCAGCAAGATGCGTAATCTTTTAATTCCTATTCCTGACGCCAAGAAGATAAACTATGATAATCAAAACCTTATCAATTTCATGCAGTAAAGGACTATTTCTAGTCTGCTTTCCGCAAACTAAAAGGATTACTTACAATTAACACAAGGGTCAATTAATAACACATAGGTCATAGATTGCCAAACGATTGATACAACTCAATTTTTTCTTTCGGCTCTTATTAGATGAAATTAGTAAAATTAATGACATAAAATTAATGAAAGTTGAGCTAATTTAACACGTTTTTAAATGAGAATTAATTTAATTTTCTCATAGGTGAAATTTATCAATTACGTTTTACTGTAGCTATAAATGATGAAATCTCTTTCATGTTTTCCATTTTATAAAATAGATTTTATAAAGCCATTTTCGATAAAAAGCTTTAATAATGACCTGAAAGCCGATAACGGGTTTTGAACTGTATTTTAAATGACACAAAAATGACTTAAAGCCCTCGACAATAGCTAACCACCACATACCTACACACAATACAAGTAAAGAGGCGCCAATTGTGGTCGCAACATGTGAACGGTGAAAACGCAAACAAGATTAATGGAAACTATTTTAGCTTCGCATTACATTCTCAACTTAATCAATTAATTATGGTTGTCGCTCGAACTACGTGCGGATCTGTTTTATTTTATTTTTTTTTATCTACAACGAAACACTCGAGTTATGCAATCGGTTGGATTCTTTTTCCGATTTAACGAAAACAATGCAACGATATTTCAATTTAAAGTTAGATAAATTTTCACTGAAATATTTAAAATATTTTTCTGAAACTAAAACCTGATATGATTGTTCGGATAAATGAAGAGAAACGAAAGCTTTTATGGTGAAAATGTAAGAAAAATATGAACATGCTAATGATGTAATTGCGTGCATTTTATGATATTAAGAAAAGTGCAAGAGAAAAATAAAATGATTGCAACAAGAATATTTTTATCTACTTTTATATACTTTTAATATATAGGTATATAGTTTTTAAGAACTAAGAATAAATTCAATATTTTCATGCATTTGGTCTAATTCACTCTTTGATAAATGAGATAGGAACTTGCTTAAGTTCTAATTAATAAAAGCTTATACATGTATAATTTATCTGTCATTATTTAAAAATTATTTTAATGTCTTCGTTAATTCAACATTGTCTTAGAGTCAGTTTAAGACTATGAAAAAAGCGTCTCACGGAAATGGAAGCTATTGTATTCATTTATCGCATTTTACTTTTGCGGAATATCTTTTTTCTAGACACAGTTAGTAAAAAAGGAACTGATAAAATATTCCACTTCCTTTTGCAAAAATCGTGCAATGTTCATATTTTCTTCACGACAAAGCAGTAAATGTTTAAAATTCAATCCAACCAACGAATACTTTATTCCAGTTGACAAAATATCAATATCAAAATACAGATGTAAACGAGTATTTTGTCAAAAAGAAAATTTTAAGACGAATGTATTTATTACGAACAGACTTAAAGTAAATTTATATTATATGTATGCATGTAGTGCGATGTAATGTTTACGCTGATAGGATACAACGTGCTGAAGGGGTCTTTAGAACTTAATATATGTATGTAAGTAGCGTATATATGTAAGGAAATGTACACACATATAAATGGAGGATGTTGTCAGCTTGTATTGAAATATGCATTCATAAAGAGTGACTAGTGAGGGTGAAAATGATGAATTGAGACCAAAAAGTATACTGTGTTTTATGTAAGCTCTCTTTTCTAATACTGCCTGAAACTGTGATGTGGCTATACGATGTACAATATGCATACATTGCACGTCCCCTAAAATATTTTGTATCACTCACATCAAGACAAAGAATATTTGCTAGATGGAACTAAAGCTCCTAAAAGTTTTACAACGCATTTGGCTTGTGTAGATAAAATTACAAGACCTCTCTTAATATTAGTGCTGGATTGTTTTAGTTGCAACGAAATTATGTTGCAACGAATATAACAATAACATAGTGCATATAACATAATAATATCTAATACATACTCCTGAAATATATTTATGTATCTTTAAATATCAGGAGGTGTAGAATTCTTTTTGAAAAAATGCCCACCAACATGTATCGTATATCACATATATCCGCATCTGAATATTTTCTTAGTCAATATTCATCTGAATTTTACAAAATTTGATATAGCGATTTTAATAAATCAGACAATAATAACCAGGCGCGTAACTAAAGTCACATCAATGGAGCCCTAAAAATACAGGAGACCTACTTAGTTTGCAAACTAAATTTGTAAAATGTAAATAAAAAACTCAATTTAAATATAATTAAAGCATATCAGTTAATCAGTATGAACATTTAAAAGCTTTGAAGTTGCTCTATAAAACTCAGAAAACTCATTCTATTATATTTTAGACTTCTTTGGTTATAGTTGCAACAACTAAGAAAAGCTGTTAAAAATTAAAAATTATCCAGGGACTCCTTGAGATAAAAATTACTATAGGTTGTGTTAGTGCTGTGAAAGAGGTACAAAATCTTGAAAATCTTAGCTATAGATGATGCAGATAATCATGAGGATGATAATCAGAGCCGTATCATGGGTGATTCGAGCGGTTCCTCGGCAGTAAGCGTCGAGTGATAAAGATGCCACACGATAAAATAACGGCAAACAATAGGCATGCCGTTTTAAGCTTGAAAAATTGTTAATTTATGCCGTAATTTGTATTTAATTTTCCATAGTTCCATAATTTTCCAATCAATTTTAATGATTATTATAAGACAAGGGGAGGAATTTATCTTTAAAACCCAGAGCTGTAGTATAACGCAAAGACCTAGACGTATTAATAAATTTGTCCAAAAAATTACTTATTTTAAGTGTTTAGTTCCTAATTGTAAGTTATTAATTTATTTTTTTCGGGTGTTTTAAGTCACTTTTATATAGGTAAGGTGATATCACGACTGTCTTTCACACAGTTCAACGGGGTTCGAACCCAGTAGGTACTGCTGATGAATGGAGCGAAGACATTATTTTTTTAATGTATTTTGTTTCTTTTGCAAAATATCTATTTATCAGCCAATTGGGGTTCGCCGTAATCAGGTAGTAGTAGCCTCCCTCCCAAAAATACAACTTTTTGCATCACCTCATATACCTACAAAGGAAGAGACTGATTGACTGACAGACACGCTGAAGGATAAACCATTAAAGATAGAAACATGTATTTTTATAGCATTATTCTAAAGTCGGTTATAATACCTACTAAGAAAGAATTTTTGTAAATCCCACCCCTAAGTTGTTCAAAAATGAGTTTGACTGATTTTTATTTTTTACATCTTTCTTCTTAAGTATCAATTTTCTGAAATTCTATCTTTGAAATTTTCACTCTTCATGTAAATTTAAAGAACCTCTGCTTTTTTAGTTTATCCATTTGTTCATATAAAGGTGGAAAACTTTAAGATTTTGATTTCTATGAAGGGTGTAATTTGTTGTCTATATTTAAAAGGGGATAAAAGTTAAAATACAAAATAATTATTATATATATTTTAAGTCTGTCAAATTCATTTGTTTAAACATTCACAGTTTAATTTTTTAATACCAAAACGTAGAATTGACGACCAACCTTTTTAGTGGGGTTTTTCATATTGCACATTTGTTAGTATCGATAAATTATTTTTATTATTGTTTGATTTTTGAGTTTTAAATTTTATGTGATATTAGATTTTTTTTTTTTGAGCATGTTATATTGTTTATAATTTTATATAATTTTTAATTGCATACATTTCGAGGGCTATTATTGAGTCATCATTTCAATTTGTAAAGAATTTTGAGGCGCTGTTCTGTTTTTTGCAGGAGGGTGTTTCATATGGTTTTTCTCTTCATAGGCTTAGTATTACTTTTAAGACAAGCTTCTGTTTACTTTTTTTGTCACATTTTACGTGAACGAAGTCACGGAAAACTGGAAACTGCTAGTATTAATATAAAAGACTTCTAACATATGAAAACAAATAGTACAACTTATGTGTAGGTACAATATCTATATTATAAGAAATATTTTATGCATTTAATAAATAAAAAAATACAAACGAGCTTTAGGTACTATAGATTGAAGTTATTGAAAGTTTTTTTTTAAATAAGAATTTTGAGAAGACAATGGAAATATTAGAGCAAATAAATTCCACACTCTCTTTTCGAAAGTCAACTTAAAGTCGATTTTCCGCAACTTCTTGAATATAATTAAATTTTTCACACAAAAAATAAGAAAATCTTGTTATTTTTCCAAAGTCCTTGTGAACATCTTCTTGTTAATAAACGAAACGTATAATTATTATGAAATAATTATTACCCGTGACAAAATTATATGTGAACCTTAAGTCTTAAAATAAAGTGAATTTTTTTCAAAATGAAGCAAATTTAAATAATATTTCGCGATTTCGTTATTTTTCTTTGAATCAAGTTCTTAATTATTGTAATTAAGAACTACACGATGTTTATGCTTATATCAAATTAGTTCTTCTATATAATTTCCGGTTTTTAATTTACTTATAAAGTGATATCAATCCTGCATATTATCATGTAATTAAAACTAAATTTGCCCAATTTACTTGTAACTTAATGAAAAAAATATTTTGGTTGTTTTAATATATTAATTTCTAAATAAATATTTCTTTCAAAATAAATGTTTAAATCAAAATAAATAAAAAAAATTTCAAATAAGATTTATCTCTAAGCTCCATTGTCATTAATAATTATAACAATAAAAAGAATTTATTTAAAAATAAACCACTTTTACTCAATGAAAGTAAAACTATTTAAGTTTGTCAAAAGAAACATAATTAATAATAGCTATGCTAGTTTTTGTTAGAAAAGTTTCAATGCATTTTTTCAACGAAAGAAAAACTTGCTTAAAAATTATTGGTAATATTTATTCTGTTAACAACGTTAACATAAAAAATTTCCTCATTGAAATAAACGCTTATGTCGTCCATAAAATAGAGAACCAATAAAATACGTTAACGATGCATCTACTTTATCCAATATCTATTTTAATATCTTAATCTTAATATTCAAATCACGTCGTTTTATACGAACATGATATGTGATGACATAGGATATGTATTATGTATAATGAAAATACAGATGTAAAACACCATAGAACTTCTAGTTAGATTGGTTATTCTTCTTTATTTTAATATTTCATAATGCATCTACTAATACGTCTTGCATCAAAGAAAGTTTTTTTTTTAATTATTCAAATACACTTTACATTTAATCACAATCCGATTATCTAAAATCACGCATTTCTCTTGTAGCAAGCCATTGAAAAATGTAAGATTTAAAAGTGAAATAAAATATTGTTGATATAATAAAATAATTTTTTTCAGTCACTTAAAATTATTATTTTAGAAACAATTTTTAACAAATGGATTTTCAACAGTTTTCATATGAAAATTGATACTTTTATTGTTGAATCGATTGCAATTTTTAACGTATCATTTACTCGTAAATTGTTCATTGTCTGCAAAAATTTCAAAGGATATAGATTACTTTATTATTCAAAATTTGAATATAATGCTTTTGATATTTTTTATCTATAAAAAATTATATACAAATCCGTTTAATGTGTTCCATAAAAAATTGTTTGAAAAAATTAATAATAAAAGCAAAGTAAACGTTTGAAACCGTGATGAAAACTTTTTAGTTTTTTATTTGTAAACGTTTTAATTGACCGAATTTACACTATAATACTCGGAAATATCGTTTTATTGACTTCGTAAAAAATTCTTTGTCGATATTTGTATTGTGTTAGTTTTTGCGGTGATTCACCGATAATTATCCTGATTAATATGCTCACAATCAGTCAAGTGATTGTTTGGGAATGTTGACAAAAGTCACTGCACGACCTTAAAGTTATTAAAAACGATTTTCTCTCTACAACGAAAAAAATAACAAGTTTGATTTTTTTAAATTAATTCAGTTAAAAAAAAGAAAAAAATTCTTTGTGAAAAGTATGCAAACCTTTTGTCCAATTTAAACTTATTTATCTGAGACCTGATTGTTTCCTATAATTAGTTTTTGAGATCGTTTCTTTTATTTTCTTTTTACAATAATTATATTTTCAATTATGTAGGTACCTAGATGTTAAATGATCTATTTCATTTAGACGTTTCAATGATGCAATTCGCTAATACTCGTATTATAATAAAAAATATGATGCTACACTTTCAACTTTCTCTAAAATGACGATTACGAAATTTTGATGATCGAGAATTGACTAACGATAATAAAAGTGCATCTCAAGTTGTTAAAAAATAATAATTGTTATATGTTACAAGTGG